>CM040186.1:105421105-105601105 GCA_022606455.1 Callitettix versicolor | reverse complement strand
AGAGAGAGAGAGAGAGAGAGAGAGAGAGAGAGAGAGAGAGAGAGAGAGAGAGAGAGAGAGAGAGAGAGGAGCTTAAAACATTGTAATCACGCCTCTTCGAATGAAATCTCATTCGACAAATTTTATTAACACTGTAATGAGTTACGGAGAAAACACAAATATACATAGACATATTTGTCTAGAAAAAAAGAGTCACTGTTTTTTCGATATATGTCACTGTTGTAAACAAATTTCGATATATCTCGACAATTGATAAACAAATCACGATGTATGAAGAACACTGCTTACTAGAATCCACATCAAGAACTTTGATTCATAATAATAAACCTTCAATAAGCAAGAAATGTAAATTTATCGTTCACAAAAATAGTTGTTGGTTATGCTACAGCTGATTATAATCATAAGATTAGCCAAGTTAAATTCATTCACTGTTTGCTCAAACAGCCGATCGTCGCTAACGCTAACGCAAGGGGGATCAACAAACATACAAATACATAAGCTAAGAGTTTTTAAGGAAAGAGAGTCAACAGAAAAACAAATAATAGGCAACATACATAGGCAACGAAAGAGAATCAACAAACACACAAATACATAGGCTACATTTTTCTAAAAAATTGCTCAAAACACTTCCTAAATGTTAGTATCACTACACATTGTATACCATTACGGTCGAAATACAAAAACGCCGACAGATTTGTGCCTGTAATTCCAATGGAATTTAAAAATTTAAAACGCTAATTTATTCGAATTTCAACGCTGAATCACTATAGTATAACGATTCAAGGGATTTTACTGGTCGGAAAAACTGCCCCAAAACAGGTTTTTCTCCAAGACTAAATCAAATCAGACCAAAATTGCAAACTCTAAAGTGTAACACGCGCACACGCACACACAATATATGTATATAAATATATATATATATATATATATATATATATATATATATATATATATACGCGCATGCTCGTACACACATGGAGACACACACGCTCGCGCACGCACACAATCACGCACGCAAACACACACGCCCTCCCACACACACATTCATACACAAACACACACATACACGCACACCACACACATACACGCACACCACGAACAAACGCGAAAAAACACTCACACACGCGCATGCGCACGCACACACACACACACATATATATATATATTATTATTATTATTATTATTATTATTTGCGTATAGACCCTGTCGGATCACGCAAAGCACTCCGACACATGTCTTGCTCCTAATCCTCCACACCTCCCTCATCCTGTCCCCATGGATCCTCTTCCGCTCCTCCGTCCATTTTACCCCTGCTCTCTTTGGGATTTAATTCTCTGGGACCTTCCAACCGAGCATCTTTCTCCTGTATGCGTTCCTGTCTTCAAAGTCTGTTGAGTCTATTTCTGCGTCATGTAGGTCTATTCTGACTTGTTCGATCCACGACGTTGTTGATTTGACACCTTAATATATATATATATATATATATATATATATATATATATATATATATACACACACACACACACACACACACACACACACACACACACACACACACACACACACACACACACACACACACACACACACACACACACACACACACACACACACACACACACACACACACACACACACACACACACACACACACACACACACACACACACACACACACACACGAACCCCTGTTCAGGGTATTGCCATTCTAATAGCTAATTTTTCTTTGGTAATTCTCTAATAAGTAACTATTTTGTTTCCACCACACCCAAGGATTAACGTACCCGTACACTATGTAGCCTATCAACAATATATTGACAAGCCTAACTTGCATAATGAAGCGCTGTACACACATGGCTCCGGCAATTAGGGTGCCCAGGCTGCCCACAACATTTCCACAGCCCTCTAAACGCAATTTATAGCGTTAGACATGGATTCGACGACATTTTTGTCCCGTAAACAACTAGGGGACGACCTACTGTCGGTCGTACGTTATGAAATGTCGACAAATGTTTGTGCTTTATGTTTGTGTGCCCGGTTCTTCTGACAGTATTCACCATTTATTTATTTTATTTTTATTTATTTATTTCTCTTAATAAATAAATAGTGCATTAACATTAAACAACAATTAAATAAATCGTATTTAAAACAACATTCAATCTCTGAAACGTATCAACACTCGTTTTTTGTCACGAATGTGTGGGAAAACTTCACCCATTTCGTAATTACTCTCTTAATTACGGCCATAAGTGGTAATGTTTTCATAAGCTGTAATGATCAGCTGTGTTAAATGCCAGCTGTTTTAATATCACTCTGTAAATAACAGCATTTTAAATTTTATCATTTTAACATGCATTATGTTTTAGAACTGGTTGTGATGGTCAATCTCAAAAAAATCCGTTCAACTGCTACAGAATTTTTTTCTAAATTTTGAAAAAATCACCTTTTTTCTCCATTTCTATTTGAAAATCTATCCCCGCCTTTAAAATCGGCGTTAACATTTCCATAACTTTGCATTTCATTTAAAATACAAAAATGATCCAAACAGCGGACAGGGTTCATGCGGATTGTAACGCTAATTCTTGTAGTTTGGTTTTTACCACAAAAAAATTATTATTATTTTATTTTATACAACCATCTATGGACTATAGTTACACAACTTTCTTCCTTGTTAACCACTGTTTCCTCCTTCGCCAGTACTCCTTCATAAAAAAAAAATTATAGTTTACTTAGTTTTTCTCTCTTTATTTCTTTCACCCAACTTTGGGGTACACTAAAAGGCACTTTTTAATGTTCTGTGCCTTCCTCGTAGCCCAGTATTGCTTCATTCGTTGTGATCTTGCTTTTCTTTCTTCGTCAGAGATTTGGATCGTTCGCTTGGATTTGACTTTGCCTTGGAACCGTTTCTTCTTGTCCTTGGTTATTGTTTTGGCTGTTCTGTCCATGAGCATAGTCTCAGTGATCTGCAGTTCTGTTATGTCTTTCTCTAAACCAAAGTGGTTTGGCTCTTCTATTGCGAAAGTAGTCAAATATTTTTTTGGTTAGTCTATTTTTGTCCATTCGGAGGATGTGCTCATAAAAATGAATTATCCTTTTTCTTATTGTGTCTGATAGTGTTTCAGTTTTTTGGTAAAGAGTTTCATTACAGATGTGGAGCAATTGGTTGTTACGGAATTATATAGTTTTTATTAAATTAGTTTATTTTAAATCATATATATTTTTTCTCGAGTCAACATCCATTTTTCTCAGGACATACTATTTGTACAGGCATAAATTGGATATTTTTTGAAAGATTTTATAACCGGCTTCTGACACTGCAAAACGATTTTGCGCTAAAACTTACTGTTTGTGGAAAATTTTTAAATAAGACACTTTTAACTGTCACAGGCAAAACGGCATCACGGATGCGCATGCGCGGCATCACGATCAGACAATATTTTGTTTATTTTACGAAGCTGACTTATTAATCACGAATAGACGACAATCCCATTACAAATACCACTTTTTTGCATAACGTGTTTAGAACAATTTCAATATTTACTTAAAAGTCATTAAACTTATAGGTTATGTGACCCTACTGACAGTCCCCTATCCCTGCCCGTCGTACAAGCCGGGACAAGCATTTCGAATACCAAACACATGTTTTGGACACTGTTTTTACACAAATATATTTGTGATTCTCTTTCCATCTTCCACTTATATATTGTTAATACGGACATCATAAAATACGAAATACAATTACATGTCCAAATACAGTTAGAGGTTATCCAAACATGCCTTTTCAATTGACTATAAGGTCTATTAAAATTGCGTTTGCTATCACTATAAACAAGTCGCAGGCACAAACACTTCAAAGAGCAGGATTGTGTTTACCAAATTCCCTCTTTACTCACGGACAATTGTATATAGCTTTCAAGGATTACTAAATGAACTAACATGTTTGTATCCATTAATTAAAATTAAATATTTATTCAAACGTGTTACTTAAAAATTTCATTTGCGAAATTTCGCACGCCCCCCGGTTATTTATTTATAGTTAATTATTTATTTTCAATTATTATAGATTTTTCGAAAAATATAATTATTGCTGCAAATCTGCTTTCATCGTCAGCGTGCCGCGCCATTTTAAGGTTCTGCGACTCGAAAAACAAATTTGCTTTTACTTGATTGTTCGCGTGCGCGCATCGCTGCAGACTAAACGGCATTAACCGATTTCGATGAAAAAGTAAAACTTATCCAAACGTGCAATCTAATAACACAACGCCCGCATTCAAACCTGCGTCGGAGGGGGAAATCTTTTATTGCTTTCCCTCACAAATGCGGAAACTCCCGTTCAGCCGACACTTTTCAATATAACAGAAATATTTGTAGCGACAAAAAAAATCAAATATACAAAGTGTCGGGAGAAGCAAACAGCAGTAAAAGCAAAGCACCGCGCCGCGAGTGTGTCTGGTGGGATCGTTAGGAGGAAGGGGGCGGCGGCCCGACCTGTTAGACAAACGTCAAACACATCAGCGATGACAGATAGGCCTGCCTAACAAGCTGAAGATCTCTCGTTGCCTGTCGGAACCATCTTTACATCGTTTGCGAACTGCCGTTCTGCTCCCCGCCATGCTTAAACTCGAATAAACAAATTCGGAACGGAAAAATAAAGGAAATCGTTTTCTCATTTGTTGAAAGCGTGAATGATAAGGAAATGGAAGGATGTGCTTAGAATATAGTTTAGAAACATAAACAAAAACGTTTCAAGTGTAAGATTTTAATTTAAAAAAAAGGACATTTTAATGAAAAAGGACAAGGAAAAATGGGACAAAGAAAACGTAAATAAGGAGGATTGTCCTTTTTATATTCTTCTTTTTTTATGCTAATATTATTGTCACTATGTTCAGTATAATGATCTGCCTTCCCTAGCTTCGTCAATTCTACTTACGTTGACGCGTTTCGGAGAACCTCCATCTTCAAAAACTTCAGTATAGATATAGTTCTTGAAGATGGAGATTCTCCGAAACGCGTCAACGAAAGTAGAATTGACGAAGCTAGGGAAGGCAGATCATTATACTGAACATAGTAAGGATTGCATTCAAGCGTAAGACTTTAGCTAGTCCACTGTCCGCTGACGAGATTGAAGCAAAATTCCAACAATCGTATTTGTATCGTAAACGTTTTTTTTCAAAATATCGATCGGCATTAAGTTTTGAATAACATACATCAATATTTTACGTTTGACATTGTATAAAATTTTAAATACCAATAATTTAGTCTAAGTATATTTTAACAGTGATTATGATGGTGAAATGACATTTTTTTAAAATGTAATAAACAGAGATTATGATTTTTTTGTAAATTTGACTGACCTCCATTTATAACAGAGCTGCAATTTTTAACTGTTTAACACACACAAACACACACACACACACACACATACACACATTTATATAAAATTCTGAACGACTATACAAATCATGTTCTACAGCTGTGTTCAGTATAATGATCTGCCTTCCCTAGCTTCGTCAATTCTACTTTCGTTGACCCCTTTTCGGAGAACCTCCATCTTCAAAAACTATATCTATACTGGTCACCAATATTATGGCCCGTCCTATTTATAATTTGCTATCTCCACCTCGTACTCCTTCTCTATTCAACACTTGTACATTAAAACTGACGTGCTCGCTTCTGATTGGCTCTTCAAAATGATACGTTTTCGCTCGCTTCTGATTGGCTCTTTTCAAACTTTTTCTTCAACGGTCTGTTAATTTTTGAAAATTTTTAGATTATTAAACGTAATATCTGCTTACGACGATATCTGTTCATTTATTATGCTTTCTCCCTTTAATTTAGTTTTTGAAGACGGAGGTTCTCCGAAACGCGTCAACGAAAGTATTGACGAAACTAGGGAAGGCAGATCATTATACTGAACACAGTGATAATAATCCTAGCAGAAAAGAAGAAGAATATAAAAAGAATGTTCTAGAGGTTTTGGGATTGGGTCTTACCATAATGGCTACCACAACATCACCACTTTTTCTAAGGGAAAGCCCCTAACACTGTAATATTAAAGTGCAGCTGAACGTTGGACTGTTTTAATCAACGTAGTTCAAATTAAATATTCACTTTAAGAGAATATTTCTTTTCTATGCATAATGGACATAAAGTAAATAAATGGCATGCTTTTAATGTACTTTATAAAATTGGTTATTTTCAACGAGAAAATTGAAAACGTCCCGCTGATTGTTTCAGTTTACTTGTGCAAACTTTACAGACAAATTAAGAAAACTTTAATTACACTTAAAATACAAGTTGGCAAAGTTGAATATAAGTTGATAAAGGGTAAGTGAAATTAATGTTACACCTTGAAGTCTTTTGTTGTCGGTTTGCTGAACTGATCTATTCTTAGAGTCCGTCTATCGCTAGGAAACGTTACCCAGCGTCAAAACGATAAGTGATTTATGAACACGTTTACTGTCTTCGCCGAAGTCTATGCATGCAAATTACCCTGAGCGACAGGACTGGCGCTCATTTCAAGGTCACTGGTCTGGAATTTACCACGTGCCTCTAAACCATTTCGTAATTGTAATTCGCTTATACATGTGCAAAAAATCCAGATCGAAGACCATGAAGAGGGGAAAAAATCAAAAAAATTGTTTTAAAGATAATTAAAAAAATAATTTAGAGAATTTAGAAATAAATCGTTTAGCGAATTAATTTTAAATGAATAATTGCACTTACATTATTCACTCCTTTAATAACAATCATAGAGGTCATCATACTAGATAATCATATTTCCTTACAGTTCTTAGGCCTGTACAGTGAGTTTTTTTTACTAGCAAAAATATAATGTTTTACTAGCTTTACTTTCTTAAGTGTCCTTAACAATGCTCTTATGAGTGAGACCTGGGTTGGCAAGACTCAAATAAAAATGTTGTGGAAATATACAAACTTGTTATTATTTCATTGTGTAACAGATATCGACTTAGTACTAACTGTCTTACGTATATACGAGGGTTGTCCGTAAAATAAAGTTACCAATAATTACTCACAATGAAAAACATGTTTGTTTGCATTGAATAATACATTCTTGGAAAGCTTACACTTTTTTTCTATTTTTCGACATAATCGCCGTTGAGATGATGCATTTTTGCATACGGTGAACCATCTTTTGTATGCCTGAGTCGGGAAACTCTCCCGCCGCGCCGCGAAGGTAGCTTAAAACTTTTTCTTTCAGCTTTTCTTCCGTACTGAAATGCGTCCCACCTAAGTGTTTTTTCAAATTAGGGAAGAGATGGTAGTCACTTGGGGCTACGTCCGGGCTGTAGGGCGGATGTGTGACAGTATCCCATCCAAATTGGTTGATGAGATCGATTTTTACCGGGCGGTGTGCGGACGAGCGTTGTCTTGATGGAAATAAAATCTATTCGTAAGCATGCCTCTTTTCTTGTTTTAAATCTCGAGGCTAAGGTTCTTTAACGTCTCACAGTAACGATCAGCATTGATTGTTGTGCCGGTATCCATGAATTCGCACAACAATAACCCCCTCCTATTCCAAAACACGCTCGCCATGACTTTGCCTGCAGCAGTGTTTGTTTGAACTTCTGCGGCTTCGGCGACTCTGGATGTTTCCACTGACGTCATTGTTCTTTCGTTTCCCGTGTCATGTAGTGTACCCAGCTCTCCTCCCCAGTGACAATGGAGTCCAAGAATGTCTCGCCATGGGTTTCGTAGGCCTGAAGAAATTCGCGGGCCGCATCAATCCGTTGCCGTTTGTGATCTGCTATAAGCTGTCTTGGGACCCACTTTGCACACAAATTTTGCTATACCCTAAATGGTCTGGCAAAATGTTATTAATGCAAGCCTTTCTGACATCAGCGATCATCTCAAAGGGCTCTCAAACAGTCACCCTTGCTTCTTTCATTTACGCTATCATTTCGTCCGGAACGCTGTTCGTCATGAAAGTCCGTCCCTGCACCATTTGCGCACGTGTTGTATGCTCATACTTTTTTCTTCGTACACTTCACACAGTTGGGTATGAATGTCCACCGGCGCAGTGTTTTTTGCACAGAAAAAAAGAATCACAGAGCGTAATTCGCACCTGGCGGGAGACAGAAGAAACAATTCCATTATTAACTGCTACCAAGCCAAGACTGAGCGTAGCAGAGCGCTCGCGGAGTGGGGATTGGGAGTGGAGGAACCAAGCTGCAAGCCAAGGTCACCGAATCCCGCGTAACAACGTTCACAGCGACTATAGCGCCTTGGGAACCTTACTTTACGGACAACCCTAGTATAACAAAAATTTAATTTACCAGTTCGAGTCCAGTTAGTATAATTACATTTTGTTTTAACTATCATTAAGTAAACAAACGCCACATTAAGACAGGAAAATCGATTATCATCATTCGATCATCATGAAAAAGGGAAACATGATTGTTTAAGATTATGAGTACAAGTTAACAAATTGAAATCATAGCCAGCTGATTTTTGGTAATATGAATAAACAATTGGAGGAAGCAAGGGAGCAGATTCTTGAATTGAAGAAACAAGCAGCTAAAATAGGTCTAAGCATATCTTTTGAAAAGACCAAAATCATGACAAACAACAAATACCCAAATAAATACCTTAAAATCCAAGAACAGAAAATAGAAATTGTAAAAGAGTTCAAATATCTTGGTGAATGGATTAGTTGGAATGCAGATGAAGGCAAGGCAATGGAATCCAGGAAAAACAAACTTGAGTTGGCCTTCCAATTGACGAAAGAAACATACAATAAGCAATCCCTTTCATGGGGGTCCAAAATTAAACATTATAAAACAGTGATCAAGCCGGAAGCACTGTACGCAGCAGAAACATTAACCATGAATCGCATAGGCCAGATAGAAAAGCTTGAAATAACGGAAAGGAAAATCTTAAGAAAAATTATAGGAACAAAATTTCAGGATAATAAGGTAGTATATATAAGAAATGAAGCTCTCTACAAGAAAATTGAAAAACTGTCAGATACTATGAGAAAAAGGAGAATAAATTTTTACGGCCATCATCTTAGAATGAACTCCAATAGATTGACGAAACAGGTGTTTGATTTTTTCCATAATCGTAAAACAAAACCGAACTGGTTTAAAGAAATTGAAAAAGACCTAATACAATTAAAAATTACAGAAAATTGACTGCTTGACCAAACTGCTAAGATAAGTACCAAGGACGAAAGAATAAGATTCCAAGATAAAACCAAAATAAGACCTAAACCTGTCATTTCGGAAGATGAGAGGAAAAGAAGATCGGAAAGAATGAAGAGCTACTGGGAACAAAGAAAAGTACAGCGCGCAAGAAATGATTGATTCAGCGTTTCGCCAAAGAGGGTGAAACGAAAAGAAGAAGAATAAACATAAGGAACGAATGGCTGTGAAAGTGCAGTGAACAAGCCCTCGTCTGGTATTCTATCAATTTAATATAATGATTATAATGTAAAATATAATTATTAACATATAAACTAAAAACAAAATATAAACGAATACAGAAAACCAATAAAAGTGATACAACGAATCATTTTGCCCATAAACAATACAGAATATGAAAATACAATTTAACATTTAACAAAGTAAAGTCTGAGTTATGTTTGATTACACTACAGCGGTACAGTGGTGTAACCATTTAGCCTAACCTGCGCCTTGATTTAGCGTTCTGGCAGAAACATATGCATTTAAACAAAAGCAACCAATGCTTTGTTACCAAGCTTGTAATACATTGCTTGTTCAGTATTACAAGATTACAGGCTCCAAAATTGAAAATACGAGGTGTGTTCAGAAAGTAACGAGAATTTTTAAATTTCGCGGGCTTGGAGAGTCCGATTGTCAAACTTTTTTTTTTATTATGTTGGTATACATGCCCTTGAAGTATGATAAAACTTTCAGCCGTTTTCATTGTTGACTTTGTCCGTGACAGCCGCTAAGGTTAGACGTATTTTTATGAGCTCGGCGATTTTCGTTTGTTAAAAGAAATGGATCAAAAAATTTGTATCAAATTTTGCGTAAAAATGGAATAAAGTGTAACAAAGTGTGTGAAATGTTAACAAAGGCCTATGGTGAGTCTGCTATGAGTAAAACAAGAGTTTACGAGTGGTATAAGCGTTTCCGAGAAGGCCGTGAAGACGACGAACGCCCTGGACGCCCCAGCGCATCAATAACCGATGAAAACGTGGAAAAAGTGAAAGAAATGGTTATGAACAATCGCCGAATCACAATTCGATAGGTCGCTGATGATGTTGGAATATCGACTCGATAAGTGGCGGTCGAACGTAAAGGCCAAAAACAGTACTGTAACGATGCCCCAGCCTCTACATTCGCCAGACAAGGCTCCGTGTGATTTTTTCCTATTTCCAAAAATAAAGAGAACCATAAAGGGCCGTCGTTTTACAGCCGTAGATGACATTAAAAGCGCATCGCTGAAAGAACTAAAGGTTATCTCAAAGATCGAGTTTGAGAAGTGTTTCGAGGATTGGAAGAAGCGCTGGCACAAGTGCATAATCTCCAATGGGGACTATTTTGAAGGCGACAACATCAATGTAGAAGAATAAATAAATATTTTGTTCAAAAAATTAAAATTCTCGTTACTTTCTGAACACACCTCGTACTCAAACAGGTTGAACAAACTGAACTTAAAAATTGCCTTATTAGAATTTACTTACGTTTTGATTATATATAAATAACCGAAAATTGTAAAAAAAATAATTGTACCTAATTTTATGTAAAAACTTACAGACCGACGACAACATGAAAAAAACCCAGTAAAACAATTTCAATAATATCAGGTTTCTAAAACAGCCATTAATTTATTTAATCCACCATTAAAATTAATATGTAATGAAATCATTAATTTAATGTCCCAATATTGGTTAATTAAACATTTTAACTGCAGATTAATAACTATTACTATTAAAAAAACGTTAACACTGCATATGGGTTTTTTGAATTTTTTAAAAACGTATTCATTATATTTTCAGTGTTCGCTAATTTCTCTTCAAATTATTTATTGGCTTTTACAACATAACCTATAAATTTATTTTAGGCCTTATTTGCAATGAGTGAATGTATTACAATTTTAATTTCACTTAATTATTTAGGTTACGTAAAGAAGGCGTAGTTTACACTTTAAGCAACATTTTAAAGTATATGCCCTACAGTGCATCTAAGAGTGTAAAAAAATCAATAGCCTACATTACAGAAAAAATGTATAGCACAATGTAAACAATAACATTGTAACTATGGAAACAAAAAATTAAACAGTCAACATAACCTAAAAATTAAAATATGCACGTTTAACACAAGTCTGACCTCTAAACAAAAACGAATATGTCCATCGATATTATAAGATCGATTTTTGCAGCCTAATTCCTATATGCTCCAAATACTCGAAGTGACTGAAATTTCGCGTTACTTTACTAGTGTATTACAGTTGCATCTGGTGATGACGTCAACAATCACGGAAAACAATGAACAATTAATAACCCCTCGCAAACAGTAACAAAGTTTCTCGTTACCATGGCGACCGCTGTTAACCGAAATGGTTCCGTTTCCTCTAACTTCTCGCGTCACACTGCGAGCGACAATGCGAGGTTAACGTACACCGATTGCAATGAGATCGAGAGAGTGGTGGCAATTCGTTTAGCGTTTAATTCAATGTTTGCAGGCACGCAAAGATAGAAATGTCGCGAGGTGGCGTGGCCAATGGCAGGACGGTATTTTTTAATGACTCCCGAGGGAGCTGGCTGTGAAAAAAGGACTTTTTCGACGGGGGGCTCCCCCGTGGCAAAAAACGTTACTCATAAAGACATTCTGTTAATGGATTTTTGTTTAGTGAATTACCATTAGAAAATGAGATATTGGGGAGGCCATCATGGTAAGATACAGACTCACAATATTGAAATGAGCGCTAATCATGACATCTAAAACACTATCAGGGATCGTTTACACACACACACACACACACACACACACACACACACACACACACACACACGTGACGTGTATATATATATATATATATATATATATATATATATATATATGTGTGTGTGTGTGTGTGTGTGTGTGTAAACGATCCCTGATAAAGTGTTTTAGATGTCATGATTAGCACACATCATATAAATATATATATATATATATATATATATATATATATATATATATATATATATATATACACACATATCGTGTATATATATATATATATATATATATATATACACGTCACGTGTGTGTGTGTGTGTGTGTGTGTGTGTGTGTGTGGGGCGCGCGCGTGTATTTTCGTTCACGCTTACGTTCGAAATTTTCGTTCGATTTGATTCAAATTTGTCAAAAAAAAATCGATCATGATAATAGCTTGGAAAAGTTCGTTAGCCAGCAAAATTCGTTCGGAAAATTCAAAATGGCGGCTATTTCAAATCTTTAAAAATTCGCAACGCTTATATCTTAACCGTTTTTCGAAAATTTAACTTTACCACCGTATTCAGCGTTAAAAAATGTATAAATTAGCACTTTGAATATTCAAAATCCGTTGGAATTAAGAAACAAATGTTGACGGCGGTCAGGGTTCATTTTCTAATTTCCAATGTAATTTGACAGTTCAAAATACTAATAAACGCAGAAGTTAAAAACAAGGTTGAATCAAAATTTCATTAACGATAAGACAACAAAAAATATCTTTTGAAATCGCTTCTATCACGTAACCGAGACAGATGTGTGCCAGGATTAAATATGGATTAACAGTGATTTCAATGGTAACATTAGATTTTCAAAACGTGAAGCATAAAAAACTATTGATTTTTTACTTTTTACATCACATAAGCGAGACAGCTGCGTGCTGATTATTGTTTTTAATGTCCCCTGTGGGAGCTGGCGGTAACAAAACGCAGGGGCGAAACGGTTGGCAAATTTAAGCAACTCACGCAGACCGCGTTAATGGATTCGTTTTGTTTACGGGGAACGGTTATTGCGTTTATTCACGAAACTTAGACGGACAAATTAAACAAACAAAAACGAGGCCTTCATATTTACCAGTATCATTTATGTATTGTTTACCCTGTTGTATTATTAATTTGTTGGCGCCCTGGGGTTAATCACGTGACCACTAACCTGCCAATCACGGAAGCTAACCGTTTTTACCCTAACTGTTCAAATTTTTTACTAAATACGTAAACATAAAAGACAATATTTATCTTAACGAATCAAATAAACTGCGCAAAACATTACACAGACTTTCTTACATTCCTTTATAATCATGAAAGGTTTTTGTTAAAAAATTGGCTCACTAGACGTTGCTCAAAATTTAATCGCACAACTCAAGTCGGTGCGTCAAATTAGAAATGAATAAAACATTTTTGTTCCGACAGTAAACCGAAATAATCGCAACACGCAGCTGTCTCGCTGACGTGATGGTAGCGAATTTTCAAAAAAAACATTTATTTATATCACCCACGTTTTGAAACTGTAGTTTCACCATCACAAACAGCATTAAAATCTGCATTAGCGTTTTAAAATTAAAAAAAAATTATATGACCGCCATTTTGAAACTGCAGAAAGAATTTTGCTAATGAATATGTCTACGATATTATCATAATCGATATTTATGTCAAGTTTGAATCGAGTCGGACCAAAATTGCGAACGTGAGCGTGTAACACACACCGGGTCTGGGTCTTAATAAAATGACTGCTCTAATAGCTCATTTTCGTGTAAAAATGAAATCGGAAAACCGTAATTTTTTCACACCCTAAACAAACGTGCTGTATACGACTGTGCTGGTATGATGCTGGACTGAAAGGATTATGATTTTTGTTGTTCTTGTTTTAATTCGAAAAGCACATTGAGGCTATTACCGCCTCCCTAAATGTAAGTGTGAGTGTAAAGTGTTAAAGTCGTAAGTGTAGTGTTGTAAGTGTAAGTGTGTTAAACTCGGGTACCGCGATGTCTAAATCTCTCAATAGGTGCAGCTAGTCTGCACCACCTGTGGAGGTATGGGTTATAAAACAATACTTTTTAATAATAGTTATGTCAAAAATTTTATAAATTTATTTTGAGAAATCACGCATAATTTTCGGTGTTTAACGTAAAACATTTGAGCGAAATTTGATCCTAAAAATCACCACAATAAGGTCATGTCTGCTTTATTGAATCCATTCCCTGTAAGGCTAATGTTAAATAACGATAGATCTTAAAGGTCTTCCAGCCGCTTCGGTGGCCTAGTTGATAGCGTACTGGGCTTTCACCACGAGGACCCGGGTTCGATTCCCGGCCAGGGATTGGCATTTTCATACGCTATAAATCATCCCGTCGTCTGCATTAGCCCAAGTGTGCACAATAGTCGGACTTTAAACACCAAAAAAAAAATAATAAATAAATAAATAAAATAAAATAAAGGTCTTCTACGTAGGCATGCAGTCAGTTTTTCGATCTTTCCTGAACAATTCTTTCAAAATGAGATATCAGACATAATTTTATCACAACAATAGCGGAGTAATCTGCACCATTAATTAGTCTTGTAGGGATTAAATTAAATAAAGCCCTCAGACTCTTGAGAGCCGATTCTGAGAAAATCGAGCCGCCTCGGTGGCCTAGTGGATAGCGTACTAAGCTTTCACCCTGAGGACCCGGGTTCGATTCCCGGCGAGGGCTTGGCATTTTCATACGCTATAAATCATCCCATCGTCTGCATTAGCCCAAGTGTGCAGAATAGTCGGACGTTAAACACAAAAAAAAAAAAAAAAATTCTGAAAAAATCCCATCTTTAACAGTACTGTGCAATTAAGCGACTTGGAAAAAAGTTTTTTCCCTAAAAATTGATTACAAGACATGATCTCAAGCCAGTCCTGCACATAAAATTTAATCAAAATCGGTGCATTAAATATTCAGTCAAACCGTCTACGGCGTTATGCACAGACAGACACTGTGTGTCCCCATAGTATTTTTTTTACAAATACAAATACTTTCTACTTATTTCGTACAGGCTAGCAAAAAAGTAAAAAAAATCACGAAATCCAAAAACGATGTTACACAAGCTTGTATAAAGTGATTTTATTTTTTTCAGTGTGTTTAAAGTCCGACTACTGTGCACACTTGGGCTAATGCAGACGACGGGATGATTTATAGCGTATAAAAATGCCAAGCCCTGGCCGGGAATCGAACCCGGGTCCTCGGGTGAAAGCCCAGTACTAACAACTAGGCCACCGAGGCGGCCAGTTAAAGTGATTTTAACCAGAATACGTTACCAGTTAATCACACGTTTTGACGAAACACTTGGCGTTAAGATATTCTATCAACCGTCATAGTTAATAACTGTTAATGATCACTCAAATTATACGTTCCATTAAACGCTGAATAACAGTTAATAAGACGTAAGGTAGCAGTGA
Source organism: Callitettix versicolor (assembly GCA_022606455.1). Classification (NCBI taxonomy): domain Eukaryota; kingdom Metazoa; phylum Arthropoda; class Insecta; order Hemiptera; family Cercopidae; genus Callitettix; species Callitettix versicolor. The sequence goes on along the minus strand of CM040186.1, from coordinate 105,585,716 downwards.
AAAGCTGGAGCTAATATTACACCACAGCGCGGCACATCGTTAGGGGCGGCGTCAGTAAAAATATATTTCAATAAAGTGAAGGGTAGAGGGCGTGATCAGGCATAATAAAGGGGGACATATTGCCCCTAACCCCACCGGCGCCGATTTTAATCCTTACATACCTCCTTACGACCCCCAAACCGGCATGGATGTATTGTGCGAAAATAGGATCAGCGGCTGTTGTCGCATATTCACATCGTCAGACCCTGTTGGCGGTCAAGGGTGATTGTTTTTATTACATAAACTGCTGGACAATTTATTTAGTCAGTTATAATTTAGTCTTTATAAAATTTTGTTAGCCTATTTATATCACACATTTTCATTTTATAAAATTTAAAAGAAATTTGTCGAACGCGAAAAAAATCAATCTTGAGTTTTACGCGTTTTCGGACTACTTGATTTCCAACGTGTTTTTTACTTTGGAGGTGTCTGTCTGTCTGTTTGCTGGAGACTAACGCGAGATTTTTATGAAATTTCGTTCACCCTTTTCTAAGTAACCTTTCTTTATTTTTCAAAAATAAAAATGAAGTTTTTCGTCAAAAATCTGTTGAATAACCGCACTGAAGTTTTTGTACACATTAAGTCATAGTACCCGAACAAAACGTATGGGATTTGTGTCTGCTATCCCCCAAAAACTGACGAATAAATGATAAACTAATATTAGCGTAATTTCTCCAAATCGGATCATAAAATCTAGTTTAAAGGGCATATGACACTATCAAATATATTTGTCAAATAATTTGATGGATTTTGACCAAATATCTTGTTCAAATTTTGTCAAAATTGTATCAAAGATATAAATCACATTATATTTGTTCACATTTCCTTAATCAGCTGTTATTAACAAGATATATTTTGAGGTTATATTTTCGAAAGTGACAACGATAATTTTAGCGGCTTGCTCACTTCAATAATTAATTACTTTACTACATAGCGTAAAAATCAGTATTCAGCACGCATTTAAATTGTATACAAAGTTAATTTGCAATTATTTAAATGGAAAAAATTTGCTATACAACTTTTTTGTTATTTTAAGGCGAAAAGCACACTAAGGCTATTATCACCTCCCTAACTGTAAGTGTGAGTGTAAAGTGTTAAAGTAGTAAGTATAGTGTTATAAGTGTAAGTGTGTTAGACTCGGGTACCGCGAGGGACGTCTAAATCATCTCAATAGGTGCAGCTAGTCTGCACCCCCTGCGGGGAACTATAGACAACTAACAAAGCCTTTTAAGCTGTGCATGAATGTGGGCGTGGCACTAGAGACGGTTGAGTAGTTAAAAACGTGTTTAAAATTGTTTATGACACTTTAATACTGTCGGAACAGTGCCTTGGCAAGGCCGAATGGTTTAAAATATCACATAACTTTATACTACAATACTTATAACTTAGGCCTATACTTTTCTACTAACAACTAAAAAAATATTTTTAGATTTGTAGTAACCTTGACAATTTCAAATCTTTAGCTATTATAGTCTCGGTCATACGATGTTTAGTAAAGTTGGACTGGGTAAGTAGTTTAATCAAATTTTTGCATAATCTTTTCATTGACATTGTTGTAAGAAAGTACCCTAAAAATTTCAAGTCTCTAGCTATAATAGTCTTGGCTGTACGTTGATTATTAAATTTGGACTGGGTAAGTAGTTAATGGCGTTAAAATCAAATTTTTCCAAAATTCTTTCTCAGTGCATCTCGACATTGCTGTACAAAAGGTACCCTGAAAATTTCCAAGTCACTAGCTACAATAGTCTCGACTGATTAATAAAATTGGACTGGGTAAGTAGTTTAACGGGGTTAAAATCAATTTTTTGCAAAATCCTTTCTTAGTGCACGCCTATATGGTAACACAAATGTACCCTGAAAATTTCTAGTCGCTAGCTAAAATAGTTTTGGTTCTGCGTTGATTATGAATCAGTCAATCAGTCAGTCAGGATTTCTTCTTTTATATATATTAAGGTGACATTGACACGCATCGCGCAAAGTCCAACACACAACATAAAACATAATACGTATTAAAACGCATTTCAAAGTCAATGTTAATTTCATTTTCATAATAAAGTATAAGCTACAACCAAAGTAACAAAGTAAAAACAGGAAAAGACAACATTTTGAGGTTATTACATCTTTGTCAAAGATTACAGTGTGTCCAAGATTCATCAGGTTGATAAAAAAGTTAGTTCGTCAAGATATCTGACGTTTCTTTAAGTAACAATTTTCCAGTATTCAATCCCTAAAGAGGTAAAAATGAGGTACAGCAATTTTTATTGGAAAAAATATGTTTTTTGTTTGACCTTCTTAAAACGTAACATAGTCACTTTTAAATATAAGTAATGAAATACATTTTTCACCATTAACCAAAACACATACCCTAAAGAGATTAAAAGGGAGTAGAAAATGTAAAAAAGGGGTATACAATTTTAAAATTGAAGAGATATTTATTTTAGATCCGTATATTCTAGAAATATGCTATGAAACACATATTTCAACATTTTTTCGAATTCATTCCCAAAAGGAATATCAAAGTAAAAAAAGAGGTATAATTATAGAAAAGTGTTTTCATTGGAGAAAATATTTGTATCAGCTTGTCTTAAAAGCAAACAATATATTCTAAAACACAAATTACGATACATGTAATTCAGGATCCCCTCCCCGAAAAATCCCATAAAAGGACAAAAATATAAAAGAGGTATAAATGTTTGTATTGGAGAAAAATATTTTTAATCGTATTTTCTTAAATTCTAATGGAACACGTTTGAAGACAATAAAACAACATATTCAGGTTGTAATATTTTTTCATATTCACTGTAAAATAATCACGAGTTTAGATGATCACGCTTTTATTAATATATTTCTTTGTTTCTAAATTACGTCATTAATGAAAGAGTTTAAGTTTCGTGGGCGAAGCCGCGGTAATGCTAGTATTATTATATGCAATATGACATTGACAGGCATCGCGCAAAATCCAACACACAACCTAAAACATAATATATGTTAAAACGCATAAATGTATATTTACAGCTTCAAAGTCAATGTTAATTTCATTATCATATTAAAGTATAAGCTACAACGAAAGTAATAAAGTAAAAACAGGAAAAGACAATATTTTGAGGTTATTTTCTGCGTTTTTTGAAAATATTTGTCACAATGTTTCCAAGATTCATCAGTTTGATAAAAGGGTTAGTTCGTCAAGAAATGTGATGTTTCTTTGATAATGTATATATTCATGACACAACTCAGCAAATTTGAAAAAAAGTAATTTACGGTTCATAAATAAATTGAAAAACATAACTGTCACAGCCTTCGAGATATGCTACGTTTTTGTAAAATCCTTGAAACTAAAATTTTGACGATATTTTAATCAATCATCGTTAAAAATCTGTACCATTTAATTATTTAAATTTTATTTAAAGTAGCAAAACGAATCCGACTGCGGTCAGGGTTTACTTTTCCATTTTTTAAATTTTAAAAATACTCAACCACGAAGTTATCAATGCTAATTATGTTAGTGAAGTAATATTTTAAAAATATGTGTTATAAAAAGCTCCGACAATTTGGGAAACATACATTACATATTTCCCGGTTGAACTCAATTCTGGGATTCAACGAACGTGAAAAAGAAGACTTTAAAGTTTCAAACTAGAGTTACTTTGTACAAGCGAAACATGCGGTTTTCCTTTAAAATGAATTTAACTGCATTTTGCCACCCGGGAGCCACATCGTTCCCGGGAGAGCTGAGATCAATAGGAGCGAAATCAGGCCAACAAAATAAAATGTTGACCCACAAAGTCAAAGCCCCCGGGATTAAATCAATCGTCTAAAACAACAACGACGAATTGTCTTTCCATTATAAGAGGAAATGTATGCAAGAACATCCCTCGCGCCCTCTTGCTTTTAGAATGGCGCCGGTCTACTTTGTTACTCTTGGACGACATCCATTTTGTCGACATGTGTTGCAGTCTTACAGACTGTTGATATTGGAACCGGGTAAGAACATATGTCACGTGATAAAAGAATAAGAAGTAAATATTTCGTGTTCAATAATAACTACGAGTATCTTCGATTATAAAGGCTGTGGTTAGACATTGTCTGTTACAAAATCACAGGCTGTGGTTACGAATAACTTCAGTTAAGTAGTTGGTGGTAATCGTTTTAAACATGTATAAGTGGGACATAATTATACAGGGTGTGCTAAGATATATGAGCAGCGCAATATCTCTGATTCTAGTACAAAATGGAAACAGAACAAAGAGCACATAGTAAAAATTAAACGTTAAAGGTGTGATCAGATACAGGGTGTTTTCAAAATTCGCTCTATGAAGTAGAAATAATAACGTCAAACAGCTGTCTCGCTGATGTAAGCAAATTTTCAAAAGTATTGTTTATATTTATTTTTTTAAATTCTGGTTTTACTACAATAAACACAATTTAAAATTTGCATACCCTATCATTTTAATCATTTAAATTACACTGAAAATACAAAAATGAACCGCCGTCACATTAAATTCTTAATTTTAATGGATAAAAAAAATTCAAATCGCTGTTCTAAGCAGTTTTTAACGCTAATTACAATGAGAAAATCAGATTTTCCGAAAAAAATTAAAACAAATAAATTTTGTATTTTTAAAAGATTTTTAAAGACCGCCATTTTTAAACTGTTGAACAAATATTGCTGGTTGAAAAAACGTAACACAGCTATTATTGAAATTGATTTTTGCGCCAAGTTTGAATCAAACGGACTAAAACGTGATCATGTTAACACACACACACACACACACACACACACACACACACACACACACACACACACACACACACACACACACACACACACACACACACACACACACACACACACACACACACACACACTCACACACACACACACACTCACTCACACACACACACACACACACACACACACACACACACACACACACACACACACACACACACACACACACACTCACTCACTCACACACACACTCACTCACACTCTCTCTCTCTCTCTCTCTCACACACACACACACACACACACACACACACACACACACACACACACACACACACACACACACACACTCACTCTCACACACACACACACACACTCACACACAAACACACTCACACACTCACACACACACACTCACACACTCACTCACACACCCACACACTCAATCACTCACCCACACACACACACACACACACACACACACACACTCACTCACACACACACACACACACACACACACACACACACTCACACACACACTCTCACACACACACACACACTCACACACACACTCACAGACACACTCACTCACACACACACGCGCACACACACTCACACACACACACACACACACACACACACACACACACACACACACACACACACACACACACACAACCCTTCAAAGAATGGTCTATAAGTCAAGGCGTTCAGTTCAAGGTCGGAGTTTTGGGTTCATGAAGGCCACTCCAATAGTTCATTTTTCAATGGAAATTTGCCAATAAAGTGTGGTGATTGTGAAAGTTCGATTTTTAAGGTATTTTACGTTTTAAAATCCCCCCCCCCGAGTTTTTTGAGTTCGTGTATTTTTAAGCAGTGTAAATTAAAGTGAATTTTAGCAGTAAATGAATTGTGTAAATTAATTAAGTGTAAATTAATTCTTGAGTTTTTAGGCAGCGTTAAAACCTGCTTAGAATAGCGATTTGAATTTTTTTATCCATTAAAATTAACAATTTAATGTGACGGAGGTCAGGGTTCATTTTTGTATTTTCGGTGTAATTTAAATGATTAAAATGATAGTGTATGCAAATTTTAAATGGTGTTTATAGTCGTAAAATCAGAATTAAAAAAATAAATATAAACAATACTTTTTGAAATTTGCTTACAGCACGTAAAGTCAAAATAGTTTTGACTTCGGTGTATGTGTGCGTGTTTGTGTTTGGTTAAAAACCGTTAACCAAAATGGACTTTTTCAAAATGGACATACACGATTTTTGCTTAAGTACTCAGTTAAAAAGTAACGGTCGCTTTCACTTTAAAAAACGAATTTCGGGAGGAATCGTTTTATTTTAAAACGATTCCTCCCGAAATTCGTTTTTTAAAGTGAAATCCTATTTTAGGATTTTTCTATTCACTCCGAAATAGCGCATTATTACTTCAGCCAGGACTACAAAATTAGCGATATCTTATAAAACAATTTTGAGAATGCAGGCTGAGGTCGTTTTGTTTGGGAACTAGAAGAGTATACTTTGTATTCTGAATTTTTTTTGTGTTTAACGTCCGACTATTGTGCACACTTGGGCTAATGCAGACGATGGGATGATTTATAGCGTATGAAAATGCCAAGCCCTGGCCGGTAATCGAACCCGGGTCCTCGGGGTGAAAGCCTAGTACGCTATCAACAAGGCCACCGAGGCGGCTTTGTATTCTGTAGTGTTACAGTATAAATATTTAAACTGGCTCTTTTGCACGCTTTAATCATACAGTCCATTGTCTGCCCCTATCACTGCTAACTTGCTAACTTGAGTGTTGTCCCTTACCCAATGTACATCCGGAAACCATCAGCTGTTTTATATTCTGAAAATACTGTATAAACGAAACATCAAAGATACACTTTACCCCTCTGGCGACGCGGGAAGCAACTATATGTCACAGCTGGCTAAATCTCTTGCTTGGGTGTTTTAAATCGTTTCGATTGTATTGTCCTTTCTCTACATATCTCTTTATGATCTAACGTAGTTTAGCAATTGTTAAAGAAATAATCACGGCGGAAGTAAAAATGGCCAGGTTGGTTTGGATCAGGTTATAGTTGTCCATTAGAATGATAGAAGCCGTAATCTCAACCACCAAAATATCGTACTTTTCATTCAAAGAACATAAATCCCTCTTCATTCCGTAATCTTGTGATATTAAATTTTTACACGTCAGAAGGTATTGCTTACGTCTCAGTTTAGACAGTAATATTGTATAGACTTGAAGTGGTCGTTGGTAAGATAAGGCCAATGCAGTGGGCAAAAATAACGAAATGGACAAAAATAATTATATATAAATACACACCCACCCACACACACATACATAATATATATATATATATATATATATATATATATATCTCTCTCTCTCTCTCTCTCTCTCTCTCTCTCTCTCTCTCTCTCTCTCTCTGTGTGCGCGCGCGCGTGTGTGTAAGGCAATTTTCGTATGTGTGTTCTCTATAGTCACAAAATCTGCAGAGCGGTTTTTAAAAGTTACACAGTTTATTATTGCTAGTGTAAAGAGTGTTTCAATAACATTCGTGTGTTTGTCTGTGTGTGTGTGTTTCTGGCTGTGTGTGTGTGTGCATGCGGGTGCATGCGCGCTCACGTGTGTGCATGTGTGTGTGTGTGTTGCATGCGAGTGTGTGCGCGCGCGTGTGTAAGGCAATTTTCGTATATGTGTTCTCTATAGTCACAAAATCTGCAGAGCGGCTTTTAAAAGTTACACAGTTTATTCCTGCTAGTGCAAAGAGTGTTTCAATAACATTCGTGTGTGTGCACGCGCACTTGTATTTTGTGTGCGCGCCTGTGTGTTAGGCCATTTTCGTTTGTGTGTTGTCTATAGTCACAAAATCTGCAGAGCGGCTTTTAAAAGTTACACAGTTTACCCTTGCTAGTGCGAGGCGTGTTTCAATAACATTCTCTTATCTCGACGTTCCTTCTGGAATCGACCAAAATATTATTTTTACCAAATTATTCTACGCGTTATCACAACAATTTCTCTGTACGCTTGGTGTAGTTATAAAACACATTTCTTGTTCACACTTAACAATTTAAAACATTTGCGTTCACAGTACAAAACACGTTAAACATTTCACTTGCTAAAAACATAGCGAAAACTGTACGCACGATACAAAAATCACAGATCGTTTACCCTCGCAAGCACAGATCGTTTAATTGTAACCACAGATTGAATCCATTAGTTATTTACATTTTTTTCAATAGCGCAGCGTCAATGCGTACTCAGTAACCGTATTAACGTATAAACCCGAAAGCGGGCATTGTTTTACACAATTACTTGTATTTTATTAAACTCGGCGTCCGTTAATTCACTGGTTGAAAACAAAACCGCAGCGTTTCGATTGAAAAAGGAATAATTTGCTTTTCAATTAATTATAACGGAAATGAAACAGATTTTGTGCGGATAGTGGACCGTTGCAAACACATTGTTGTTGTTAAAAACGGGAAAATTTCATTAAAATAGCAATTTACAGCTAGATTATTTAAAGAGTGATTATTTGCATTGAGAATTAAACTAAAAGAAAAACAATCATGAACATCGTACAAGAATGGAACAGCGAGTTCTGATCAATGAAGAGTGCGAAGACATAACCAAGATTATGTGTTGTCGAGTTGTTGACAACATAGATTTTTTTTTAACGCCCGACTATTGTGCACACTTGTGCTAATGGGATGATTTATAGCGCATGAAAATGCCAAGCCCTGGCCGGGAATCGAACCCGGGTCCTCGGGGTGAAAGCCCAGTACGCTATCAATTAGGCCAACGAGGCGGCTAACATAGAAACTCGTGTTGGAGAAGTGACACGTGATAGTGTTAGACTGAACACGTGATAAGCAGAAAATAAAACATCGCTGCACGCAGCTGTCTCGCTGACGCGATAGAAGCGAATTAAAAAAAAAATTTCTTCATTTTATCCTTTTTGAAATTTTGATTTCACCATCATAATTAGCACTGAAATATGCACATAAACTTTTAAATTACATTGAAAATACGAAAATATAACCGCTGTCGAAAATTCCTAAATTTCAATGGATTTTGAAAATTCAAAATGATAATTCATACAATTTAAACGCTGATTACGATGGTAAAATTGGATTTAAAAACATATGAGTTTTAATGATTTGAAATGGCAGCCATTTTGAAAGTGCTGGAAAAATTTCGTTGTTTAACGAACTTGTCCCAGTTATTATTACAATAGATTTTTGTACATATAAAAATTTTTAACGACCGGTCAAAAAGTGATATATAAATCAGGATAGGTGTTAATTTCGAAGTCCCGGGTCTTACCATGATGGCAGCTCCAATAGCTCATGTTTCCAATAGAAATTCGTTAACAATTTACGATATATATAGTAAAAAAACATTTTGTTAATTCTTATCAAAACCACGTCAAGTGAAAATTAAAACAATAAACAATTGGTAATTTATTGTCAAGGCCACGTCAGCTTACAACGAAAACAATAAACAATACGGAAATAATTGTGAAAGCCACGTTATCTTACAATTAAAGAAACAAAAAATTCAAATTTTCATCATCTAAACTACGTCAGATCACAATTAAAACGACAAACACTTTGAAATTTATTGTCAAAATCGCGTCAGATTATTAGAATTAAAACAAGAAACAAATGGTAATTTATTGTCAAAACCACGTAAGCTTACAAATAAAACAATAAACAATTGGTAATTTTTCTGTCAAAACCACGTCAGCTTACAATTTAAAAAATGAACCATTGGGAACGTATTGTCAAAATCAAGTCAGATTATTACAATTAAAACAACAAACAATAGGAAAATTATTGTCAAAACTACGTTATCTTACAATTAAAGAAACAAAAAATTGAAATTTTATCATCAAAACTACGTCAGATCACAATTAAAACAACAAACACTTAGATATTTATTGTCAAAATCGAGTCAGATTATTAGAATTAAAACAAACAACTGGTAATTTATTGTCAAAACCACGTCAGCTTACAATTAAAACAATTAACATTGTTATTCATGTTTCCAATAGAAATTCGCTAACAATCTACGATATATATAGTAAAAAAACATTTTGTTAATTCTTATCAAAACCACGTCAAGTGAAAATTAAAACAATAAACAATTGGTAATTTCTTGTCAAGGCCACGTCAGCTTACAACGAAAACAATAAACAATACGGAAATTATTGTGAAAGCATGAATTAACAATTTGGTAATATCTTGTCAAAACCATGTCAGCTTACAACGAAAACAATAAACAATTGGTAATTTATTGTCAAAACCACGTCAGCTTACAATTAAAAAATGAACAATTGGTAACGTACTGTCAAAATCAAGTCAGATTATTGCAATTAAAACAACAAACAATAGAGAAATTATTGTCAAAACCACGTTATCTTACAATTGAAGAAACAAAAAAATTGAAATTTTATCATCAAAACCATATCAGATCACAATTAAAACAACAAACACTCGGAAACTTGTCAAAATCACGTCAGCTTACAATTTAAACAATACACAATTTATAATTTCTTGTCAACACCACGTCAGCTTACAATTAAAACAATTAACAATTGGTAATTTCTTGTCAAAATCGTCAGATTATTACAATTAAAACAACAAACAATAAGGAAAGTATTGACAAAACCACGTATCTTACAATTAAAAAAACAAAAAAATTGAAGTCAAAACCACGTCAGATCACAATTAAAACAACAAACACTTGGAAACTTATTGTCAAAATCACGTCAGCTTACAATTAAAACAATAAACAATAGGTAATTTATTGTCAAAACCACGTCAGCTTACAATTAAAAAATGAACAATTGGGAACGTATTGTCAAAATCAAGTAAGATTATTACAATTAAAACGACAAACAATAAGGAAATTATTGTCAAAACCACGTATCTTACAATTAAAGAAACAAAAAAATTAAAATTTTATCATCAAAACCACGTCAGATTAAAACAACAAACACCTGGACATTTATTGTCAAAATTACGTCAGATTATTAGAATTAAAACAAGAAACACTTTGGGATATGTTGTAAAAATCACGTCAGCTTAAAATAAAAAACAAACAAGGAATTCTATTTCATCTTTCAGTATTGCAATTTTTAAACAAATATCCTCTAACGAAACCACATGTTGGATTATTTCACTGTATTTTCAAAAATCGCTTCCATGATTTCAGCGAGCCAGATGCGTGTCGCAATGGCCAACTATTCAAATAAAGATATTTCGAAAAAAAAACATTAAAATTTACGGAACACGAAGTCTACACGTGTGGATTTTATCCGCAATGTTTCCGTTCGAAATTTCGTAAAAACAGAAGTTTAAGGGTCGTCCACTCGGGGTCATCAATTCCGGTAAAGTCACAAGAGGACACGCAGGCGGTACATCGTGTTTTTTTCTCACAATACAAAGAACATTTATTTCAAGGCAAGGAATGAGGATACATCGGCCATACCTCTTTGTTTGCTCTCGTTAACTCGTTCTCGGAACCTGCGTTCTTACAATTAGAATAAACGGGTCGCCATAAATTTCAGTTCACGAGCTATTGAAAATAACAGACAAATACCGGCAGAAACAATCACGCATTCAGCTGTCTCGGTGGCGTTATAGAAGCGAATTAACACAGCGCGTGAAATGACACGCAACAATTATTTAAAAATGAACCCTGACCGACAAAAAAAATAATAAATAAATATTTATTAAAAATAAATAAATAAACAAACATTAAAAAAAACAAAATTTTTCACAAATTGGCAACTAAAAAAAGTTACCACAATGAATTTTTGTACCAAGTTTGAAGTCTTACTTGGTTGAATAACTGCGACTTAAGTGGTAAGACTTAAGTCCATACAAACATAGCAGAACCACAATGAATTTTTGTACCAAGTTTGAAGTCTTACTTGGTTGAATAACTGCGACTTAAGTGGTAAGACTTAAGTCCATACAAACATAGCAGAACCACAATGAATTTTTGTACAAAGTTTGAAGTCTTACTTGGTTGAATAACTGCGACTTAAGTGGTAAGACTTAAGTCCATACAAACATAGCAGAACCACAATGAATTTTTGTACCAAGTTTGAAGTCTTACTTGGTTGAATAACTGCGACTTAAGTGGTAAGACTTAAGTCCATACAAACATAGCAGAAAGTATAAAGAGGTACAGGGTAATTATATATTTTCTCAAGAGGCATTACAGATTGCCGCAATATACATCTATTGCTTCCTTAATGATAGAAACTAGTGTTACGAGGTGTTTTCAGAAAATATCGAGAATTTTTATTTTTTGAACAAAATATTTGTTTATTCTTCTACATTGATGTTGTCGCTTTCAAAATAGTCCCCACTGGAGATTATGCACTTGTGCCAGCGCTTCTTCCAATCCTCGAAACACTTCTCAAACTCGATCTTTGAGATAGCCTTTAGTTCTTTCAGCGATGCGCTTTTAATGTCATCTACGGCTGTAAAACGACGGCCCTTTAAGGTTCTCTTTATTTTTGGAAATAGGAAAAAGTCACGCGGAGCCATATTTGGCGAACATGGAGGCTGGGGCATCGTTACAGTACTGTTTTTTGCCAAAAATTCACGAACAAGCAATGAAGTATGAGCTGGTGCATTATCGTGGTGCAAAAGCCACGAATTGTTTTTCCACAGATCCGGGCGTTTTTTTCGGATTCCTTCAAGCAAACGGCGTTGAACGTGTAGGTAGTACTCCTTATTAACCGTTTCACCTGGTGGCAGGAATTGGGCGTTTTAAAGTGATTTTCGTTTGTTAAAAGAAATGGATCAAAGAATTTGTATCAAATTTTGCGTAAAAAATGGAATAAAGTATAACAAAGTGTGTGAAATGTTAACAAAGGCCTGTGGTGAGTCTGCTATGAGTAAAGGAAGAGTTTACGAGTGGTATATGCGTTTCCAAGAAGGCAGTGATAACGTTGAAGATGACGAACGCCCTGGACGCCCCAGCACATCAACAACCGATGAAAACGTGGAAAAGTAAAAGAAATGGTTATGAACAATCGCTGAATCACAATTAGAGAGGTCGCTGATGATGTTGGCATATCGATTGGACCATGTCATGACATTGTTTTCAGTGTTTTGTGTATGAAACGCATGGCAGCAAAATTCGTTCCAAAATTGTTGAATTTTGAACAAAAACAGCGGCGAATGGAAGTTGCTCAGGAGTCACTAAATAAAGTCAACGACGATGCAGAATTACTGAAACGTATTATAACAGGTGACGAAACATGGGTTTACGGATATGACGTCGAAACTAAGGCTCAATCATCCCAGTGGAGGCATTCTGGCTCGACAAGTGCGGTCGAACGTGAACGTTATGCTCACTGTGTTTTTCGATATTAATGGCATAGTGCATCATGAATTCCTACCACCAGGTGAAACGGTCAATAAGGGAGTACTACCTACAAGTTCAACGCCGTTTGCGTGAAGCAATCCGAAAAAAACAAAGCCGGGATCTGTGGAAAGACAATTCATGGCTTTTGCACCACGATACTGCACCAGCTCACACTTCATTGCTTGTTCGTGAATTTTTGGCCAAAAACAGTACTGCAACGATGCCCCAGCCTCCATATTCACCAGACATGGCTCCTTTCCTATTTCCTATTTTTTCCTATTTCCTATTTCCTATTTTTTTCCTTTTTTCCATTTTTTCCCTTTTTTTCCTATTTTTTGTGCCTTTTTCATATTTCCAAAAATAAAGAGAACCTTAAAGGGCCGTCGTTTTACAGCCGTAGATGCCATTAAAAGCCAATCGCTGAAAGAACTAAAGGCTATCTCAAAGATCGAGTATGAGAAGTGTTTTGAAGATTGGAAGAAGCGCTGGCACAAGTGCATAATCTCCAATGGGGACTATTTTGAAGGCGACAACATCAATGTAGAAGAATAAATAAATATTTTGTTCAAAAAATTAAAATTCTCGTTACTTTCTGAACACACCTCGTACAGCCTTGTATATAATTTTTATGTATAGCCCTTCCAAGAACTAATGGTTTCTAAGTATTTAACGATACCTCGCCCTAAAGAAAAAAATAATTTAGCTATGCTTAAAAGCTACTGAACAGAAAAAATAAAGCTGTTAAAAGTACGCTTTTGTAGTAACGCATTTCGAAATTTTTCCGGAGGGAAACTATCTTTTGCCTAGTAGGGTGTTCTCCCCCTACCCTCTTGTCCGGTTTCATTTTTTGGAAATATGGCAAGCCTACAAACATAACCTTGCATATTTCAAATTGTTGGGTGTTACTATAATGGTTGCTCCAATAACTGATTCTTTAATTAATGCCGTACCTTTGCATATACATTTAAAGTTATTTTCATATTTCTACGCGCATTATCTACTCCATACAAAAGCCTATTACGTAACCCGAACACGAAAACAAAGTCCAACATAATTTTATTTTCCCGCAATCCCGTTTTATTCGTGTATAACCGCGACGTACGAATTCAATTTGTATAAACACTGGCAATGGTTATATAAACGTAACGTAATTTGTTTACCATTGAAAACGTGAATTACCGCGTTGAACCCGATTATGGCGCGGCTGATTTGTTTTGTCCAATAAATGTTGTTCTAATCTGTGCGGTACAAATACATAACCAGCGGGCACACATTTAATATTAGTTTTGCGTGATTTTATTGATATTTATTGAGTTTTATTATATTGCCGTAGAACTTAGGCAAATTACACATAAATTTTATCGCTGCTCTTTATTAACAACAAATTTACTCCGTTACTCCGTTTTCGATTCTTAGGTAAAACCAATGACCGTTACAAATGGACAACGCGCGAGTCCGTCTGTCTGCCAGACTCATATGGCCTAAACATAGGAGTGTAGCCGCCTAGGTGGCCTAGTTGATAGCGTACTAGGCTTTCACTCCGAGGACCCGGGTTCGATTCCCGGTCAGGGAATGGCATTTTCATACACTATAAATCATCACATCGTCTGTATTAATCCAAGTGTGCACAATAGTTAAACACAAAAAAATACAATTAAATAAACATAGGAGAAATGTAGACGTTGACAGCATCAAAAAAATTATGGCTATTTACGGGGTGAATACTAAAGAGGGAAACACTTTCTTTTATTTATGTAATGTAGAATGCCATTTCAAACTACGTGATACTCATTCCAAATATACCTCATTTATGGACATTAAGGATTAAAAAAACTAATTTGGGTAAAAAAACTAACTTGGGTAAAAAAAACTAATTTGGATAAACAAAAATTTGGATAAAAAAACTAATTTGGATAAAAAACTATTTCGGATAAAAAAACTAATTTGGATAAAAAAACTATTTTGGATAAAAAAAACTAATTTGGATAAAAAAACTAATTTGGATAAAAAACTAATTTGTGTAAAAAAACTAATTTGGGTAAAAAACTAATTTGGGTAAAAAAACTGATTTGGATTAAAAAAACTAATTTCTGTTATTGAACCAAAAATAAAAATCATGTATCACGTTTTCCCTTCCTTTTTTATTTCAATTACGATAATTTCTTCGAAAAAACGACAAATTATCATACCTAGTTTTTAACAACATAACCTGAAACGTATTACAGCCTACCAGCTGTTCAATAAAATCAGCTGATCGTTACGGACAACTGACCTTTTACTAACTACCTATATAAACGTTAAAGTAACGATTTATTTCATTAATTTACATCGGTCAAACGTTTTCATAGTTTCCTTAGTGCAGTGGTTGTACACTTATGAATACATGTTGTTATTAAATGTTTTTTTTTTTTGTTACATCAGACATCATTAAACGTATTACAGGTCTAATATTAGAGAAAATTTAATTTCACACAAATTATAACGATAAAACATTACACAAGAAACAAATAGATTTATTGGTTATGTTTGTCCGCATCATTGGTTTGTTTAATTAAATAGTCAGCTGATTTTAATTATCATAAGTTTACTAAACTGTCAACACAACTTACGAGTCATACGTTTGCACACACTCATAAGAATAAAATAACAATATGATAAGAATACAAAAACAAATGAAAGAAATCACTTGTTTTACTAAACAACAATTAGAGTGAGGCCAAATAAAAACGTTTACGTAAACAAAATTTATTCTTTACTTATTAAATTGTATAAATTTTTTAATTTAAAACTATACGATTCTGGAGTAAATTGACAAAAACTCCAAAACAAACAACATCCTTAATCTGTTATTATTATTATTATTATTATTAATTTATTTATTTACTTCCGTCCTGGAAATCTAACTTATTTAGAACTTAGTATATCGATTCTTATTAATAATTTTCGTAAGCGACCAAAATTTGAACAAAGTCTTACGCGAAATCTTGTTTTTTTTATCGACAGCTCTCTGGTGGTGCTTTTTAGAACTACATATCAGCAAAATGTTAACAGAATTCTGTATGTCGATCTTGAAATAATCTGAGTTTTTATTAACATAAAGCTATGTTATCAAGCAAGACGTTAAAAGTAAATATTCTGAAAATGGTTTTAAACACACACACACACACACACACGTTTTTAACGGGAGTCTCTGCCATTGTCTTACCATAATGCCCAACATATTTAGCTCATTTTTCAACAAAAATATGCTAAAATAGCAACTGTCACCAAATTATGGGCTTATTTACACTTACGACCATTGGTACTTAATGGAAATACGTTATATTAAGGAAATAATTTCCAGCTTTTGTATATTTCCACAACTTCTTTGAGTCTTGCCAACCAAGGTTTCACTCGTTAAAGCATTGTCAATAATTAACTTACCGTCCGTTAAGTGGCCTTGACAACGCTACGAGTGAAACCTTGGTTGGCAAGACTCAAACAAAAACGTCGTGCAAAAATACACAAACGAATTATTTCACTAATAAATCTATGACTACATTTACACTGAACGTACTGCCTCGTGCGTCAGCTACGCCCAGATTAAACGTCAATTAAACACAACAGGGACACACTTGCACGTCAGGGGGATGTTTAATCAAGGACAAAGGCAACCCTCTTCAAGACATTACTCCTAGCGCTACTTATATTAGCGCAGGGATCAGGTTAATTAAGAAACTTGGCGACTGTCATTAAACATTCAGCCAAGTTGAAGTTAAACCCAAAGATTAATCATAATCAACGATCGGTCTCGGAGTTTACGTAAATTATTAAAAAAGTTGTTGATTTTTGACGTTTAATTATACCTGCTGAAACGTGATTAATCAAACTCAAGCGGCTGTATGTTTGTTAAATTCTAACACACTGTTTGACTTACTAATGGCAAGCGACTAATAAGAGTTTTTAATTAAACATTAGTCGCGGCACGCAGCTGTATTGCTAACGTGATAGAAGCCAATTTCCACAAGTAACTTGTTACCCTTTTTTCGAAAATAATTTCACCATCATCAAGAACATTACAATCTGCATTTACAAGTGTTTCGAGGATTGGAAAAAGCGCCGGCACAAGTGCATAATCTCCAATGGGGACTATTTTGAAGGCGACAACATCATTGTAGAAGAATAAATAAATATTATGGCCAAAAAAATTATAATTCTCGTTACTTTCTGAACACACTCCGTATACAGTCAGAAGCACTTATGTCGACCAGTCCCGCACTGCCTAAGTTTTTATTTTTGAAGTATTACTTTTAAATACTACTGTAAAATATATTTCGTGTACAATTAGTGTGCAAAGTGATAATTTTCAACTCCAAAAAATTACCCTCGGTAAGTCTCGTGCGTGAATATTTTTCTCGCTTAAAAAAAACATTTCTCACTATTTTACTTCTAAATAAGATTTTAATAAAAATTGTTTTAATAAACTTGCAGTTTAGGAGTAAATATGAAAAACGGAAAAAGTTTTCATTTTATTCTTGGACTGTTTCTGATAATTGAAATTTTGCTACAGTGCCTCAAAATCAAGAACCTTTATTTTTAAGCAAAATGCGGGAAAGTTTACCTTTTTGTGGCACTCCCGTGCGGAGCTGGAAGAGAAGGGAAGAGGGTGTACTCGAAACCGCAACAGTAACCCGCGCACGCGCACAAACTTTGTGGATTAAGTAGTTGCCCTAAGTACGGTGGGAAACGAGGGAACAGAATCCTATAACGGCGGTATGAATCTTGGACTTACAGGGAAGAGCTTTGCTTTGTAGATGTCCTGCAGGACTTATGGTGTAATTGTGACCGGTATGATTGTCTTTGTGTCTTTGTCTCCGGAATTAACGCGAAGGTCTCGGTTTGGTTAAACTAATTGCAACAAAGCAATTCCTTAGAGTGTTTCGTACAGTTATCGATTACTCGAAGCGTATAATATTCATTTAGTGGCCTGTACAATAAGTAATGCACAATTCAAACATTCAATTTAAGTATATACACATATTTCAAATGAAGCTAAAACTTTTGGATCTATCAATAAAAATCGATAATGAAATAACAAAAAGTCAAAAAGAAATAAAACCAAACTGTCAAACAAGATTCATATTTGTGTTTTTTCCAGAAACTTACACTTACAAACTAAACTAAAATCCTTTTTATATTCTTCTTCCTTTCGGCTAGGATTATTATCACTATGTTCAGTATAATGATCTGCCTTCCCTATCTTCGTTAATTCTACTTTCGTTAAACTAGAATTGACGAAGCTACGGAAGGCAGATTATTATAATGAATATAGTAAACTAAAATCCCTTAAAAACACATGCATTCTTTCTGTATGTAAGAGCTAAATTTAAAGTGAATAAGCAGAACATTTAATACATGGTTTCTAAAAAAACGATGTTTGTTAATTTATAAAATTTTGTAAGAAAAATCCACCTCTCGGAAAAACTTTATCAGATTTTGCTCAAATTTTAGTAAATAAAGAATCAAGATGTTTTGACCAAAAAAAAAAAAATTGAATTCAAAATGATTCTTGTAATTCTTATTAATGTACACTTACAAATACTTTCTGATGGCGATCGGGTTTATTGCTCTTAATTCTTATTAGTGTACACTTACAAATACTTTCTGATAGAGATTGGCTTTATTGCTCTTAATTCTTAATAGTGTACACTTACAAATACTTTCTGATACAGTTTGGGTTTATTGCTCTTAATTCTTATTAGTGTACACTTACAAATACTTTCTGATAGAGTTTGGGTTTATTGCTCTTAATTCTTAATAGTGTACACTTACAAATACTTTCTGATAGAGTTTGGGTTTATTGCTCTTAATTCTTATTAGTGTACACTTACAAATACTTTCTGATAGAGTTTGGGTTTATTGCTCTTAATTCTTATTAGTGTACACTTACAAATACTTTCTGGTAGAGATTGGGTTTATTGCTCTTAATTCTTATTAGTGTACACTTACAAATACTTTCTGATAGAGTTTGGGTTTATTGCTCTTAATTCTTAATAGTGTACACTTACAAATACTTTCTGATACAGTTTGGGTTTATTGCTCTTAATTCTTATTAGTGTACACTTACAAATACTTTCTGATAGAGATTGGGTTTATTGCTCTTAATTCTTATTAGTGTACACTTACAAATACTTTCTGATAGAGTTTGGGTTTATTGCTCTTAATTCTTAATAGTGTACACTTACAAATACTTTCTGATACAGTTTGGGTTTATTGCTCTTAATTCTTATTAATGTACACTTACAAATACTTTAAAATAGAGATTGGGTTTATTGCTCTTAATTCTTATTAGTGTAAACTTACAAATACTTTCTGATACAGATTGGGTTTATTGCTCTTAATTCTTAGTAGTGTACACTTACAAATACTTTCTGATAGAGATTGGGTTTATTGCTCTTAATTCTTATTAGTGTACACTTACAAATACTTTCTGACAGCGATTGCGTTTATTACTTGTAATTCAAAATGTTTCTTTTAATTCTTATTAGTGTAAACTAACATATACTACCATATAACTAAAATTTTTAGCAAAATCTAATGAACCGATTTTGAGAAATCATAATAAAATCATCAGGTAGTTTCCGAACCTGATTTTTTGAAGAAATAAACTGAATACATTACGCGTAACGCTTATGTACCATTTACTTTCATTCTCGTAGATTACGAAACAAATGATAGATTAATTCAAATTCAAGGCATCAAAACATAACAGTGTTAATCAAAGGGAACGCATTCAGGGACACCGTATACGGCAGCTGAAGACATAAATAATTAAAATTGCAATTTTTAACGAGAACAAAATATAAATGCACGTAGAGACCAGTCAATGTATGACTCAACCAGACAAGAATCTATTTTAGCAACGTTATTAAAAAAACTGGTTTCAAATTTGCATAAATATTAATGCGTAACTAGCGCAATAACTTTCTCAGGAAATGATTCATTGGCCATTGGCGCTAATGAGAGATGTCCCCTCCCTCTCATACCTTACAGGGAGCGGCGTAGGTGGGAATTGTTACTGTGTATGATGCAGCCGGTACAGTTTTAAGCTGGCGTGTTTCTCCTAACAAAGGAGACAGCGTTAAAGCGCTGATATGTCAGCTGCGTCTTTAAATTTGCGCGCCTCGAGGTCGTAGGTGCCATATGCTTTTTCTCAAGCCGTTGCTGTTAATACTTTCAAACAAACAACTAGTTTTTTTTTTATAAAATTGGGATTTAGTTGTTTCAGTGTGTGTGTGTGTGTGTGTGTGTGTGTGTGTGTGTGTGTGTGTGTGTGTGTGTGTGTGTGTGTGTGTGTGTGTGTTTGTCCGCGCGCGTACGTTTAGAGCAAAAAAGTTATTTTTTCGCTGAAATTTAACACACAAACGCATATATATATATATATATATATATATATATATATATATATATTGTTTGCCATCATGCCCACATCTGTCGAAGCTTTTTTAATTTTTCTTATATTTCTTATATTTATTTTCACTTTGCCGATATAATTTAGTTTTCAAGTAATTTTTGGGATGATTAACAAAAATACGAGTTTTATAAAATTTTGATCAAATTGTTCTCAAATACATTAATCAAGTAACTACACAAAAACTCTTGTACGTCACCATAAAATCAATCCGCAAAGAGTCTAGGGATGTGCTCAAACAGACGGACAGACAACCACATAAAACCTCGTTTTGGACTTACTGAAAAAGATCCGTGAAAATATCAGGATTTATTTTTTCACGATCACAATAATGTATACACCGTTTAGTTTTGTTTTTTTTTAACGTCCGACTATTGTGCACACTTGGGCTAATGCAGACGATGGGATGATTTATAGCTTATGCAAATGTCAAGCTCTGGCCGGGAATCGAACCCGGGTCTTCGGGGTGAAAGCCCAGTACTATCAACCAGGCCACCGAGGCGGCTACGGCCGTATGGTAGAGCGGAAAAAAGAAACACTAAGATATTTTGGAGGCTATGAATAGCAGTTTCGTTGTTTTTACAAGGATTAATGTTTGATTGTAGAGCTGTTGTAAGATTTTCGTTTCAGTTGGATGTGTAACATTGATAGTTCTTTTTTTCAGTAATAAAGCACAAATCCTCTTTGCTTTTATATTTCCAAAAAAAAATATCATTTATTTATTTATATATCTTGATTTATTTACTACTTCCTCAGTAATGAAAGTTTCTAAGGTAATTAAAAGTTTTATAAATGCTAATGTTTTCGGGAAGTTGTAATAGCTTAGAGATCGACCTGTGTAATAAGATAGAGGTTCCGTACTGTGTATTAACTTAGAGACTACAGTTCCACAAAGTGTGTGCACCGCTGCTTGCAGGCGCTTCAGTATCTTTTATCTAACAAGTAGAATTCGTTTAGTTAAAGAAAGATATATTGTTAAAATATAAAGTTCATTTGGATAGGTTTTGTTCTTAAAGGCTTATGTGCAATGCTGTAAATGTATACTAATTTACATATGTAGTAGTAATAGTAATAATAATATAAAAATATTGTTTGAAGGCTGCTTTATTCAAACCATATCCTAATTGAATTAAGAAAACAGCCCTAAATTAAAGAATTAATTATGAATTAATGAATTCATATAAACTTAGGTTGTTTTTTTAGATAAAACACCAATATTTCTATTTTTCTATACAGATAATTGTCAAACATAAACATTTAGATATGTTGTTGACCATAGTACTGACAATATATTCAATTGTAAACTGTAAAGATATTGAAGCGCCTGCAAGCAGCGGTGTCGGCAACATATATACACGGTGCAACACACTTGACGGAACTGTAGTCTAAGTTAATACACAGTATGGAACCTGTATCTTATTACACAGGTTGATCTCTAACTTAAAACACAGTACTGACGAAGGAAAAACGATTATCTAAGTTAATAAACCTCTAAGCTATTACACATCCCCATGTTTTCAATGCACATTCAAACAAAATTAAATTAATAATTTTTTATGATCAGAAATAACTTGCATTTTGAAATTATAAAAAGTATTTTACTAGGCAACGAGCTTTTTGAAACAATTACCAAAATCGATTTTTATGTAAAAAATTAATCATATCGAACCTTAACTGCTGACACTAAAGACCTAACACACACACGCGCGCGCGCGCGCATTTAACTTCTTGAAAAGTGATCTCGAGGTGAGCTATTTGGTCACCATAAATAGTCGCGTCTACTATACAACCAGCCAGAAGCAAACGTACGCGCCTTTCCACCCCTAAGCTTCACAAAACCCACCCTGATCTTGAATAAATGTAAAATGCCACCGATCAAACGTTCCCCGTATGAACACCTGCGTTTGAATTTATCGATACGCGCGCAGAAATAAATATTGTTTTAACAAGGTTTCTTGTCGTTCTGTTTTATATTTACTTAACGTTTTACGGCTTTTCGTAAGTGTTTATGGTTTGCCTTTCACATTTACGTTTCCGAACCAATTGTAAGGTCGCGTATGTGTAACGATAATTTTTAAATAACATGGTGTGTTTCGTAAACAGTTAACATCGATAAAAATAAAATAACAATCTCTAAACAATAACCGTGATTTTTTAAAGTGAATACTTCTTATGGCGGGGTATGGATGTATGTTTTGCACGGGAAAAAATTCAGTTTCCCGTCAAGCATCACGCTCTTATATATACAGCATATGCCTCCTCGGTGGCCTAGTGGATAGCGTACTAGGCTTTCACCCCGAGGACCCGGGTTCGATTCCCGGCGAGGGCTTGGCATTTTCATACGCTATAAATCATCCCATAGTCTGCACTAGCCCAAGTGTGCACAATAGTCGGACGTTAAACACAATATATATATATATATATATATATATATATATATATATATATATATATATATATATATATATATATATATATACTTATATACTACTTCTTATAGCGGGGTATGGATGTATGTTTTGCACGGGAAACAAATTCAGTTTACCGTCACGCATCACGCTCTTATATATTTTTTTGTTTTACAATGTATTTTTGAAGTGAAAACTTGTATGTTCGCGCCATTATATTACTTACCCAGTCCAACTTAATTATTTAGTTTTGTGTCAAGTGTTAATTGTGTAACAGTGACATCTTATACGTTTATTATACATTGGTAGGTGTGAATAATAAATATTTAAATTATTTTAAACGCCATTATACTACT
Source organism: Callitettix versicolor (assembly GCA_022606455.1). Taxonomy (NCBI): domain Eukaryota; kingdom Metazoa; phylum Arthropoda; class Insecta; order Hemiptera; family Cercopidae; genus Callitettix; species Callitettix versicolor. The sequence goes on along the minus strand of CM040186.1, from coordinate 105,562,331 downwards.
TACCCAGTCCAACTTTATTTAGTATTTAGTTTTATGACAAGTGTTAACTGTGTAACAATTTTTAATTTCAAACAATCTTATAATTCCAAACAACCTGCCTTTCCAAATTAAAATATTGCAGTTTCCATTGAAGTTGGCATTTACAATGACAAAAAGTCACAGGGTCAGATATTAAGAGTAGCAGGAATACATTTGGGACTCCGTGCTTCTCCCGTGGTCAGTTATAGACTATTCCAGTGTCGAGTAGCAAAAATCTATGTCTTGGAAAAAAACCACAAAATCATATAATATTGTATTTAGAAATATATTAAACTGAAATGATCGTACTTATGATTTTGAAAATCGACTATAAATTTTAATTTGTGGTGTATAATATATACCCATAACCCGTGATAAGATAGTCACTTCTGTCGGCAGTCATGCGACTGCCACCTTTTTTTAAAATTTATGATGATAGTTACAGAATCAGCATTTGGGGAGACAAGAGGAGACGTAAAAACGTTTCTTCTGGGTACGTACATTTAAACACAAAACGATCAAAATCGCTTCAGACAATTTTGAGGAAATATGATTTCCGTTAACAACATTTGAAATATTTAGCCTATACGATATTTTTAACAAACACTTCGAAACATTTCGAAAATGTTCTCTAGATATTAAGAAACGAAACCTTGTTCAAGTCAAAAATTTGTCAAAATTGATAACTTCGTTTAGCTTACAGCAATGTGTACGGGCACACATACAAGTTAGTGCTGTTTTTTTTAACCTGATAAGGGCCAGATATTTACAGAAATCAAAAATATAGATCCCTATATATAAATCAAAAACTCAGGATCACTTTGCAAGAAAATTAAACACTCTGCACAAGTAGTTCAAAGAACAGTAAACCACGTAGTATATTATTAATTAATACAGAGTGCGCTACGACAGCGCTCGTAACATTTCCGCCAATTTAACCGGTAACCGTAATATTTACGAAAAATGTTACTGGACCAAATTTATTGGAAATTTTATGCAATTACTCCGTGAAGCGGTCAAAATTATAACGTTTTTGCCGTTCAGTCATTATTATAGGAAATAACCAGCAACTACAGTCTCAACGTTGAATCAGAGCCCGCCATCTTGAAACGGAATTGAGGAAAAAATCTTAAACATACGTCTTTCGAGCTTTCTACAGGGTAGCTTCGTACCAAATTTCAAAAAACAATTGGAAAATGCGTTTCATTAAAATTACGCACAATTGTCATCACTAAAACACAGGCCGCCATCTTGAAACGGAAGTAAATAGGATAGAATATTATACATGCCATTTAAGCTTTATAAAAGATACCTTCTTACCAAATTTCAAAACAATCGGCCAATGAGTTCGTTAAAAAAAGTTTACACTAGTCATCGTTAAATCAGAGGCCGCCATCTTGAAACGGAATTGAGGAAAAAATCTTAAACATACGTCTTTCGAGCTTCCTACAAGGTAGCTTCGTACCAATTTCAAAAAACAATTGCAAAATGCGTTTGATTAAAATTATGCACAATGTCATCGTTAAAACACAGGCCGCCATCTTGAAACGGAAGTAAATAGGATATAATATTATACATGTCATTTAAGCTTTATAAAAGATACCTTCTTACCAAATTTCAAAACAATCGGTCAATGAGTTCGTTAAAAACGGCGTACACTAGTCATCGTTAAATCAGAGGAGGCCATCTTGAAACGGAATTGAGGAAAAATTTTAAACATACGTCTTTCGAGCTTTCTACAAAGTAGCTTCGTACCAAATTTCAAAAAACAATTGGAAAATGCGTTTGATTAAAATTACGCACAATTGCCATCGTTAAAACACAGGCCGCCATCTTGAAACGAAAGTAAATAGGAAAGAATATTACACATTCATTTAAGCTTTATAAAAGATACCTTCTTACCATATTTCAAAACAATCGGTCAATGAGTTCGTTACAAACGGCGTACACTAGTCATCGTTAAATCAGAGGCCGCCATCTTGAAACGGAATTGAGGAAAAATTTTAAACGTAGGCCTACGTCTTTCGAGCTTTCTACAAGATAGTTTTGTATCAAATTTCAAAAAAATTGCAAAATGCGTTTGATTAAAATTACGCACAATTGTCATCGTTAAAATACAGGCCGCCATCTTGAAACGGAAGTAAATAGGAAAGAATATTATACATGTCATTTAAGCTTTATAAAAGATACCTTCTTACCAAATTTCAAAACAATCGGTCAATGAGTTCGTTACAAACGGCGTACACTAGTCATCGTTAAATCAGAGGCCGCCATCTTGAAACGGAATTGGGGGAAAAACCTTACGGTTTTCGAGCTTTCTACAGGGTAGCTTCGTACCAAATTTCAAAACAATTGGAAAATGCGTTCGATTAAAATTACGCACAATTGTCATCACTAAAACACAGGCCGCCATCTTGAAACGGAAGTAAATAGGAAAGAATATTATACATGTCATTTAAGCTTTATAAAAGATATCTTCTTACCAAATTTCAAAACAATCGGTCAATGAGTTCGTTAAAAACGGCGTACACTAGTCATCGTTAAATCAGAGGCCGCCATCTTGAAACGGAATTGAGGAAAAAATCTTAAACATACGTCTTCGAGCTTTCCACAAGATAGCTTCGTACCAAATTTCAAAACAATTGCAAAATTCGTTTGATTAAAATTACGCATAATTGCCATCACTAAAACACAGGCCGCCATCTTGAAACGGAAGTAAATAAAAAAGAATATTATACATGTCATTTAAGCTTTATAAAAGATACTTTCTTACCAAATTTCAAAACAATCGGTCAATGAGTTCGTTAAAAACGGCGTACACTAGTCATCGTTAAATCAGAGGCCGCCATCTTGAAACGGAATTGAGGAAAAATTTTAAACGAACGTCTTTCGAGCTTTCTACAAGATAGCTTCGAACCAAATTTCAAAGCAATTGGAAAATGCGTTTGATTAAAATACGCACAATTGCCATCGTTAAAACACAAGTCGCCATCTTGAAACTGAAGTAAATGGGAAAGAATATTATACATGTCATTTAAGCTTTATAAAAGATACCTTCTTACCAAATTTCAAAACATCGGTCAATGCGATTGTTAAAACGGCGTACACTATTAAATCAGAGGCCGCCACCTTAAAACGGAATTGAATAGCAAAAACACGACGAATCTTACATACACGTTATTTGGGCTTTATATACGGAACCTTCGTATCAAATTTCAAAACAATCGGTCAATACGATTGGTTAAAACTGCCTACACTAGTTATTTTAAATCATAAGCAGCCATCTCGAAATGGAAGTGAATAGGGACAAAAAACTACACATACGTCATTTCGGCTTATAAAAGGTACCAAATTTCAAAACGATCGGTCAATGCGTTTGGCAAAGACTACCTAACAGACAAACTCATAAACCAAAAGCTTGAACGTCAATTTGAAACAGATATCTCGCTTCGCTTGGTCAATAAGACACTTGCAGACAAATAAACAATAACGATACATTAAAAGTACACATAAAACCAAAGCGTGCAAGAAACCCAAGGTAATCCTGAAACGTTGCAGAGCGAAGCGAACGCACGGAAATCAATCTGAACAAACAACGATAAATCGTTGCTACGTTCTCCCCAATATAAAAGCCTCGCATTTCACTTGTTAACCTTTATTTGGAAGGCAATTCGTCTTTACCCCGCGCGGAGGTCAAGAATGCCTATTGTGCAGTAATTCCCGAGCACTGGAGGCCTTTACAATAATAACTTTACGTATCCAGCTGTCCCCCGCTCGGTGCACAGCCTCTTTGATGATAGACGATTCATATAGCCGATGCAAATACACCCTCGTTCGCTCGCAGATAACATTCTCTCTTCTTTTTGTGTATTCGGTTGTCATGGCGACATAAATGACCCCGTGCACCGCTCATTACGCCTAACGCAAGATGTGCTCTCGTCAATTTCAGTTCCTTTTATCTCGGGCGCTGAAAGGGCGCGCAGTTTTGTCGAGTCGAAACAAAAACGAGTTATCTGGCGGACCGCTCTGAGGGCAATGTAAAAGGACAATAAATTTCTGTTCCCGTAATGGTTTTCTCGTTATGCAATAAGTTTGTAACGAACAAATTTACGGTTATTGATTGAATCGTAAAACTATAAAACTACAGTAGGCTATAAAATGTTTACAATCTTCGGCCGCCAATCACCGATAGCTAAGAATAATAAACGTAATATTACTTTTTTACCTTGTTAACATTTAACTATCTGACTTCACCGTCGCAATTAGAACTAAAATCTGATTAAACCAACTCGTCAGGAATTTGGAATGTCTCCAACCCGAGGTTTTTTAGAGAATCAACTATAGGTGGTTTGACAATGTCTTTTTATACACAGCTCCGCAGGAGGGTGCAGACTAGCTGCACCTATTGAGAGGATTTAGACGTCACTCGCGGTACCCGAGTTTAACACACACTTACACTTACGACTTTAACACTTTACACTCACACTTACATTTAGGGAGGCAATAATAGCCTTAATGTGCTTTTTGCTGTAAAATAAAAAAAATCTTTTGAAACACATAACTACATTACAATCTTCTATTCTTTCGGTTGCAACTACGTTTGATAACAACCCACAAATGAACACCCGTTCCAACAGGTTTCCCGGAAATAACGTTCCAAAAACCTTTTCCGGACACTCGTGCCTCAATTTGCTTACGTCGAAAAGAAAACGGAAAAAAGTATACGTAACTGTCTAGTCACTTCCTGACGTACAGTTGGCCCTCCGGTCCCCCCAGAATCGTCGGCCGGACGTACTTCTTCCCCAAGCATCTACGAGGTGTGGCTATTAAATAACGAGACTGACGCTGCGGCGGAACAAGTGCGGACGCGCCAACCGCCATTGACCGACAGCTGTTTAGTGTGAAGCTTTCTCTTCAGAATGCAGTTAGTCTCGTTTAGTAACCAACACCGTTTAGTCATAACCTTCATTTCCGTTAGTGTTGTTATCTTGTTTTGCCGGGAAAGTGGTTAGTGTAATAATAGAGCAACAAATTGTTGTTAAATTTCACTTCAAACTTGGAAAAACCGCTACTGAAACTTATAATTTACTGAAAGAAGTGTATGGCAGTGAATGTTTATCGCGGGCACGTGTTTTTGAATGGTTTAAGCGTTTTCAAGATGGCCGACAAGACATTGAAGATGATTCAACGTTAAAAACGGATGACAATGCCGAAAACGTTGCTAATTTTATTCGGTCTGATCGTCGATTCGTGCAATTGGTGAAACTGTAGGCATTGATAAAGAATGTGTACGGCAAAGAATGTTTTACGTGACAATTTGAACATGCGAAAAGTGTGTGCCAAAATGGTGCCAAAAATTCTCACGTTTGAACAACAAGCAGCTCTCAAAAATATTTGTACTGACACTTTGGATGCCAATTGAAAATGACCCAAATTTATTGGAAAAGATAATAACATGTGATTAATCATGGTTTTTTACGTATGATCCGGAAACAAAGCGCCAATCCATGCATTGGAAGACCCCAACTTCACCGACAGCCAAAAAAGCAAGAATCAGCAAATCAAAATTTAAAGCAATGATGATTGTTTTTTTTCGATATTCATGAGATTGTGTACCTTCACTGGGTTTCTGAAGGTCAAACAATTAATCAATATTACCTTGAGGTACTTGGTAAACTACGTGAAAGAGTAAGGAAAAAACGACCCGAAATGAGGAAGGACAAATCATTGGTTTTCCACCAAGACAATGCGCCAGCTCATTCCTCTTTATCTGTCAAGAGGTTTCTGGCCAATTACAGCATCCCAGTGTTAGAACATCCACCTTACTCACCAGACCTTGCACCATGTGACTTCTATCTGTTCCCTAAGGTGAAATCTGCATTAAAAGGGACGAGATTTGAGTCCGTGGAAACTGTAAAAGTGAAAGCGGCAAGAGTCCTGAAAAAGTTGATAGAAGATGACTTCCAGCATTGTTTCCCACAATGGAAAATTCGCATGGGGCGTTGTAGGGATGTATATTGAAGGTGATAATAAGAAATTATGTATAAAATGAAAACAAAATTTTTTACAACGTCAGTCTCGTTATTTAATAGCCACACTTCGTATAACTGCTGTTTTACATACCTTGGTGTTTATAACGAAGTAATTAGTGGCCATCACGTCAGCCTGGAATACTGTTGTATGTGTCCCACGGTAATAAGTTTCTTTACACCCCAGCACCAGTGCCTGACTTTGTCTTGCAGCCACTCTGGCCAACGATAGAGAAATTCCTAAAGCCGGCTCGGGTCCTACTAAACCAATAGTTTATATTCCGATGTAAATGCGCCAATAACAGTTAGTTACAAACGGACATTGCATAAACATTGTTCAGTCGTAATAAACAAACGTTTCAAACTCAATACCACATATGGGTGCCTGGGGGGGTGGCTGAGTTATTGGCACAAAAAATGAGGCGAATGTCGAGCAGCGGATCGCACATTTTGTACATAAATACCCTACATATCTGTTTCATTACGCGCTAATGGCAGCGGGGGTATACAAGCAACCCCTCCTCCGCAGCTTCCCCCCTCCGCCCCCAGCACTTATATAACGATGGCGTATGTAGTTATTTAAAACCCATTCAAGTACAGGGCTCGTATAGCCCGACGACAACGCTGGTTTGTAATTATTTTATTAATGACTAAAAACTGTCTTTGTCAACTTGAATGGATTAGGAACAGTTTTAAATGACCGTAACATAGTCCTTCATATCAATGTACACCGAACATATCTGTTAACAAATTTTCATTGGTAGAAGACCTAGCCTACTGAAATTGCCAGTTTGGTAAGATAATGAGTGTCGATCATTGCCTCTAGAACACTTGCGAGAAGTCGTTAATATTTTATTTATCTAATAATAATAACAATGCTTTATTTAATACACACAAAATAACATACATAATTCTCTAAGCTTTTTAACGTATTGATCACATAGACCGTATGCCGGTTGGTATACTTTTTGTAAACATACACACATACTTTCTAACCTTAATCTGTGTGCGGTGGTATGTCTGTGTTAAAAGCCTTTATATATATATATATATATATATATATATATATATATATCATTAGAGCTGTATTATTTTTCGAGATATAACAAAGTTTGTAAACAACATTGAAAACTTTTTAAAATGTATGAGATCTCATTCGATGTGGTGCGTTGTTCACGATGTTTGAAGCTCTATATACCCTTTTTTTGTCTAATTAGTGCATGGGATACATAAAAAAGTACAAACGGTAATTTTAATTTTATAATGTAGGCACTGTAGACCCCCTAAATCCGAGCCTAACTTTAAGAAACTATACTACAGACTGGTTAATTTTAGCTTCTTATTATTATATGATTATGTGATATAGCTTCTTATAGCTTCATATGATTATGTGAATATACATAATATATTCACAGGTTAGGTTAGGTAACGTTAGGTTACAGGTTTGGTTAGGTTAAATAAGGTTATAAATACAACAATATCCATTTTTTTTTAACATTAATATACATATAAATAATCAATAATATTTCGAACACAACTAAATTACACCAAAAGCCATTAAAAACAAATACTAACACTGTTGTTAATAATTAAATTCCTTTATTAATTCGTACCCATACCGCCATGCCTGCTGTACATAACAAGACAGACAAACCTAATCCCTAACGATTAAACATCCAATTAAAATCTTCCTTGATAATTTCATTTTTTTAAAACTGTTTCGCAAAATTGGGACACCTTGCCGCGGAATGAAACACATTTTTCTTTTATTTGGGCCATACTGATAACATTGGATCTTTCGCGCTGTGTCTCCAACTGTTTTCCTATTCATTTATTTCGACTTGTGATTTTAAAGTAGTTTTCTTTTTGGCATAACGAAATAACGTTAACTATTATACTACGAGGGTTGATCAAATATAAACGAGACTGATTTTTAAAAAAAATTATTGCTTACAAATTATTCTTGATACAACTTATTTTTCTACATAGTCTCCCGCACGAGTAACACATTTTTCCCAACGGATTGGAAGTTTTTTAATTCCATCTTCGTAAAAAGTTCTCGGGCGTTCATTGAGCCATTGGAGCACGAAGGTCTCCACCGCAGAATCGTCTTCGAAACGCTGGCCTCCAAGCGCCTCTTTGAGTGGCCCAAACAGGTGATAGTCGCAGAGTGATAAGTCTGGACTGTATGGGGTTGTTCCATTGGTTCCCAGCCAATTTGATCGAGTTTAAGCCTCGTAGCGTTCGCCGAATGTGGTCGGGCATTATCGTAAAGAAGAATGACGTTTCTCGCCGGTTTAGATTTCCTTTTCCTACGAAAAGACTGTTTTGCGGCCTCTAAAACATCGCAATAATATTGTGCGTCGTTGATGGAGGAAATCGACGTGAAAGGCGCCTTGATTGTCGAAAAATACAGTGGCCATTACCTTCCCGGCCGACGATCGTGATTTGGCCTTCAGAGGCGCCCTCTCTCCCCTCTTCTGCCACTCCATACTTGCCTGTTTCGACTCGGGAGTGTAATGGTGAACCCATGTTTCGTCACAGGTGACAATCCGGTTTAATAATGCCTCACCATCTCGTTCAAATTGGGTCAATAGTCGCTGGCAAATCTCCAAACGATTCCGTTTGTGTACGTCGGTCAAAATTCGTGGAACCCACCTTGCAGATACTTTGCTGAGTTCCAGGTTTGATGTAACGATTTTTTGAACGCTACCATAGCTCAACTGGAGTTCATCTGCAATAAATCGCAGCGATATACGTCTGTCTTCGTCCAGGAGCTTCCGAACAGCATCAATGTTTTCGTCCGTGACGGAAGTGGTCGGGCGACGATCATGGCTGAGGTTTTCTACTGCTTCCCGTCCTTCGGCGAATTCCTTGTGCCAAGCAAAAACGCGAGCTCTTGACACGGTCCTGTCCCCGTATTGAGCCGTCAATCTACGAAAGATTTCAGTCGGATTGACCCCCTCCTTGGCCAAAAACTTAATAATAATTCTCTGCTCCACGGAAACGTGCACTTTACTCTCACTCATTGTATAGTTTTATACTGAAGGGTCCGAACGGAAATGTTGCCCGTCTACGCCCGTCCCAAACCTCCCAGGCTACCTGAAACCCCACCCTTTAGAGTTCAATGTCCAACGGAAAAGTTTTTAGAAAGTCAGTCTCGTTTATATTTGATCAACCTTCGTATATACAATGAGTGCCCTTAAAACGACGACGAAATACAAGCGTTATCTATTTGGCTGTGTCTGTACAATGGCGTTTTACGATTATTCCTTTACAGTCCTCTTTAACAGTCTGGCCCAACGAAAAAAACACCTGAATTTAGGACGTTATAAACGTATCAATCTGTTATTGTACAGACCTTGCAGGAAGGTGCAATAAGAGATGAAAAACTGTTATTTTTTTCTACATAAATACGAGGGCTATTCAGAAAGTAGATTACGTTTTTGGATAAAAAAAAAACTAAGTACAGGAAAAAAATTTTATTATATACATTTGAAAGAGGAACTAAAATACTATTTTTCGACATAATCGCCAAACAAATTTAGACATTTGTCATATCGGTGAACTAGCTTTGAAATTCCCGTGTCGTAGAATTCCGCCGCCTGTGACGCCAGCCAGTCAGTCACGCCCGCGCGGAGATCTTACGACAAAGATGGTGAATCATTTCTTGATCGCATCGTAACGGGAGATAAGACTTGGGTTAAGCACGTTACCTGTGAGACAAAACTACAGTCTATGGAGTGGGGGCACACAAATTCCCCCAAAAAACCGAGGAAATGTTTGCAAACCCTGTCAGCAAGGAAGATCATGGCGACCGTTTTTTGGGACAGGAAAGGTGTTCTTCTGTTTGACTTCCTAGAACGTGGAGCAACCATAAACTCAGAAAGGTATTGCCAAACATTACGAAACTTAAGACGAGCTATCCAGAACAAGCGGAGAGGAAAACTGAGTGCAAAAGTGTTGTTTTTGCACGACAATGCCCGCTCTCACACGGCAAATCGAACAAAAGACGTCTTGACGGCCTTCAAGTGGGAGATTTTCCCTCATCCACCCTACAGTCCGGACCTGGCACCTAGTGATTTCCACTTATTCCCGAAGATGAAGACTTGGCTTGCAACACAGCGCTTCGATGACGACGCAGATCTCCACGCGGGCGTGACTGACTGGCTGGCGTCACAGGCGGCGGAATTCTACGACACGGGAATTTCAAAGCTAGTTCACCGATATGACAAATGTCTAAATTTGTTTGGCGATTATGTCGAAAAATAGTATTTTAGTTCCTCTTTCAAATGTATATAATAATTTTTTTTTCCTGTACTTAGTTTTTTTTTTATCCAAAAACGTAATCTACTTTCCGAATAGCCCTCGTAGTTAATATTATTACTACTGCTGGTAATGCAATAACTTGTTAATTTAATTTCAAACCGAGAACCGAATGCCAATAAATATTGTGGAATGGACGACTTCCGCACAGGCCTATTATAGCCTGAGACAGTTCCGTCAATGGATTAGAGCAATTAAAGCAAAAAGCTTCCGTTTCCTGCCTGTCCCAAGGGACGTTGAAACTGTACAATTAATCGGTCGTGCTTAATTTCCTTGTCGTAAACTATTATTACGATTATGTATTGTATTTAACTTAGCAGAATGTTTCCAGTCTTAGTATAGGGCTAAAATTAACCAGTCTGTAGTTCCTTGAAGTGAGGCTCGGATTTAGTGCCTACATTATAAAATGAAAATTACCGTTTATATTTTTCTAAGAATCTGAAGAACTAATTAGACAGAAAAATGGTAAATAGGGCTTCAAAAATCGCGAACAACGCACCACATCGAATGGGATCTCACTTAAAAGATTCTATCAAAACTGAAACGAGTTACGAAAAAAACATAAACGTACATTTTTAAAAGTTTTCAATGTTGTTTACAAACTTTGTTATATCTCGAAAAATAATACAGCTTTAATGATATATATATATATATAAAGGCTTATAACACAGACATACCACCGCACATAGATTAAGGATTAATCTCTCATTTGACAAATTTAAAAAAACAGTTCTAATAAGTTACAGTAGTTCATAACAATAAGCCTTCACTTAGAAATACATCTAAATTTCTCTTTCAACGCATGTTGTTGGTAATCATATGCCACAGCTGATTATAATCATACGATTAACCGAGCTACAGCTGATTATAAACCTACGATTAACCGAGTTACAGCTGATTATATACATACGATTAACCGAGTTACAGTTTATTATAAACGTACGTTTAACTAAGCTACAGCTGATTATAAAGATACCATTAACCGCGATACACCTGATTATAATCATACGATTAACCGAGCTACAGCTGATTATAAACATACGATTAACCGAGCTACAGCTGATTATATACATACTATTAACCGAGTTACAGTTTATTATAAACGTACGTTTAACTAAGCTACAGCTGATTATAAAGATACCATTAACCGTGATACACCTGATTATAATCATACGATTAACCGAGCTACAGCTGATTATATACATACGATTAACCGAGCTACAGCTGATTATAAACATACGATTAACCGAGCTACAGTTTATTATAAATGTACGTTTAACTAAGCTACAGCTGATTATAAAGATACCATTAACCGTGATACACCTGATTATAATCATACGATTAACCGAGCTACAGCTGATTATAAACCTACGATTAACCGAGCTACAGCTGATTATAAACCTACGATTAACCGAGCTACAGCTGATTATAAACCTACGATTAACCGAGCTACAGTTTATTATAAACGTACGGTTTAACTAAGCTACAGCTGATTATAAAGATACCATTAACCGTGATACACCTGATTATAATCATACGATTAACCGAGCTACAGCTGATTATAAACATACGATTAACCGAGTTACAGCTGATTATATACATACGATTAACCGAGTTACAGTTTATTATAAACGTACGTTTAACTAAGCTACAGCTGATTATAAAGATACCATTAACCGTGATACACCTGATTATAATCATACGATTAACCGAGCTACAGCTGATTATAAACATACGATTAACCGAGCTACAGCTGATTATAAACCTACGATTAACCGAGTTACAGCTGATTATATACATACGATTAACCGAGTTACAGTTTATTATAAACGTACGTTTAACTAAGCTACAGCTGATTATAAAGATACCATTAACCGCGATACACCTGATTATAATCATACGATTAACCGAGCTACAGCTGATTATAAACATACGATTAACCGAGCTACAGCTGATTATATACATACTATTAACCGAGTTACAGTTTATTATAAACGTACGTTTAACTAAGCTACAGCTGATTATAAAGATACCATTAACCGTGATACACCTGATTATAATCATACGATTAACCGAGCTACAGCTGATTATATACATACGATTAACCGAGCTACAGCTGATTATAAACATACGATTAACCGAGCTACAGTTTATTATAAATGTACGTTTAACTAAGCTACAGCTGATTATAAAGATACCATTAACCGTGATACACCTGATTATAATCATACGATTAACCGAGCTACAGCTGATTATAAACATACGATTAACCGAGCTACAGCTGATTATAAACATACGATTAATCGAGTTACACCTGATTATATACATACGATTAACCGAGCTACAGTTGATTATAAACACACACTGAACCGAGCTACAGCTGATTATAAACATACGATTAATTGAGCTACAGCTGATTATAAACATACGATTAATCGAGCTACAGTTCATTATAAACGTACGTTTAACTGAGTTACAGCTGATTATAAACATACGATTAATCGAGCTACAGTTCATTATAAACGTACGTTTAACTGAGCTACAGCTGTTTATAAAGATACCATTACCCGTGATACACCAGACTATAATCATACGATTAACCGAGCTACAGCTGATTATAAACATACAATTAACCAAGCTACAGTTTATTATAAACGCACATTTAACTGAGCTACAGCTGATTATAAACATACGATTAACCGACCTACATTTGATTATAAACACACACTGAACTGAGCTACAGCTGATTATAAACATACGATTAACTGAGCTACAGCTGATTATAAACATACGATTAACCGAGCTACAATTGATTATAAACGTACGTTTAACTAAGCTACAGCTGATTATAAAGATACTATTAACCGTGATACACCTGATTATAAACATACGTTTATCTGAGCTACAGCTGATTATAAACCTGCGATTAACCGAGCTACAGCTGATTATAATCATAAGATTAGCCGAGCTACAGCTGATTATAATCATAAGATTAGCCGAGCTACAGCTGATTATAATCATAAGATTAGCCGAGCTACAGATGATTATAAACATACCATTAACTGAGCTACAGCTGAAAAAAATCTCGATAAATGTATATTTAGTTTGGATAAAAACAAAAAAAAACCGATTTTCAGGATTTTTTATCTTAAACAATTTTTTTTTACTAATGGACCTCAACAAAAGCGTGTTTTCAAAAATTCACTATTGCAGTGTAGCTAGAAGTAATTTAAAAACGATTCAAAAGATTTTTTTGTTTTGCAATCGTTCTGGCACGTTTCGGAAGGACCACTTAATCGTACGCTACAAGCGGAACAGCACGCGAGATGTTTACCGAGTGGTTAGCGAGTTCTAGTACGCGTCGAAGCAGTGCAGAAGACACGTTAACTGATCCATTATCGTTAACAGAATATATATATATATATATATATATATATATATATATATATATATATATATATACATATGACAACAATTACAAAAACAAGAAACAAGGCGTTTCCGGATACGTGCTTTAATACCGTGTGTCTGACCATTTTGTTTACAAAAAAAAACTGAATTAATGCTCAATATTATAACTGCGTAGAAAGATTACGTCATCAGTGCTCAGCTGAGCATTAAAACAATTCATTGCTAAACACAAATAACACCGTATATTTGCACAGGCATTGCAGCCCGAGTGAAACCAATGTTTAGGGATTAATTCGCACGGCTATTGTTGCACAGGTATTGTATTACCTGTGCGGTCGTCCGAGATGGTGGGCATTCAATTTGTTTTGAATCAAACGATAACATGGCGGATCATAACAGCGGATTATAATTCTGGATTAAAACAGTGTGAGAGCTGTTTACAATTTGTTGTTTACGATTTGTTTAGGAGAATGATTTAGTTTATATACAACAAATGAAAGTGAAAATATTACATTGTTGTGTACTAAATAGCATTAGGAAATACGAAATTAAAAATAATCAGACAAAATAGTCGGACGAGGAAGTAATTAACATATAAAATTTAAAAAAATTGAATTAACAAGTAATGGAAATTTTATTATTGTTTGTTCAGACATATACCATCATTTGTATATACGGAAACGATACACGAATTTTCGAGAAGGCAGTGGATGAACTCCCGTTCTCAAGTGCCTAACGTAACCTTAACAACTAGAAAATATGCCTAGATGCCTAACATACTAAACTGAAATACAAAAATTGAATGATCTGCAAATGATTAAAAACCACAAGTCACCAAGAAAACGAAAGAACAATGCAATAGCTGACAAATACCGTATCAAAACAGCAATGTGTGATGGTCAAAAGTAAACTAGTCGACAGAAAAGAGGACTAGGATAGTGGTGGAGGGGAATAACAATGCTACCAACTTAACTATGAATTGTCGGTTTTGTTTATAACTAGGAATTGTGTGTTGGTCAAAAATAAACTATTCGACAGAAAAGAGGACTTAGGAGAGAGAGGTATGGGAATAACAGTGCTACCAACCTAACTGTGAATTGTCGATTCTGTTTATAAATAGGATTTGTGTGTTGGTCAAAAGTAAACTATTCGACAGAAAAGAGGACTTAGGAGAGAGGTGGGGGGAATAACAGTGCTACCAACCTAACTGTGAATTGTCCACTCTGTTTACAAATAAGAATTGTGTGTTTATTCAAAAATAAACAATTTATTCGACAGAAAAGAAGACTTAGGATAGAGGTGGGGGAATAACAGTGCTACCAACCTAACTGTGAAATTCTGTACTGGTAAAAAGTAAAAAACTAAACAGACAGAAAAGATGACCTAAGATAGTGGCGAGGAAACAACAGTCCTACCAACCTAACTGTGAATTG
Source organism: Callitettix versicolor (assembly GCA_022606455.1). Classification (NCBI taxonomy): domain Eukaryota; kingdom Metazoa; phylum Arthropoda; class Insecta; order Hemiptera; family Cercopidae; genus Callitettix; species Callitettix versicolor. Next base: position 105,547,114 of record CM040186.1, on the reverse strand, counting down.
TCGGCTGTGTTTACAAGTAGGAATTGTGTGTTTTTCAAAAGTAAACAATCTATCCGACAGAAAAGAGGACTAGAATAATGATTGGTGGATAACATTGCTACCAACCTAAGTGTGAATTACAGGTTCAGTCTACAAATACGAATTGTGTGTCGATCAAAAGTAAACAATTTATTCCACAGAAAATAGGACTAGGATAGTAGTGAGGAGAACAATAGTACTACCAACAACCTAACTGTGAATTTTAAGTTCTGTTTATAAATAGGACTGTGTGTTGGTCAAAAGTAAGCTATTCGACAAAAAAGAAGACTAGGATAATGGTGGGGAGAATAACAGTGTTACCAACCTAACTGCGAATAGTCGGTACTGTTTACAAATAGTGTACTGGTCAAAATTAAATAATTATTCGACAGAAAAGACAAAAAAAGACTTTTTACCTTAAAGCTCTTGAAGATCTGATTTCGCCGTCGTAATAAGCGTTAAAAACCGTATAAATTGGCGTTTTGGGTTTTTAAAATCCGATGAAATTAAGAAATTTTTGACGGCGGTCAGGGTTTATTTTCGTATTTGACGGCGGTCAGGGTTTATTTTCGTATTTGACGGCGGTCAGGGTTTATTTTCGTATTTGACGGCGGTCAGGGTTTATTTTCGTATTTGACGGCGGTCAGTGTTTATTTTCGTATTTGACGGCGGTCAGGGTTTATTTTCGTATTTGACGGCGGTCAGGGTTTATTTTCGTATTTGACGGCGGTCAGGGTTTATTTTCGTATTTGACGGCGGTCAGGGTTTATTTTCGTATTTGACGGCGGTCAGGGTTTATTTTCGTATTTGACGGCGGTCAGGGTTTATTTTCGTATTTGACGGCGGTCAGGGTTTATTTTCGTATTTGACGGCGGTCAGGGTTTATTTTCGTATTTGACGGAGGTCAGGGTTTATTTTCGTATTTGACGGCGGTCAGGGTTTATTTTCGTATTTGACGGCGGTCAGGGTTTATTTTCGTATTTGACGGCGGTCAGGGTTTATTTTCGTATTTGACGGCAATCAGGGTTTATTTTCGTATTTGACGGCGGTCAGGGTTTATTTTCGTATTTGACGGCAATCACGGTTTATTTTCGTATTTGACGGCGGTCAGGGTTTATTTTCGTATTTGACGGCGGTCAGGGTTTATTTTCGTATTTTTATTGTAATTTGAAAATTTAAAATACTAATCCAGATTTCAATGCTGATTACGACGATGAAATGAGAATTTGAAAAAGGGTAAGCAATAGGAAAATATTCTAGCAAAATTCGCTTCCGTTAGCGAGACAGCTGCGTGCGGCTATTATTATAGTGTTTACTCTGGTTACTGATACAGTTTAAAACAGAAATAATCCAACAACGAAAAGTAAAATGCGTTAACAACTTCAACGGACAATGCGAGGAAAGGTGGAAGATTCTACATCATACTGATAACATTACTACTAGAAACAAAAATATTTCGATAAGTTTCAACACTCTATTAGATTAAAAGAACCTGAAGCGGACAAGACGGTCGAAATAAATTTTCCGTTCGCGCATCGCACGCTTCGTACAGCAAGAAAATAAACACGATAACGATAAAAGCTATAAACTTTAAAGCAATAACAATAAAACAAATAAAATGTTTTCAGTGTCTGCATCCACACAAAATTCGAACTCAAAAGTAATAGCGTGTTTGTGAAATAAATCCGTAGCTATTTCTTATTTTCGAAACTATTCCGCAATCTACAAAATTACTTCTAAGTAATTTAACTTCACCTAAGCGTTCACATTTAGGTTCCTCCAATAAGTCTTGTGTTGTTTACTCTTCTGTTTCGCTTCTTGTTGTGATGCAATACACATTAGGAAGCGTTCGCAATGTTTTCGTTCTCAAATAACACGAGGATTACGGCGTACATTTATCAATAGAAGTTTTTATTAGTATTATTTTATTGTTACCTAACAGTAATTATTGATAAACACGTTTATCAATACGTGCTTTATTGTTATGAATATTGTTATTGTTGTTGGTGCTTATATAATCACTGAAGGTACGTTTAGCAATACATAACTTTATTGTTACAAGTACGTTTAATAATAAACGTGTATTCTAGTACGTTTACCAGTAGATACTTTTAATACAACGATTGTTGTATCTTTATCAAGATGCATTTACTAACGTATACTGAACAAAGTTTATTAAAGTACGTTTATCAAATATACTTTTTTATTAATAAAATTTTAGTAACACGTTTATCAATTTTTACGTTCGTTTATCAATCTTATCAATACGAACGATTATCCATGCAATCAACTGTTGCAAATTATAGATACATTTATCAGTAAATCCAATTTTATTATTGTTTACTAATAGGTTTACATTAGTTAACTTAGTCACAGAATCTTTTCGACACTTAAACCATAGAGTAAAAAAATCACTGAAAATACGTTTAGCAATTGTTACAAGTACGTTTAATAATAAACGTTTATTCTAGTACGTTTACCAATAGATACTTTTAATACTACGATTGTTGTATCTTTATCAAGATGCGTTTACTAATAGACGCGTTTATTATAAATAGATGCGTATACTGAACAAGTTTATTAGTACGTTTATCAAATATATTTGTTTATTGATAAGATTTTAGTAACACGTTTATCAATTTTTACGTTCGTTTATCAATCTTATCAATAAGAACGTTTATCCATGCAATCAATTGTTGCAAATTGTAGATACATTTATCAGTAAATCCAATTATATTATTGTTTACTGATAGGTTTAACTTAGTTAAATTAGACACAGAATCTTTTCGACACTTAAACCATAGAGTAAAAAAATCACTGAAAGTACGTTTAGCAATACATGACTTTATTGTTACAATTACGTTTAATAATAAACGTTTATTCTAGTACGTTTACCAATAGATACTTTTAATATTACGATTGTTGTATCTTTATCAAGATGCGTTTACTAACAGACGCGTTTATTATAAATAGATGCGGATACTGAACAAGTTTATAGTACGTTTATCAAATATATTTGTTTATTGATAAAATTTTAGTAACACGTTTATCAGTTTTTACGTACGTTTATCAATTTTATCAATACAAACGTTTATCCATGCAATCAATTGTTGCAAATTGTAGATACACTTATCAGTAAATCCAATTATATTATTGTTTACTCATAGGTTTAAATTAGTTAACTTAGTCACAGAATCTTTTCGGCACTTAAACCATAGAGTAAAAAAATCACTGAAAGTACGTTTAGCAATACATGACTTTATTGTTACAAGTACGTTTAATAATAAACGTTTATTCTAGTACGTTTACCAATAGATACTTTTAATATACGATTGTTGTATCTTTATCATGATGTGTTTACTAACAGACGTGTTTATTATAAATAGATGCGTATACTGAACAAAGTATATTAAAGTACGTTTATCAAACATACTTGTTTATTGATAAAATTTTAGTAACACGTTTATCAATTTTTACGTTCGTTTATCAATCTTATCAATACGAACGTTTATCCATGCAATCAATTGTTGCAAATTATAGATACATTTATCAATAAATCCAATTATATTATTGTTTACTAATAGGTTTAAATTAGTTAAATTAGACACAGAATCTTTTACCATACAGAATAAACCATAGAGTAAAAAAATCACTGAAAGTACGTTTAGCAATACATGACTTTATTGTTACAATTACGTTTATTCTAGTACGTTTACCGATAGATACTTTTAATACTACGATTGTTGTATCTTTATCATGACGCGTTTACTAATAGACGTGTTTATTATAAATAGATGAGTATACTGAACAAAGTTTATTAAAGTACGTTTATCAAATATACTTGTTTATTGATAAGATTTTAGTAACACGTTTATCAATTTTTACGTTCGTTTATCAATTTTATCAATACGAACGTTTATCCATGCAATCAACTGTTGCAAATTGTAGATACATTTATCAGTAAATCCAATTATATTATTGTTTACTAATAGGTTTTAATTAGTTAACTTAGTCACAGAATCTTTTCGGCACTTAAACCATAGAGTAAAAAAATCTGAAGGATAAAACTAAATACGGTAACCAAAGTTATTGTGCAATACTTCAAAACGTAACGAAAAAAATAATACACCTCCAGCATTTCCGACTGGAGCGTTAATATAAAATCAATGGATAGATAAGTTTTATGAACAAATCTGTTACACAAACAAAAGGAAAGACAAATGGCGATTGGAAGTTAAAACTGGGAACTCGTTTCACTCGTTCAAGGAATATTGAACATAAATTTTAACCAATTTGACTAACGTTTCTTTCACGAAACAAATACTTTCCTTATTCTATGTACGCCATTCATATACTATGTTACCGTATTAACGTATAACAGTTCAGTTTGTCCAGACTCACCCGCGCTAATTGTCTTTGGAGCTTGGCCGCGGCTAGCCTCTCTCTCTGGGCGGACTTCCTCTCAGCTTCCAGCGCCGCTTCCAACTCCTTCACCCTGGACTCCAGGCATTCCTGCAACACACAAACATCCGTAAACGCTATAGTACTAAAAGTAAATGAAATGACACCCTACATTACAAATTAGACATTAAACAGGCGCGATTCACTTCATCAAAAGTTGTTACAGACTGGATTCTCTTTATTCGATAAAATCTGGAGGAAATAAACAGTATAATACCCGCAGGGATGCGGAATATCTGCACCTATTGAGAGGATTTACACGTCCCTCGCGGTACCCGAGTGTAACACACTTACACTTACAACACTACACTTACGACATTAACTTTTTACACTCACACTTATATTTAGGAAGGCGATAATATCCTCAATGTGCTTTTCGCCTTAAAAAAAAAAGGAAATAAATAATTTGAAGTCTGATAGCAATTACCTAGCCGTAGTTATAACTGCCTAAAATACGTAAAACATCGGTTAATCGAACTCAGATCAACCGATTTTAGTCTAACTGTACGCCAGCGAGACAGCTGCGTGCGGCGAATATCACGCTCTCAAGCAGTAAAACGATAATCTGTAAAGTACGACAAAGCGGGGCGTTGTAAACACATGTTAGCCATGCCCTGAAAGCAGCCGGGTGATGGATTATCGGACAGTCCACTCCGCCTTTAATTTGATTGCAAGTCTTTATGTGAACACCGCACTCCCGGCACTCCCGGCGCTCCGCCACTCGTTGATGTGATGAATTCCCGTTCCGCAAGGTCTGCTCATGTGTCTGCTTTGAGTGGGCAGTTTACAATCTGAAGTATTAACAAGAGTATGTTATCGCAGCAGAAAATTTATATTACGCAAATTTGTTCAATGTTATTTCAGACCAGCTATTCGTTGAATTATAAAAAAGTAAGTTATGGTGATCGTAACAAAGTCTAGCATGTGATTTCGACGGATATAGAGTCCTATTTAATGCCCCCTCTTTTAAGAAAATAGTTTTTTCTTTAATGTGTGTGTGTGTGTGTGTGTGTGTGTGTGTGTGTGTGTGTGTGTGTGTGTGTGTTAAAAAAACATTAGTATCGATTTAACTGCATGAGCCACATTTCAAGATAGTTAGAAGTTATATAATCGACAGTGAAATTTAACTAACTTGTGAAAAACTGTTTCACAGACATAAAGCTGCAATTATGAAAAGGTTATTACAACATCTGTATTTGTGTAAAATGTTATTACAAGCATCTGTAATTGTGAAAATGTTACTACAAGCATCTGTAATTGTGAAAATGTTATTACAAGCATCTGTAATTATGAAAATGTTATTACAAGCATCTGTAATTGTGAAAATGTTATTACAAGCGTCTGTAATTATGAAAATGTTATTACAAGCGTCTGTAATTATGAAAATGTTTTACAAGCATCTGTAACTATGAAAATGATATTACAAGCATCTGTAATTATGAAAATGTTACTACAAACATCTGTACTTGTAGAAATGTTATTGCAAGCATCTGTAATTGTAAAAATGTTATTACAAGCATCTGTAATTGTGAAAATGTTATAACAAGCATCTGTAATTGTGAAAATGTTATTACAAACATCTGTACTTGTAGAAATGTTATTGCAAGCATCTGTAATTGTAAAAATGTTATTACAAGCATCTGTAAGTGTGAAAATGTTATTACAAGCATCTGTAATTGTGAAAATGTTATAACAAGCATCTGTAATTGCGAAAATGTTATTACAAACATCTATATTTATGAAAATGTTATTACAAGCATCTGTAACAATGTGAACATGTACTTCTAAACTTTCGTTAAACAGTCTTACATTCTTTGCATTGCTGCACACCACTGAAGGCAAATAGAATTCAAACGATTTTTTCAAACCCCTCTTTCATGAAAAACACCAACAATTAACAAAATCTGTTCATTAAAATTTGTTCAAAATTTAGTCTAATACAAAGACGTCAGTGTAGCAAATTTTAAATAAAATAATTAGTTAGGGCGGACCTATTTTATTTCAAATTAGGAACACTGAATTGAAATTCGTAACATAATCTAATTTATTTCTGCGTTAAATTTTATATTGTTGAGAGCATTCATATGTTTTTCTTATCTTTGTAAAGTTTTATTTGTTGGTGCGTTACAGATTGCATCCATTATCGATGTATTCCACCTACTAGAGTGCAACAATACGTACTGATAATGGAGGAAATCCGAAACGCGTTAACAATTAAAAAACTGAAGGACACGCTGAGTTACGAATTTTCATGTAGATCCTATGGCCAAAATTTAAGAAAAACTATTTTATAAAATAGAGGGATTTTTCGTTGCTTTATAGGAATTTTTTCGGGAGAATAATTGAATGCACGAAATATTCTTCTTTCTTGAGAACTGTAAATTATTGAAAAGCGCTATGATATTTATCTGGGAAAGTATGTAATTTAACCAAATTCTATTACAATTATCGATTTTTTTTATATGCAACAATCTGACACCCAACTTTATACCAACAATCTTGATAACATTACCAATAAAACTTTAAACAATTATCTCCGACCCCCATTACGTTGTCCAGAGTTGTACTAACTGTACGAGGGTAAAGTTGTACGATAATGGCCAAGTTTTGTTTCCCAACATCTGTTTGAATGCCGATTAAAACCATCGCGTATTTCAACGGTAATTAAATCAAACTGCTTGTTGCAGGGCGCAATCAGTTGCTATAGTAACCGTAATATCAGCGGACAGCGCACTCTCCGAAAACAGATTTTAACTAAAAGCATTTTAACTTTAAAGCGGTTTATATTTTTGTAGTTTGTAAACTAATTTCTAGGCCAGTAGATTATTAGGCTTTACAGAAATAAATGATATTAAAAATGTTGTTATTTTAAATGTTTTGTTTTTACGAGAGTTGTTCGTAAAATAAGGTTCCCAATAATTTTTCTAATGAAAAACATTGAAAATGCACTGAATAATATATGTTTGTAAAGCTTACACTTTTTCTATTTTTCGACATGATCGCCGATGAGATCGATGCATTTTTGCATACGGTGAACCATCTTTTGTATGCCTGAGTCGAAAAACTCTCCCGCCGCGCCACGAAGTTCCGAAAGCTTTCGTGGAGCACACTGTACATTAATTAACAATATACTGCGAGGTCCAATGCTCTCCGAGAAACTAATTAAAAGTTAATTCAAGAAGACTATCACGTCAGCAGCGTTTGTTTTCTTTTGATTTAATACGCTTATACGACGTGTACATAACAATAACGACCGTTAAAACGACGTAAATTAAAAACGGCCCAAAACGACCGTGTCATTAAGCTGCATTGGCGTATCAGTCGGCTTCCAAATGTCGTCTGAACAAACAAGATACGAAACCCTAAAACAACCCTTTAATTGTCTCCACCCCATCCCTAACTCGATATATCTTGCCTGCAGTTTCGACTCATTAGTATTCTTACACAGGAGCAGGTGCCGTCGCGATGTAGTCAGCTGGCCGGACTTCGCTCGGGGCGTAACTGCCACTCATTGTTTACGACAGGTGTAAAAATCACACTAATCGATTGAAAAACCCATCCGCGTCCAACGTAAGGCCTTATAAGTGAAGTACAATACTCAAAAAAGCCGCAACTAAAAAATAAGCTGCACAAAAGTTTTCTCGATTAAATTACAAGAAATAAAGAAAAAATTCCCCCACTCAGCTGTCTCGCTTATGTGACGAAAGCAAATTTCCAAAAACATATTTTCCCACCCCTATTCAAATTTTAATTTCATCAATATAAACAGCATTAAAATCTGCATATACATTTTAAAATTTCAAATTGCACTGAAATAAAAAAAAAACCCTGTCCACCATTTAATTTGATTTAAATATTTCAACGTGTTTTGAAAATTCAAAATGCTGATTTACGCTGTTTACTATTGCTGAACCAGACTTTAAAAACAATTTAAGACAATTAACTTGGAAATTTTCCGTTTCGAAATTGCGCCATTTTCAAAGTGCTAAATGGATTTTTCTGTGAAAGGGACTTGTCCAAGCTATTGAAGAATCACTTTTTTTTTAGTTTTAACAAAATTGCGAACACGAGAATATTAGCGCACACACACACACACACACACACACATATATATATATATATATATATATATATATATATATATATATATATTAGTATAGTGAATATGTACTGAATTACTGAACATTTAAAAACATTTCATTATCACAGTGAAATATTTCAATACTAGGCCTATTTCTGGGCGACGGATTGACTCACGCTTCTTCCCTTCTGTGCCGCTTCGGTGGCCTAGTTGATAGCGTACTGGGCTTTCACCCCGAGGACCCGGGTTCGATTCCCGGCCAGGGCTTGGCATTTTCATACGCTATAAATCATCCCATTGTCTGCATTAGCCCAAGTGTGCACAATAGTCGGACGTTAAACACAAAAAAAATCTTCCCTTCTGTTTGTTTCTCGCAATGTTTTACTATTAACAGCCTAGTTCGTCCCGCCGTCTTGAAAGTTGTCTACAGCAACCCCAGAACAATAACATATACATTCGAAATGTATAAATAACGCCCTCTCAAAAGACGATTTAGAGATGATCGGCGCACATTTGAAGGTCCCGCGTCTGGGTCAAACTACGAGGGCCGCTACAACAGCTCAGTTTCCAATGGAAATTCACTAACACAGTACAATGAAAATCATTCAATCAAAATATTTTTAATCAAAAAATAGGGTCTGGTAGCGGTAGACGAAAGATGAAATCTGGCAACAGAAAAGTTGTGAAAGGTCCTCAAAATTGTCACTTCAGATTTTGATCGCATATATGAAGATGCATAACTAAACTTTGAAAAACCTGTTTAACTGATCCTTAAGTACGTCTTTTTTAAAAAACTGACCGTTACAGAACTAAAAAAAAATCGCGTATCATATTTTCTCTTCCTTTTTTTTATTTTACAGTAATTTGTTCGAAAACAACAAATTATAGCTAGTTTTAAATAGCATAACCTAAAGATTAATATAACCAATCGGCTGTTCAATGAAATCAGCTGATCTTCACGAATTAACATAAAACAACCGATCTTTTAATACAACTACCAAAATTAACAGTTTTTTTTAAATCGGTCGAACTTCTTCGTTGTTTCCGTAGTGTAGTGGTTATCGGTCCCGGCAAAAACACGGACATTTTTAATTATAACTAAATTCAATACGAGACTTGCGACGAGCAAAATAAACGGTTCGATATCAATATAAACACGTTCTTCGCAGCACGCGTCCCGCAAAACTCGACATAAACTTTGAAAAAACGTGTTTAACTGATGCTTAACTATCTCTTTTTTAAAAAAATGTCCGTTACAGAACTAAAAATAAAAATCGGGTAAATTTTCTCTTCCTTTTTTTATTTTACAGCAATTTGTTCGAAAACAACAAATTATAGCTAGTTTTAAACAATCTAACCTAAAGGTTAATACAGCCTATCAGCTGATCTTCACGAATTAATATAAGACAACCGATCTTTTAATACAACTACCAAAATTAACAGTTTTTTTTAAATCGGTCGAACTTCTTCGTTGTTTCCGTAGTGTAGTGGTTATCGATCCCGGCAAAAACACGGACATTAAATTTAATACGAGACTTGCGACGAGCAAAATAAACGGTTCAATATCAATATAAACACGTTCTTCGCAGCACGCGTCCCGCAAAACTCAACATTAAAAAACCAGCCCTAAAACGTGGTACATGTCAAAAGGAAATTTATTATTCGGGTGAAAATTAACACCCATTACATTGCTATCGGGTCGTTATGTTTGTTCGGGTCACTTTAACATCGACGCTGAATGCGGGGCATTCCGTCAAAACCTCGTACAGCGTGAACTGCAAAAAACTATTTTCTACCCTCAAGTAGATCAAAAACTATTTCTAAAATTCACCTCTGACCTTTGTTTAACTGTTAACCGACTCGTACAATAAGTTTATACAACGGAACATATTTGAAACAGAATCTTCCTACAATAAAACTTACCCTAGGTCTGAACCAATAATCATCGACCAAACACAAGACGTACAATAAAATAAGGGTGTTCATCCCCTATTACGAATCACATTATTGTAAGGGTTCACATCGCGTGTGAGCTGCCACAAAACGCGGTTGTTTTATGTTTTTTTGACTCCGCCCTTTCCTAATTAATGGACGTTTCGGCGTTATCTTTGCTCTGTTTTCGGAGCGCCGTATTTTGAAAAAAAAAACGCGGTTATTACTTTACTCGGAGTGGACATTACTCTCCTCGATGCGTGCGTGCACGGCCTGATGATGTACTTAGTTTTGCATCCTTACTTCCTAACGACCGTCAGCCATTATGGGCAACTGGGTGGAAAAAACCATTAGTAATGTTAAGAGCGCTACATTTGTCGGTGAGTGTCAGTAGAGTTTCCGTTTTGGAACCATCACGTGCGATATGATGGAAGCGAATTTCCATAAATAATTTCACCACGATAATCTACGTATATTAGCATTTCGAATTTTCAAGAAAACATTAAAATGAACCCAGACCGCCGTCAAATTCGATTTATAATTTCCATGGATTTTGAATATTCAAAATGCTAATTTATGCAGTTCTCAACGCTGATTCCAGTGGTGAAATCAGATTTTTAAAAATGAAGACAAAGTTATGATTTTTTTTTAGATCCTAACCTAACCTAACAAATCAAAATTAACCTAACCTGTCTACATAAGAAGACGTGTTTGAAACCCAACTCTTCTCTAATATCTACAGTGTAAGTGGCATTTATAAATATAGAAAATGCGAAATTTTCACAAATTAAATTTAGGGCACATAATTGTCTAAATTAAAACGCTTTGAAAATTTTTCTTTCAACGTGTACAATTACTTAATTTACTTTTAATTTTACTTAATTAAAGAACCCATCTTCTCAGAGTTTTTCAAAAATATTTTTACAACAAAATGTACACATTTTCTTTATAAGCAATGAACAATTAATATGGTCTTTTAAAAATTTAAAAGAGGCTAATCTTGAGTGGCGCCATCTACAGTATGATTTTTTTTTAGATCCTAACCTAACCTAACAAATCAAACTTAACCTAACCTGTCTACATAAGAAGACGTGTTTGAAACCCAACGCTTTTCTAGATCTACAGTGTAAGTGACATTTATAAATATAGAAAATGTGAAATTTTCACAAATTAAATTAGGGCATACATTTGTCCAAATTAAAACGCTTTGCAAAATTTTCTTTCAACGTGTACAATTACTTAATTTACTTTTAATTTTACTTAATTAAAGAACCCATCTTCTCAGAGTTTTTCAAAAATATTTTTACAACAAAATGTTAACATTCTCTTTATAAGCAATGAACAATTAATATGGTCTTTTAAAAATTTAAATGAGATTCCTCGGCTAGAGTGGCGCCATCTACAGCCTCGCATCTTAGAACATTCTTCCCTTATACAAAACTGTAATGAATTATAATTAATGAATTAAGTCGTTAATTTAAAACAAATAATAAAAATATTAATTTACCTTAGATTCATAAATATGTATGCAAAGTTTCAGCGAAAAATTAGCACGAAAAAGAGCTTAAAAATTGATTTTTAAATTTGACAACAGAAAAACAGACGCTGTAAGGGAGTATCATTCAATTGTTGAAATAATCAAGAAATTTAAACAACACGATTAAACTAAACGATTCCGAATTAGTATTGGTCACAGCTATAAAGTAAAATGACGGCTACGATATTGTTCTACGAGAAGATATACAGTACTGGTAGTTCAAAGACCTCGCACTATATTTTGAATTAATTAATTCATTGCCCGGCCACCGCATAACAGCGCTCTGACACGCTCGTAACTTTTCCACCAATTTTACCGATTACCGTAATATTTAGTGGAAATGTTACCGGACCAACTTTACTGAAAATTTCATTTTTTTCCTCCATCAAGCGATCAACATTTTATGGCCTACTGGTTCAGCCAGTGTTACAGGAAACAACCAGCATTTGCACTCGTCATCGTTAAATCAGTGGTCGCCATTTTGAAACGGAAGTGAATGGGAATTTTTTTTACACATACGTCGTTCGGGTTTTATACAAGGTACCTTCGTAACAAATTTTAAAACAATCGGTCAATGTTTTTGGCGTATATTAGTCATCGTTAAACCAGTGGTCGCCATTTTGAAACGGAAGTGAATGGGACATTTTTTTTACACATACGTCGTTTGGGTTTTATACAAGGTACCTTCCCTTCGTAACAAATTTTAAAACAATCGGTCAATGTTTTTGGCGTATATTAGTCATCGTTAAACCAGTATTCGCCATTTTGAAACGGAAGTGAATGGGAAATTTTTTTACACATATGTCGTTCGGGTTTTATACAAGGTACCTTCATAACAAATTTTAAAACAATCGGTCAATGTTTTTGGCGTATATTCCTCATCGTTAAACCAGTGGTCGCCATTTTGAAACGTAAGTGAATGGGAAACTGTTTTACACATACATCGTTCGGATTTTATACAAGGTACCTTCGTAAAAAATTTTAAAACAATCGGTCAATGTTTTCGTCGTATATTCGTCATCGTTAAATTAGTGGTCGCCATTTTGAAACGGAAGTGAATGGGAAAATGTTTTACACATACGTCGTTCGGGTTTTATACAAGGTACCTTCGTAACAAATTTTAAAACAATCGGTCAATGTTTTTGGCGTATATTAGTCATCGTTAAACCAGTGGTCGCCATTTTGAAACGGAAGTGAATGGGAAAAAATCTTACGCATACATAGTTTGGGCTTTATACTAGGTACCATCGTAACAAATTTTAAAACAATTGTTTGGCTAAAACTGTGTTCACTCGTCGTCGTTCAGAAGGCGCCATCTTGAAAAAAAATTGAATGGGGAAAACCTTACCTGTAAGTTGTCCGGTTTTACACAAGATACCTTTATACCAAATTTTAAAACAATCGGTCAATGCGTTTGGCCAAAACTGTGTAACTCATCATCGTTCATGCAAAAGGCCGCCATCTTGAAAAGAAATTGAATGTGAAAAATTTTTACATATATGTGGTTCGGGTTTTATACAAGATACTTTCGTAAGAAATTTCAAAACAATCGGTCAATACGTTTGGCTAATACTGCGTATATTCGTCATCGTTAAATCAGCGGTCGCCATTTTGAAACGGAATTGAATGGGGAATAATCTTACTCATACATCGTTCGGGTTTTATACAAGATACCTTCGTAACAAATTTTAAAACAATCGGTCAATACATTTGGCTAAAACCGTATATTCGTCATGGTTAAATCAGCGGTCGCCATTTTGAAACTGAATTGAATGGGAAAAAATCTCACATATATATCTTTTGGGTTTTTTTATACAAGGTACCATCGTAACAAATTTTAAAGCAATCGGTCGATGCGTTTGGCAAAAACTGTGTAGGGTAGGGTGTTGTACCTTGAGTACGTTGTACCTTGGAACACGAGCTCGATCTGCAAGGTAATGCCACCTAGCAGGCTGAAAATGAACTATATAGTAGATAGTGACGCTAAGGAGCGCTAGCAAAAATCCCGTTCATTTCGGTAGTAGTTATCGTGAGTTATGCACTAAACTGTTTTTTGCTCGTGAAAAGTAAATATTCAGCTGCATATTGTTTGGCTTTGTACGCCCTCCGAGTTTCCTGTAGAACGTTGTATATTCGTTAAAGAGATTCGTCACATTCTGGTGAGTAAATCCTTATAACTTACTTAAACTGTTAGATTGTTTTTCTATGTTAGGCGGTAGTTTTTGTTCAAAATGGCTACCTGTTGTACCACGAAACGCAAAACTTGTTGTACCTTGGAACATGTTCCAAGGTACAACAAGTTATTAGTTTTTGCGTTTTTGTTCCAGGTAACGATGCCACGTAGTAAAACGGGCAACAAGAGGCCTCCTATAGACTCGAATACTATGAAAAGAGCTGTAGAAGCGGTCACAGCACACCCAGACTGCAGAATTTCTATTAGGGAAGCGTGTAGTGTATATGGGGTAAAATTAGCTACACTATCCAGACATGTTACAGCATTTCGTCAATCTGAAAAGCAAGAATATCAATATGTCGCTAAATTTAATACTAAACAAATATTCAGTTCTAATGAAGAAAAGTGTTTGATAGACTACATAAAAAAAGTTGCGAAGATGAATTACGGCTTAAGTAAAAAAGGTCCGTGACCTTGCATACAAGTTTGCTTGGGCAAATGGAAAAAATACTCAGAACATTGGGATAACGAACAAACGGCAGGAATAGAATGGATGAGGTGCTTTATGAAAAGGCATCCTGATCTATCTATTCGGAAACCGCAAGCTACAAGTTTGAGTAGAGCAACCAGTTTCAATAAAACAAACGTTGGGGCTTTTTTGACAACCTTGAAAGTGTTCATCAGCGTTTTGGGCCAATAACTCCAGATCGTATTTGGAATCTAGACGAGACTGGACTGTCTACAGTCCAAGTTCCAGGAAAAATTGTAGCACCCAAAGGAATGAGACAGATAGGAAGTGCAACATCAGCAGAACGAGGCAACCTTGTAACATTGATAACTGCTGTAAGGTGCAACCGGGATATCCATTCCACCTATGTTTGTGTTTCCCAGGGTCCATTTTAAGGATCGAATGATGACCGGAGCTCCACCTGGATCTATCGGAGCTGCTACACAAACTGGATGGTCAAATGAATCAACATTTTTACAGTTTTTAAGGCATTTTATTAAAATGACAAAACCTTCCAGAGAAGAGCGTATTTTATTATTGATGGACAATCATGAGACTCACCTCAGTGTTGAGGCCGTTGAGTTAGCGTCAAGTTCTGGTTTTGTTATCGTTACCTTCCCCCACACACTTCACATAAACTACAACCCCTAGACCTGGCTTTGTATGGTCCTTTAAAAGCATATTACAATACCTGTGTAGATTCTTGGTTGGTAAATCATCCAGGCTGCACCTTTGACATATATGGAGTTTCAGAAGTAGTGGGGAAAGCATATCCTCGGGCTTTTACACCATCGAACATCATAAAGGGGTTTAGAGTCCCAGGAATATTCCCACTGGATCGAGATATATTTTCTGATGACGACTACCTGCCATCCTACGTGACGGATAGACCTAATCCGAATGTTGAACCCTGTGCACCTGATGTCACTTACAGTCAGGATGAGTTATTGTCAGCTGAATCATCTTTGAATTCTGAAACGTTTGGCAGTGATGTGCCTGGTCCGAGTTCTATGCCGTCTACGTCTACAGTGGTGTCTCCAGAGGAGGTGCAACCTTTCCCCAAGGCTAAGCCAAGGGTAAATAATGCCAAAAAAGGCAGGAAGCCTGGGAAAACAAGAATAATTACAGACACCCCTGAAAAGGAGAACTTGAAACTAGCAAAAATAAAAAAAGAGACGACGAAGCGAAAGCTAAATTTTAAAACAAAAAAGACGTTCTTGAAGAAAATAACCAAAAGAATAAACCTGCAAAAATGGGTAAGAAAATAAGAAAAGCTAAACCGAAGAGCCCAGCAACATCCTCTGATGAAGAGGATGACGTTGTCCTCCTAATCGACACTGATGATGACGACAGCAATGATGAAGAGTGTCTCTTATGCCGTGAACCATATAAAAATGATGTGGGTGGAGAAGAATGGATTCGCTGTATACAGTGTCAGAGATGGGCTCACGAGATGTGTGCAGACGCTGAACAAGGGTGGAAGAATTACGTTTGTGATTTTTGTAAAAGGAGAAATAATAACAATTAAACATGAGTCACAATATTTTTGAATGTAGAGTTTGAGCTTAAATGTTACTTGTTTGTATTTCAACACATTCTGATTTTTAATACAACCTTTGATATATTAATTGTGTGATTTAACTGCATTATTCCTAAATATTAAATCGCGTTTCAAGGTACAACATGGCCCGTTCCAAGGTACATGCCTATGTTGTACCTTGGATCATTAAACATGTACACAGAAATTATTTTTTTGAAAACGAAAAACAATGCTTATAAGAATTATAAATTCATAGGATACATTAAGAGGGTTAAAACAATATTTATAGAATTTATTTACAAGAAAATCGAACTATTCAGAGGCCACAAAAAAAAAAGAGTGAAAAGTGTTTCAAGGTACAACACTCTACCCTACACTCATCATCGTTAATTCAGAAGTCGCCATCTTGAAACAAAATTGAAATCTTACACATACGTCGTTTGAGCTTCACACAAAATACGTTCTTTCTTATGCGTTTTGACCAAAACTACGTAACAAACTAACTAAAAAAAAAAAAAATACCGAAATTTCACTTCGCTCGGTCAATAAAGAAAGAAAAATGGTTTTAAATTTAATATTAATATTATATAACATTTTTCTAATGGCTGCCACCTGCAGCCGAGCTCTTACCAGTGAAGGAAGGTTACAAAAAAACCGCAAGGTTTTCAAGAAGTCGAAAATCTCAATTTTGCGAACACGTCTGCTTTTCGACCACAACGATTAATCTGCCCTCGAAGAAATCGCTCAACAATCATCTGACTTTGTCATTAACGTAAAAACACTCTCGAGGAAACACTAATTACAGCAACAAACGTTGCAACGATAACGACTCGGTTGGACAACTGGTGTCCGGTGTTTTTCTGCCATCTTGAAACAAAGAATCGGATTCCCGCAACAGGTGGTTTTGTTATTTGTTCTAACAGCTGATGCAAACGTACACAACTGCAGCATTAGCTCGCTATGTTAATTGCGGAGCAGTCACGCCAGATGGCAGTTCTGTTGAAATACAATGCTTCAAATACGTTTACCAAATACAAATCGCCGATTCCAACTCGCTTGAACCAAACAAATGGTTCAAGAACATTGTATAAGCATTGTCACGTTCAATTATGTCAACGAAAAATGTGGTTTAGAAGCAATCGGGGAAAAAATCGCTTTAATAGATTGCTCTCAAATTATAGAGTAAATTACTCTCAAATAGGAAGAGTAAATCTGAAAAAGCAAACCTGTCGACTGTCTGGGATTTCGTTTCTAATTTGTTTTCTGTGTACGTCCTGATCTTACTTATATTATTATTTAAAATTTGCCACACTGACAGAATCATGAATCTTTATATTTAATCAACACTTTGGAAAATTTAAAAATAGGCCAATTTTTTTTGTAGACGTAGTGAACCATAATATTTCTTTAATTATTTACAGACTAAAACCGGGTGCAAATACGGACCGGAACTAAAATGAACGGCAACCGGAAACTGAGTTCAGTCACTTTAAAAAACGTCATTTTTATCTTTTACGTCTAAATATATAGGCCTACTGTAACGGGATTCTAGCAAACTGCTACGTTTAAAAACCGTAACCTAGGTAACGAGAAATACTGTTTGGAGGCGTGGTGGGGAAAACTGATTCAGCTTCAAAACCGAACCTAGTCAAAGTCGAAGCTACGCGTAGCGGAGCCCAGCGACACCGCTTGACTCTGCTCAGCTCTGTTACGCTTTCAATGACCGCACTTATTTTAAAAACAATATGTTGGGTTTTGAATGCGTAGTCCGCTCTGCTAAGCGCAATTCAGCTCCGCATTAGTGCCCCATCCTGCCTAAATTCGAGCAAAGTTTGATCAAAATCGTTAAATATTAGTACAATATGACGCTTGTGTTTTCCGTTACACTTTAACAACATGAACCATGAATCTTCTTTCTGTTTACTATAACAAAATTATATATATATATATATATATATATATATATATATATATATATATATATATATCATAGGAAATTTACGTAACCTAATTTAAATCAGATGGAACACAGCTGTGACACCAAATCAGCTGTTTAGCTAAACAAGGCCGCCTCGGTGGCCTAGTTGATAGCGTACAGGGCTTTCACCCCGAGGACCCGAGTTCGATTCCCGACCAGGGCTTGGCATTTTCATACGCTATAATCATCCCAACGTCTGCATTAGCCCAAGTATGCACAATAGTCGGACGCTAATCACAAAAAAAAGAACATTTAGCTAAATATTACTTCCACGTAAGCTTCGACGGTCATTTGATATTATCGGGTCTAGGTTTTACCACGATGGCCACTTCAATATCTCCACTAGAAATTAGCTAATAATATGTATTAATAACTCTACAACAGCATCCTAACACAGAATAAACCAATATTTAACGGAAACCGAACTGTGGTTTCATTTATCATGAAGTGTTTGTTAGAAGAGAAAAAGGAACAGCACCAAGACCACACCGCCACCCTGGGGTATCCCCGCGGTTAATTTATCACTCTACAGAAGTGCTGACGATCTGTCCTTGCCGTAGACAAATGTGACGTATCATTAACGTACAACGGTCGTGCATTTATCATCGTACATCCTGGCCGGTGCATCGCGCCCTTAATTGTCCGGACAAAGACTTGGCGGCATCCGCCCTGCCGATGTCCATACAGTGCCTATAGTAAAAATGTGACATTGTATCTTAAGTTATCTATCATACGTCATTCAAATATTAATTATTAACCAGCTGTGCTGCCCGGGGCTGCTTGGGACACATTAGGAAAGGTACAGGACACACAACCCAACACAAACCAAATTTTACGTGAGGAACTGTTGCGCAGGAGCTTAGGAGAAATATGGAAGAGAACATTGGTATCTTATTTACAGGGCTCTGTCTGCCTTGGTAAAACCATAATCTTTTTGTTAGCGAATTTCCGTTTGGAAATGAACAATTAGAGCCGGTTATCATAATAAGACAAGGGAATCACGAAATGAGAACCAATCCTGTATACTAGAACACGATTTCAGTAGAAGGGTCGTTAAACATTTAATTTAGAAGTATTTATTGCGACATAAAACGCTTCGAGTTCGCCTTAATTCCGAAAACTGAGTGATCAACAGTTTTTCGACTACACTTTTTCTTATAACGAAAGAGTAAAACTTCCAAGTATAAGACTGCAACTTTTATGTGATTATAAACAAACAGATGATTTTTCAGGACATATTTTTCCCCGTTATGTTTTTGTAATAATTGTTTACAACAAATTTACAAATACGAGCGAAACAACTTTTATTGAAACACTATTTACATTTGTGTGTTTGTGTGAGTGTGTGCGCGCGCGCGCGAGCTGCTACTGAACTACTTTCTTTTTTTTAAGTTTAAGGCTACATAGGACCACTTTGAGTCATTATTTCGGTCTCTTCTTATTCGTGTTAGTGCACTGTGAGGATTCCAACTTCTTCTTCCTCCAATACTCCTTCATCCTATCCGATCTCCGCCTTCTGACCTCATCTGACACCTCCAACGTCCCTCGTAGTTCCTGCTTTCCTACGTCAAACCTGATGTTTTTCAGAATGCTTCTGATTCTCGTTCTGCCCTGTGCATCCCCGATCAGCATACCGATCTCTTGCAGATCTTTCAGAGTCTGCGAGACGTAGTGTTCTTGGGTCTTCCTATTAATATTTCTGATGACCAGCTGTTTCATAATCCTGCTGTTGGGCATCCTAAGGATGTGCAAGAGATGGGCAATTCTTCGTTTTTTCACAACACTTGTAATTGGGTCTACCTATTTATACACTGTCTCGTGGGCAGCGACTTTCCAGAAACCATCTTTCTGGTAACTTTTATTTAAACAGGTCCTAATGATTCTTCTCTCGATGTTAAGTAACTGGGCAGTCCCAGCATTATTATTGATCTGGAAAAAGGTCTCGCAGGCGTAAAGTGCTTCAGGGAGAACCACAGAACTGTAATGTCTTACTTTGGACTTTATAGAGAGACCTTTTCGTTGTAAGTTGATCATATTAAAAATTGCGCTATTTTCTTTAACATCAAATTTTTGAAAAAATTCTCTTCCGTTAGTGACGTTTGAAGGTTATTTTGTCATTATTTTATAGCACAGGGGAACATATATAAACATAGCGATTAGTCAGTGAAGCCAAAGCGACAAACCGAAATAGCATGGTCAATGCTCACGACAAGAAAATTAAGTGTTCCAAAATTTTAAATCCAAACGTATCGACAATGTTTTTACAGCTGAAATAAAACTGGTGTTACACAAGGACAGATTAAAAGGGGGCGAAGGGGTGACCGCCCCTCCAGAGACAAAAGAAATATAATAAGAAATGTAAAATATCCTATTTGATTTCCTTAAAGTGGAAGTATCGCAACTTTGAAGAAAAAAGTCAAAGAGACATCTGAGGTCTCTGCGGGTTCCGAAACCCTTCATTATCCCGATCTCAACTTTGCATGTACATGACGCTTTGTCCGTATGTACGTTTGTGCACTTTGTAATGTTTGTACTGAGGGTGAGAAAGGGGTTAATAAATTACATATTTTATGTTGGTTCTCTCTTCTCTTCTTGTGTTAACTGCAGCAAAGATCTTTCTCGACTCCAACTTGACTAAACCTTGATTGAAAATGTGTTATGGCGTTTAACTGGACTTGCTGGGTATAAAAAGTTATAGGTATGTATGTTCAGAAGAGGGGAAGGTATGTAAATAGAGCCAGTTTTGCAAGTTTCAAAATTAGAAATTTAATGATTTTTAGCTATTATTTTAAAAAATTGTCATCCCCTAGGCGGCCCTCTTTTAAATTGAATCATCCAACCAACCCCCTCACAAGATTGCATTAGTCCGTCGTGGAGTTACAGTAACTGTGCTCTTTCACTGACGGAACACCCTATACATACCTGCGAATAGTTCGAATTTCCATGTGTGATTACACAAGGTGTTCCCGCTTTAAAGCTTACAACCGTCGACAGGCTGTCAGGTCCGCTACACTGGACGCTGTTATAAGACCCTTATAAACGATAAGTTATGTCAAAAGGAACTGCGGTCGTTGAAACTTTGGCGTGACAATCGACAGTTATCACAGCCGCTGGTTTGTCGCTTGTTAGAAGGTTGGCAGCACTGTAAACATGGCGTACCAAAGTAAATAACATAGAATTAATGAAACTTTCAACGCTATTATCGTACGGTTGGCAGGAATGTTAGTGAACGAGCGTTTAGCACAATTTTTAACTGTTTATTTCCAGTACGTTTGGCAGCGTCAACGTGAGAAAAAACGTTTTAATTTTATTCAATTTTTTTTTCAAAACTACTTCAATACTTCTTATGAAATAGAAAAGATTAACAGCCAATATCGCGAAAAAATCTGCTTTAAGAATTTCCAATGAAAAACTGGAAAACTGTGAGAAAATCCAAACGAATATTAGATTTTTTTTACAGGAGCGGGAATATTCAGTGAGCATTTTTCTCACTACTTTGCATTAAGCTCGGACGCCACCGTTTTTGAGGCGGAGTTATTTTCAATCGATGAGGCATTGAGGCAAATAATAATGAGGCCATGGTTGAATAATAACATAGTGGTATTAGTTGACTCTAAATCGGCATTAGAAGCAATTGCTGACAACACATCTGCAGGCTCTATGATAGAATCGAGCCAGAAGAAATACAAAATAGTTAAACACATTACCAAGGAATTGGTTCTGCAGTGGATCTCGTCACATGTAGGCATACAAGGAGACGAGCGGGCAAACAAGCTGGCCAAACAAGAAACCCTTATAATGCAGAAACCAAAAAGAATGTTCACACTGGAGGCTCAGATTAGTGCACTGAAGCGAACATCTTATCTTGAATTTACAAACAAAGTCAAGGCATAAAGAATAAGCCTTACGAGAATGTATTCGACTTGTAGGGGAAGGTCAAGGACCTCCAGAGGAGGACATCTGTCGCGGTCTTTCGGCTGACAACTGGACACGACTGTCTGAATGAACACCTGAAGAAAATTAAGATATTAAACTGTGACAACTGCACATTGTGTGAATGCCCAGACACCATCATGAACAAGGACCATCTCCTGGTCTGCAGAAAATTAGATGAAGAGAAGCAGAGAAGAAGAGAAAAAGCTTCCCTGGCCTCTACTGGGAAGCAAGATCAAAGATGGCGTGAGCCAGCGGAAGCCATTGGAAAACAACAACAACATATTAGATTTAGTTTTAATTTTCAAATTATTTTTAATTTTTTTTTTTAATGCAAATTATTTTTGTATTTTGATTATAAATTTTTGATTAAAGAAAATTATGACGTAAATTTATCTTCACCATCTAACAAATAAACTCAATTCACAACTGCCTCATGGACTTCTAGGAAAGTTGTGTAGGTGCCCCTTCCCCCCCCCCCCGGTAATGACAGGAGACCTGCTCAGAATAATCTATCGGGATTGCGGCGATCTCCATATTCAAGCCGATAATTGAATAAGGACGGCCGGCCGGACGCAAGAATTCAAATTACACCCGGGTCGGGAGTTTCCGTTTATGGGGCCGTTAAAAAGTGTCGCTTTCCTCGGAAGCGGCATTCCTGCAGGAGTTTACGACCGGGAACACGCCGCTCGGCAAGAATTTCGCTTTCGCAGATTAAAGAAAATTTAACTGATAAACAACCGAAAAATGTTTAATTTTAGTGCAACGTTTCTATTCTCTTACGGTATTTTTTTTTCTAAAATACGCCAAGAATGCGCCGAAGCTGTTATCAAATATCTGTACTTAATATTAACGATTTACGATCGTTAATATTGGTATTATGGATATTAGCATAAAGAATTTTGATAATTAATATTTAGTACAAGAATATTGTCATGCATGAATGTAACCAGTAATATTAGTATTAAGAATATTAGCACGAATATCTGTGATCTTTAAAGAATATTAATATTAATATTATTATTAGTATTAGAAATATTTTCTGAATTATCTGTGATATTAGTACTAACATCAATACTTAATAATACTTAATAATTAATATTAATATTAAGAATATTAGCACAAATATATGTTATCTTCAATAATATTTTTACGAATATTTGCATAAACATATGTGATCTTTAATGTTATTATTAAGAATATTTGCAAAAGAATATATGTTATCTTTAATGTTAGTGTTAAGAATATTTGCACCAATATTCGTTATCTTTAATTTTAGAATAATACTTTATGTCTCGTTGTTATTAGTCCAACTGGCATAAAGTATAGACATTAAATAAATAAATATATATATATATATATATATATATATATATATATATATATATATATATATGTAATTATCGTATATAACATAATAACTAACATAGTGCAAAAGAAATAAAAAAATATTATAATTAAAAAAAAGTTAAAAAAATATTTTGCGCCAATATTTTATTCTTTAATATTAGTGTTAAGAATATTTGCACCAATATTTGTTATCGTTAATATTATTGTTATGAATATTTGCACCGATATTTGTTATCTTTAATATTAGTGTTAAGAATATTTGCACCAATATTTGTTATTGTTAATATTAGTGTTAAGAATATTTGCACCAATATTTGTTATCTTTAATATTAGTGATAAGAATATTATCATAAATATATGTTAGCTTTAATATTAGGAATATTAGTATAAATATCTCTGATCTTTATTATTAGTGTTAGAAATATTTGCGTAAAAATCCGTTATATTTAATATTAGTATTAAGAATATTAGCACATACATATGTCAACTTTAATGTTAGTATTAAAGATATTAATGTAAATAGCCACGATCTAGGCATATTAATGGAAACTATACAACAGACTTGTTTCATTTAGCTAAGCCAAATCGTGTCTACAGTTAGTATTAATTGTATTAAATAGTATTTTTTTTAAACACACATTCAAAAATTGGAAAATATAAAATACCAATTTATGCTGATTTTAATACCGGTAAAAAGACATTTTTTGTTTGTTTGTTGAATTTTTTTTTTTAACATCCGTCTATTGTACACACTTGGGCTAATGCAGACGATGGGATGATTTATAGCGTATGAAATGACAAGCCCTGGCCGGGAATCGAACCCGGGTCCTCGGGGTGAAAGCCTAGTACGCTATCCACTAGGCCACCGAGGCGGCTTTGTTTGTTGAAAGAGTGCACAATAAAACAAATTATGAATTTTATGGTGTTGATTATTTACTGACGTATTTCAATTCCTACTATTAGTTTACTTTCTCTCTCTCTCTCTCTCGCTCTCTCTCTCTCTCTCTCTCTCTCTCTCTCTCTCTCTCTCTATATATATATATATCTTGTTCAATCGTTAATAAAATACTTTCTATTCCTCCTTTCACACATTTTTTTAAACTTGTTGTGGATGACACTTTATGTTAATACAGTTTTTTCAAATATTAATCCACTAATTAAATTTAACTAATTAATTTTGGTTGTATATAGAAGGAAAAAATTTCTCTTATACTTAGCAGGATAAAAATTTAGGAATATATTGTTGACCTAAGTAGGAATTGACTTAAATTTTTTTTTATATATTACTTGTTTTTATTGTATAGTAAAAAAAAATGTTCATTTATGTTATGTAATTATAATTACGCTCTACACATTTGCTTTCGCAATGAAACTATTCCAGTGAGCAGTCAGATAAGACATAGACCGAGCAGTGTTGGCCAGACAAGCAGGCATGGATCCTTTATGTCCTCAGTACAGTTTGAGATTAAAAAACATAATGGAAAACAATAGTACAAGTTCAAGTGTTAAGCTTTTGGTTTCGGACTTTCTTTACCGGCGTAAACTATCCATTGTCTGTTCAAACTATCGACGTGTGTTCGCGTACATCTTTACGCGAAAAGTAGAAAACGTACGAATAAATTTTCCTGCAACATATTCAGCACACGTTTTTCATATCAGTTTCCCGGCAGTTTCCTATCTGAGCCTCCGTATAGGGAATATCTTCGAAGAGAAAGGTGCTCCCATAAAACACAAACGTGTGGACAGACAACGGAACAAAGACGAGCTAAATAATTTTTAAAAAATTGTTTAAAAAAAGTCTTTTCCAGTATAAAAGCAACTAAGAGCACTTCAAGGGTTTTCTGTATCTTCCAAAAAATAGCGGAAACCTACGTCATAGGGAGCGTGATTCAATTTTCATAATTGGGCGAGTGAAGTGAGGTCGAACGCAACGAACGATTGTTTTGAAATTTTGTACAGTCGTACCTTGTACAAAGTTCAAAACACGTATGCAAAACCGATTCCCATTCGCTTCCGTTTCAAAATGGCGGTCTTCATTTACAACGACTGTACGCAGTTTTAGTCAAACGCAGCTTTGAAAATTGTTACGAAGGTACCACGTATCAAGGTCACCTTTGAACAGTCACATATTGAATTACCGACTTACATTTTATTCAAGAGTGAGCGAAGCAAGTGTTTAACTGCGTAACAGCTTTAGTGGATGCCTTAACAGCGTCTTTCTGTTAACAGTGAACAGTAGCAGTGATTTAATCACAGCTTAGAGAACAGTCTCACAGCATGCATCCGCGCGCTAACTACACACTGCTCATTGCTGTTTATTACGCTAGTAAATTTCTTACTAAAAATACTTATTATTAAACATTAATAAAGTGCAAACAATTTATATTCTTTATTCTGCAAGAACACACACGAACACACACACACACGCGCGCGCACGCACGCACGCGCGCGCGCACACACGCACACACACACACGCGCGCGCGCGCGCACACACACACACACACACACACACACACACATATATATATAATTATCGTATAAAGCATAATAACTAACGTAGCGGCAAAAGAAATAAAAAAAAAAAATTTTGTTATAGTTATCAAAATAACAGAAAAAAACTTGAAAATGTGTTCATATGTGAAACAATAATAACTACAAAATTAAAAAAAAACTTCAAAATTAAGAAAATAAGATATATAATTAATAATTTTAAAAAAAATTACTTATAAAGCATCTGACACTATGAACAATTAGGAAAAGTAGAAACAATATTTACGTCAAATTAATTAATAGGAAATAAAACAAAAAGGCCTTAATTATCAGTTACAGTAAATTAAACAATATATTATTCATTAATAAACATCAATCATATGATTTATTTTACCTAATTTTCAGTATTCTTTTATTATCGCGTAAATTTCCTTCTAAAACGAAGTGCAGACAATACATGACTGAGCAGTGAGCAGGGAAAATGAGCAATCACAAATGCTCACTGCCAAGACCAGTGTTCTAAGTAGCAGTGATAGCATTCACAGTCTCGCCTCTATTGAAGAGCAATCACAACTGCTCACTGCTAGGTGTAAATAACAGTGTTCTAAGTAGCAGTGATAGCATTCACAGTCTCACTTCTATTGAAGAGCAATCACAACTGCTCACTACTCAGTGCGAAGAACAGTGTTCTAAGTAGCAGTGATATCATTCATAGTCTCGCCTCTATTGAAGAGCAATAACAACTGCTCACTGCTCAGTGCCAAGAACAGTGTTCTAAGTAGCAGTGATAGCATTCACAGTCCCACCTCTATTGAAGAGCAATCACAACTGCTCACTGCTCAGTGCCATGAACAGGGTTCTAAGTAGCAGTGATAGCATTCAGTCTCACTTCTATTGAAGAGCAATCACAACTGCTCACTACTCAGTGCGAAGAACAGTGTTCTAAGTAGCAGTGATATCATTCACAGTCTCGCCTCTATTGAAGAGCAATCACAACTGCTCACTGCTCAGTGTAAAGAACAGTGTTCTAAGTAGCAGTGATAGCATTCACAGTCCCACCTCTATTGAAGAGCAATCACAACTTCTCACTGCTCATTGCCAAGAACAGTGTTCTAAGTAGCAGTGATAGCATTCACAGTCTCACTTCTATTGAAGAGCAATCACAACTTCTCACTGCTCAGTGCCAAAAACAGTGTTCTAAGTAGCAGTGATAGCACTCACAGTCTCACTTCTATTGAAGAGCAATCACAACTGCTCACTGCTCAGTGCTAAGAACAGTGTTCTAAGTAGCAGTGATAGCATTCACAGTCTCACTTCTAAACAGGCTCACGCGCATGCGCAACTGCAGTGCGGGCTCACAGTGACAATGTAAAAAAAGACGTGCCCATAAACACAAATCACGTAATCTTGCAAATAACACAGATCAGGCGAATCTAGTTGACTGCCAAAGGATGACCACAAGTGGACACTTCCTTCCGGCTACAAGCCACGCTAATTCAGCATAAATATTTATAGATTCCTGGACGCGCTCCCCGAAGCCGGATTCACCGCCGCTAATTCTTTCTGTCTATAAATCGCGGCGCACGGTGCATACTTTCTAATTAAGTTGGTTTAGCGGGGACGATCGGAGAGGCATTGGCCGCAATTTGCTTTGTGTCCGGTTCTACACCGACACGGCGACAGCTGATCCATTCATCTGGCGCGAGGCCCTAATTGGTCCAGCCAGGCGGCCGCACGACAAGTTCTAGAAAAACGTTCGAACGTAAAGTCATTGGTGCGGCCATCATGGTAAGACCCGAACCCGGTGCCTTGAAATGAGAGTTTGTTTTAATTTTTTTTTAAGTTCACATATTACGCTGGTTAGGATAATAAAAACGATGAATAGGCTTCAACAGAAAGGGAACACTAGTACTTGATCATGTATATATCAGTAACTGCACTCTCGAAACTACGACCTTAAAGTGTACAAGTTCAAAGACGTTGCAGACTGGACGGTGCAGTGTGTGTGTGTGTGTGTGTGTGTGTGTGTGTGTGTGTGTGCGCGCGTGCGTGCGTGCGTGCGTGCGTGCGTGTGTGTGTGTGTGTGTGTGTGTGTGTGTGTGTGTGTGTGTGTGTGTGTGTGTGTGTGTGTGTGATTACTTCTTACCACTTTAGGCCGCGTGACCACTAAATGCGCAGCGAGCGAACTATGCATTCAAAACCAAACCATTTTCAATAATGTAAGTGTTGCCACTGAAAGCGTAACTCAGCTAAGCGGAGTCAAGTGACTCTGCTATGTTCGGTTTTGAAGCTGATTCCGCCTCCCTCACCACGCTGACCACGCCTCCAGATCTTATTATTCCTCGTTACCTAGGTTACGGTTTGTAAACGCTGTAGCTTCCTAGAATCAGTTACAATAGTCCAAAATATTTAGATTTAAAAGATAAAACGCTTTTCTTTTCGGCTCAGCTAGGACAGCTCCGCTTCGCATTTAGTGACCGCCCAACCCTAGTAAGCCGCCTCGGTGGCCTACTACTTGATAGCGTACTAGGCTTTCACCCCGAGGATCCGGGTTCGATTCCCGGCCAGGGCTTGGCATTTTCATACGCTATAAATCATCCCATCGTCTGCATTAGCCCAAGTGTGCACAATAGTCGGACGTTATTGTTATAAAAACAAAAAAAAACCAACCTTAGCGTTCACAAATGTGGTCCGACTTTGTGGATTTCACTTTGACACAAAAATCAAAATTTCGATAACAGTTTAAACTAGCTTGTTAATCGGCGAAATTAGTTGAGCTTTTTCAAAATTAAGGTAATTCTAAAAATTTGTTGTTAAAAAATTACTCTTATTTTCGTTTAAAAATCTGATTTCATCTTCATTATGGCGTTAAAAATCACCCTAAAATTATTATTTAAAATCGCTATGAAAATAAAAAAATCAAACTTCACGGCGGTCAGGATCCATTTTCGTATTTTCAATTTCATCTGCAAATTTAAAATGTATTTAGATTTTCACGCAGACTATAAAGGCGGAATTAAATTTTCAAAAAGTATTCGAATTTTCTTTTTAGAAATTTACCTTCATCACGTCAAAGCACAATTATTTCAATTTTTTTCACCGAAATTTGAAATTTTTTGTTAATTTAATATTTATCAATCAAAGTATAATTTATCCAGGCCATTTTTTTATTAATCTGACGCGATTTCAAAAACGCCGTTATTGTTGTGCATAGATTACAGCAGTAAGTAGACAAAACGATCCCGCCATCTTTTTAAACACCCCCCCCTTCCGAATGCATCATATCTCCGGTCTGCAGACGTCGCCTATAATTGAATTTTAAGCAGCAATATTGTCGAAGTACATTTTCGAATACAATGCACGGATTATATATTGATAAATGCACTTTCAAAACTAAATTACAATCGATTATAACTGGACTTATTCGATAGCAGAGAGGTAAAAGATTTTATAATACCTCATTAGGGGAGCAATGTGCTAATTTAGATAGTATACCTTTAGAATTCCACAAATTTAATCATCAAGAATTTCGGTTTAAGGAAGTATAATTTCAGATAAAATACAGTTTAATACGAAATGTTTTACCATCACTCTGGCAGTAGCGTTACCTACCCACGTGAACCTTCATTCTGCACATTCATCCGTCAGCTCTTTTGGCCGCTTAAACCCTTTGAAACACGAGGAAAGCGTAACCAGGTAGGACTGAGTGGTTTTGTAATCATATGAAGGGAACAGAGATAAATAGCAATGTATAGGTTATGTAAACATTTTAGAAACCTTTTACAGTTAGAAGTAGTAACAAATAATGACAGTTGCAAAATCTTTCTCATATACCAATATTAATATAATACAGACAATCCAAAACGAAGTGCTTCGCTGCATAGTTAATGCTCCGTGGTACGTTAGGAGTGATAACCTACACAGAGATCTCAAAGTGGAACTAGTCAACGAAGAAGTGAAGAAGCACGCAGTGAGGCATGGACGACGCATCTCTAGACATTTACACCCTGAGATGTGCACTCTGCTGGACACTGGTACGGGAGGTAGACGACTGCGCAGAACAAAGCCACTGGACTTAATTGTTAATTGAGAGTAACCAATGGGTTATATCTCTTAAAGTGTTTTTCATAATAAAACTAAATTACTAAATGAGTAAATCCTCAATTGTAATGCATATAATAAAAAATATATATATGTTAAACTATTTGTAAGAAATTCAAACACTTTATGTTGCTTTTCCAAAATAATTTCGGTTTGGAAGATATCAGAAAAAAACAGAAAGTTTTAAATCAAAGAACTAGTGGTTTGGGAATAAATCGAAAAGCGAATTGGTAATGTTTCCGTTTTCAGAAATTTAGCTAATTTTCGGGTTTTTTCCTTAAAAGCTACCATTTTTTTTTTTATAAAAGCGATTATGAAATTCTGTTTAATAATAAAACAAGAGTAATAAATAATCACTACACAATAACCATTGTACATCATTAAACAAATTCATAATTCTAAAAAAACAGAATATTAATGTTCTGTTTTGGAACAACAATATTTTGTTATGTTGTTATATAATGTTTTTGTTTTGGGGAAAAATATTTTTCTGTTATACCTTTACTAGGTAAGTAGTTTAATGGCGTTAAAATCACTTTTTTGCAAAATTCTTTCTCAGTGCATCTCGACACTTTTGTAAGAAGGTATCCTGAAAATTTCAAGTCTCTACTTATATTATAATCGGCTGTACGTTGCTTATTAAATTTGGACTGGGTATGTAGTTAAATGTCGTCAAAATCAATTTTTTTCAAAATCCTTTCTTAATGCACCTTAACATTGTTGTAAGAATTTACCCTGAATATTTTAAGTCTTCAGTTATAATAGGATTGGCTGTACGTTGTTTATTAAATTAGGACTGGGTAAGTAGTTTAATGGCGTTAAAATCAAATTTTTGCAAAATCCTTTCTTAGTGCACTCCTATATGGTAACAAATGTTTCTCGAAAATTTCAAGTCGCTAGTTAAAATAGTTTTGGCTGTGCGTTGATTATGAGTCAGTCAGTCAGTCAGGACTTCTTTTACATATTAAGATTACAGAACATTCTTCGACAATATAACATCACAACTGATTCTTTAAATAGGCTTAAACTGTAGTTTATTTTTAATTTAGCCTCTACTCGTTGTGATCACCCTTAAATCACGGGTTACCTTCGTAGCCCACATTCATTCACAGTAATACTCGTACATAAATAATAATTTAGAAATAAAATAATGTACTTAGGTCTCTTACAATTAATTTTCATATTAATTAACTATCACTTTTCTTAACTATTATTTATTTCTTAATCTCAACAGATTTTAAAAATTATAAGGAATACAACTTTTAACACCGATTAAGAAGATGTAATCATACGTTTAGAACCATCGGAAACAAAAAATTTACGATTGTTTTAGAGATTTCAAAACGCCGCCATTTTGAAACTGTTACACGAACTTCCCAGTCTAAATCAAATCGGACTAAAATTGCGAACGCAAGCGTGCCAACACATACACGTGAATGACATGCGACACGATGGCCGTTCTAATACTCATTTTCGCTGAAAAGTTTAGGATATTTTATTTTTCGAAGTTCGCTTCCATGACGACTGCGAGACAGCTGCGTGCCGCGATTCTTAATTTTTACAATCTTACCGCATGACAAAGCCTACATTATCTTTAAAACATGTTTGTAAACATTTTTAAAAAATACTCGCATATCCCACACTGAAATAAATTTATTAAAAGCTTATAGTGTAATAAAAGATAAACTTTATTATAGTAATGTTTATGGTACCCTTTTAAGTTTATGTTTATAATACTTCATAGGCTTTAAAATATAAAGCTAAGCACGAACGAGTATTAGTATTAGGAAAGAAAAAATGTTGAAATTCTACAAACTTATCATTTTCGAAACAAATGTTTGAAGCCTACTAATTATATATTTATAATTTATATAACACTTATATAACTAAAAAATAATAATAAATTGTTACGAAAACCGTAATAAATTTCTCGAAAATCCAAGTCCATATGCCATTCCTTTTGGTCATTACATTCATAAGGATTCAGTTACAAAAACTATCCGAAAACCAGCTTTGTTTTTTTCAAAATCGGTTTATTAGGTTTTGCTAAAATTTCAACCATGAACGAAGCTCCATAACTGAAGTCATCAAATTTCAAAATTAAAAAAAAAATGTTCAACTGTAAATAGAAAAAACAAACCAAACGACTGTCAGTGTTTATTTTCTAATTATTTTCGAAAAACGAACTTAATTTGTTTTAAAACTTGATAAACGTAAGAATATTCACACGTGAATAACATTTGGGCAAAATCTAAAGAACCTATTTCGATAAATTTAAATATTTTCTAATATTTCCCGTGATAACTCCTGAACTGGATTTTTTGAACAGTGAAAGCATGTTTTTAGTACAGGTACCTAAGGACTACCTTCATGTTTCAACTTTTTCTTTAAAAAAATAAGGTTTCTAAAAATGGCCTTGATATACAGTAAAACCTCTCTACAGCTGCATTGAACGTTAGTTTTCGCCGCTATAAAGAGAATTCCGCTATAGAGAGAGCTCAACCAAAACGTGGGTAAAATGTATTTTATTTGTAAAACATGTCATACACTACTTTTTTTATTTGAAGTATTGAGTCTAAAGTTTACTGAAAATAGAACACTGTAATTGTGAGAAAAAGGCAATATTTTTACGAAATTACTGCAGAACCGCTTCATCAATTCCTTCAAATTCAGGCTTTCTAATTTTCTTGAAGATATTCCCTTCAATATAGCTGTTCTTTGTTTTATGTTTATTTTTCAGTATCGTGCCAACAGAACAACTAGCTAAATTAAAATTTCGGCAAACATCTACTTACTTCACGCCTTTCTCTAACTCACGCAAAACTCTAACCTTTACATCTAACGATACAATGTTCTGTTTAGACGCCATTACACTGTATTGTAAAAGTATAAAAAAATAATGACTACTTGTAAAATGTACCAGTCACAAAACATTCTATTCAGTTGACGCACTACGCAGTACTTTTAACACTCGAATGACGTGTCGGCTGAGAAATATGGTAGAAGTGTGAACGTGTTTCGCCGCTATAAAGAGATTCCTGGAATTTTGTTGGCCTCAATAGTGAAAGTTACAATACATATTTTTACTACAGGAATGGGAAGGGACCAACACTGCTGTTGTACACATATTTCCGTTATAAAGAGATTCGTAATAGAGAGATTTTACTGTATCAAGTAACTAAATTTCACCATAGTTCAATTAGTTGTTACCATTGTTGTGCTCAGAAACACAGATGGCCAATAGAACAGACTTTTGCGCTTAAGAAACCAGAATACGGACAGAAAGATATTTTTTATAATCGGCATACTTTCTCTATAGGCTACTTCGTATTGTGACAAAATAAAATTTATTATAATGTGCAATTTAACACCTCTTAACGAATATAATAGTTAAAATGATCCACCTCCTGCTTTACCTCGTGCTCCACCTCGTGACTCACCTCCTGCTCCTCCTCGTACTCCACTTCCTGCTTTACCTCCAGCTCTATCTTCTGCTCCACTTCCTGCATCAACTCCTGTTTCTCATCGTGCTCTATCTCGTACTCCACCTCCTGCTTTATCTCCTGCACCACCTCGTGCTCAGCCTCCTGCTACACTTAATGCTTCATCTCCCGCTCCTCATCGTGCTCTACTTCGTATTCCACCTCCAGCTTTATCTCCTGCTTCGCCACGTGCTCTACCTCCTACTCCAACTCCTGCCCCACATCGTGCTCCACCTCCTGCTCAGCCTCCTGTTACACTTACTGCTTCATCTCCCGCTCCTCATCGTGCTCTACTTCGTACTCCACCTTCAGCTTTATCTCCTGCTTCACCACGTGCTCTACCTCCTGCTCCACCATCTAGTGCATAGTTCAATGCATAGATCTAGTGCATAGATACTACTCCATCTAGTGCATAGTTCAATGAGTATCTTAAAACAATCGAGATAGTTGATTGTGTTATGTCGATCACCTAACCTTCCTACTTTGTATCCCACACTTAGTAACATTCACGCTTCAATGTGTAACTAAATAATTATAAAATCAATACCGACGACATTAGATAATGTACTTTGAAAGTTACGTTTCGACATTCGGAGACCCTCCCTCCACGGGTAATTACCCCCGCCTCTTACCCTCGCGTTATGCAATTATTGCCGATCCCAGGGTGCACCAGAATTTCGGATTTCGCCGGCTTTGCATATTTATAATTTTATCCAAGTTTGGAAGTTTCAGGATGAGTTTGGTGGCGTAATAAAAAGATTTAACGCACGAGTGCACGCTAATACACGTCTAGATTATCTAATCTCAGTGACGTCACGTGATCGATGGAAACTTTTAATATTAAACTTGCAAAGTGATTTTCGCTTAATGTCACAGCCTTAGTGATTAACCGATTTTACTAAGTGTTTTGTTATGTTTATTACTATATTAGCTGAATATTTCCCGGCTTTTTTCAAATTGTAATTTAAAACACGTGCATTAAATTAAGTGTTTAATATTTTGAAAATTTGTTTTAATGTCTTTTTAAAAAAATAACATTTAAATTTTATTGTATTTATTGTAACATACGCTCTTTTATCACGGGTCGGGGTGATCGTATTGTCAAAGTGTCAAGATATCGTACTGCTCAAACGGCCGTATAGTCAATGCATTATACCCGATTAGTACAAAGTGTTAACCGTGGAATTTCGAGCCCTGCATCGGCCGTTGAATTTTGTGTAATACTTGGATTTTTTCTGCCTGTGTAGAGGGGGGAAAACACCACCATAAATATATAGTACGGCATTTTGGCAAAATTGTTTTAAAACCATATCGAAAATGAATTTTTATGATCGAATTGGAACTACAATAGAGAAAAAGTAGTTTTTTATTACAGGTATGTGGATGATATAATTGTACTTTTCGAAGGCAATAGTAGACAATTAAAAAATTTCAATAAATTTCTCAACACAGTACATCCGAACCTTCATTTCACACTGGAAATAGAGACCGATAATACATTAAAGTTTCTTGACCTATCCATTTCAAAATAGTTTCAAATACAGTGTTTATAGGAAACCTACCACAACCAGCCAAACAATACATTCTTCATCCCACCATCCATACAATATAAAAATGGCAGCTTACAATAGTTTGGTACACAGGTTAATTTCACTCCCTATGGACAAAGGAAGCTATGGAAATGAAGTGAACATCATTAAGTACATAGCTGTTTCTAACGGATATAAAAGCTCAATTGTTGATAGGCTTATTGCCAAACACAAAAACAAAAATAAAAAAAATCGTTCCTGATAAAAAAATATGCACCTCCACGGAATATGGTTCAACTTTAAGCCACACCCTAAAAAAAAAATTAGTCAAAGAAAATATAAATGTCTCTTTCACAACAACTAATAAGTTATCAACATTACTAAAGAAGCCAGTTGCTTTAGTAACTGTGCTTTATACAAGTGGAGATAACTTTAAAAAAACTAGCGTATACAAAATGAAATATAGTGATTGCCTAAGCTTCTATATCGGTCAGACATCTCGCTCTTTTAAGAAAAGATTTAAAGAACACATACCCAGAAGTGCATTATCGACAAACTCGGCTTTCGCAGAACATCTTATGGACAAAAACCATAAATTCGAAGACATCCATACCAACATGGAAATATTACATTTACGTCATAAAAGCAGTTGTATGGATGCGATTGAAGAGTTTGAGATTTACAAGAGCAAAAAATCAGACCCGCACAACATTATCAATGAAAAACTTTCATTTACGAGTAAATCAAATTTAATATATTACATGGCTTTAAGGATAAGTGATTTGAATAAGCAACAAAAACCAACAGACTACAATGACGGGCGCGCTACTAATGATGGAGACTCCGCAGTCCGGAATATAACGACGTACGAGTCGCGAGTGTAGCTTGGCCAAGCCGAATTTCATGATGAATATTTTAAACGTGTAATTGTGCTCAGTGTTTGTGATGTATGTTTTAATGTTTTGTTTGACTTTGTGACGCCTCGACAGAGGGATTTAACATTTTGTATCGGCCTGAAGATGAAACGATAGAGTTTTGAAACCGCGTTAGCCTTTACGAGGTGAGTGGATAGACCACTGACGGGAAGAATAGGTCATAATCCTAATTATTTATATAGTATGGCGGGTCGGGTGGAAGCTGACACGGGGACTCAAAGCGTAATGACAATCAAACCTTCAACCTCTATTCCCATTTTGGAAAATCGCATCAAGCCCCGTTGCACAATGTTAACATATTGGTGGTTTTACTCCCCAAAATGGGAAAAAGGTTATGGGGAAATTTTGCAAAATGATAATTTTGGGGAAAAGTGTGGGTATTTTTTTATTACTGGGGGATAATTGATACCGCAGACCTCAGAAGTGAAGTACCTTTTGAACAGACGTCTGAATTGCCAGAAACATATTTTTACTAAGCGTAAACAACTTGGTATTAAACTCAGAAATATGTACTGGCTGATTGGGCACAAATCCAAACTTTCAACCAATAACAAAATATTACTGTATAAGACAATACTGAAACCAATACGGACGTATGATACAACTATGGGGTTCATTTTGCAAATCAAATATTGCAATTTTACAACGCTTCCAATCTAAGATACTACGTTTAATCTCAACAGCTCCATAAATAATCACAAATGAAATAACCCACAAACAACTCAATATTCCGACCATCACAGAAGAAATTGAAACTTACAGCAATAGTTACCGACATCGAATATTAACCCATCC
This sequence comes from Callitettix versicolor, assembly GCA_022606455.1. NCBI lineage: Eukaryota > Metazoa > Arthropoda > Insecta > Hemiptera > Cercopidae > Callitettix > Callitettix versicolor. The sequence goes on along the minus strand of CM040186.1, from coordinate 105,510,271 downwards.
AAATGTTTTGACTGAAAATTTAATGACGAGATCGACAACACGAAGACTCAAGAGGAGAATACCTAGCGACCTGCCTCACAATTAACAGCTGACCTAACAGATATAACATTATGTAGCAATATTTTATTATTATTATTTATATAATTTTTTTCCGGTGAAAAACCGTTAAGGTTATCATCGCCGTCATGCAAAATGAAAGTATTAAAAAAAATTAACAAAATTTATTTAAATAAGAAAATAAAAATACAACTATAATAGTAAAGATAAATTAAAAATTTAAATAACAGGTATAACTATATTACAATAACAAAAACTTAAGAACTAAATAACAATGAATAATGATAAAATTTAATAACAATTCGTAAAATTATATATAAACATAACAGCTATTTAGATAAAATAAATAAATAAAATAACACAAGAAATAACAAATATATAAATTAAATTTTATTTAAAACATTCAGACGGTGAAGGAAGTCTAGAACCCGGTCAACGGTCTAGGCACTATCACCCAACATCGTCTGCAAACAGTTGCTAAGACCACATAACACACAAATGTTAAAAAACCGAGCAATATATGTTTTATTGTGATTGTTTCCCTACAGAACTCGCATTCAGGTGGGTCCCCGCGTTCCATCAGAAATCCATGCGTTAACATGGATATTTATATAATACTCATTATTTGTATGTATCAATGGGTACATGCTTTCATGTCATTATTTTAGCCATACAATTTACTTAGTGTCCCGTAGGCAGATTGTAAATAATAAAAAATAAATGGAAGACAATACGCCCAGTCATATCAAGCTTAAATTCGTTTAACGTTTATCATGTTTTAGGGCTGGTTGTGATGATGGCCTCTGCAGGACGCGTGATGGGAGGAACATGTTTATATTGGTATATTTTAACAATATATTTTGCGTGTTGCAAGTTTCATATTAAATTATAACTAAAATCACTGTGTTTCCGCCCGAGATCGAACCGGGGACTTTGCCCTCCCAATGGAGCTAATGGCCGATGAAATAACAAAGCTCTAACGGCGCAAACGAAGTGCTGAGCAGCGGTATAGTCATGCAGTGGCAATTAAAGAGGAGCGAAATCGGACCCTGAGTACCTGGCAGCGACGGTGGGACGATGGACACACCAACTCATATGGAACATCAGGGATTGGTGCAACAGGAAGCATGGTGAAGTGGAATAATAAAACTGAGATGCACGAACGTCGAATTTCATCAAAATCGTTACCTAAACAATCCTCGCCAAAATATGCGCGTCCCTCGATACGTGTTCGCAACGACTGCGCGACATTTCAACAAAACAAAGAATTTAATTTCGCTTTCATAAGGTCGCGTTAATACCTAAGGAAATTAATTAGGGCGAGTTTGTTGCAGGTTGTAGCGTGCACCGTCAGAGGGAGAGTCCCCGGAGGGTGGCGGCAGAGTATTGTCATATTTCAAGGGAGGGGAGCCGAGGTAGACAGACCCACGAGATGCCAGATTAAATGCTAACAAGGTTCGGATTAAATGATATGAAAATGTAGATTTTTAACGGAAACTTCTGCTGAAACTTTGGCTAGGACGTATTGAGTTACTTTTAATAGGTTCGAATCCCTTTTTCCGGACGTGCTTTGCAATAAACGTGTCGAGCATGGAATTCAAACGTTCTGCTCTCTAGAACGTGATTTAAATTTTGTTGTCTAACTCCAGATTTAGTAAGCACATCTTCGAAAAATAAACTTTCTGAAGGTAGGTAATCTTGGTGAAAATCAGAACATATATATATATATATATATATATATATATATATATATAACACACGCGCGCGCGGGCACACGCACACACACACGCACACGCACACACACACACACACACACACACACACACACACACACACACACACACACGACGTGTGTTCAGAAAGTAACGAGAATTTTTAAATTTCGCGGGCTTGGAGAGTCCGATTGTCAAACATTTTTTTTTTATTATGTTCGTATACATGCCCATGAAGTATGATTACTCTTTCAGCTGTTTTCATTGTTGACTTTGTCTGTGACAGCCACTAAAATTAGTCGTGTTTTTATGAGCTCGGCGATTTTCGTTTGTTAAAAGAAATGGATCAAAGAATTTGTATCAAATTTTGCGTAAAAAATGGAATAAAGTGTAACAAACTGTGTGAAATGTTAACAAAGGACTACGGTGAGTCTCGTATGAGTAAAGCAAGAGTTTACGAGTGGTATAAGCGTTTCCAAGAACGCCGTTTCCTCCATATTCGCCAGACATGGCTCTGTGTAACGTTTTCCTAATTCCAAAAATAAAGGGAACCTTAAAGGGCCGTCGTTTTACAGCCGTAGATGACATTAAAAGCGCATCGCTGAAAGAACTAAAGGCTATCTCAAACATCGAGTTTGAGAAGTGTTTCGATGATTGGAAGAAGCGCTGGCACAAGTACATAATCTCCAATGGTGACTATTTTGAAGGCGATAACATCAATGTAGAAAAAAATAATATATATATATATATATATATATATATATATATATATATATAGAGAGAGAGAGAGAGAGAGAGAGAGAGAGAGAGAGTAAAAGATCTCTACAGCGGCATTAAAGAGAACATTAGTTTTCGCCGCTGAAATCACTGTAAAAAGATTTCCGCTACAGACAGATCCTAACCAAAAAGTGTATAAAATGTGTTTTTATTTCTAAAACGTGTTATACGCTACTTTTAATTTGAAGTATTCAATGCAAAGTTTATTGAAATAAAACTATGACGTACAATCTTTGAAAAACAATATTTATTAAATAATACTGTAATTGTGAGAAAAAGGCAATCTTTGCCGAAACTACTGCAGAACCACTTCATCAAGTCTTTCAAATTCTGGCTTTCGAAATTTCGTGAAGCCATTTTTTTTATTGTATAGACTTTCATTATTCAAGCGAGGCTTTTAATTTTAGCTTTGACGAGAGGAACGAATAGAAAAAAAAAGTTTGTCGAACGGAAGTGTGTAACGGAAATATGGAACGAACGAGCAAACAAATTTTAATTCGTGTTAAAACTTTTACAAAATTTTAAATAAAAATTACTTTTGGAAAGCCGCTTCCATCACGTCAGCAGCGTACCACGATTAAGCATTATTTTCAGCGCCATATCCGTCTTTCGAGCGAAACAGTTGCGTGCCTCGGTTGTTTTACGTTCAGAGTATTGCCGAACATTTCGCCTGAATTCTGTAACATTAATTGTTGATTTAATGTCCGATCCCAGAGGTATCTACTTAAATTGACTATGTTAATTCTGGCGTATTTGCTGAGCGACTTGAAATTAGCCACTTCGAAGGCGTTAATCACCTCCACGAATCTTAATCGCTTTACCAGCCGTGCGCTATCTTCTTAATGGTACCTCCGGATATCTTCTGTCCACCCTCCTTCAACTGGAACACTGATAAATATGCAACGCGGCAGCACCCGCGCCATCTTCTTCCAATGACTTGCGTGGCGAGTATACCCGTCAGCGGACCAAAGTTCGGCAATAAACGCACGTGACGGTTTAACTACTGCTCCGGGGGATGCAATTATACACCCGCCCAATCTGCACAGGGGTTGAAACAATCGCATCTTCGGTAAATCTGAGAATGCTGATAAAATTACACGTAATGAGGGATGATTGTGAAGAGGGGTAGTTAATGTGCAGAAGGGTTGTATTAGCGCTGTGAACGGCCGTTAAACAAGTGTCACATGCTGCATAAACTTTCTCACATTCGATTATATACACAAGGTTACGCACTTTCGATACAGATATTCGATTCGGCAAGCATTCGACTAAAAACTATACAAATAATGCAAAAGAATCTATTTTAAGGAAATTTTGACGAAAAGCCACCAATCGATACTTTAATTTTGTTCGTACGGGTACATTCGTTATTGGAAATTGCTTAAGTAAATTGGAAGAAATATAATATAATCCCTGACCGTTGTCGGGCTTCGTTTTTTTTTCAGCTTTCAAGCGTAAATTCATTTTATATAAAATTCAAATACATTTCCATCTCATATTGATGATTTTCAAAAACCCGTGATGCTGACTTGCATTTCAAAAACCCGTGAAAATCTGATATGCATTGAAACTTTTTTTTTTGTGTTTAACGTCCGACTATTGTGCACACTTGAGCTAATGCAGACGATGGAATGATTTATAGCGTATGAAAATGCCAAGCCGTGGCCGGGAATCGAACCCGGGTCCTCGGGGTGAAAGCCTAGTACGCTATCATCTAGGCCACCGAGGCGGCTACTTCAGTTGCATTGAAACTGAACCCCGATCGCCGTTACAATTATTTTCAATAGAAACAGAAAATATATACGTAAATTTCGGTACATTTTAACGCTGATTACGATGGTGAAATGAGTTTTCCAAAAAATGTTGTACCAGAAAAAAAAACTATAATTTTTAACAATTTTAAATGGCCGGGTAAACAAATTTGTCCAAGCTATTTACCAAAATCGTTTTCGTGCTAAATCAGACCAAATGCGCAAAGGAGATAATACTCACACACGCAAGCGCGCGCGTACTTTTCCGCTGTTAGAGATTCGACGATCATAATATGAACCTGCATACACATCTGCGAAGCAGCATTATACCGGAAAATCTAGTAAAGAAAATGACGACTCCAAAGGCCAACTGGAGGGTCAGTGCAGAATTCGACACAGTGGTTATGAAGAGGCTGAAGGTCGAATATCAAGAAAGAAGAGCCAACTCTGTAAACGGATAGGCGGACGGCCAGTTCACCTCCCCGCGAAGTAATGCTTGGCATCCGTGGTTTGTTCAAGATGATTGCTTTTGGTGGTTTTTTAGTGCGTAGTAATAATATAATGCAATTTGCAATTAACTTGAGTCCCACTAGCTAGGGACAGATGGTGCCCTATCGCAGATTGTTAATAAAAGATTTCCCCCTCTTTTTTGGTATTGCAAAAAACAAACACGTGCGCGCGCACACACAAACAAACATTTCACGCACGCACGCAAACACGCGTGCATGTATACACACACACACACACACACACACACACACACACACACACACACACAAATTTCACGCACGCACGCAAACACGCGTGCGTGTACACACACACACACACACACACACACACACACACACACACACACACACGCGCGGGCGCACACACACACACAAATTTCACGCACGCACGCAAACAGCGTGCGTGTATACACACACGCGCGCGCGCGCGCGTGCGCGCACCCACACAAAACTTTCACGCACGCAAACACACGCACGCACACACACACACACACACATAAACACACACACACACATACACACACACACACACACATACACGCGCGCACACACACACAAAACTTTCACGCACGCACACAAACACGCGTGCATGTACGCACACACACGCGCGCGCACACACGCACGCACATACACACACACACACATACACACGCGCGGGGGCGCGCACACACACAAAACTTTCAAGCACGTACACACACAACTTTCACGAACGCACGCAAACACGCGTGCGTGTACACACACACAAAACTTTCACGCACGCACACACACACACACACACACACACACACACACACACACAAAACTTTAGAGCACGCACGTATGCAAACACGCGTGCGTGTACACACACACAAAATTTTCACGCACTCACACACACGCACACACACACACACACACACACACAAAACTTTCACGAACGCACGCAAACACGCGTGCGTGTACACACACACAAAACTTTCACGCACGCACACACACACACAAAAATTTCACGAACGCACGCAAAAACGCGTGCGTGTACACACACACACACACACACACACACACACACACACACTTAAAATCTTTGGAAAAGAAGAGTAAGATGTCAGGATTAGTAGCCTATTTACTTCAAGGCCACATGTGTAAGTCTTACCATTTTGGATGGTCGTATCAATAGCTTATTTTGCAACGAAAATTAGCTCATAAAAATGACAATAACTTCAGTAAATTCCACTCCGTATCAGCTGTAAATTACACACGCGCGCTAATCATTTAATACTGCTTTCAACGCCATCTAGCGTGAAATAACGGCTTTAAAAAGCCAACATTACGAATACCGATATTCCGCCCGTAATATATGATAATGTCCGCGACAGACTAATTGAACCAGAACCGCGATTACACGGATCCCTTGCTAAATTCGGACTCGAACATCACAATACTATGTAAATTTGACCTCCGCATTAACTTGGGCCGTTATTTGCGGTTTGCGGTTAAACAATAATTAAAACGATATGCTGACGACGCAATAAAACCGCGCAAGTCTTGGATGTAATAAAAAGCAATAAAAGTTGTTTTCTCAGTTTCCACATTAAACAATTGAATTGCACGAATCTAGAACGCCGCAGGACTCTGATTGGCGGAGCGCCAAACAGTGTTGCCAAAATGTCGGCAGGAAACGATGAATTAACCTACAAGTGTATTGTAATATTAGGGCATAAATCTGGAAAATGCTGTGGACTATTCTTAGGCGGGCTGTAAAAGTGGGAATCACAGAATGTATTGGATAATTTCAATTGGGAAACAATCGAGGCACACAATTTTGTCGTTGAAGCAGGGATACCAACCTATAGGAAGATTTATCAGTAACAAATTGTATCATAATTAAAGGTAGTTCTACGAGGTGTGTTCAGAAAGTAACGAGAATTTTTAAATTTTGCGGGCGTGGAGAATACGATTATCAAACATTTTTTTTATTATGTTGGTATACATGCCCTTGAAGTATGATAAAACTGTCACCTGTTTTCATTGTTGACTTTGTCTGTGACAGCCAATAAGGTTAGGCGTGTTTTTATGAGATCGGCGATTTTCGTTTGTTAAAAGAAATGGATCAAAGAATTTGTATCAAATTTTGCATAAAAAATGGGAATAAAGTGTAACAAAGTGTGTGAAATGTTAACAAAGGCCTATGGTGAGTCTGATATAAGTAAAGCAAGAGTTCACGAGTGGTATAAGCGTTTCCAAGAAGGCAGTGAAGACGTTGAAGATGACGAACGCCCTGGGCGCTCCATCACATCAACAACCGATGAAATTGTGGAAAAAATGAAAGAAATTGTTATGAACAATTACCGAATCACAATATGAGAGGTCGCTGATGATGTTGGCATATCGATTGGATCATGTCATGACATTGTTTCCAATGTTTTGTGTACGAAACGCGTGGCAGCAAAATTCGTTCCAAAATTGTTTAATTTTGAACAAAAACAGCGGCGAATGGAAGTTTCTCAGGAGTCACTAACTGAAGTCAACGACGATGCAGAATTACTAGAACGTATTATAACAGGTGACGAAACATGGGTTTACGGATATGACGTCGAAACTAAGGCTCAATCATCCCAGTGGAAGCACTCTGGCTCGCCAAGACCGAAAAAGGCTCGACAAGTGCGGTCGAACGTGAAGGTTATGCTCACTGTTCTTCGATATTAATGGCATAGTGCATCATGAATTACTGCCAGCAGGTGAAATAGTCCATAAGGAGTACTAACTACAAGTTCAACGCCGTTTGCGTGAAGTAATCCGAAAAAAACGCCCGGATCTGTGGAAAGACAATGCATGGCTTTTGCACCACGATAATGCACCAGCCCACACTTCATCGCTTGTTCATGAATTTTTTGCCAAAAAACAGTACTGTAACGATGCCCCAGCCTCCATATTCGCCAGACATGGCTCCGTGTGACTTTTTCCTATTTCCAAAAATAAAGAGAACCTTAAAGGGCCGTCGTTTTACAGCCGTAGATGACATTAAAAGCGCATCGCTGAAAGAACTAAAGGCTATCTCAAAGATCGAGTTTGAGAAGTGTTTCGAGAATTGGAAGAAGCGCTGGCACAAGTGCATAATCAGCAATAGGGACTATTTTGAAGACGACAACATCAATGTAGAAAAATAAATATTTTGTTCAAAAAATTAAAATTCTGAACACACTTCGTATATGGTAGGAATGCAGTATACAATATGGTATATGGTAGGAATGCAGTATGGGTTCAATAAAGTCGTCCCACTTCATATTATTTGCAGTATAACAAGCATGATTTACTGTATAATTATGTCACGGCATTATTGTTTTAAAAAAAGGTCTTCGTTATAATAAATTACGTTAGGTCATATTGATTTTACATGATATACAAGCTATGTTAATATGCACTTATTAATGTAAGGAAATATATTTATAATTTGGCCTACTTAAGGCAACACATTTTTCCATCTAGTGATTATAACTGAACTGACAAGCCTAACACAAATACAAAGTACGTAGACTAAGTAAGACTACAAAGATGGCGGGAATTGGACTGCATCGCTGGATCGGACTGGATATAGTTCTAAAGCGTACCACGTGGAACTCTTAGGACAGATTAAAATAGGTCAAATAGTTGCTACAACCGTAGATAAATTACCAAACAGCCTGCTGTACAAATAGGGGCTATGGAAATACTAGAAATGCAGTTAAACCGGCAAACCGGACCTTTTTTTGGTGTCTCCGTAACTCAGTGTTTTGCCTTCAAACAATTAGGGGTCAAAATCAACCCTAAAGGGTGGCGTCTGTGCTGACGTAGCAGTGCGAATTTCCGAAAGTTTTTTTTTTAACGTCCGAATATTGTGCACGCGATTATAGCGTATGAAAATGCCAAGCCCTGGCCGGGAATCGAAGCCGGGTCCTCGGGGTGAAAGCCTAGTACGCTATCTACTAGGCCACCGAGGCGTTATATATATATATATATATATATATATATATATATATATATATATATATAAATGTGAGTGTGTGTGTGTGTGTGTGTGTGTGTAAATCCTTTCTCTCTCTCACGTTCTTTGTTTGTTTGTCTGTCTATCTGTCTGTCTCTGTCTCTCTCTCTCTCTCTCCTCTCTCTCTCTCTCTCTCTCTCTCTCTCTCGCTCTCTCTCTCTCTCTCGCTCTCTCCGTTAATAAATCCTTTGTGTAGGTATGTGTGTGTGTGTTTTTTTTTGTGTTTAACGTCCGACTAGTGTGCACACTTGGGCTAATGCAGACGATGGGATGATTTATAGCGTATGACAATGCCAAGCCCTGGCCGGGAATCGAAGCCGGGTCCTCGGGGTGAAAGCCTAGTACGCTATCAACTAGGCCACCGAGGCGTTATATATATATATATATATATATATATATATATATATATATATGTGTGTGAGTGTGTGTGTGTGTGTGTAAATCCTTTCTCTCTCTCACGTTCTTTATTTGTTTGTCTGTCTATCTGTCTGTCTCTGTCTCTCTCTCCCTCTCTCTCTCTCTCTCTCTCTCTCTCTCTCTCTCTCTCTCTCTCTCTCGCTCTCTCCGTTAATAAATCCTTTGTGTAGGTATGTGTGTGTGTGTGTGTGTGTGTTTTTTTGTGTTTAACGTCCGACTATTGTGCACACTTGGGCTAATGCAGACGATGGGATGATTTATAGCGTATGACAATGCCAAGCCCTGGCCGGGAATCGAAGCCGGGTCCTCGGGGTGAAAGCCTAGTACGCTATCAACTAGGCCACCGAGGCGACTAAAATATACATATATATATATATATATATATATATATATATATATATATATATATGTGTGTGTGTGTGTGTATGTGTAAATCCTTTCTCTTTCTCACGTTCTTTGTTTGTCTGTCTGTCTGTCTGTCTGTCTCTCTCTCTCTCTCGCTCTCTCCGTTAATAAATCCTTTGTGTAGGTATGTGTATGTTCTTTTTTTTTTTTTTGGTGTTTAACGTCCGACTATTGTGCACACGTGGGCTAATGCAGACGATGGGATGATTTATAGCGTATGAAAATGCCAAGTCCTGGCCGGGAATCGAAACCGGGTCCTCGGGGTGAAAGCCCAGTACGCTATCATCTAGGCCACCGAGGCGGCTTAATTGCGACTTATTAACTGTCATTGCAAATGCCAACTTCAACGGAAACTGCAATCTTTGAAATCGAAAAGGCAGGTTGTTTGAAATTATCGGGATAAAATTGTAGGGATTTTTTGGAAAAAATTTCAATTACAATCGTTGCAAATGTAAGCTTGTAAACAATAACAGCGATTACGGTTTTTTAAACGGGAATACTTCTGTGTCCATCTCAGATACCTAAACTATGTCCATTCCGAATCTCAATCGGTCCAGTAGTTAAAGCGTCATTGAATAACAAACACAAACTTTCAGAAATATGATTAAGATTAAGATAAGATAATATTTATATGTTTGTGTAAGAAATTTAAACGCCAACAAAAAATTGTTCAGTATATAAGGATCGGATCTCAAATCAATATCGCATGTCAGTTTTTTAACACTGCTTGTTTTCCTGTTGATATGCTTTATAAAACCCCTAAACACTACACTCGAAAACACAAAGAAACTTCAAGTACTCAATCAGTAAAGTTACGAGTTAAGTCGTAAAGCCTTGCTTCTCGTTTAGGCCGCCGTATAAAACTAAAAAAAAAATCAATTTAGCTTTGTCTTCTTATCGCGATACAACTTGTCTGCTCTAAACGGACAACTTTATTATCAAAGTTTTATGCAACTTTTTGTGTCCGTTAGACAGCCGTCGAGCGCCCTCTAAATATTTCCCAGCCAGCGTCTCCGTCTGTCAGTCAATAACCGTCCCTTTTAACGCTTAAACACTATGTAAGAAAAGTGATAAAACTTTACAGACTTGTTAAGTGCCTCCTGTACCCGAGCAAATTGTGGCGGTAACAAACATGTTTTTATTTTGACAATGAGAGACAAAGAGGAGACAAAATCCCAAGAATGCGTCTTTTTTGGTAACTGATTACAGAGGTCACACAGTTGTTTACGACCATTCAAATCTTAAATGGTGCTGACTCATTGCACAAACTTTCTAATATGTTTGGGCCCGCAGTGATTATTGTTTATTTATAGCAAATATTTCCTTCGAAAATTAGCTATATATATACATACATATATATATATATATATATATATATATATATATATATATAAAAAGTTATGTCGTTGGTTCCGATCGATTGGTTTTAAAAAACTCAAACTCGAATTTTACAAAACCGTTTATTATAATAATTATAATAAATAGGTATAACTCTTATGCCTAGAGGTAACCTGTTGTACAGTGTTGTTCACACACTGGATCAGACTCAACTAACTAACTTAACAAAAGCTTTATTACAATGCAATGAGATAAAGCTGAAATAGCTATTCTAAGAAATGAACATCCGCAGGATTATATATCTTTCTTAAATTACACTATATATATATATATATATATATATATATATATATATATGTGTGTGTGTGTGTGTGTGTGTGTGTACGCGCGCGCGATTGTGTGTGTGCTTGTGTGTGTGTGGGGGGTGTGCGCGCTTGTGTACATGAAAGTGTGTGGGATGTGTGCGCGCTTGCGTACATGAAAGTGTGTGTTTGGGTGGGGTGTGTGCGTGAGCGAGAGAGAGAGAGAGTGGGTGGGTGAGTAGGGAGTGTGTGTGTGTGTGTGTGTGTGTGCGCGCGCGCGCGAGCGCTTGCGTGCATTAAAGTGTGCGTGTGTGCTCACGCGAATGTGTGTGTGTGTGTGCGCGCTTGCGTACATGAAAGTGTGTGTTTGTGTTGGATATGTGCGTGACAGAGAGAGAGAGAGAGAGAGAGAGAGAGAGAGAGAGAGAGAGAGAGAGAGAGAGAGAGAGAGAGAGTGGGTGGGTGGGTAGAGTAGTGTGTGTGTGTGCGTGTGTGCGCGCTTGCGTACATGAAAGTGTATGTTTGTATGTGGGGTGTGTGCGTGAGAGAGAGTGTGTGTTGGTGGCTTGGTGTGTGTATGTGTGTGTGTGCGCGCGCGTGTGCGTGTGTGTGCGTTTGCGTACATGAAAGTGTGTGTTTGTGTTGGGTGTGTGAGTGACAGAGAGAGAGAGAGAGAGAGAGAGTGTGGGTGGGTGGGTAGAGGAGTGTGTGTGTGTGTGTGTGTGTGTGCGCGCTTGCGTACATGAAAGTGTATGTTTGTGTTGGGTGTGTGCGTGACAGAGAGAGAGAGAGAGAGAGAGAGAGAGAGAGAGAGAGAGAGAGAGAGGGGTGGGTGGGTAGAGGAGTGTGTGTGTGTGTGTGTGCGTGTGCGCGCGCTTGCGTACATGAAAGTGTGTGTTTGTGTTGGGTGTGTGCGTGACAGAGAGAGAGAGAGAGAGAGAGAGAGAGAGAGAGGTGGGTGGGTGGGTAGAGGAGTGTGTGTGTGTGCGCGTGTGTGCGCTTGCGTACATGAAAGTGTATGTTTGTATGTGGGGTGTGTGCGTGAGAGAGTGTGTGTGTGTGCGCGCGCGTGTGCGTGTGTGTGTGCGCGCGTGCGTGTGCGTGCGTTTTCGTGTGTGTGTATGTGTATGTGTATGTGTGTGAAAGAGAGAGAGAGAGAGAGAGAGAGAACAGAGCACTCCAGTGCTCACAAATTTTGTCTGATTCGATTCAAACAAGATCCAATCGTTTCGAAAATCACAATTTTACACATTTGTTTAGTCAGTGTTAAATTCTCCGTTCAGATTACCTTGAACATTTACAAGCTATTTGATATAGACTTTATCGCCGATTCCGATAGCGAGGTCAGAGTTTTAAAACTCTAAAAAACAAATTGATTTCCTATTTTGACTTTTTCAATATATTTCGTGTCACGTCAGCGAGATCATTGCGTTCTGCGGTTACTTCCGCTTGCACACAACGCGTGATTCCGTCTATTTTGTATCTGTTACGCTCATTACATTGATTGCGGTCAAGAATTGTCAAATATTTTTGTTAAACGCGATCTACTCTTTGAACGTGTTCCTCGAGCTTGGTTTTCATTTTAGGTGTGGGTCGCAACAAGATGACCTCCAACAGTTCATGTTTCAATGGCAAACATGAAACACGAAGTAAAACATTTGATTTTAACTCATTGGTGAAGTAACGAACAGGCAAGTAAGTAGGTAGGAAGAACCAACTGCAAAGCTGTATCTATTTTGCCTATCGTCAACATTTCAGGCGCTACATTTTACACTATGCCCTGCATATTGATATGTTATCCTATAACAACGGAATATAAAATACAGTGATAAAACAATTAATTTATAACTAAGAGGCTCTGCCAACTACCCCTTTTCTCGACCTCTTCGAGGTTTTTAAATAGATATTTCCGTCTGTAAAATTGTTCACATTAAATTTAAAATGTTTATTCTTAACGTTAACAAAATACGAAAAATAATTATATTCCGTATAACAAATTCATTTTAATTGCCTGTATGCTCCTAATTGAATACATAGATATTTATTTACTAACTATTTAAATACAACCCCGCAGGGGGTTGCAGACTAGCTGCATCTATTGAGGATTTAGACGTCCCTCGCGGTACCCGAGTCTAACACACACTTACGACTAACACTTTACACTCACACTTACATTTAGGGAGGAGATAATAGCCTCAATGTGCTTTTCGCCTTAAAATAAATTAAAAAATTTAATACAATTATTAGTATTTTATTTCTGATTAATTATATTCACCGTCAGCTTAACTTCAGTGGACACAGTGTCTTGAAATCAACTGTTTTAAGTGAACATACCTCAACACGCCTCCACGTCACCATAGAATAACAATTTCCCGTTTTACAATATTAGAGAAGATACGAAATATTTTCGTCGAATTATTTTTTTTAACGAAATCCAGGAAAAATGCTCGCGCTAACGTAGTAGAAGCGGATTGCAAAAGGCATTAATTTTTTTGTATCTCACCATTTTCGAAATTCTAATTTCACCCGTCACAAAACGCATTCAAATCTGCATGTATTCGGATTTTAAACTATCAAATTACACTGAAAATACAAAAATTAACCCTGATCGTCATCAAATTTTTTTTTTAATTTCAAAGGGTTTTGAAAACTCAAAACACTAATTTATGCATTTAAACGCTAATTACGTGCAAACAGATTTTCAAAAGAAGTTATAAATATTTACGAATTTTAGATGGTCACCATTTTAAAACTGCTAATCGAATTTTGCTGTTTAACGAACGTGTCCAAACTATTACTATAGTTGACTTGTGTACCGAGTGTGAATCGAATAGGACCGAAACTGCGAACGTGAGCGTTCTAAAACATACTCTCTCTCTCTCTCTCTCTCTCTCCCTCTCTCTCTCTCTCTCTATCTATCTATCTATCTATCTATCTATCTATCTATCTATCTATCTATCTATCTATCTATCTATCTATTTCTCTCTCTCTCTCTCTCTCTCTCTCTATTTATCTATCTATCTATCTATCTATCTATCTATCTCTTTCTCTCTCTCTCTCTCTCTCTCTCTCTCTCTCTCTCTCTCTCTCTCTCTATCTATCTATCTATTTCTCTCTCTCTCTCTCTATCTCTCTCTCTCTCTATCTATCTATCTATCTATTTCTCTCTCTCTCTCTCTCTCTCTCTCTCTCTATCTATCTATCTGTCTATCTCTTTCTTTCTCTCTCTCTCTGTCTCTCTCTCTCTCTCTCTCTCTCTCTCTCTCTCTCTCTCTCTCTCTCTCTCTCTCTCTATCTATCTATCTATCTATCTATCTATCTCTCTCTCTCTCTCTCTCTCTCTCTCTCTCTCTCTCTCTCTCTCTCTCTCTCATTTTAGGCTGTCCCCAGGTCTGGATTTTATTATTCTGGTTTATAAGCCGCCTCGGTGGCCTAGTTGTTAGCGGGGCTTTCACCCCGAGGACCCGGGTTCGATTCCCGGCCAAGGCTTGGCATTTTCATACGCTATAAATCATCCCATCGTCTGCATTAGCGTAAGTGTGCACAATAGTCAGACGTTAAAAAAAAATTATGGTTTATATACTTGATTTTTCTAACTGAAATTCGCTAGTAAACGACGCCTTATTCTAAACTGTCGTTTATACAAACAACTGCTAGAAGGAATTTCAGAATAGTAATAACAAAATCGGTCCATCGGAACGTTTTAATAATTTTGAAATAAAAGAAATTTATGGTTCGTTTGCAAATCGGAAAAATACGACAACGGTCAGTGTTGATTTATTAGTTTTTATATCACAGAAAATTGAGAAAAAACATTATAATTCAACAATACAGTTGACTACCTATTCGCAACTTAGCGACAAATATAAAAACGAACACACACACACACACACACACACACACACACACACACACACACACACACACACACACACAGAGAGAGAGAGAGAGAGAGAGAGAGAGAGAGAGAGAGAGAGAGAGAGAGAGAGAGAGAGACCGACGTATGCCGTGCATTAGAGCCGGGAGTCACTCGCTCAGTTCCCCCAATAAACAATTTTATTGTCCCCAGTTTATAGCCCCGGGCAACTGGACAATAAACCTTTAATAGATTGCTTAACTCGAAAAAGCATTTATTTAGATTTAAACTCTCCGCCATTGCTTAACACAATGCACCTGCAATCAGTCTTCGTTTTATTATTATCCACGGTAACAAATTATATTCTATCGTAAATACGATAAGGCAACGTTTAGAAATGTTGGACCTTAAAGACCATTTATAGCCATAACAATTGGTTTTCCTTAACGTCTTTACCATACGAGAAATAAATCTGAAGTGTATAACGTAAGTAGGTAGAAGATAGGGTAACGTTTAGTGTTGTTGGATCTTAAAGATCATTTATAGCTTTTTATATTCTTCTTCTTTTCTGCTAGGATTATTATCACTGTGTTCAGTATAATGATCTGCCTTCCATAGCTTCGTCAATTCTACTTTCGTTGACGCGTTTCGGAGAACCTCCATCTTCAAAAACTACATCTATACTCTATTCTTTATGTTATGTTTTAACCCTTTTGATAATAAAATTTCTTCTTCTTCCTTTAGATCCACGTTTGCTAAATTCACTATTCTTTCATGAAATTCCTTCCGTTCGTAATTACTTCTTTTGATTGTGTTCTTATTATTTATTAGTGTTCCTAATTTTTTATTCAA
This sequence comes from Callitettix versicolor, assembly GCA_022606455.1. NCBI lineage: Eukaryota > Metazoa > Arthropoda > Insecta > Hemiptera > Cercopidae > Callitettix > Callitettix versicolor. The sequence goes on along the minus strand of CM040186.1, from coordinate 105,494,298 downwards.
TTTATCGCATTTACTTTTAGCTTCTTTGTTCACTTTGTTCTTAATACACTCTATTATCTCCATTGCAATTTCTCCTAGCATTATTTCATTTAATATTAGATGTAATTTTATCATTTTCTTATTAATATAGCTCTTTTTGCTGTATAATGTTTTCACTTCTTTATCCAATCTTTTTCCGCCTTCTGAATTGCGTTGTTTGCAAGCAAAACTATTTGTTCTATTCTTGATTCTTGCATATGAAGGAATCTCGTTATTTATAATACATTGTTTGTTAAACCGTATGTTGGCTATCGTCTTATATAACTTCCTAAAACTAAATGCAAGTCTTTTCACTAACATTGTGCAGCTGACTACGTTGAAATTCTTTTTATATTCTTCTTCTTTTCTGCTAGGATTATTATCACTGTGTTCAGTATAATGATCTGCCTTCCCTAGCTTCGTCAATTCTACTTTCGTTGACGCGTTTCGGAGAACCTCCATCTTCAAAAACTATATCTATACTAAGTTTTTTCATGTATTTACTTTACGAGAAATTAATTTCAAGTGTGTAAAGTAGTTAAGAAGAATAAGGTAACGTTTAGAGTTGTTGGATCTTAAAGATCATGTATAGCCACAATAATTGGTTGCTGTTAACCGCTTTACCTTATATGAGAAATTAACTTAAAGGGTGTAAAGTAAGTAGAATAAAGTAACTTTTGGAGATGCTGAATCTTAAAGATCATTTGTAATCCCAACAATTGGTTTTTTAACGTCTTTAACTTACGAGACATTAATATGAACTGTGTAAAGTATTTACTTAGAATAAGGTTTAGTGTTGTTGGATCTTAAAGATCATTTATAGCCACAACAAAATAGTGTTTTAACGTATTTACCTTACGAGAAATTATTTTGAAGAGTATAAAGTAGGTAAGTAGAAGATAAGGTAACGTATAGAATTGTTGGTTCTTAAAGATCATTTATAGTCACTATTGGTTTTCCTTAACGTTTTTACCTCATGAGAAATTAATTCCGTGTTAAATAAGAAGGTAGAAGATATTTTACCATTTAGAGTTTTTAGATCTTAAAGATCTTTCATAGTAACAGTTCGTTTTTCTTAATGACTTAATCTTATGAGGAATTCATAAGTAGGTAGGTAGAAGATGACGTAATGTTTAGATCTTAAAGATCGTCTGTAGCCACAATAATTGGTTTTCTTAACAAGTCTTTACCTTACGAGAAGTTAATGTAAAGTTTGTAAAGTAAACAGGAACTTACATAAGTCCTGCAGAAGCTTGTGACGTCACTACAGGTCGTGTATTAAGATACGTTTTGCCTTTCTCACAAACTTGCATACTGTATTTATACAGGATAGTCGGCAGCTGTATATATTTTGCCTATCTTCAATATTTAAGGCGTACGGACACAAGTTTAAATTTGTGCACTGATTCTGGTCACGAATTTTCATTTTAAAGAAAACTATTTACTCTTTGTATTTCTGACGATTTGTTTCTATTTTAGAAATGTCCACGTAGAAAATCCACAACATTTTTTTTTTTTAAGTTTTGTGATTGCTATCTGGTAACATCATAACACGAGGGCTATCCAGAAAGTCGGTTACGTTTTGATACATAAAAAAAAAGAATTACAAGGAAAAAAAATTATTATGTACATTTGAAAGTTGCACTAAAATACTATTTTTCTACATAGTCGCCATATGAATTTAGACATTTATCATAGCGGTGAACCAGTTTTGAAATTCCATTGTCGTTATAATTCTGCCGCCTGAGACTTCAGCCAGGTTGTGTCACGCCCTCCCGCAGTTCCGCGTCGTCATCAAAACGCTGCAACAAACTTCTTGAAATTTGTGGAAAACTAAGCGAAGACTCTGTTATTGTGAACCGACGGTCTTCTTTAATTTTCTCATCGACTTAGAGACAATGTCATCGGTCACAATCCTTGGCCGTCCACTTCGTTCTTTGTCGTGCACATTAGTTCGGCCATTTTTAAACCGAATGCACCATTGACGCACTCCGCTTTCAGTGATCACATCGTTCCCATAAACTTCACAGAGCTGGCGATAAATCTCAATTGGTTTATTGTTCTTAGCCAACAAAAACCGTATCACCGACCGCACTTCACAGGTCGCGGGATTTCAATAGCGGCGCACATTTCAAACTAGTATTGTACGGGAACGAGCAGCAACGATAAACTCATTAGCACGGCTGGATAGCCACTGAACAGACGAAAGCTCTGACACCAAGATGGCCGCGATATCCCCGCCCCTAGTATCTACAGAGCAAAACGTAACCGACTTTCCGGAAAGCCCTCGTATAACATACGAGTAGAGTACAACAATTAATTATTAAATAACTAAGTGTTTTGCCCCCAACTAATTTTCTCGGCCTATAACGCTGGGAAACTAGCTAATTCTGGTAATTAGGCTCGAACCTTGTTATTTCCCGCTATCCTATAGAATGAAGCGCCCTTTACATGACGTCACTTCGACAAGTAAAATTCCACTGAACAAGTACTTCATTCCAAGTAATACTACCAAACTGTACACGTATTTGTAGATTTTTGTTAAGAAATCCATGTATCCTTTTTCAGGTCTCATAACTGCAGAAAATATTTTAACGTGGATGAACGGCACTCGTCTCAAAGTGGCCGGGTCTGTATCGTAGCTCAATAGCTCAATTTTCAACGAAAATTCACCAATAACCTTCACCAGCGACAATGCATAAGTGTTGACATGAAAAAATACTGCAAGTTTTGAAGAGTTAAAACATCTACGCAGTACAAGAATATTAGTGTAGACTACAGACTGTAGAAGGGGAACCACGTGACTCTTGGATAAAACTTTGTCACTACGCTGGAGAACGCCGCCTATTATTTTCTCACTATTCAGAACATAAATAAAGTCTGATATTGAAAAAATCGATTTTGAATATTTGCCTGATCCGTTTTCAAGCTCTCAGAGTCGAAAAAGTAGTTTATACTTATTGTCTATTCTTTACGAGAGTGCGAGTTTGAAATTTTGATAACCTTTGACATGTATGTCTGGTCTGCCCTTATAACAGGAAAAAATGTTTGAGAAATATTTTGTTAAAGTCCCTTTTAGGTAAAAAAAACTGTTGAAGATCAAAATTTTTCATAATCAGTTAAAACGATTTTCATAAAATTATGCTCAAATATAAGTAAAATTGTTGCACGGACAACGTAAACGACGGTAAATTTCCAAACAATCGAAAGTTACCGAATAGAAATCGATTATCCTAATTCTTTCAAATTGTTTCATCAGATTAAGCTGTAATTTTATTCGTGTATGAAGTTTCGATACATTTATAAATGTATCGATTTTGAAACAACAGATATTAACGGTAAGGGGATGAATCGATAAACTCTGAACGCCATAGGGTTAGTTTTGTTTGTTCGATATATAAATTTAATTCATTTACTTGAGTTATGTAACGTTTACATAGAACCAACATACATGAGCAATATCTGTTATCCTATTCTTTGTCGGGAACTTCCGTATTGGAACGTTTTAATAATAACGTGTGTACTACTTTTTTTAACAATTTATTTTTTTAATAACTTTACGACAAATTACTACAATTACTAAATCAAACCACGTGACTTTACATGATATACAATATATCCCGACTCCAGTCAGTTATAACATAAACAGACATATCGATTAGACGTGCATCGATACAACATGCAGAAAGTGAAGCCGCGTAGCGTTATCTCCCCTCCGTAATATTTTCCATTGCGATTGTTGTCAACAGAGCGCGAGTTACAAGAGGAAGTACCCCGGTGACGTTATCAACCGCTTCCGGTATACGGATATATTCACCCTCCGGTTTACAATGAGAGATAACTCAACCTGCCAATCACAGATCGGCTCTTACAATTAGAGCGGACGTTTTAAGCACATTTTGACGGCTCGAGACGAATCATTTTGCTTCTGAAAATTTATCTGCGCGGAAAAAAACGTCACTTTAAAAATACCTTGTTACAGACTGTCTCGGCCTAACCCTATTCATCATTCACGAACTCTCCTTAATGATTTCTACCTAAAATGGCGAGCGATGAAGAACTGTAAAGTCCAATTCGAATAGATTTTTAGTACATGAAATTAATAACAGAAAACGAGGCACGCAGCTGTATCACTGTCGTGATTGAAACGAATTTCCAAAAAAAATATGTTTCTTAGCTTCTTTGAAATTCTCAGTTCACCATCATAATCAGCATTAAAATCTGCACATATTAGCATTTCAAACTTTCAAATTGCATAGAAAATATACAAACCCTGACCGCCGTCAAATTAAATTTCTTAATTTAAACAGATTTTGAAAGTTCTGTACTATCTTTTTTTGTCATGAATACTCGGGCTTCGCAGCTAATCTAGCAAGCCAAGAAAATACGTCAGTGTATGTATGTATGTATGTGTGTGTGTGTGTGTGTGTGTGTGTGTGTGTGTGTGTGTGTGTGTGTGTGTGTGTGTGTGTGTGTGTGTGTGTGTGTGTGTGTGTGTGTGTGTGTGTGTGAGAGAGAGAGGGGGGGAAGGAGGGGAGCGTGTGTGCGCTCGCGTGTGTGCGTGTGCGTATGTGTGAGAGAGAGAGGGAGGGAGAGCGTGTGTGTGTGTGTGTGTGTATATGAGAGAGAGAGAGAGAGAGAGGGAGAGCGTGTGTGTGTGTGTGTGTGTGTGTGTGAGAGAGAGAGAGAGAGAGGGAGGGAGGGGAGCGTGTGCGTGTATGTGTGTGAGAGAGAGAGGGAGGGAGAGCGTGTGTGTGCGTATGTGAGAGAGAGAGGGAGGGAGGGAGAGCGCGTGTGTGTGTGCGTGTGAGAGAGAGAGCGAGTGTGTGTGTGCGTGTGTGTGAGAGAGAGAGGGAGGGAGAGCGCGCGTGTGTGTGTGTGTATGTGAGAGAGAGAGAGAGAGGGAGGGAGAGCGTGTGTGTGTGTGTGTGAGGGAGAGAGGGAGGGAGGGGAGCGTGTGTGTGCGTATATGAGATAGAGAGAGAGAGGGAGGGAGGGAGAGCGTGTGCGTGTATGTGTGTGAGAGAGAGAGGGAGGGAGAGCGTGTGTGTGCGTATGTGAGAGAGAGAGGGAGGGAGGAAGAGCGCGTGTGTGTGTGCGTGTGAGAGAGAGAGGGAGGAGAGCGAGTGCGTGTGTGTGAGAGAGAGAGGGAGGGAGGGAGAGCGTGTGCGTGTGCGTGTGTGAGAGAGAGAGAGGGAGGGGAGCGTGTGTGTGTGTGTGCGTATGTGAGAGAGAGAGAGAGGGAGGGAGGGAGAGCGTGTGCGTGTGAGCGTATGCGCGCGCGCGTGTGTGAAGGAATGTGAGTCAGAATTACAGGCGCTCATGTCACTGTTCCTGGGTATGATCTAAGAATTACTCATTTTCTAATGAAAAATTCGCAGATAAATCCCTATAACGTTCCGAATGCTACGTTTTAAACGTTTAAAAGAGAACATTTTTAATTCACTTTTTGCCTCGGGTTAATATTTCCTTACAACCCTTCTAAAAGAAAGTAACTGTCTTTCAACCCCTCTACAGTGAACCCTAAAAGAAGCCACCCCGAACGAGTTCATCATCATTTCGTTCCTTCTCTGTTCCGCTTGAATAATCCTCTTTGTCAGTTTGTGTAAACGCTTTAATTCCGGCTCGACCAGGCCGCAACAATGGGGTTCGGTTCCGGTTTTACAAACATAATTAACACAAACAGTGCCGATTATGTATTTCCATATTTATGGAACGGTCTGATGACGTCACTGAAATGAGTACAACTCCACTGCTCAAGTACTGAAGAACAAAGAACACTGAAGAACGTGTACGCATGTAGTTATATTTTCTGGAAGCATATTTTATACCACGCATAAAGAAAATAGGCTCTTATGATGGTGAAAAAATCTATCTACAGTTCAGCCAGTTAGTTAAAGGCCTACGCGAGAATTTCTCGCGCATGTAGGAGAATTCCCCTTAACCTCTCTCCAACAGTCCAATGACACAGAGTCGGCCAATCTGAATCTGCAAACTGTCACTACTCAGCGATAGTGTAAGGAAAGGATGGAGCTATAGTGAGAGAATGGGGATTCGACCTCTCTCTCGCACATTTTCTCCTCTGTCCCACTTGTACTCTTAACAAGTTGTCATCTAAGCGGCTGACCTGTACTCAGCGATAGTGAAGGAAAAGGAAGGAGCTAAGCTAAGACAATGGGGACTCAATCTCTCACTCTCACATTTTTCCTCCTTGTCGTACTGATATTCTTAGCAGACCGTTTTCTAAGCGGCTAACTTATACTTGAGTTTAACTCCAAGATTACTTTGACAGGCGCTAATTTCAAGGTCACGGTCTGGGTTTTGCTATCATGGCCGCTACATTTTCTTATTTTCCAATGGATCTGTTGCAGACTGACTAGTGTCACAATGATAAAACTCAGACCTAAGACACATTTTAAAAGATTATCACATTTGTAGATACAATACAGTATGTCTAACGAAGATACAACATTTAAACTGCCACCAAATGAATTTACGTAAAAATTTGACGCCTTTTCTTAGACATTGTGAAAGCATTCGATAAACATTTGAGGTATTACCTGTAAGACTTCGATCATAATTCAACGACGATATGTAGAGAATGAAAATGGTTTCGTGTTTCGCATTAATCTTGTAAGGCATTATGCGATAACCAACAACAACAGCAAAGAGAGCCTTAACTGTACATTAGTCTTAAAATACCTTCGTAATTCTCTTCTGGACCAAAATTATATCTCTCCTAAATATTTATCCGTCTTCACTTACTCTTGTAGGATTTCCCCTCATGGATCTTTTTGACATGGGGGAGGCACATAAAGCAGCTTACAGACTGCAGGGTGGTGGTGGCTGGCTGCCCTCTATTTATAGGCATGCTAGAATCACAGACAAGATCTTTGACCCAATCTTGATGATGGGGACTGATCAGATGGTTAAACGGCACAAAGTATCTGGACCCTTTCATGTCAACTTGGCCTTTGAGGGGACAGATCGTGTGTTGGAAAAACCTGGAGACATACTATGGTATACAGACTCCAAGACAAAGTCAGGCACTGGTGCTGGGATGTACAGTCTGAGACCGGGCTTAAAGAAAGTTATTACCCTGGGACAGCATACAACAGTATTTCAGGCTGAAGTGAAGGCCATTAATGACTGTGTTCAGGAGAACTTGGATCGGGGCTTCAAGAAGGCACGTATTTATAGCACACCGATAGTCAGGCAGCAATAAAAGCACTTGCGGGTCCTAAAATAAAGTCCAAGCTGGTCTGCGAGTGTTGGAAGAAGGTTGACGTTCTGTCCCAGGATAACCGGGTAACTCTTCACTGGGTTCCGGGGCATAGGGGAGTTGATGGTAATGGGGAGGCAGACCGACTGGCTGGACTTGGACCTGCATCTGAGTTTATTGAACCTGAGCCAGCTTTAGGGATTTCTCTATCGTTGGCCAGGTCCGCTATTAATGGGTGGACTACATGTCAACACAAGGTAAGATGGGATGATCTTACCTATTAAGATGGGATGATGCCTATAACTTCATAGGCATTCCCATAGTAAACGTCTCTTAAGAAAAGTTCCTTCTGGAGGAATCGAAGGGGCAGCATATGTCCTGGGCAGAGCACAAATCAGGAGGATCATGGGGCTCATAACAGGGCACTGTGGTCTGAGGGTGCACATGAACAGGATAGGTGTGTACCACGGAGAAGTCGTGTGTAGATTGTGCAGGAAGGAGGAGGAAACTGCAAGTCACATAATTTATTATTGTGAATCTCTTGCTAGTAGGAGGCTAGGGGTTTTTGGTTTCCAAGACCCTAGGGATCTTCAGCAGAATGTGCTAGTCAGTGGGTTGTTGGAACTTATTAGGGGCACCGATCTGCTGAACTAGGTATTTTAAGCGGTAAGTTGCACAATAGGTCAATCGATCGCAGTGCCTGGGGTTGAATTATCCCTTCCTCTAGTAATAAATAACACTCTTGTGAAGAATCGTGTAATACACACATTACTGACCTTAAAATCACTCAGCATAGCATCCCTTTAACTATCTCGGCTATTTCTGGATAAGCAAATTTTATCGTAACGATGTTTTCAAACAATTAAATTGAAAAACTCTATTCGATTGTTTCTATTTCTTCTCTTTAGTTCCTGAAAGACTTTTTACGTATTTTCCATTATTCTGATTGTCAAGACTTAATCGCCTTGGCCAAGACTCAACCTGATGATTCCCCTTCCGGATCTATGCACACTGAATTTAAACGCAATCCAAATTAAGCTGTTCTACGGTAAAGCGATATCAGCTGTTACCACCATTGTTGCCAAACCACAACAATTGCCTGTATAATAACACTGCGTAGCGTGGATGCTACAAATAAGTTGTATTTGCATATTCATTGGTTATCGCGCTGTCTGTGTTATTACACCCAGCAACACTGTATATCGTTGTAATATAGCGCAATCAACTGTAGAAGTAAATGTGCAAAAACACTAAAACTTTCACGAAATCAATCAATGAATCAAATTATTAAACGTTAAACGCTGGCAAATGGATTGTAACACGGTCCTTTTAAGAAACAAGAAGTCAAGTTAAACGTTCATCATAAAAAGGTAATGCTGAAACTGTAGCGAACTACAGAAAGCCCAGAAAGGCTATTAGTTCGTTTAAGTTGAAATTATTGTTTTTAAACTGATCTTTAGCCGACGCGGTGGCCTAGTTGATAGCATACTGGGCTTTCACCCCGAGGAACCGGGTTCGATTCCCGGACAGGGCTTTGCATTTTCATTCGCTATAAAACATCCCATCGTCTGCATTAGCCCAAGTGTGCACAATAGTCGGACGTTAAACACAAAAAAAAAACTGATCTATTTCTATGTAATCATTCAAACCTATTGTGTTTTCCTTTTTTTTATTTCGCAATTCATTTCGAACCACAATTTTGTCGTGTTTCTAACAAATAATTAAAAAAATTTACATTATACTTACCGTAATTTACACTTTCCATAAATAATATTCTTTAATTTTATAATTAAATAATAATTACAATCATTACATTTTATACTGATTAGAAAACAATTATCGTTATTATTAACAAATAATTTTCCTACAGTTTGTCTGTGAAAACGTTTTCAAAATTGTGCTCAAATGAGCAACACTTTCTGGGAAAGTAATTTTAAACTAATTGCCTAAAAATAGACAAATCGCCGCCTTGTTTAGCTTTAAAGAGAAACTATAGAAGATTGTTCCTGTGACGATTTTCGTGGCTGCCAGATATCGCAAGGTCACTTCTCAAAAATTAATTATCCCATATGAGGTAACGACGTGTAGAATCACAATTCTCATACACAATAATGACACTTTCACGAAAGTATGTGTGTGTGTGTGTGTGTGTGTGTGTGTGTGTGTGCGCGCGCGCGCGTGTGTGCGTGCAAGTGTGTATGTGTGTGTGTGTGTGTGTGTGTGTGTGTGTGTGTGTGTGTGCGCGTGCGTGCACGTGTGTGTGTGTGTGCGCGCGCGCGTGTGCGTGCAAGTGTGAGCGTGCGTGCACGCGTGTGTGCGTGTGCACGTGTGCGCGCGCGTGTGCAAGTGTGTGTGTGTGTGTGTGTGTGTGTGTGTGTGTGTCTGTGTGTCTGTGTCTGTGTCTGTCTGTCTGTCTGTCTGTCTGTATTTGTGTTTAACACTCTAACTTCGCTATTTTAGTACGATTTGATTCAAACCTGGCATAAAAATCGATTGTAATAGCCTGGACAAGGCCGTGATATTACGGAGGCATTTTAAATCTTTAAAAATTCCATTAAAAATATTTCATTTCACCATCATAATTAGCGCTAAAAACTGCTAGAAATTTCGAATTTTCAAAACCCGTTGAACTTGAAAATTTAATTTGACGGCGGTCAGGGTTCTTTTTTGTATTTTCAATGCAATTGGAAAGTTTCGAATGGTAATATATGCAGATGTTAATGCTGTTTATGACGGTGTGATAGGAGTTTCAAGAAGACGATGAGGTCAAAAAGGACGGGATAGTCAGAGGGACAACAGGAATTATTTGATTTTAAAAACGAATTTTTTAAATTATTTTAGCGACCAGAGATTTGCTTCCCACAGATTTATTTTTTGGCATCAAGGAATCTTAAAAACGGATATATCAATTAAAATTTTTAAAAAACGTTCAGTGTTATCACACTTTCAAGTACCACGTGTGACAAAGGCAAAATGAGTTAAATTGTAGCCTATAATATTTGATAGATCACCAACGTTTCAAAAAATTATAAACATTCAACTTCTTTTCTCTTCCGAACAGTTACAGCATGAAATAAAACCGTGCACGTAATACTCCATCACAGATACGGTGTACGATCAGCTGACCTAACCTGGATAGTGCAGCTTCCTTATGCCCGTGTCCAATCTATGATTTACTAGCAAAGAATCTACGGAGTTCGTTATACTAGTTAGTTTTAATGCGGCCATTTTGTATGATTTATGGAAACGCGCTGCACATTCGCAACGCTTTACGGCTGGGACCGAGGCACCCTTTGACGTAACGTTGGTTAATTGGCGAAATTACCGAGTTTAAACGGTTCTAATTTGTTTACAGCCCGCTTTCTAAAGCTGTTTTATTAGCACTGATTAATACGTTATAAGTCGTAACTGTTTATTCTAATTCTTTGTCTATTCAAAGTATGAAATAGTACACGTATAGAACTCGGAGAGTTACCGACAGAAGCAAAGCTTTTGTTAATATCTTTGCTGAATACATAATTAGTTTGAAGATACGTTTACAAATATGTTGTTTTGTTTAAATAAATAAATACGTGAACCTAGCTTAGATATTATTTATTGTAGATATAGTAAAAGACCAGCTGTTTTACGTTAATTCGTAACGATCAGCTGATTTTACTGAACACCTGATAGGCTATAATAAGTTTTAGGTTATGTTGTTAAAAACTAGCAATATTAACAACAATTATTATACGTGAACCTAAATTGGGGGGGGGGTTAGGCCCACACTGGAGCACATTCAGTCATTAGTGAGGTTTCATCTTCTTGGCGCGTTGTTCTCCCAGTACCTCTTCAGCCTTTGTACTCTTTTCCAAAGTTCTTCTGAGTTTGTAATGCCCTTTCGGTCGCTTGCTTCTATAAAGTGAGTTTCATTTCCTTGTCCATGAGTATGGCTTTCTCCTCTCCATTCCTCAACTGTTCCTCGGTTATCCCTAGGTCTTGTTCTATCTCCTTGAGCCAATTATTTTTTATCTTTGTACTAAACTGGTAATTCAGTAATTTCTTGATGAGACTTTCTTCTGAGAGTCTGATCAGGTGTCCGTAAAATGCCAGGCGTCTCTATCTGAATACGTCGACAAAGTTCGGTCTCCTTGTACACCAGTGCTCCAGGAAGCAGCCTGTGGTTCCCGTTCACTATGTGTTTCTTCTTGATGATCGTTCTTAGTATTCTTCTTTCCACTCTCTGGAGTTCCTCTGTCCTGTTCCGGCTTCTCAGGTTAAAGTGCGTTTCTGCCGCGTACACCACTGCTGGCCTCGTCACTGTGTTGTAATGTCTGATCTTTGACTTTATGGATAGCGATTTTTTTTGTAGGTGTTCCATGTTAATTTTGACGCCGTCCTTAGTTTGGCTGTTCCGTTATCTATTGCCGTTTTCTCCCTATTATTTCTGGTGATGGTTTCGCCCAGATACTTGAACTTGTCGATAATTTTTATCCGTTCACCTCCGATCTTCATATACCTCTGTGCTGTCACCATCTCAAATAAAATTAAATATTATTTACTGTAGTTACAGTAAAAGATCAGCTGATTTCATTGAACAGCTGACGGGCTATAATAAGTTTCAGGTTATGTTGTTAAAAACGAACAATATTAGTAACAATTATTATGAACGTTTATATTAATTGCGAACGTGATATAAACGTGCGCGTGTTCTTCAACTAAGGAAAAATACCGAAACCAAAGAAACAAAACGTTTTCATATAATACGCGTGTACTGTTATCGAAAAGGAGGGGAAAACGACAGAAATAGAAAACGAAATTCGTTTGCTCGTTCGTTCCATATTTCCGTTACATTCTTCCGTTCTGTAGACTTTTTTCTACGAGAATTAACATTTTCAGATCACACGGATTAAGAAATTTCATCTGTGGTGGTTTTATTGAGTTTGAATTATTAAATATGAAAAAAAAATAACATGGATCGTTACGTCGTAAAAAAATCCGGAAGTCGTTGAGAAAATCAGAAAATTTCTTAAATTCGTTTCGCAACATTTCACTCAAATTCCATTAAACATAAATATTTATAACTGAAGCTAATGAATTTACTACTCGTCATTAAATCCATAATAAACCCTGACCGCTGTGAGTGAAATGTCCACTAAAGACGCTCTCGACGTCCATAAGTTGTGCCACTTGCGCTAACGGGGGAGCGGCGTCAACCGAATGGGTCGTATAGAACTTACTTTTGTCGCCATGCTAAAGCCAAAACCTAGCCTACGTGTTAAAGGATTTTTTTACATTTATATGTACCAATATTTAAACCAAGTTGTCAGGGAGAAAAAATAACAGCTAATATATATCTTACACATACGTCGTTCGGGCTATATACACGATATCTTCGTATCAAATTTCAAAACAATCGGTCAAAGCGTTTAACAAAAACTACGCAACAAACAAACCAAATGTTGAACGGTTAAATTGAAACAGACCCCGCTTCACTCCATCATTACGTAGTTTGTTATGATTCAAAAAGTGCCCTCCAGGCAATCCGGAATATGTATTCGGTAAACCCTCTGTTTCAAGATATTCTGTGCTCTGTCCATAGACTTGAACTACGAGGTGCAAGAGAAACATTTATCTGGATTCCTGGTCACTGTGGAATATTTGGAAACACTGTAGCGGATAATGCGGCAAAGGAAGCAACGTTTCTGCCGCCATGCACTCAACGTGTAATCTTGTCTGACTTTGTAACGTAAAACATTTAATTCGTCTACAGTGGGAAAATGAATGGGCAGCTACAAGCAGTAACAAACTGAGGGTAATTAAAAATACTGTTCGTCCGTGGGGGTCGTCAATACGTGCAAGTCGTAGAGAAGAGGTGGTGATCACCCGCCTTCGCATTGGTCACTCCATGTTAGCGCACGGATTTCTGATGGAACGCGGGGACCCACCTGAATGCGAGTTCTGTAGGGAAACCATCACAATAAAACTGCTCGATTTTGATGGTTTCCAAAATGTGCGTGTTATGTGTGGTCTGAGCAACTGTTTGCGGATTATGTTGGGAGATAGTGCCTCGGCCGTTGACCGGGTTCTAGACTTCTTTCATCGTCTGAATGTTTTAAATAAAATTTAATTTATATATTTGTTATTTCTTGTGTTATTTTATTTAGTTATTTTGTCTAAATAACTTTATTTCTGTTATGTTTATTTTTTTTACGAATTGTTATTAAATTTTATTCATTATTCATTGTTATTTAGTTCTTAAGTTTTTGTTATTGTAATATAGTTATAACTGTTATTTAAATTTTTGTTTAATTTATCTTTACTATTATAGTTGTTGTAGTTTTATTTTCTTATTTAAGTAAATTTTGTTAATTTTTTTTTATACTTTCGTTTTGCATGACAGCGATGATAACCTTAACGGTTTTTCGCCAGAAAAAAAAATTTAATTATAAATCCGATCAATAGCCTAAAAATGGCGGCTATTTTAAATTTTTTAACATCCGTCAATTTTTTTATCCTGTTTTTTATGAAAATCTGGTTTTAATCAGCGTTAAAATCTAATTAAATCGACAAATTAAATTTTCAAATTCAATTGAAAATAAATCTGACAGTACACAATTTTAATTTTCGTTTTTTTAATACGATTTGAAGGCATATTGTGCTAATTTAAACAAATCGATTCAAATATATTGCAAAAATCGATTTTGTTGGTCAAGTCAGTTTTCCATTAAAACCACTTCTACTGTTTCAAAATGACCGCCATTTCAAATACTAAAAATTTCAAAAGTTTTATAATAAGTTCTTTTAAAAATCAGATTCAAACCAGTAATGAAAATTAATAAGCATAAATTAGCATTTAAAATTTTTAAATTCAATCGAAAATATTCTCGAAAACTCGCATCCGTCACGTCCGTTAACGCAACGTTCTTGCCGCCGTATTGTATGTTTGTTTTCGCTGCCGTTCAGGTACGACGGTGCGACCGGAAATTGAACGAAAATTGATTTACACCTGGGCGCTGCGTTGATTTCCGTCGAACGGTTGGCAATAGACCTGTTTCACAGTTTTGACTGCAATAACAAATCATGCTGAAAAACTGTACACACATTCTTATATTCAATTTTTTTCGGAAAAATACTTTTATAATCCTTAAAACAAATTAAATAAATAATTTCGTTTAATATTACATATCTTAAAAAATACCTGTTAACCAGTGAAGTCTAGAAGAACGCTTACCTGCAACAAAATTAACACAAATTAGTTACACTTAAGCACTTCAAGCAAGATACTAAAATTTTAACAAAATTTATAAAAACCATTTTGAAAAATTACATTGATTCTTACAAAAAGATTATGTTCTCAAAATCGGACTGCTGAATTTTTCAAATTTTAATCCAGTACGAAAATGTACACAACAAATTTTTTAATTTCAAATTTACCCTGATTTAGTTCATAATGATTGTGACCAAAATTTGACGAACTGTTTGTGCAAAATTAGGCAGAAACACGTATTTCAACATTTTCCAGAATCGATTCCATAAAGGAACAAAAAAGAGGCATAAACTTCGTATTGGCAAAAATGTACTATTTATTATCTCAGATAATTATTAAATTTTTCACGGACAATTTTTTAAAAAAAAAGCAAAATCCATTTCCCGTCCGAAATTTTTTTGTTTTGTTTTTTTTTTGTTTGTTTTTTTTTAACGTCCGATTATTGTGCACACTTGGGCTAATGCAGACGGTGGGATGATTTATAGCGTATGAAAATGCCAAGCCCTGGCCGGGAATCGAACCCGGATCCTCGGGGTGAAAGCCTAGTACGCTATCCACTAGACTTTTTTTTTTAATGTTTAACGTCCGACTATTGTGCACACTTGGGCTAATGCAGACGATGGGATGATTTATAGCGTATGAAAATGCCAAGCCCTGGCCGGGAATCGAACCCGGATCCTCGGGGTGAAAGCCTAGTACGCTATCCACTAGACTTTTTTTGTTTAACGTCCGACTATTGTGCACACTTGGGCTAATGCAGACGGTGGGATGATATATAGCGTATGAAAATGCCAAGCCCTCGCCGGGAATCGAACCCGGATCCTCGGGGTGAAAGCCTAGTACGCTATCCACTAGACTTTTTTTTTTATGTTTAACGTCCGACTACTGTGCACACTTGGGCTAATGCAGACTATGGGATGATTTATAGCGTATGAAAATGCCAAGCCCTGGCCGGGAATCGAACCCGGATCCTCGGGGTGAAAGCCTAGTACGCTATCCACTAGACTTTTTTTAATTTTTAACGTCCGACTATTGTGCACACTTGGGCTAATGCAGACGGTGGGATGATTTATAGCGTATGAAAACGCCAAGCCCTGGCCGAGAATCGAACCCGGATCCTCGGGGTGAAAGCCTAGTACGCTATCCACTACTTTTTTTTTTTTTTTTAACGTCCGACTATTGTGCACACTTGGGCTAATGCAGACGGTGGGATGATTTTTAGCGTATAAAAATGCCAAGCCCTGGCCGGGAATCGAGCCCGGATCCTCGGGGTGAAAGCCCAGTACGCTATCCACTAGACCACCGAGGCGGCTCCGAAATTATTTATAACACAGCGTTATCGTTACAAAGTAAATGTGAAGTCAGCAGTTATTCGACAAAACAAGCGCTAAAAGTGCCTCGTTGAAATCTTCCTTTAAATTCCAGAAGTATTCCCCGGGGAACCGACCTACAGCGACGCCGCAACATCTGCTCCGAACACTCGGATGGCATTTGACTTGAATCGTAAATTCCTCGCAACACTTTCACTTTTATTCCCCATTTCCTTGTCACTTCGGTGTGATTTATCCGGCCCGCTTCCTTTTCCGTAACTAAGCTTACCAAATAGGTTTTGTTATTGTTGTCAATCCGGTCACGGAATCGCGCGGAGGTGTGACCGATGGCGATGCGACTTGTTGGCCAACACCGCAATGCAAATCCGAAAAGGACTTCCCAACAGACGGCAGTGATTGTAAGACATCTGGTCAAACTAAACCGGTATTGCTTTGCTTTCTCGTTGTATCAAGTGCAAAGATCACGGTCGTGAAAAAATGATCGACAGATTTTGATGATTTTATACGTTATCAAATTTGCCCATCTTTTTCTACAAATCGCAGCAGACTAAAGTAGTCGACCAATTTTATGAAATTTATCAAGTTCGTGTTTAAAACAATTTATAAGTGAAAAAAACATTAAAATTCTGACTACCTAACGACTGAAACATTTATTTCTCGAAAACGTTTCACAAAATCAATTCTTCAGATTGTACTCAAATTGTTATCCATATTTTAAATATAACTGAAGTCAGAGAAAGAAATTTAAAATAAAATAAATTTACTTTTCGAAAAATCGAAAATAAAACAAACTGTTTTTGCATGCCTCAATTCTATGTTTTGTATGTGAACACATCGCTGTAGATTAAGCCAGTAAAACGATATTTAGTATAAGGTATAGTTCACCCATATATCAAAATCTTCTAAACATTAAAAAAATATAGACTAGTTTTCTTTTAAATTCGGCTCGCAAGATTGTTTTAAAACTTTTCTTATATATCAATATTTATGATTCAAGTCCGTGTAACGAGTAATTAGAGAAAAACCTTTTTTTTGTTTAACGTCCGACTATTGTGCACACTTGGGCTAAAGCAGACGATGGGATGATTTATAGCGTATGAAAATGCCAAGCCCTGGCCGAGAATCGAACCCGGGTCCTAGGGGTGAAAGCCCAGTACCAAAAAGAAACTTTGATTGGGGCTTCCTTCGATCTATTCCGGATATTTAACCGGTAACCGTAATATTTACTAAAAATGTTAACGGACTGGCTATATTGAAAATATAATGTTATTTCTCAAGAAGCGGTAAAAATTTGTTAAGTATTGCCGTTCAGCCATTATTGCGGGAAATAACCAGCAATTATTTATTCTCATCGTCGAATCAGAAACCGATGTCTTGAAACTTATAGAACAAATCTTACACATACGTCTTTCGGATTTTCTCTTTTTTTTTTGTTTAACGGCCGACTATTGTGCACACTTGGGCTAATGCAGACGGTGGGATGATTTATAGCGTATGCAAATACCAAGCCCTGGCCGGGAATCGAACCCGGGTCCTCGGGGTGAAAGCCCAGTACGCTATTCGGATTTTATACAAGGTACTTCGTACCAAATTTTAAAATAATCGGTCAATACGTTTGGTTAAAACTACGTACACTAGTCGTCGTTAAATCGCAGGCCGCCATCTTAACAAAAGGTAAATAGACAATAAAATGTTCAACATACATTATTTGGGCGTTACACAAGATATCTTCGTACAAAATTTGAAAACAATCGGTCAATGCGTTTGGCCAAAACTGTGTACACTCGTCATAGTTAAGTCAGAGACCGATATCTTGAAACATAAGTAAATGAAGGAAAATATTATACATACATCAATTAATCGGGCGTTATACAAGATACAATCGTATAAAATTTCAAAACAATCGGTGAACGCTTTTCGCTAAAACTGCGTGAACTCGTTATCAGAAGCAGCCATCTTGAAACGGAAGTAAAAGAAAAATATTTACACATACGTCGTTCACGCTTTATACAAGGTACCTTAGTAACAAATTTTAAAACAATCGGTCAATACATTTGGCTAAAACTGCGTATATTCGTCATGGTTAAATCAGTGGTCACCATTTTGAAACGGAATTGAATGGGAAAAAATCTCACACATACATCGTTTGAGTTTTATACGAGGTACCATCGTAAAAAATTTCAAAACAATCGGTGAATGCGTTTCGCTAAAACTGCGTGAACTCGTTATTGTAAATCATAAGCAGCCATCTTGAAACGGAAGTAAATGAGGAAAAATATTTACACATACGTCGTTCACGCTTTATACAAGGTACCTTAGTAGCAAATTTTAAAACAATCGGTCAATGCGTTTGGCCAAAACTGAGTGACGAACAAACACAGGAAATGCCGAACGGTCGAGTTGAAACAGAGTTAAATTCGGTCCATTAAATGCGAGAAAGTTTGTGCAATGTTTTAGCACCACTTAGTCGCCCTCCGTTTTTTGTCGTAAAGTTACTCAGTAGGCCTATACGTCATTTAAAAACCGTTACCAGTACGCATCTAAAAGATTTTCCCTTTGTTTACATTTTACAATGAACCGGTTTTCAAAAATTTGTAACTTTTTCGGATTTTTTCTGTCGTTAACACATTTTTTTAGCGGATCTGGATTACAAAAAAATACTTTTTAAGATGTAAGTCGGTCAATCTTTTTTTCTTTGTTTAACGTCCGACTATTGTGCACACTTGGGCTAATGCAGACGAATTTATTATTATTATAGCCATTAACAGTTGGATATATAGTACAAGATCGACCTTTTATATTTGCATTGATATATATAATTTTCTATTTTCTTTAATTTTAAAAACAGGACTAATACAAACCAACAATATACATTGGTTTTTTTTTAAATTTTACACACACACACACACACACACACACACACACACACACACACACACACACACACACACACACACACACACACACACATATATATATATATATATATATATACATAATAAAAATAAAATATAAAAAAATAATATATATATATATATATATATATATATATATATATATATATATATATATACATTATCGTATATAACATAATTAACGTAACGGCAAAAGAAAAAAAAATATTATAATTAAAAACAAGTTAATAATACATTTTTTATAGTTATCAAAATATAAAAAAAAATTGAAGATGTGTTCATATGTGACACAAAATAAACTTCAAAATTCATAAAATAAAACATATAATAATTAATTTTTAAACAAATAATTACTTATCAAACACCTGACACTATGCATTTTTTTTGTTTAACGTCTGACTATTGTGCACACTTGGGCTAATGCAGACGATGGAATGATTTATAGCGTATGAAAATGCCAATCCCTGGCCGTGAATCGAACCAGGGTCCTCGGGGTGAAAGCCTAGTACGCTATCCATTAGGCCACCTAAAAGTCGGTCAAACAAACATCTTACGGTACATATTATTTACGCTACACAAAAACACAATTAGCAAATTAAAAATTTCTAAAGAAATTAAAAAAGAAACTAAATTTATTCACTTTTGAAGGCGCGTCCAAAGCGAGTAAGGGGACGTACGTTCGGCAGCTTCGTGTATTTACTGCTTTGTTTTGACACTCGAGATCTTGGTATCGGATTCATTTTTCGCGCAGGGAAGCCGTAAAAAACAAATCTTTTTGCGATCGAAATAAAGCCGGAAAGATAGTAATGTTTATTTATTGAGGGCGAAACGAGGGTGGATCTTCTGAACTTGAAACTAATCCAAAGGGGGCGGTGAGGGAGGGGTAAGTTGCCGTTAGTAAGCCTGATAAATATTTCGCGCCACTCGTGCACCCGCTCGTGTGTAGGCAACAGGCAATTACTTAATAACAAATATAATTGAATTTATTTACTTCCGATTAAATTGGCTGAACCAAGTTTCGCCCGAATAGCGACGAAAATATTGCATTAGATAATTTTCTTTAATTACGTTTCTCAAGAGCGTTTACATTTAGTTTCCAAAAGAGCAATTCTACTGTGGCAATTTGTTATAAAACTTTTTTAACTTCTATTTAAGCTTAGTGGATGAATTAATTGTTTAATAATATTTTTATTTAAGTCGGTTTAATTTTTATTAAATAACTACGTTAACGATATACGAGGTGTGTTCAGAGAGTAACGAGAATTTTTAAATTTCACGGTAGTCCGATTGTTAAACATTTTTTAAAATTATTTTGGTATACATGCCTTTGAAGTATGATAAAACTTTCAACTGTTTTCATTGATGACTTTGTCTGTGACAAGCACACGCGCGCGCACACAGGTTACGCTGCTACTAGTTGAGAGCTAAGAAATGTACAAAAACAGATTACATTGTTACCTACAAGACCTTTAATATCAGTTGAAAGCTAAGAAATGTACAAAAACAGATTACATCGTTATATACAAGAGCTTTAATATCAGTTGAAAGCTAAGAAACGTACAAAAACAGATTACATTGTTACCTACAAGACCTTTAATATCAGTTGAAAGCTAAGAAACGTACAAAAACAGATTGCATTGTTACCTACAAGACCTTTAATATCAGTTGAAAGCTAAGAAACGTACAAAAACAGATTGCATTGTTACCTACAAGACCTTTAATATCAGTTGAAAGCTAAGAAACGTACAAAAACAGATTACATCGTTACATACAAGAGCTTTAATATCAGTTGAAAGCTAAGAAACGTACAAAAACAGATTACATTGTTACCTACAAGACCTTTAATATCAGTTGAAAGCTAAGAAACGTACAAAAACAGATTGCATTGTTACCTACAAGACCTTTAATATCAGTTGAAAGCTAAGAAATGTACAAAAACAGATTACATTGTTACCTACAAGACCTTTAATATCAGTTGAAAGCTAAGAAATGTACAAAAACAGATTACATTGTTACCTACAAGACCTTTAATATCAGTTGAAACCTAATAAAGGTACAAAAACAGATTACATTGTTACCTACAAGACCTTTAATATCAGTTGAAAGCTAAGAAATGTACAAAAACAGATTACATCATTACATACAAGAGCTTTAATATCAGTTGAAAGCTAAGAAACGTACAAAAACAGATTATATTGTTACCTACAAGACCTTTAATATCAGTTGAAAGCTAAGAAACGTACAAAAACAGATTGCATTGTTACCTACAAGACCTTTAATATCAGTTGAAAGCTAAGAAATGTACAAAAACGGATTACATTGTTACCTAAAAGACCTTTAATATCAGTTGAAAGCTAAGAAACGTACAAAAACGGATTACATTGTTACCTACAAGACCTTTAATATTAGTTGAAATCTAAGAAATGTACAAAAAAAGTAAAAAAAAAACAGATTACATTATTACCTACAAGACCTTCAAAATGAGTTATCAAACATTATTTTGTCATAACGTTAAATAAATATAGTATCACTCCTGACGAAAGTCTCGAATGTAAACTTATACTACAAATTCAGTTTAAGGCGACTGAAGAGGTAAATATTACATGTCCAGAATGATTGTTAATAGGAGTGGTCTAACTGTAATAAAAACGTTTCACAGAGAACAGAAAATTGGAATAAATACCTGGGCAACACCGGCTGATCAGCTGTTGAAAATAAATTACAAACACACGAAAAACCTGAGATAAGAATGAATCTACTATGTTTTAGAAAAAAACATTGTGTTCACGTATTACAGTTTCATGTCCTATTGTCGAAGCTAAAACTATCGCCTAATGAGCGAACGCGCGCGCGAGAGAGAAAGAAAATCAATTTAACAAAGTTCCTAATCTCCCCCAGGAACACGCGAGATAGGTTTAAAGACGAGTCGCATCTCCTGAAGTTTACGAGCGCGCGCATTAAACTGTCACTTTCAGATGGGTTCGAACCCTTCTCCCTCGGGAGACGCAAATGGAACACTTTTATGGATTATTGTTTGACGTTTATGAACTACACAGCTGTGGGCACTAGCTGAGAGTGTTGTATGATGGACTGTACTATTGGTTTAACAGCTGTTCTGTGTCAAATGTCCTTTAGTTTGACCTCTATACTTTGTACGGATAACTGACAGAAAAAATCAATGGTGTAAATAGAGTCGAACCTGAGCGCAGATCCGAATTTTGCCGGCCTAAACTATGACCTATCGCTTCCCACATTCAAGTAGACTGTGAGGAAATACAATCGCAGAACGCAGCTGTCTCGCTGGCGTAATAGATGAGAATTAAAAAAGTGCAAGTGTGGAACTCGGGGAGTTCCCGACAAAAGCAAAGCTTTTGTTAATGATACCTTTCCTGAATATATAATTAGTTTGCAGATATGTTAACAATTTTTTTTTTTTTATTTTAAGGCGAAGAGCAAATAGAGGCTATTATCGCCTCCCTAAATGTAAGCGTGAGTGTAAAGTGTTAAAGTCGTAAGTGTAGTGTTGTAAGTGTAAGTGTGTGAAGACTTGGGTACCGCGAGAGACCCTCAATATGTGCAGCTAGTCTGCACCCCCTGCGGGGCATATTTTGTTTTGTTTAAATAAATAAATAAATACGTGAACCTAGCTTAGATATTACTTACTGTAGTTATAGTAAAAGATCACGTGTTTGCATTAATTCATAACGATCAGCTGATTTCATTGAACAGCTGACAGGATATAATAAGTTTCACGTTATGTTGTTAAAAACTATCAATATTAACAAGAATTATTATAAACGTTCATATTAAATACGAATTTACTGTAAACGGCTACAACGTGTATTCAATTAAGAAAAAATACCGAAACGAAAGCAACACAACGTTTTTGTATAATACGCGTGTACTGTTATCGAAAAGGAGGAAGGAATAAAGAGACGAAATTCGTTTGCTCGTTCGTTCCATATTTTCGTTACATTCTTCCGTACGGCAGATTTTTTTCTATTCACCCTTCTCGCTAAAGCTAACATTAAAAACTTCGCTTCAAAAAAACAAAAAAACTGGATAATATCCTATCACTAAAAATATTTTCTAACGTTTTCTTTTAAACTGATTTGAGTATCAATACGAGTTAAATCTGTTTATTTTAAATTTGAAATTGCCATGTTCTATTTTCAAAGGGATTAAGAAGTTTTAAACAACAAAGACAGGATTTTGGCGGGCACCAAACTAGTACAAGCTACTCAGGCTTCAGTTATTATTAATTTTTCACATGCTAAAACGGTACAGAATGACTGGCGCAAATATTGGGTTAGATTAGAATACTAGAGGAAGGAATTATAAACCCCCCCCCACAGCTCTGCGATTGGCGGACCTATTGCGCAACTAAACCCCTTAAATAATTGCGCAACTAAGCCTGTTAAATAATTGCATAACTAAACCTCTTATGTAATTGCGCAACTAAACCTCCTAAGTAATTGCGCAACTAAACCTCTTATGTAATTGCGCAACTAAACCTCCTAAGTAATTGCGCAACTAAACCTCTTAAGTAATTACGCAAATAAACCTCGTAAGTAATTGCGAAACTAAAACTCTTAAGTGCGCAACTAAACCTCTTATGTAATTGCGCAACTAAACCTCTTAAGTAATTGCGCAACTAAACCTCCTAAGTAATTGCGCAACTAAACCTCTTAAGTAATTGCGAAACTAAACCTCTTAAGTAATTGCGCAACTCTTACGTAATAGCGCAGTAATTGAAACAAAAAACCCTCAGCCTCCTACAAGCATAAACTGTGTGGCCTGCAATTTCCTCCTCTTTCCTGCACAACCTACATATGGTTTCTCCGTGATATATTCCTACCCTGCTCATATGCACCCCAGAGCCACAGTGTCCCATTTTTTCCTGATTTGTGCTGTGCCTAAGATATCTGCTGCCTTTTTAAGTCTCCGCGAAAGTTCAGACCCAAGACAGCTGATCCACTCTTAAAAACAATTCAAGTTCACATTTCAATGGCCGATACGAATTTACGAAAAACAGGAAATCGACACTCAGTATTTGCCTGAACACTTTATTAAGTTACTAAATCTAATAAACACATGCACAAAAAGTAAGGTTGATCGATTCTGACAAAATACACAACGAATCGATCGACACTGAATGGTCTCGGTTGTGAAGATTTCCATACAAAACCCAACAGAAATTGTACAACATCCACTCGAAGTCCGCCTGCAAGATTGTAGCTCTTAGCTTCAACTCTATTGAATCTTTCTTTCATTCGGGATTCAATCAAACGAAGCGAGACCCGCAAAAATCCCATTTACCAGAGCTTTGCAAAGTGTGAAAGCTTCCCCCATTCCAGGCTTACGTCGTTCTCAATCAAGCTCAGGTAAGGTTGAGTTCAATGGTTCAACGTAAGAGGTTAACATTTTGCCGGCTGCCGGATTTTTATAAAGAAACTTATTATGAGTTTCTTTTATATCGTGTATTTGAAAAATCGCTTAGACCATTACAATTAT
Organism: Callitettix versicolor; assembly: GCA_022606455.1. Lineage (NCBI taxonomy): Eukaryota > Metazoa > Arthropoda > Insecta > Hemiptera > Cercopidae > Callitettix > Callitettix versicolor. Next base: position 105,470,049 of record CM040186.1, on the reverse strand, counting down.
TCGAGACTGTTCGATAACGTTTGCATTGTGTTATAAATGAAATCTTCAAAGAAATATTGTCTACATACGGATCATTACAAGTAGGTACTTTTATCAAATTTGAGGTTTGCTGATGACATAGTGGTGGTGACGTGCAGGAGTGAGAATCTTCAGGAAATGTTAAAATTGGCAAGACTGAGTAAATGTAGAGGATTGAAACTAAACCTTGACGAAACTTAAGTTACCTACTTAAGAATAACCAAACCAAGATCGTTTCAGAAAAACCGGAATGAAACTAAACCTTGACGAAACTTAAGTAAACTACTTAAGACTAACCAAACCAAGATCGTTTCAGAAAAACCGGAATGAAACTAAACCTTGACGAAACTTAAGTAAACTACTTAAGACTAACCACACCAAGATCGTTTCAGAAAAACCGGAATGAAACTAAACCTTGACGAAACTTAAGTAACCTACTCAAGACTAACCAAACCAAGATCGTTTCAGAAAAACCGGAATGAAACTAAACCTTGACGAAACTTAAGTAACCTACTCAAGACTAACCACACCAAGATCGTTTCAGAAAAACCGGAATGAAACTAAACCTTGACGAAACTTAAGTAACCTACTTAAGACTAACCACACCAAGATCGTTTCAGAAAAACCGGAATGAAACTAAACCTTGACGAAACTTAAGTAACCTACTTAAGACTAACCACACCAAGATCGTTTCAGAAAAACCGGAATGAAATTAAACCTTGACGAAACTTAAGTAACCTACTTAAGACTAACCAAACCAAGATCGTTTCAGAAAAATCGGAATGAAACTAAACCTTGACGAAACTTAAGTAACCTACTTAAGACTAACCAAACCAAGATCGTTTCAGAAAAACCGGAATGAAATTAAACCTTGACGAAACTTAAGTAACCTACTTAAGACTAACCAAACCAAGATCGTTTCAGAAAAACCGGAATGAAACTAAACCTTGACGAAACTTAAGTAACATAATTAAGACTAACCACACCAAGATCGTTTCAGAAAAACCGGAATGAAACTTAACCTTGACGAAACTTAAGTTACCTACTTAAGACTAACCAAACCAAAATCGTTTCGGGAAAACCGGAATAAAGAAGCGTACAACAGGATAAACTCTGGATGAAGAAAATTTTGGTCCTTTAGAAAAATCTTTAAGTAGCTTCTTGAGTTAATTAAAAGCTAAGAGACCATTAAGCTGTTGGAGGAGAAGTTGTACACTTTGAAGGAGACTAATTGTAGTCTGTACAGAAAATTAAATTACATAAGTTTTAAAAATATTTCCGGTTATTGTTGGTGTACCCTCGTATATCTCGTTATTTCATACGGATGCCAAACGTGGGCGCTCACAAATATAGACAGAAGACTGGAAGTCACACAATTCTGAATAATATAGAAGCTGAGTGTGGATCAGAAGGAGAAAACACGCAATAAAAAGCTACGTAAAAATTAAGAACTTGGCTAAAGAAGCGCACCTATTAAAATAGAAATTGGCTGGACATGTAGCGAGAGTGGAAGATCACCGTTGGGCGAAACTAAGTACAGAATGGATTCCCAGGGACAAGCAGAGGATAGAAGTAACAATCTTCAGAATATGTTAGAATGGGCAAGAGTAAAACTGGAGGACTGCAACTGAACGCTGACAAAGACTACTTAAGGCTAACTAAACATGATCGTTTCAGAAGAAACACAGAAGTGTGCAAAGGGATGGAGAAAATTTTGGCCCTTTAGAAAAATCTTTAAGAGTGGCTTCTCGAGTCAATTAAAGCTAACATATCATTGAGCTGTATATATCCAGCTATTTCCTCACATAGATAGAAGAGTGGAAGACGGTTAGAAAAGAAAATAAGTACTAAGTAGCCAGGGGAAAGGTAAAGATCAAGAACTTGGCGAGAGAAACGCACATGTTAAAACGGAAATTGGCTGGACACGTAGCAAGTGGAAGATCACCTTTGGGCGAAACTAGAGAATGGATCCTAGGGCTAAGCATAGAAAGAAAGGAAGACCAGCGCTACGATGGAGGGATGAATTAGTGGAGAAAGTAGGTGGCCAATGAGGAAAAGATTGCAGTGGTATAAAAAGAATAAGACTTTAAATTTTGGGGAAAACAAACATTAAATAACAGTCTTATTATTTCACTTTTGTTTAATTTTTCCGTTTTGTATTTAGGTTTTGTACCATTGGAAGCCATCTTTTGTACATTTACAGCAACTTAGTTTAACTCCGAATGGAGAGGCGTTTTTATTATTATTAAATATTCGATAAACAATTAAGACGTCAGACTAGATCGGAGATATCCCAGTTGACCGCAGGACGACAATGATTATGAACAACAATGAAAGATCCACAAAGATCGCACCGTAGCACATAACTAAGCCTACTTGGAAAAATAAATGACACAGGCTTACTGTCTCGCGTAACCGAATTATATAATCTGAACGAAATCAAACTTTACGTGCAAAAACTATAAAGGAATACTCTATCATCGTCAACGAAACGAAAGATGCGAAAACATTACAAATCGTTCTTACGTTGAAATATTCTTCAAAATCATTCCATAAGATTTTACTAAAATCTCGGTTATTTATTTTTGTCATTGGCAACTCGGATCAGTGTGCCAAATATTCAATAAATAAATTTACAGTTCGGGATATAAAAAAATTAATGAAATAAAAACATTTATAAAATTTATTCCGATCGTTTACTTCCACATAAAATACGGCAATTTATTTATTCACATTTATCAGATTTGGCTAAAATTTGATAATATAAGTTTTCGACCACGTAGGCTAGTCAAGTCAGTGTTACATTTTTATCATTATTATTATAATTATTATTATTATTATTAGTATTTACAATCTGTCTACAGGACACTAAGTAAATTGTATGGCTAAAATAATGACATGAAAGCATGTACCCATTGATACATACAAATAATGAGATTATATAAATAATAATAATAAAATATTGCTACATAATGTTATATCTGTTAGGTCAGCTGTTAATTGTCAGACAGGTCGCTAGGTATTCTCCTCTTGAGTCTTCGTGTTGTCGATCTCGTCATTAAATTTTCAGTCAAAACATTTGGATGGGCTAATATTCGATGTCGGTAACTATTGCTATAAGTTTCAATTTCTTCTGTGATGGTCGGAATATTGAGTTGCTTGTGGATTATTTCATTTGTGATTATTTTTGGAGCTGTTAAGATTAAACGTAGTATCTTAGATTGGAAGCGTTGTAAAATTGCAATATTTGATTTGCAAGCAGAACCCCATACGTCCATATTGGTTTCAGTATTGTCTTATATAGTAATATTTTGTTATTGGTTGAAAGTTTGGATTTGTGCCCAATCAGCCAGTAGATATTTCTGAGTTTAATACCAAGTTGTTACTAATATGAGTAAGGAATTTACGATGCAGGAGTAAATCGGAAAAACCGATTGTGGTCAAACTTAATTTTCGTTTCATTCAATTGTACTTCTTGAAAAACTGAAACATGTACTTGAGATAAAAATAGATCAGTCTGTTGTAGTTTCTGTGAGAAATATTGAGAAGTCCGGGCGTTTACCAGATTGGCAGCAGCCTGTCAAGACACTCTTCACTCTTCCGGTTAGTAACGGTGACAAGAAGTTCGTTTTCTTTTTAATTTGGTTAGATTCTTCCTATTGCCACCAGAGCAAGTTGGTGTATTCTAAGTGAGTAGTCCTCCTCGATGTCCTGCCGAACAAAGACCTTCGATATGTAATGTATTCTGGCGGAAAAAACATAATTTCCCAGAAATACAGGCCTATTGCTAAAACTAGCGACAGATAGCACCCATCAGGATGAATCTAGGTTGTATCGGCAATAATGCCTGGATAGAAATGTGATAATCTAGCGTTACGGGAGAACTGTGAACTAGGTTCGCAGCGTAGGTTGTTCTGAAAGCCGGAAAAGAATCGGAGATTCGGCGTGGATGTTTTTCGGTGTTAGTAAGCGGAACTAGTTGTGCCATTCAGTTCATACGTTGTTTAGACGATAAGTTTTTTTTTGTGTGTTTAACGTCCGACTATTGTGCACACTTGTGCTAATGCAGACGATGGGATGATTTATAGCGTATGAAAATGCCAAGCCCTGGCCGCGAATCGAACCCGGGTCCTCGGGGTGAAAGCCTAGTACGCTATCCACTAGGCCACCGAGCGGCTTTTAGACGATAAGAGGCCGACATGCAAAGTATTATTAAAATCGGTCAATTCGTACGGTCTCAATTAATGTGTACAGACATACAGACGGACAGACAAATCTTTGGACGCCAATACATTCATCAAAATCACAAAAAAAGATGTTTTGACAATCATAATATTTCCTACAGTAAAAAAAATTTGGTAAAAACATGTTCATAAGATTTTGAATCATCACCATTTTGAAGCGGTAGAAGGTCCAAGGTACATATTTCAAAAGTTAACTATTGCGCCACGTTCAAACTAAATAGAACCGAATTGAATACATTAGAGTGTTACACACAAGACAACACACACAAATATATTTATTTTAACAACTCCTAAAAATGAGTTATAGTTGTTCATTATCGTTGCTCATTACGTAATCCCGAAACTGGTTTTTAGTACATTTCCCAATACAAGTTCACTAACAATTGGTTATTAAAACATTACGAATTAAATAAAACACAGATTGGGAAAACACGGCTGGGAAAAGCAGCTAATCAATAACACAAATAATATGATAGTTAAAACATGACGAGACGAGGAAACAGCTGGTGCAGTGTACAGAGATATCAGCTGTTTAATGATATTAAAAACAGCTGTTTGATAAATTTAAAACAGAATGGCGTATAACGTACTCAAGTACCTTTAACAAGTCGGAAAGCGCTAAAACTTTCTCAGAAACTGCGCCAGATGATCGAACGCAAGAACGTTACATTTTATTACCTTAATTACTTATTCATCCCCTGATTTTATAAACCATACTCAAGGGACGTCCTTGACTACCCTACTCCCTAATGAACCCTACCGCGGAAGAGGGACCACAAGCCTTTTCCAGTACTGTAGTACACCGTCCAATTTCATTCCACCCTCATATTTTAATGGGTGAATGTCTAGACCCGAGGTACACGCATATGTTTTACGGGAATTCATGAGACTACGCTAATTAATCAGGGGCGTTACAAAATTTATGCGACCCATTTCCTTGACTATTTCTGTAACTCCCTTTTTATACTTACCAGTTAAATGTCGTACGCTAATTATTCAGGGTAGTTACAGAATTTATGCGACCCATTTCCTTGACTATTTCTGTAACTCCCTTTTTATACTTACCAGTTAAATGTCGTACGCTAATTATTCAAGGTAGTTACAGAATTTATGCGACCCATTTCCTTGACTATTTCTGTAACTCCCTTTTTATACTTACCAGTTAAATGTCGTACGCTAATTATTCAGGGTAGTTACAGAATTTATGCGACCCATTTCCTTGACTATTTCTGTAACTCCCTTTTTATACTTACCAGTTAAATGTCCAACGCTAATTATTCAGGGTAGTTACAGAATTTATGCGACCCATTTCCTTGACTATTTCTGTAACTCCCTTTTTATACTTACCAGTTAAATGTCGTACGCTAATTATTCAGGGTAGTTACAGAATTTATGCGACCCATTTCCTTGACTATTTCTGTAACTCCCTTTTTATTCTTACCAGTTAAATGTCGTACGCTAATTATTCAGTATAGTTACAGAATTTATGCGATCCATTTCCTTGACTATTTCTGTAACTCCCTTTTTATACTTACCAGTTAAATGTCGTACACTAATTATTCAGTATAGTTACAGAATTTATGCGATCCATTTCCTTGACTATTTCTGTAACTCCCTTTTTATACTTACCAGTTAAATGTCGTACACTAATTATTCAGTATAGTTACAGAATTTATGCGACCCATTTCCTTGACTATTTCTGTAACTCCCTTTTTATACTTACCAGTTAAATTTCGTACGCTAATTATTCAGGGTAGATACAGAATTTATGCGACCTATCTCCTTGACTATTTCTGTAACTCCCTTTTTATACTTACCAGTTAAATGTCGTACACAGCTGTCTTGTTAACATTAAGTGATTTTTTGCTTAACGTCTACACTTTACGTCAGCTAGACTAATGAGGAAGAGGAATCAGCATTAACGGTAAGAACAGAAACGAGAGTAACTGCGCTTCGAACTAACAACCATGGCGTGCACAGATCAAAGACTGACCGGTGCTTTAGAGGCATATTACAACGTCATACAAACGTCAAATTTCTTTCAGCAAAGATCATGGATGGAATAAATTTGACGGTTCTTTCATGAAGCTTACACAAACTTTTTTCGAAAAACTAAATGCCCCGAGATATATGTGTCATAACCTAACCTAACCTAACCAGTAGTTAAAATACATAAAAATCGGCCAAATAAATTAATTCCCAGCTATAAAAAGAAAAGAAAATCACTAATTTTAAAGTTAGTTGAATCTTCGTGTTTTGAAGAGATCCGAAAATATTGTCAAAATCACCAAAAACATTAAGTTTTCTGAATATTGATGAAAGTTTACATTTTTCTTCCAAAACACATCGGTTACTTTCATGAATCTTTGACAAAGATTTTCAAAACACGTGTGTATAACCTCAAAATTTTGTCATCTCCTGTTTGTGTCACATTCCTTCCGTTCTTTTCGTTGCGTAAAATTTAAAATGATGGCGAAATTGTCATGGAATTTTGAAGCAGTACAAACATTATTTGTACAATATGAAAAAAATAGTTTTTGTGGAATATCCACACTATGCTTACAAAAACCGAGATTTAAAATGTTCATTCTTAAAAATCGTCTAAAATCATGATCTTCCGCACGCAATTCCTTAATAACAGTGGCATTTCTCCTTTAAATCCACGCTCAGACAAAAGTCAACATTATTCGATCCATTACAGCTACTGCACTTCAGTAAACATAACCTCAAAATATATCTAGTTAATAACTCAGTTAATCGAAGAAATTTGACGAATCTAATATGTTCGTAACACGGATTCGAATTAACAAATATTCGAATTAGAAAATAATCGAATTAACAACAATAATGTGATTCTTCATGTTGAAAATTAAGGTCAACTTCCTGGTTTTTTGTCGATAGAACGTCGTGTTTTTCATGTCTAATTAACAAATATTCAAATTAGTAAATACTTGATTTAACAATGATTGTAATAATGTGATTCTTAAGTTTAAAAAGTAAGGCCGACTTCCCGGTTTTTTGACGGAAGAACGTCGTGTATTACAGATCGAATTAACAAATTTTAAAAATAACAAATATTTGAATTAGCAAATGCTCAAATTAACAACGATAGTAACAGTGTGATTCTTAATTTTGAAAAATAATTCCGTTCTTTCGGGTTTTTTGTCGATAGAAAGTTTCCGGATGGAATTTAATAAAAAAAATTATCAAAATAACAAAACGCCTCTAATATCTCTGTACCACCTATTTAACTATTTACAAGGTAGCAACTAATCACTACCCAGTGCATTCTGTGTTTCGGAAAACGCAACGCCTAATTTCCTCGATTCAAAGTGACACTTTATGGGCAATAGTTTGATTTCAGACCAAATAAATCACTTTATAGACCATTTAACACGTACGTGCTAAAAGATATACGAGTGTTAGCTGGCTGTATTTCAAAAGTGTATTTTGAAGGGAGGCAATAATGCCAATAGTTGAGATTTACAAGTAGACCTGGATTGGGGTGCCATCTATCGGTAGGGTGCGATTAGTATCCATAGCGTAGAGTTATACGGTGTATACCAAATGGTATATCGGGTAAACACTGGTAATGTATGTGTAATTTTTAAAATTTACATGTAATTTGAAAATTTGCAATTTCAATTTATTTAAATTTTAACGTTGAAGAATCTTTATAAACGGTTTCCTGATGCGATAACGGTTCTTTGAAACCCACAGACTACGGCTAAAGCACCGGTCAGTCTGCTGCGTCTCTAAACTGCGCACGTCAAGCCGCCGCAGTTGCTCCCGTTGCTTTTCTTTTAACGTTGTTGTTGATCCCTCGTCCTCGTTAGTCTATCCAGCATAAAGTATAAACATTAGGGGGGGGAAATCATTATAGGCGAAAGGTCGGAACAATATGTTTTCTCAAAAATCGGATTTAGTAATAGGGGTTCGTTTTTCGATAAAATACGTTTAACCGTTTCAAAATTGCAGCGATTTACATTCTTAAAAAGAACTAAACCTTTTCATGTTACACTCTTTTTTAATCTGATTTCAGAAATATTATGAAATTCCGCTTAAATTTACATTTTCAAATCCTGCCTAACAGTGGTCATATATAATTTTCAACGTAATTTGATTATTTTAAGTGCAAATAAATGCAGGTTTTAATGTTCATTATTTCATCATATAGTGAAAATCGTGCATGATAAAAATATTGGTACAGTCACTGGAACTGTCGGCAGAAGCGTTAGTTTCTCAAATATATACATATATAACGTCTCCAGGATATAGAAAATATAAATATAAGATATTTATCGTCTCGAGAATATAAGAAAAATAAAATCAAACGTACGTGTTATTACTGAATATACGCCGTAAACCGTATACCATTGAACTGTTGCTGCTGGTAATATACACAGTGTGCACAACATCATTACATGCACGCGCGACGAGAACATGAGAAGAAGAAAAGTGGAGAGAAAGAAAGAGAGAGAAAAGAAAGAAAGAGAGAGAGAGAGAGAAAGAGAGAGAGAGAAGTATGCACGTTGTATGTACATACAGGCATAAAACATACATACGCGCGCGACCAACTCAGTCGGAATCGGCAGACGAAAGAAAGGAGAAGAGCTGAGAACTGGAGGGGGTTTGTAATATTTCCCCTACTAGCGTTACTTACGCTTCGTAAACCTACTCGATGAAACCGAATCACTCCATGGTGACAAAAAAAAGTACACAACGCGCAAAGAAGCTAACGTTTAAAAAAATATTTTGGCGAATTTACTACCCTCACGTAAGCAGTGATTGTTTAAATAAGCTGCTAACAAAAATTTCGTCCAATTTAAGTTTGCTCCGACACTGCCGTCGGTAAATAAGTTAACAGAATACTGCACGATATTTCGTGCCGGAAAGTTGGCGCCATTCCGCTGGTCACAATACAGTTAAAGTTTATTTCAATCCGAATTGTGCCACGTTCATTCAACAGACCCTCCCCCTCACGTTATAGCCCAGTAAAGTAGGTTTATTTCCTTTAAAAGTGGTCCTGCTTCGATTGGTATCCTCAATAAGCATGGCTTCAGTATCGAGGGAACCAGCTTCCGAATTTCATAAACGCAAACGTGTCGGGGCAATACTTGAACGAAATTGCATAAAACAGGCAATTTACAGCGTACATTCATTGCGTGTACTTTCATTTTGGATTTATACAAGGACATACTTGAAAACCAAAACTGAAGTTAGTGCGTAAAATAAAAATATCGATTCTTTTTAGTTTGTACGTCACCAAAAAATCGATTATAACGATTTGCCTGGTATTTTACTGATCGAGCGAAGCGAGATCTCCAGTTCAACACTGTCGTTTCTTACGCAGTTTTGTCGAAACGCACCGATAAACTGTTATGCAATTTGTTATGAAGGTAGCTTGTTTAAAGCCCGAGCGACATATGCTTAAGATTCACTTTCGTTTCAAGATGGCGGCCTCTGATTTAACGATGTACCAGTTTTGGCTAAACGCATTTATGATTCTTTTGAAATCTGATAAGAAGGGTACTTTGTACAAAGCCGAAATGAAGAGTGTTTCCCATTCATTTCCATTACAAGATGCCGGCTTCTGATTTAACGATGCGTATTGTACGCAGTTTTGGCTAAACGCATTTACGATTCTTTTGAAATGTGATAAGAAGGGTATTTTGTATAAAGCCCAAATGAAGAGTGTTTCCCATTCATTTCCATTACAAGATGGCGGCTTTTGATTTAACGATGCGTACTGTACGCAGTTTTGGCCAAACGCATTTACGATTCTTTTGAAATCTGTTAAGAAGTGTACTTTGTATAAATCCCAAATGCAAAGTTTTCCCATTCATTTCCATTACAAGATGGCGGCTTTTGATTTAACGATGCATACTGTACGCAGTTTTGCCCAAACGCATTTACGATTCTTTTGAAATGTGATAAGAAGGGTATTTTGTATAAAGCCCAAATGAAGAGTGTTTCCCATTCATTTACATTACAAGATGGCGGCTTCTGATTTAACGATGCGTACTGTACGCAGTTTTGCCTAAACGCATTTACGATTCTTCTGAAATCTGAAAAGAAGGGCACTTTGTATAAAACCCAGACGACGTATGTTGAAGTTCGTCACTTCTGTTTCAAGATGTCGGACTGTATTACAGCTCCGATGATATAATAAAACGGTTTAACAGCGAATAGAAAATTGGGATACACAAATATCGCGCGAGGTCGCATAAAAAGCTTGTGTTTTAACATGTATCATGTTTTAGGGCAGGTTTGGATGATGGATTTTGCGGGACGCGTGATGCGAGGAACAAATTCGTATTGACATATAATTGTATATTTTACTCTTCGCAAGTCTTACATTAAATTAATTATAGTTAACATTTTCTGTTTCCACCGGGATCGGACAGGAGACCTCGCGCGTATGAAGCACTCGCGATAACGACTACACTATGGAAACAACAAAGAAATTTGACTGATTTAAGTATATGAAAAGATCAGTTGTTTTATATCAATTCACAAAGATCAGCTATTTCGTTGAACAGCTGATGGGCTATAACAAGTTTCGGGTAATGTTGTTAAAAACTAGTTATGTTAATTTGTCGTCTTTTAGAACAAAATTAAAATTAAAAAGGAAGAGAAAACATGGCACATGATTTTTTATTTTTAGTTCAATAACAGATATTTTTGATACCGCGTTATGCACTTTGTATTTGTCACCATGGAGTGATTCGGTTTCATCGAGTAGGCTTACGAAGCGTAAGTAACGCGAGTAGGGGAAGTATTACTAAGACCCCTCCAGTTCTTTTCCTTTCTTTCGTCTGCCGGTTCCGACTGAGTATGTGCGCGTGTCTGTTTTGTGCCTGTATGTACATACAACGTGCAGGCTTCTCTCTATTTCTTTCTTTTCTCTCTCACTTTTCTTCTTCTCATGTTCTCGTCACGCGCGCATGTAATGATGTTGTGTACATTGTGTATATTGCCAGCAGCAACAGTTCAGTTATAACACGTGCGTTTGATTTTATTTTTCTTATATTCTCGAGACGTTAAATATTTTATATTTATATTTTCTATATTCTCGAGTCATTATATATATATATATATATATATATATATATATATATATATATATATATATATATATATTTAAAGAAGCTAACGCTTCAGCCGACAGTCCCAATGGCTGTAACATTGTTTTTAATTAAATCTGATTTCAATATCGTAATCAGTATTATTTGGCATTCTGATTTATAAACCAGTACTTTAATTTTTCAATTTTAAAGTTTATATTTTCCAAAATAGGCTACTCGGACCTAATCGTTTGTTTATGTTATATAACTGATCACTCTACGATTTATCTGTGTTGCTACTATTCTGGTATCATATCATAGTGATATTTTCGAGATAACTCATAAATATCGACTGGTAGAAAGGATAGACAATATTTTTAGCGACTTTGAGTACTTCGTTTCACTGCCGTAAATGAACGACATCTCGACATCGATAGTAACGACATATCGTTTTTCCTCGATACACAGAACAGATGTGTTGTATTTTGCGAAGACCCGTGTCAGTTTCACCCTCAGTCGAGTCACAGTTCTGTAAAGTCGGGTCGTTTTGACGCCTTCATATTTTTACCTTGGCGCCCCGCTGTTCCTTTGTATCGTTGATTATTGCACCACCCGCCAGGCGCGCTGCTAGTCTTCATCCGTACTTCCGCCCCCGCCCACGCCTACACAACCACCTCATTCGACTTTCATTAGTGAAAACAGTATTTTTTCTCGCTTCGTTCGTTTCAGGACAAGTTTTCAACTAGCTCGACGTAAATAACATACAGCCTACTACATTTTATTCCATGTACGGTGATAATGCGTCCAGTATTCAAATTTAAAGCTAGCCAATATTTTTTGAATCTCATTTCAAAATTAAAGTACAATACAGTAGATTCTAATATTGTACGCCTGAAGTTAAGGTTTTTTCAAAATCGAATTTCACCATCGTAGATTTTTAAAATTTTATAAATTGGTACTGTATTTAAAACTATTAATTATATTTTTTTTAAATTGCTAATGTATGCAGATTGTAACGCTGCTTGCGACAGTTAAATCACATTCTCAAAACAGTTGATTACTAACAGTTCAAAAAACATTTTTTTAATTATTATTATTTTAAGGCGAAAAGCACATTGAGGCTATTATCGCCTCTCTAAATGTAAGTGTGAGTCGTAAGTGTAAGTGTGAGTTAGACTCGGGTACCGCGAGGGACGTATAAATCCTCTCAATAGGTGCAGCTAGTCTGCACCCCCCCTGTGGGAAGTTCAAAGAACAGTAGACCTCTCGCAGTATATACTTAATTAATTGCTTAGCCACTGCTCTACAACAGCGCTTGTAACACTTTCTGCCAATTTAACCAGTGACTGTAATATTTATGAAAAATGTTACTGGATCAACTTTACTAGAAATTGTGTGCTCTTTCTCCTTGAAGCGGTCAAAATGACAGGTCTTTCCGTTCAGCCAGTATTGCAGGAAGTAAGTAACAACTACAATCTCAATTAAATCAGAGTCCGCCATCTTAAAACTGAAGTAAATGGGAAAAATCGTAACATACTTCGTTTGGGCTGTATAGACTAGTGGTGGTGCAGAAAAGACCAAACTGTTAAAAAAACTGTTTTTTTCTATAAACGCCAAACAAACTGCTTTTTCAAACGGAAACAGTTTGATTTGGACTGGTTTATGATTTTTAAACAAGGAACGGACTTTACCCACTACCACACCCACGTTCTATTCGAACGTTGCCGCAACCGCTAAAACTGTTTTCCTGCCAACTGCTTTCCTGCTAACTGCTTTTCTTCTACCTGCTGTTATGCTTTTTCCCTTTATTTCAAAGTTGCTTGTTGCTTGTAGTGAAGTAAGAACTGTTTGGTCAATGCCAACGTTTATCTCTATTTTGTTGCGAGTTGTAGTAACAACCTCTCACATTTTGTAGATACAGAGCCTAATTTTATTTAAACGTATTTTTTATAATTATTATCAATCATCAATATTTTTAATCAACTAAAAATATTCTAAATCGTTTGAATTTTGGTAAATATGCAACGGACTATTAAATTTTTAAGTAAAAAAAAGAATTCTATTAGAAATTCATTGCATTTTGTAAATATAAAATGGCTTACATAATTATTAAGTTTTGAGAATGTAATTTAATTATTACTACACTTATAAGGATTATTTTTATCCTTTCTAAATGCTTTACACCCAAAAACAGTTAAGGAAATGATGGCAGTGGGAATGAAAAAGTAGTCTTAGAAAACTGAACGTACGTGCTTTATGTTTCAGCTGCTAATACAACTTTGAGTTTCAGTTTTCTAAACCTGTTTTTTCAAACTGTTTTAAAAAGCATTTTTTGTTCCTCAACAAACAGTTTGTTGACGTTTTGTAAAGATAGCAGAAACGCCCATCTCTAGTATAGACTACTATATACTTTTGTACGAAATCTCATAACAGACGATCAATGCTTTTAGCTAAAAATGCATCGCCAATCAGAGGCCGCCGTTTTGAAACGAAAATGAATGGGGCAAATATTACGCAAATACGTCGTTCGGGCTTTACCAAGGTACCTTCGAACCGAATTTCAAAACAATCGGTCCATGCGTCTGGTAAAAAACTGCGTAAAACAGACCCACAAACCAAATGCCGAACAGTCGAATTTAAAAGTAGATTTAGCTTCGTTTGGACAATAAAACAAGTTTTGATTTATTTTGTTTTTACTTTGGAATTATACTATACCATTTTGCGATTTCTGAATAGAAGTTTTTTCGGTGACAATCGATTTTGATACAAATCTCGATATTCAATTTCACACAAATTTAAGGATGCTCAAAACGGGATCTAGAGATATGAACCCCGGGTCTAAGCCTTACCACGATGGCCACGCCAATAGTTCATTTTCCAATAGATATCCGTTAATAACAACACGCATCGAACATTTCTTGCAGCAATACCACAAACCTCAATATATCCATTGAATACAACAATACCAGACCACAACGAAACTAGGTTAACCTATCTAATTTCCTAGCTCGCTACGAAGTGCAGTGTTGCCAACTGAAAAACATTAAATTTCCAACGACGCCCACTTATCCATTCAACACTTTTAGCGAACCAATCCTTTTAATACGGTCTTGTTCGCTTAGCTCGCTGCCGCTGTTTTATTTCAATTTGATTACATTTCGAGCAATAAACACAGTAAGCCAGATGTATTTGGAATTGCATTTTTCAGAACAAAAGAGCTTTGCGTATTTCACAGTTCGAACGAAATCTTCGGGCAGGCTCGATTAGTAACGCATTAGTCCCACGATGGATTACGCTATACTGTTAATTGGATGGTAATTGGCAATGCAATTAAGTAATTAGCAGACTGCGCCTAGTTAATTACTAACAGTTAATTAGCTATTGAATTAATTAAATAAAAATGGCAATAATTAACGGTGTGTTTTAAAGTGCTTTCAAATTTGCATGACTTAATCCATCTGTAGGACGGATCTATTAAAACGTAAGTTTTGTCAAATATTTCAAATTAAAATTAATATGTTTACGTGACACTGGTTAGTCCTTGAATATTTCAATTTTAGAACCTAGTGAACAATATATATATATATATATATATATATATATATATATAATATAGACGCTAGCACTTCACACAAAAGCTACCATGGAGGATATTTTGAAGGAAGAACGCAAAATCTTGAAGAAGATCCTTGGCCCGAGATTAACAGAAGATGGATACAGGTTGCACTCCCGGAAGACCACAGAGAAGATATCGAACCTGGCAGCAGATATCAGAAGAAGGAGGCTTCGGTTCTATGGACACATCAGTAGACTCCCAACAACAAGACTTGCCAACAGAATCCTTAAGTATATACAAGGTGTCAAATCAACAACGTCGTGGATCGCACAAATCAGAATAGACCTACATGACGTAGAAATAGACTCAACAGACGTTGAAGACAGGAACGCATACAGGAGAAAGATGCTCGGTTGGAAGGTCCCAGAGAATGAAATCCCTAAGAGAGCAGGGGTAAAATGGACGGAGTAGCGGAAGAGGATCCATGGGGACAGGATGAGGGAGGTGTGGAGGATTATAAGGAGCAAGACATGAGTCGGAGTGCTTTGCGTGATCCAACAGGGTCTATACGCAGATAAAAATAATAATAATAATAATTATTATTATTATTATATATATATATATATATATATATATATATATATATATATATATATATATATATTATATGATAATTTTGATGACATTTTATTATGTAAAAAGCCCGGAATCACGTTTTCATAACTTCGGTAGAACGCGAGAAATCAAGACGTTTAAAAATGTTTATGCCACACAAACTTCTAAACTTGAAAACGTAAACAAAGTATACACAACGTCACTTGTGTAATTATACAGTAAAATCTCTCTACTGCGAATCTCTCTATAACGGCAACACGTGTTGGTCTCTTTTCATGCACATGGTAAATACATGTTAACTGTCTCTATTGAGGCCTACAAACTTCCAGGAATCTGTATAGCGGCGAAACACGTGCACACTTCCTACTCTTCTACCCTATTTCTCGGTCAACACGTCCTTCCAGTATTAAAAACAGTGCGTGGTGCGTCAACTGCATCGAGTGTTTTGTGACTACATTTTACAAGTAGTGCGTTATTTTCTTTATACTTTTACAATACACAACGGAAAATGTTTACCGTTAGATGTAAAGGTTAGGTTAAATTAAAGTTTTCAAGAAAATTGTAAAACCATAATTTGAAGAAAATGATGAAGCAGTAGTTTCGGCAGAATATTTCATTCTTCACAATTACATTTCATTCATACAATATTGTTTAATAAATTCTGCTTTGTTCTTTAAATACTGTAAGTAATATAGTTTTAATTCGATAATTTTAGCAATTAAAAATGGTGTATAAAAAGTTTTACAAATAAAAACACATTTTATACACGTTTTGGTTAAGCTCTCTCTATAGCGTAAATCTCTTTTAAGGAAAACTAACGTTTACCGTTTTACTGATATTTTACTGTATTAAAATGTCACGAAGGATGAACAGCCTGTATTCTGTTTTCGTTGTTATTACTCGGAAGACGCACCCTCCCACCCCCGCAGGTTGTCCGGCGTCGCCTCACCCTTTAGGCACCGGAACATTTCCATTCCGCTGTGTCTCCACAAGAAAACTTTCACTTTTGTTTGTTTCTCTTTACTTTATCTCATCTTTTCCATCTTTGCATTACAACCGAGGAGTTTTGTTAACGTGATGTGTATTCTGACGTATCTGGTGTTTCCGAATGCACGAAATCTTTTTAGTTTTGATTTTATCTGCAACTCAGTATAGTTTGAACTAAATAAATTAGTTTCTTAACGATAAAAGAGGAAAGTTATTTCACTTTTCTTACTCCGAGTAGCTCAGGACACAAAAACCTTTTTTCAAATTATTAACACTTGTCTGAATCTTTTTGAGTGGTTTCATTATAACGTACTATACAACTTTTTATCTGCTAAAATTCTCGGAAACGGGCAGTTTTCAATCTGGAAACCAAAAACATGACAATTTAATGTTCTGTTAAAAGGATGCGATCGTAAGATACAACCCATTAAGATACGATTGTAAGATACAACCCATTAAGATAGGATCGTAAGATATAACCTTTTAAGATACGATCGTATGATACAACCCTTTAAGATAGGATCGTAAAATAAAAGCCTTTAAGATAGGATAGTAAGATACAACCCATTAAGATAAGATCGTAAGATACAACCTTTTAAGATACGGTCGTAAGATACAACCCATTAAGATATGATCGTAAGATACAACCCATTAAGATACGATAGTAAGATATAACCTTTTAAGATATGATCGTATGATACAACCCTTTAAGATAGGATCGTAAGATAAAAGCCTTTAAGATAAGATCGTAAGATACAACCCTTTAAGATACGATCGTAAGATACAACCCATTAAGATAAGATCGTAAGATACAACCTTTTAAGATACGATCGTAAGATACAACCCATTAAGATACGATCGTAAGATACAACCCTTTAAGATATGATCGTAAGATACAACCCATTAAGATACGATCGTAAGATACAACCCTTTAAGATACGATCGTACGATACAACCCTTTAAGATACGTTCGTAAAATACAACCCATTAAGATAAGATCGTAAGATACAACCTTCTAAGATACGATCGTAAGATACAACCCTTTAAGATACGATCGTAAGATACATCTCATTAAGATACAATCGTACGATACAACCCATTAAGATACGATCGTAAGATACAACCCATTAAGATACGATCGTAAGATACAACCCATTAAGATATGATCGTAAGATACAACCTTTTAAGATAAGATCGTAAGATACAACCTTTTAAGATACGATCGTAAGATACAACCCATTAAGATACGATCGTAAGATACAACCCTTTAAGATACGATCGTAAAATACAACCCATTAAGATACGATCGTAAGATACAACCCTTTACGATACGATCGTAAGATATCGTAAAAAGATACAACCTTTTCCACTTGAATCGTAAGATAACTTAAGACAAAATAAAAAAAAAATTGCCTGCAAAAATATTAAACCGTTTAACGACACCGCCAATTCAAATGTGACAAAATAATGAGGGTACGAAAATGTATTAAAAACCAGCTGATTTTCAAGCAATTGTTTAATAAATACCAATACACTCTAATTGTCGAACTAGCCTACAAGTTTATTGTGTCATTTTGTTTTACACTTACACCCTAAACATGTCATACGTCGTGACCTTTTTAAAACATCATTAAATTGACGTGTTTTTCAGACATAAAATTGCCCGTTTTTTTGGGAATTTTCGTAGATAAAAAAGATTGAGGTTACGTTAAAATGAAGCCGCTTACTAAGTTTCAGACGGGTGTTAAAAAAAGCTTTATATATCCCGAAATGTATTTAGGAAAAAATATTGTGGCGAAATTTTACAAAAACTGCAACAAACCACAAGATCAGCCTCAAGGCTATCCGAAAACCGGAAAAATTGGTGTAACTTCTTAAAATAGAGCCGTCAGATTTATGAAGCAGTCTCGATTTATGAATGGAATGAGTGAATAGAATGTATGAATAAAATGAATGAATGGAATGTATGAATGGAAAATATGAATGGATTGAATGAATGAGAGAACGAACGAATGGATGAAAGAATGAATGGAATGAATGACTAGAATGAATGGAAAAAAGGAATGAAATGAATGAATACATAAATGGAGTAAATGAATAAATGAATGAATGGAATGTATGTATGAAAAGTATGTATGATGGAATAAATGAATGATTATCTGTATAATTAAAAACAGATAATAAATGGGAGAAATAGTTTGGGAGTTAATCGGAGAAAATAAACAATGGATGATGTGAAAAAATACTAACAGCCCATGAAGCAGTCTTGAATAATGAATGGAATGAGTGAATAGAATGTATGAATGAAATGAATGAATGGAATGTATGAATGGAAAATATGAATAGAATGAATGAATGGAACGAATGAATGAATGAATGGAATGAAAGAAAGAATAATTAGAATGAATGAAATGTATGAATGAATAAATTAATGGCGTAAACGAATGAATGGAATGTATGTGTGAAAAAATGTATGATGGAATGAATGAATGAATGATTATTTGTATACCTAAAAACAAATAATAAATGGGAAAAATAGTTCGGGAGTAAATCGGAGAAAATAAACAATGTACGATGTGAAAAAATAATAACAGCCCATGAAGCAGTCTCAATTAATGAATGGAATGAGTGAATAGAATGTATAAATAAAATGAATGAATGTAATGTATGAATAAAATTAATTAATGGAATGTATGGATGGAAAATATGAGTGGAATGAATGAATGGAACGAATGGAATGAATGAATGAACGAACAAATGGAATGAATGAATTGAATGAATGAATGCAATGAATGACTAGAATGAATGGAATGTATGAATGGAAAGTAGAACTGAAATGAATGAATACATGAATGGAGTAAACGAATAAATGAATGGATGGAATGTATGTATGAAAAGTATGTATGATGGAATGAATGAATGACTTTCTAGGGTTGTTACTGCACTACGACCTTGTAGATCTATTGTACCCGCTTTCTGTATTCCTGAAATGCTCAATTACAACGCCTTCTCCAGTACTAGTTTTATCATAAAGTCTAGGATTTGCAAGATTCAAGGCGGCTAACTCTCCCATTTCTAATTGGTGACTTCACAATTCACTGTTGAGGTACTTACACATGCTTATTCTAATTGCCTTTCAATCCCCCCTTACTCTTGACGAAGGTTGTGCCCTATTCGGCCAGTTTTTTCTTGTGCAGTGTTTCCACTCATTTACATTCTTACTCGAAAACACGAGTAACTCGGGAAATTACATCCGCCCACACACAGTCCCGCATGCACGAGTACACTGGGAGGTGTCCAAACATCCCAAAGCTCCTTTTGATACACCATTTGGGCGACGCCGTACACACCATCAGCACTGGGTTTCACACTTTAGAGTTATCCAGGTTATGGTTAGTACTGGATAGCTGAATGAGAGTAATATGAGGTACAGTGGGATTGCTAAATCCATCAGCTGTTCATTTCAAGCTGCCACCGCCGGAAGTACGACAGGACGTAAGCGAATTTCCAAAAATAAATTTTGTCTTACCCCTGACTACACCACCTAAAAGAGCATAAATACCTACGCATGTATAAGCATTTAACAATTTCATAAGGATAGTATGGAAATGAACCCTGACCGCCGTCAAATCCAACGGATTTTGAAAATTCAGATTTTCGTTTGACGGTGATTACGATGGCAAAATCAGATTTTTTTTTTTTAAGTATAAAATAACGATGTAACATTTTTTTAAAGTTTGAATTGCCGTTATTTCGAAACGAATAAACTGATTACGCTGGTTATAGAATAAGCAGACGAAATTATTGTTTTGTGCCAAATTTTGTTTGATTCAAACGAATCACAATGGCGAACGCTAGACTGGTAAGACACAATCAAGATGACCGATTGCTCATTATGGAATAGCGATTGGCTAAAATTTATTACCAAATTGCCCGATTCATTGAAATGAACATCGATTCTGTTCTCTAGATCACTTTTTGTTTATACGTGCGTGCGTCCGTGCGTTCGTGTGTGTGTCTGTGTGCGCGTAAAAGAGCGCTCTGTGTGTGTGTGTGCTCGCGTGCGTGCGTGTGCGTGTGTTCGTAAAAGAGCGCGATCTGTGTGTGTGTATATATATATATGTGTGTGTGTGTGTGTGTGTGTGTTTGTGCTCGCGTGCGTGCGTGTGCGTGCGCGTGCGTGCGTGTGCGTGCGCGTGCGTGCGTGTGTGTTCGTAAAAGAGCGCGCTCTGTGTGTGTATGTGTTTTTGTGATCACGTGCGTGCGTGTGCGTGCGCGTGTGTTCGTAAAAGAGCGCGCTCTGTGTGTGTATGTGTTTGTGTGCTCGCGAGCGTGCGTTTGCGTGCGCGTGTGTTCGTAAAAGAACGCGCTCTGTGTATATGTTTGTGTGCTCGCGTGCGCATGTGTTCGTAAAAGAGCGCGCTCTGTGTGCTCGCGTGCGTGCGTGCGTGTGTTCGTAAAAGAGTGCGCTCTGTGTGTGTGTGTGTGTGTGTGTGCGTGTGCGTGCGTATGTGTTTGTGTGTGTGTGTTTGTGTGCTCGCGTGCGTGCGTTCGCGTGCGCGTGTGTTCATGAAAGAGCGCGCTCTGTGTGTGTGTGTGTGTGTGTGTGTGTGTGCGTGCGTGCGTGCGTGTGTGTGTGTGTGTGTGTGTGTGTGTGT
This sequence comes from Callitettix versicolor, assembly GCA_022606455.1. Classification (NCBI taxonomy): domain Eukaryota; kingdom Metazoa; phylum Arthropoda; class Insecta; order Hemiptera; family Cercopidae; genus Callitettix; species Callitettix versicolor. The sequence continues at coordinate 105,448,904 of CM040186.1, read as the reverse complement.
GTGTGTGTGTGTGTGTGTGTGTGTGTGTGTGTGTGAAATCTTACTTTATGAAGAGTTCACCCGATTCCAAAAAGGAAAATGTTCCTTTTCAAAAATACTTTTTTTTTAAAGAATTTTGTGAAATTCTGAAAATGTTTTCATATCAAAATAAAATGCTTACGTGATGTTATTACGTTTTTGTAAATAAGTGACAGTCACGTCAACGTTTCCTCTACCAGACAGACACACACGGCCGTAGCTATAAATACTCGTACTGTTCCAAAAAAACCGACTCAATGCTGTCATCATGCGCCATTTTCTTTTTTTCCGTCTCCATTTTTCCATATTTATTCTTGTCATATCGGAGCACTTTGCATACGTGAATATTTACAGTGTTTTTGTGGCTTACTTAACACGTACTGTACTGTCGCAGCTGTTCACTACTAGAGGGCGATTCAATTTACATAATTACGCAATAGTGAGAGCAGCACGCTCTGGCGGCGTAACTTGGCTATTAACGTTGCTGCAGTACAGCAGGCTGCAATGGTACTTTCTTTCCATTGTAAGAGTTTAGATTTTCTGTTTCAATCTTAATCGATTCACAGTCTCAGCAGAAATGCAACGTTTAGATCGGACTTTACGTAGGAATCGATTTGGCTCGATTTTGAAGACGTTTTCCTTGTGAGTCTATCGGAATCAAATCGGAGTGAAATTGCAAACGTAGCGTGGCTAAAACACACACACACACACAAAACGCGCTCTTTTATGAACACACGCGAAAAGGGACACACGTGCGCGCGCGCACACACACACACACACACACAACGCGCACTTTTACGAACACACGGGCACACGGACACACGCGCGCACGCGCACGTACACACACACACACACACACACAACACGCGCGTTTTCACGCACACACACGACGCGCTCTTTTACGAACACACGCGCACACATGCATGCACGCACACACACGCGCGCGCGCACACACACACACACACACACACACACACACACACACACATACAGCACGCGCGTTTTCACGGACACACACAACGCACTTTTTTACGAACACACGCTCACACGGATACACGCGCGCGCGCACTCGCGTACGCACGCGAGCATACAAACACATACACACACAAACACAAACAAACACACACACACACACACTACAACGCGCCCTGTTTTACGAACACACGCGCACACGCGCGCGGAAGCACGCACGCACATAAAAACAAAAAGTTATCTAGAGAACAGAATCGAAGCTCATTTCAAGGAACCGGGCAATTTTCTAATAAATTTTAATGATTATAAGAACGTAAATTTTTAAACAAGTCGAAAACAATCAGTAGGCCTCCATTTTTACTTCAGAACATACCAGAACCCGATTTCCTCGTTCCCTGAAGACAATTTCCTGTACAATTTACCTGCCCTCGCTCAGCGCACCAGGTGAGCTCGCCCTGTCACCTCCGTCCCCCCCAATCAACACCTAACCAACCCCTCCGAATATTTAATTGCTTTTCTACAATGCGAACGCACGCGCTTTCACCAGTTCGAATTGACGATATTTATCAGAACAGCTCCGTTAAACTTACACAAAAAGACTGAGGAACTACACAAGCAGACTTCCAGTACTACTGCTTTAATCGAGCTAAAAATCTGGAAAGCGGTACATTACCAATTGGTTCTTCTTACATGATAACCAAGCGGGTAAAGAAAACCTTCAGAACTCCTGGGCTAACACTATAACAATTGCAATGATTATAAGTGGTAATTGATCATGATTATTATGATGATATGTGGTATTATAATAATATAAATACGTAGTATACTGCCTCTTGATTATTAGTGGTATTATAATATAAATACGTGGTATCCTGCCTCATGATTATAAGTGGTAATTGATCACGGTTATTATGACGGTACGTGGTATTATAATATAAATACGTGGTATCCTGCCTCATGATTATAAGTAGTAATTGATCACGGTTGTTATGACGGTACGTGGTATTATAATATAAATACGTGGTATCCTGCCTCATGATTATAAGTGGTAATTGATCACGGTTATTATGACGGTACGTGGTATTATAATATAAATACGTGGTATCCTGCCTCATGATTATAAGTAGTAATTGATCACGGTTGTTATGACGGTACGTGGTATTATATTATAAATACGTGGTATCCTGCCTCATGATTATAAGTGGTAATTGATCACGGTTATTATGACGGTACGTGGTATTATAATATAAATACGTGGTATCCTGCCTCATGATTATAAGTGGTAATTGATCACGGTTATTATGATGGTACGTGGTATTATAATATAAATACGTGGTATCCTGCCACATGATTATAAGTGGTAATTGATCACGGTTATTATGACGGTACGTGGTATTATAATATAAATACGTGGTATCCTGCCTCATGATTATCAGTGGTAATTGATCACGATTATTAAGACGGTACGTGGTATTATTATAATATAAATACGTGGTATCCTGTCTCATGATTATAAGTGATAATTGATCACGATTATTAACACGGTACATGGTATTATAATAATATAAACACTTGGAATCCTGCCTCATGATTATAAGTGGTAACTGATTACGATTATTATGACGGTACGTGGTATTATTATAATATAAATACGTGGTATCCTGCCTCATGATTATAAGTGGTAATTGATCAGGATTATTATGACGGTACATGGTATTATAATAATATAAACACTTGGTATCCTGCCTCATGATTATAAGTGGTAACTGATCACGATTATTATGACGGTACGTGGTATTATAATAATATAAATACGTGGTATCCTGCCTCTGACGTGGTCGTTATGAATTTCTAAAAGTGCTTTTTATTGCAGCTTTTTTTCAAATTCTAATTTCATTATTACAATCCGCATTAAAATCGTGTATTAGCATTTTTACGAAGATGTTAAAATTGAAAATACTAAAATGAATCCTGAACGCGTCATATTAAATTTCTTAATTTCACTAGATTTTGAAAATTCAACATGTTAAATCATGCAGTTTTCAACGGTAATTACGATAACAGAGATTTTCAAAAAAATATAAGACTATGAGTTTTTAAATACCGTATTATAAACGGCCGTCATTTTTAAAGGTTAGAATGAATCGATTTTTGTGCCAAGTATGAATGAAATCGGGCTGAAATTACGGAAATTACACACACGCGCGCGCGCGCGCACGCACACACACACACGCACACATACAAACATACATATCACACACACACACACACACACACACACACACACACACACAAATTCATACAAAAGCACGTACACACACGCGCGCGCACACACATCCATACACACGCGCGCGCACATACATATCAATCCATACACGCTCGCACGCACACATCCACACACGCGCGCGCACACACACATCCATACACACGCGCACACACACATATCAATCCATACACGCTCGCACACACACACACACACACACACACACACACACACACACACACACACACACACACACATTTTAATGACATTATATAATTAAATTTCTTAATTTCTGATTCCGAAAATACAGAATCCTAATCGACTCAATTTTTAACGGTAATGACGGTAATGTACAAATATTCCCGAAAAACCTAACACAATAAATAATTGAATGATTACAAATGACCGCCATTTTTAAATCATCGCAATGGAGTGAATCGATTTTTGTGCCAAGTACATATCAAATCGGACTAAAATTCGAACGCGAGTTTACTAAAACACACACGCGAGCGCGCGGACTCGTGATTTTAACGATACTTCAAAAAGTGACGCAGTAACCAGCATTAGCGCTCATTTCAAGGTCGCGGGTCCGATTCTTTCCACGACGGCAACTGCAATTACTCATTTTCCACAGGAAATTCACTAACGGTTGTAGCCAAATGTAAACAATTTGTGATTTTGTTTCAAGATCACGAATGTCCGCCAATTTTGAACAGTTGAATAGAAATTGCTGGGTAACTGTACAAGTAATTACCCAATTCGATTTTCTTGTCAATTTTGAATCAAAACGGACCAAAATCGCGAACATGAGAGTGGTTCATGCCGACTGTATACTAAATGTACATTTTGCTTTTTCGTCCAAAAATTGTTAATAGATAACTGTAATCGATAAATAAATACCGTACCATTAAACTCATCTTTTGATCACATGTTGTATAACGATGCTGAGCGAGTTATTTGTGTATAACAGAAGATGTGTATTTCTTGGCGCAGTCCTTCAGGAATACAGATCATAAGGGCTGCGCTATTAACGTGTCGCCAACAACCCTCATATTCCATAAAATCAGAAACATCAAACCCCGTCCTCGATAAGTTGTCCCCGAGCAACGCTCAGCTATAAAACAATATTTTACCGTCGCCATAAAGCTGCCGTGCGATTGTAAAAAGTCACCGACTCGAGCCCGAAATGCCGATCAAATGGTTCCTGGCATCGTGACCCCCATTCCGCCATTTTATTTACCGTATGCAAACTGTTAAGTGTATAAAAATATTTGTACACAAACATATAAACTTATCTTTCTTAGTTTTAGAGCCGATCGCAATTGGGAACAAGATGAACTATAGTAAGCGTCAGTAAAGAATGCCGATGTGGGCGGGACTTACATGGTCACGTGTCTTTGGGTTGACCAATCAGCGAAACAGTTCGAAACAAACAGTAGAGTAAATTTATCAATTCTTATTATTTTTAATGGAAGATCATAAATCAATGAAAATGTATTTTTATTTTTTCCAAAATGATATCAAATGATCGGGGATGTGTAATAGCTTAGAGATTTATTAACTTAGAGAATCGTTTTTCCTTCGACGGTACCGTGTTATAAGTTAGAGATCGACCTGTATAATAAGATAGAGGTTCCGTACTGTGTATTAACTTAGAGACTACAGTTCCGTCAAGTGTGTTGCATCGTGTGTATATGTTGCCGACGCCGCTGCTTGCAGGCGCTTCAGTATCTTTTACCTAACAAGTATACCAGCCTAATCATCACTGTTTTGTTTTAGAGTTTACAGTTGAATATATTGTCAGCACTATGGTCAACAACATATCTAAATGTTTATTTTTGACAATTATCTGTATAGAAAAATAGAAATATTGTTTTATCGAAAAAAATAACGTAGGTTTATATTAATTCATTAATTCATAATTGATTCTTTAATTTAGGACTTTTCTTAATTCAATTCAGATATGTTCTGAATAAAGTAGCCTTCAAACAATACTTTTATATTATTATTACTATTACTACTACATGTGTAAATCAGTATACATTTACAGCATTGCACATAAGCCTTTAAGAACAAAACCTATCCAAATGAACTTTATATTTTAATAATAAATCTTTCTTTAACTAAACGAGTTCTACTTGTTAGATAAAAGATACTGAAGCGCCTGCAAGCAGCGGCGTCGGCAACATATACACACGGTGCAACACATTTGACGGAACTGTAGTCTCTAAGTTAATACACAGTACGGAACCTCTATCTTATTACACAGGTCGATCTCTAACTTATAACACGATACTGTCGAAGGAAAACTGAATCTCTAAGTTAATATATCTCTAAGCTATTACACCTTCCCAAATGATCGCAAAGCGTGTACAAATTAAGCGGGAAAAATTGAAAAATAAGTTTTTTTAGTAGGTCTAACTTTCGACACAAAAATGACGAAACACCTACAAGATTTTCCAAATTAATTCGTGCGAATTAATAAAATAAACAACAAACAGCACTAATATTCTCGCAAAGCTGCCTCGGTGGATAGCGTACTGGGCTTTCACCCCGAGGACCCGGGTTCGATTCCCGGCCAGGGCTTGGCACTTTCTCATACGCTATAAATCATCCCATCGTGTTGTATTAACCCAAGTGTGCACAATAGTCGGACGTTAAAAAAAAAATCTTGCAAATCGGTAACCGTAAGTGTAACACGCATTAGGCAGTCACTAAAACTACAAAATTCGTTTTTTTATAGAAAAATTCCGAAGAAATTTAGTATGTAGCCAAATATTACTTATAATTTTATATCAGGACCATATTTTAATGTCAATTTTTTAAAAAAGTCTTTCAAACAGAGTTTCTCAAAATCAGTTCCAACGATTTCGATTTTATTTTGTTCATAGGTATTTAAATACGTATTATGATCATCATATCGCCGAAATCTTAATCGAAGGTTACTTAGGGAGCGGAAATTAAAAAAATTGGCTTATATATTACAACCGATAAACCGGAATTTGTACGACGCGCAGGGATAGCGGACTGTCAGTAAAGCCACATAACCTGTAAGTTTAATGACTTTTGAATAAATATTGAAATTCTTCTAAACACGTTATGCAAAAAAGTGGCATTTATAATGCGATTGTCTATTCGTGATTAATAAGTTAGCTTCGTAAAATATACACAAATATTGTCTGATTTGTGTTGCCGCGCATGCACATCCGTGATGCCGTTTTGCCTATGGCAGTTAAAAGTGTCTTATTTTAAAATTTTCCACAAACAGTTAAGTTTTAGCGCAAAATCGTTTTGCAATGTCAGAAGACGGTTAAAAAGTCTTTCTAAAGATACCTCATTTATGCCTGTACGAATAGTATGTGCTGAGGAAAAGGGATGTTGACTCGAGAAATTATGTATGACTAGCTGTTACCCGCATCATAATATTTTAGTAATAAAATTTATAGTCGATTTTCAAAATCATAATAAGTTACACTTGTCACAAAACTAAATATTACATAGTAAGTTGGACTGGGTAAGTAGTATGATGGCGTTCAAAATAATTTAAACATTATTTATCACACAAACCAATATATAATATATTTTTTTTTTAACGTCCGACTATTGTGCACACTAGGGCTAATGCAGACGATGGGATGATTTATAGCGTATGAAAATGCCAAGCCCTGGCCGGGAATCGAACCCGGGTCAGGGGTATTATTCACGGGGGGTGGGGGGGTATTATTCACACCTACCAATACCAATTATAAACCCAAAATTTATAATTTATTTATAAATGTATAAATCGTCACTGTTTTACACTTAACACATGCCACAAAACTAAATACTTAAGTTGGGCTGGGTAGTAGTACAATGGTATTTTTAAAACGGGAATAGGCCTATGTTTATCTCAGGTACCTAAGCCATGTTCATACCAAATTTCATTTCATTTTTTTTTTTTTTTTTTTTTTTTTTTTTTTTAAACGTCCGACTTGGGCTAATGCAGACGATGGGATGATTTATAGCGTATGAAAATGTCAAGCCCTCGCCGGGAATCGAACCCGGGTCCTCGGGGTGAAAGCCTAGTACGCTATCCACTAGGCCACCGAGGAGGCTAAAATTTCATTTCAATTGATCCAGTAGTTAACGCGTCATTAAATAACAAACACAAACTTTCAGAAAAACAATATTATCATTTTATTTCATCGTACATATTTTAATCGTGTAATTGTGCTCAGTGTTTGTGACGTATATTTTTAATGTTTTGTCTGACTTTGTGACGACCTCGACAGAGGGATTTAACACTTTGTATCACGGCCTGAAGATGAAACGATAGAGTTTCGAAACCGCCGTAGCCTTTACGAGGTGAGTAGATAGACCACTGACGGCAAGAAAAGGTCATAATACTAATTACTTAAATATAATATTATTAAGATTAGTTTACAATTAAAATACCGAAATGATCGATATTGGGACATTAAATTAGTAAGAGTATAATCTTCGATTAGCAGTTCTAGAAACTGAAATAGATTATTTAATTGAAGATTAACTATAACTATTTATTAAATAAGTTAATGAGTTAAATAAGTTAAGCTCTAGAGATCGGCAGTTAGTTTTATATTTATAAGTTTCAAAATGTCCGACATCTGTGTAGTTTCGTCACATTCTCACCGTCTAGTCAGCATTAGTTTCACAATGCCGCACAATTACAGGCCGCGTTACGCTGTAAGTATGATATATTTAATTAGGCCTAAGGATTAGCTGCCTAATAATTTACAACTGCACACAACGGAGCCAAGCACAATCGCCACCACAGTTGAAATCAAGACGAACACAAAGCCCGGCGTAATATGGCATCACCAAGATTACGCTGTTATACTGCCACTATAACTATATACATAAATTTACTCGGCTGACACGGGTAAGCCACGTGTACCAACTACTTAACAAGATTTATCCCTTCGTCAACTATAAGCTTCCCTGCTTAATCTTGCATTAAATTTCGTCTGTCTTGTACGTAATTGTCAAGCGAGCAATGGCTCTTGGAGGCCTATTACATTATCAAAGACATCGTATGTATTATTTCTAGAGTTAACATCCTTTTTCTCAGCACATACTATTCGTACAGGCGTAAATGTATCTTTAGGTACATCTTTTAGGTAAATACATCTTTAGGTACAGGTATCTTTAGAACGACTTTTTAACCAGCTTATGAAATTGCAAAACGATTTTGCGCTAAAACTTACTGTTTGTGGAAAATTTTAATCTAAAAGACATTTTTAGCTGTCACAGGTTAATTGCACATGCGCATGCGCGGCATCACAATTCAGACAATATTTTGTATATTTTACGAAGTTGGCATTAACCACGAATAGAAAATCCCACTAAAAATGCTACTTTTTGCATAACGTGCTTAGAACTATTTCAATATTTACTTAAAAAACATTAAACTTTTAGGTTATGTGGCCTTACTGACTCCCCTATACCTGCCCGTCGTACAAGCCGGGACAACCATTTCGAATACCAAGCACATCTTTAGGACACTGTATTTACACAAATACGAGGGTTGATCAAATATAAACGAGACTGCTTTTTTAAAAAAATTATTGCTTACTTACAAATTATTCTTGATACAACTTATTTTTCTACATAGTCTCCCGCACGAGTAACACATTTTTCCCACCGGATTGGAAGTTTTTTAATTCCATCATCGTAAAAAGTTCTCGGGCGTTCATTGAGCCATTGGAGCACGAAGGTCTCCATCGCAGAATCGTCTTCGAAACGCTGGCCTCCAAGCGCCTCTTTGAGTGACCCAAACAGGTGATAGTCGCAGGGTGATAAGTCTGGACTGTATGGGGGATGTTCCATTGGTTCCCAGCCAATTTGATCGAGTTTAAGCCTCGTAGCGTTCGCCGAATGTGGTCGGGCATTATCGTGAAGAAGAATGACGTTTCTCGCCGGTTTAGATTTCCTTTTCCTACGAAAAGACTGTTTTGCGGCCTCTAAAACATCGCAATAATATTGTGCATTTATTGTGCGTCGTTGATGGAGAAAATCGACGTGAAAGGCGCCTTGATTGTCGAAAAATACAGTGGCCATTACCTTCCCGGCCGACGATCGTGATTTGGCCTTCAGAGGCGCTGAGGTTTTCTACTGCTTCCCGTCCTTCGGCGAATTCCTTGTGCCAAGCAAAAACGCGAGCTCTTGACAGGGTCCTGTCCCCGTATTGAGCCGTCAATCTACGAAAGATTTCAGTCGGATTGACCCCCTCCTTGGCCAAAAACTTAATAATAATTCTCTGCTCCACGGAAACGTGCACTTCACTCTCACTCTTTGTATAGTTTTATACTGAAGGGTCCGACCGGAAATGTTGCCCGTCTACGCCTGTCCCAAACCTCCCAGGCTACCTGAAACCCCACCCTTTAGAGTTCAATGTCCAACGGAAAAGTTTTTAGAAAGTCAGTCTCGTTTATATTTGATCAACCCTCGTATATTTGTGATTTCAAAGAGCAGGATTGTATTTACCAAATGCCGTCTTTACTCACGAACAATTGTAGCCTATAAAGCCTTTTCAAGGGTAAGTAAATAAACTAACATGTTTGTATCCATTAAAGAAAATTAAATACAAAACGTACAAGAAGATTACATTCTTACATCAAATATCGTTTACAACGAGGTATTGTAATGCTCTGTAAAAACGTCTATTAAAAAAAAAATTGTCTGTATTGACATATACGAGGTGTGTTCAGAAAGTAACGAGAATTTTTAAATTTCGCGGGCTTGGAGAGTCCGACTGTCAAAATTTTTTTTTTTTATTATGAAGTATGATAAAACTTTCAACTGTTGACTTTGTCTGTGACAGCCACTAAGGTTAGACGTTTTTTGAGCTCGGCGACTTTCGTTTGTTAAAAGAAATGGATCGAAGAATTTGTATCAAATTTTGCGTAAAAAATGGAATAAAGTGTGTGAAATGTTAACAAAGGCCTATGGTGAGTCTGCTATGAGTAAAGCAAGAGTTTACGAGTGGTATATGCGTTTCCAAGAAGGCAGTGAAGACGTTGAAGATGACGAACGTCCTGGACGCCCCAGCACAACAACAACCGATGAAAACGAGGAAAAGTAAAAGAAACGGTTATGAACAATCGCCCAATCACAATTAGAGAGGTCGCTTATGATGTTGGCATATCGATTGGATCATGTCATGACATTGTTTTCAAAGTTTTGTGTATGAAATGCGTGGCAGCAAAATTCGTTCCAAAATTGTTGAATTTTGAACAAAAACAGCGGCGAATGGAAGTTGCTCAGGAGTCACTAAATGAAGTCAACGATGATGCAGAATTACTGAAACGTATTATGGTGACGAAACATGGGTTTACGGATAACACGTCGAAACTAAGGCTCAATCATGCCAGTGGAGGCATTCTGGCTAGCCAAGACCGAAAAAGGCTCGACAAGTGCGGTCGAACGTGAAGGTTATGTTCACTGTGTTCTTCGATATTAATGGTATAGTGCATCATGAATTCCAGCCACCAGATGTAACGGTCAATAACGAGTACTACCTACAAGTTCAACGCCGTTTGCGTGAAGCAATCCGAAAAAAAACGCCCGGATCTGTGGAAAAACAATTCATGGCTTTTACACCACGATAATGCACCAGCTCACACTTCATCGCTTGTTCGTGAATTTTTTGCCAAAAACAGTACTGTAACGATGCCCCAGTCTCCATATTCGCCAGACACGGCTCCGTGTGACTTTTTCCTATTTCCAAAGATAAAGAGAACCTTAAAGGGCCGTCGTTTTAAAGCCGTAGATGACATTAAAAGCGCATCGCTGAAAGAACTAAAGGCTATCTCAAAGATCGAATTTGAGAAGAGTTTCGAGGATTGGAAGAAGCGCTGGCACAAGTGCATAATCTCCAATGTGGACTATTTTGAAGGTGACAACATCAATGTAGAAGAATAAATAAATATTTTGTTCAAAAAATTTAAATTCTCGTTACTTTCTGAACACACCTCGCGCGCGCGCGCGCGCGTGTATATATATATATATATATATATAAATTTTTTTCTAATATTAAAATAGCTGTGTTTGGGACTGTATAAATAATTAAAAATTGATTGCTATAATATTAACTGGATTCAAATTATACTGTATTAGACATGATCTGCGATTTGTACGGGCGTTTTGAAACAGTATTATTAAGTGCCATTTGTAGGTCTAACAAATTAGTCACGCATGCGTACAACGGACGAAATAATAAAAGCATTTCATTGTTTCGTAACCTAATCCGAACGAGCAAATTGAGATATCCACGGTCTCTAATAACTGATCCCATTCCTTGATTACGGCCGCGTGCTTTATAATTAAAGATGCACTTTGATGATTAGAAACCTGTTTACACAATGAAACACTACCTGTCTGTCTGTCTGCCCGTCTGTCAATAGTAATTAAAGTGGCACAGGTTCTACGGTACGCCCTCCAACATTCCGTTACAACCTGGAAGGTAATTTGTTTATCCTTGATTTTAGAATTAACAAGTTCAAACAATAGCAGGTCTTGAGGACAATATAAAACAATCGCTTCGCGCATGACGTGATAAAAGCGAAATTACGAATTAAAAACAATTATCTTACACTTATTTTAAAATATAACTTCGTCATGATAATCAGCATTAAGATCCGCATATATTAGCATTTACAATTTTCAAAATAACCTACAATAATAGACTACAGATACATAACAAGCAAATTAACTGTTCACAACAATACTGTGTTTAATCGTTACAAAAGAAATTTTAACTCTAAAACTCTAGGCGAGAGTAATAACAGCAAAAAGATTCCGAAAACCGCGTTTTTTAAACATATTACTCTTTAAAAAAATTGTATATAGTTCTTTAGAAATTTCTTTTACTGAATTAAAAATAAAAATCACGTATCATGTTTTCTCGTCTATTTTATTTTAATAACGATAATTTGTTCGAAAACACGACAAAGCTATTTTTTAACAATATAACCTAAAATTTATTATAGCCTATCAGCTGTTCAATGAAATCAGCTGATCTTTACGAATATATTAAACAACTGATCTTTTAATACAACTACCAAAATTAAATTAACGATTCATTTCGTATACTTAAATCCGTCAAACCTTCCTTAGCGTAGTGGTTATCGCGTGTGCCTCACACGCACAAAGTCCCCGGTTCGATCCCAGCGGAAACATGGTAATTTTTAATTACAATTAATTTAATATGAGGCTCGCGACGAGCAAAATACACTGTTATATATCAATATGAACATGTTCCTCGCATCACGCGTTCCGCAAAATCCAACATCACAAACAGCCCTAAAACACGACGTGTTAAAAAAAATTGTACATTAGAAATTGTTCAAAATAAAACAATTAAGGTGACCGTGTAATTATATAAATTATATTATTTTTAGTTTCTGGTAACAATCACTCGAAGTCAGTGGGCTATCCGGTAGCAGTAAGAGAAATACCACTTACGCTAGTCACAGCACTGTATTGCTATTTAACCTAACCTAACAAAAGTCCCGACTCGGTGTCAGTTGTTTCCGCGTGTTTATACAAGCAGTAATCCTGCAGCCAGAATCCGCGCCGTGTACCCAAAGGATATAAGTAACCTACAGTAAGCTGTTTGCACACACGGAGGATCTGTTCCAATACAACTTGTTCAACCAGAGTTCACCAGTGTTTACCTTCGAGCACGGATTGTTTGTTTCCGCATCCGTGGGGCGGATGAGCTGAATGTTTGCTCACCGGAAGTCAGGCTGAGTGTTTGGTGGACGCATTTCCCTCGCCACTGGCGGAGATTAACCCGTGAATCTGGGTTTGGGGTAGTGACTAGAGTGTGTTAAGGGATAGTTGGTAATAAATCAATTGTGAAATATATTTACGTATATTTACACGATTGTCACAGTGGACGGTATATACCTTTGCGCGAGGGAAAACCATGCTTTTCTAAAAACATTGACAATTTAGGTATATTTACACAATTAGCACGGTGGACAGTATCACCTTTGCGCGAGGGAAAACCATGCTTTTCTAAAAAGATTGACTATTTAGGTATATTTACACGATTAGCACAATGGACAGTATACACCTTTGAGCGAGGGAAAACCATGCTTTTCTAAAAACATTGACTATTTAGGTATATTTACACGATTGGCACAATGGACGGTATATACCTTTGCGCAAGGGAAAACTATACTTTTCTAAAAACATTGACTATTTAGGTATATTTACACAATTAGCACAATGGACGGTATATACCTTTGCGCAAGGGAAAACCATGCTTTTCTAAAAACATTGACTATTTAGGTATATTTACACGATTAGCACAATGGACGGTATATACCTTTGCGCAAGGGAAAACCATGCTTTTCTAAAAACATTTGACTATTTAGGTATATTTACACGATTAGCACAGTGGACGGTATATACCTTTGCGCAAGGGAAAACCATACTTTTCTAAAAACATTGATTATTTAGGTATATTCATATAATTTGCACAGTATATACCTTTGCGCAAGGGAAAACCATGCTTTTCTAAAAACATTGACTATTTAGGTATAGTCATACAATTTGCACAGTGGACGGTATATACCTTTACGCAAGCGGAAAATGCTTTTCTAAAAACACTGACTCGACAACGTTCACAACGCATCCGACTCATCGCTTTAAATACATCAATGTTCACAGCTTATGACATCGGTAGCATGTTTTTGTACTTACTAGTACAAATACAGTCGGAAAAATTGTGCGATACAATTGTTTAACTTAGCGTTGCTCAGTCAGACCAATAACAAAAATAAATAACGCAAAAACTTTGCTATAACTTTCTCACCCAACTAGTACAAAGCACAGTACAGTAGACCTAGATCGTAATGTTTACGAAAAATGTTACTGGACCAACTTTATTCAAAATTTGTGTTTTTTCCACGAAGCAGTCAAAATAACAATAGATCTTGCCGTTCAGACAAAACACGGGAAACAGACAGCAACTATACTAGTTGCCGTTAAATTAGAGGCCGCCATTTTGAAACGATACTGAATAGGAGAAAATTTGACATGCACGTCTTCGGACTTTATACAAGGTACTTTTGTACGAAATTTCAAAACAATCGGTCAACGATTTTGACCAAAGCAGCGTACACTCGTCATCGTTAAAAAATAAGCCGCCATCTTGAAAACGGTAGTAAATGGGGAAAAATCTTATACATACGTCGTTTGTTCTTTATACAAAGTACCTTTGTACCAAATTTCAAAACAATCGGTCATTGCGTTTGATCAGAACTGCGTACATTCGTCGGTTGAATCAGAGGCCGCCATTTTAAAAAGGAAATGAACGGGGGAAAATGTTATGCATAGGCTAAGTTGTTTGGGCTTTATACAGAGTACTTTCGTATCAAATTGTAAAACAATCTGTCAATGCCATTTATTTTTATTTTTTTTTAACGTCCGACTATTGCACACACTTGGGCTAATGCAGACGATGGGATGATTTATAGCGTATGAAAATGCCAAGCCCTGGCCGGGAATCGAACCCAGGTCCTCGGGGTGAAAGCTATCAAGTACGCTATCAAGTAGGCCACCGAGGCGAACCACATACACTCGTCATCGTAAAAACAGAGGCCGCCATCTTGAAAATAATATGACTGAAAAAATGTTATACATACGTCGTTTGTGCTTTATAGAAAGTACCTTCGTATCAAATTTCAAAACAAACGGTTAATGCCCTTGGTCAAAACTGCGTAACAAACAAACACACAAATCAAATGCCGAAACAGCTAAAACAGAGACCTCGATTCGGTCAGTCAATAAACTTTATAAAAAGTCAGTTCAAAAAATACCGACGAAAAATCTTTGCGAAAGTTTTATCATGAGGTTGGCAACTTAAGATCATGATTATCTATGGCCTAAATCGAAAATATAGACAAAAATTCACGGCGATTGTTTTTCTTCTTCGTGAAAATCGTCGATTTGTACAGGAGTTTGATCAAAATAGATTAAGTTATTTTGAGAAAATCCTACTTTTAAGTTTTTAAACAAAACATAGATGCACAGATTTTTGACTTAAAAAATGTTCCTCAGATAAGCTACATTCCATCATTCGCTAAGTTTCCAACAAAGTGCACAGATATCCAAGTCCAGAAACCACTTTTTTGGACGCCGGAGACCAGAAACATGATATGCACATCAAGACCTTAATATATTTTTTCATGGTCACCATACTTTCTTGGTGTATCGCTTCCGATATCTTCCAACGCTTCACATACTGTATCGCCTTCAACTTTCCTTTCCCGCGCAGGTATCTCTAACGCCCACTGCGCAAACCATAAAACCAATTAGCTGACAAAACTGCGACTTGCGTCTGCCACAATAAACCACTGCCTCTGTAATTAGCCAAGTGTCACAACTGTTTGTTAGCATTTGTCTGGAACAGTAATTAATAACACTAACCGGCAACACCGCCTACTAATTATCAGCTGTTGTACAGTGCCTCCTATATCAGTTCTTCCCTATCTCTCTTTCAGTGCCTCCTATATTATCAGCTGTCCCTTTCCGCTCTGCTGCGTCGTATATTATCGCGTGTGTATTATGCTAATGTGTAACCAAGCCTGAGCCCGGTAGTGTGCAATTAGTCAAATTTCAATGTTTACGCTTCATTGGGCTGACATGAGGAGATAAAATGGCGACGTTTCTTTGAAGCCTTCAACTGAGCGGTTAAATAATTATAATTAAAACACGTAAAACTCTACAATAGCGTGACTAATGATTTGTTTTTGAGATGGGATTCTTTATACAGATTTATACCTACATAAAGAACTGTGTTTTGTATACAAAAGTAGATATTGTAGTTTTTTAACATGTATCATGTTTTATGGCTGGTTGTAATAGATTTTGCGCGTCACGTGATGCGAGGAACTTGTGTGTGTGTGTGTGTGTGTGTGTGTGTGTGTGTGTGTGTGTGTGTGTGTGTGTGTGTGTGTGTGTGTGTGTGTGTGTGTGTGTGTGTGTAAGGGGATATTTGCCTATTTCGTTAAATTATTATTTTTTTGGGTTTTAAATGTTTAATTATTTATTCATAAGTATATTTATTTATTCAAAATAAGTATATTTTGCGTATCGCACGTTTCATATTAAATTATAATTAAAATTTCCTGTTTCCGCCCGGGTTCGAACCACCCGGGTCCTGTTCCTTGCGCGTGTGTCATAACCACTACACTATGGAAACTACGAAGTCGTTTGAGCGATGTAAATATATGAAATAAATCGTTAATATAATATTGGTAGTTATACTAAAAGACCAAACTACCAATGAAAAAAAATAGTTCATTAATTGTTTTACATTAATTCGTGACGATCAGCTGATTTCATTTAACAGCTGATAGGCTATAATAGTTTTAGGTTATGTTGTTAACAACTACCTATGTAACTTTGTCGTTTATACTAATTCGTAACGATCAGCTGATTTTAAATTCGGAACCATTTTGTTCCGATTCACCTTAGACCCAAACGGCGATTTATCGTAAATTTCGATCTATGACTTTGACCAACGAACATGAAAACAAACGATTATATTAAACTGTAACTTCCAGTTTACAGGAATAAATGTAAACTTATTCCGAATTCCAAAGAGTCTAAAGCAAAAGTCTAGACTGTACCAAAAATACGTCTTAAGTATTAATAAAAATATAATAATGTTATTCAAATGTATATTTCAAACCACTACAATTTCAAACTAAGGTAGCATTTACGGAAAAACCGAATTGCAAAAAAATCACACAACCATCAGTTTTTTGTAGAGTTTTATGTGTTTCAATTATAAATATTTCTTTAATATTATTATTGAGGACGAAAATTTTGTTTCAGCTAATTTCAACTGAAAAATAAGATATTAGAGGCTCTCGTAGTACGACCAAATCCGGGACCTTGAAATCAGCGCTGACCCTGACATCCTGATCACTTTTGAAGGATCGTTAAAATTTGTGTGTGTGTGTGTGTGTGTGTGTGTGTGTGTGCGCGCGCGCGCGCGCGCGCGTGTGTGTGTGTGTGTGTGAGCGCGCGCGCGCTGTTTTAACACGCTCGTGTTCGCAGATTTAGTTCGATTTTATTCAAAAATCAATTTTGGTAATAACTTCGATAAGTTATTAACCAGTAAAATTCGTTTAACAATTTTCAAAATGGCGGACTTTAAAAACCTTAAAAAATTCAAAACTTTTTTGAAAATTTGATTTCATCATATTAATCAGTTTTAAGAACACCAACGCTTAGCACTTTGAGTTTTCAAAATCTTTTAAAAAATTTAACTTGACGGCGATAATTTTTGTATTTTCAGTTTAAAGTAATGTGTTTAAATTTGTATTATTTGTTTTACTCTGATTGTGATGGCTGAATCAAAATTTCAAAAAAGGTAACCTAAAAAATATCGTGGGATATTCGCTACCATCACGTCCGAGAGAAAGCTGTACGCAATGACTTTCTAAAATCTACACGTACCTGTGGAACTGTCTTATTGAAACTAGCGCATCACGTCCGTACTTACCTAAAACAAAACACAAAACAATTCATTAAAACATAACAGGCTATTGAATAATATTAATTTTATAAGTACTAGCATTACCCGTCGCAACTTCGCCCACGAAACTTAAACTGTTTCATTAATGTAATAATTTAGAAACATAAAAAATATATTAATGAAAGCGTGATCATCTAAACTCATCATACTAAACTATTTTACAGTGAATATATACAGGTTAAAATAATATAACCTGAATATGTTGTTCCATTCGATTTTTAAGAAAATCTGATTAAAAATATTTTTCTACAATACAAACATTTATACTTTTTTAATATTTTTGTTCTCTTAGGGGATGAATTCTGGTGTACATGCTGAATTACGTGCATCATAATTTGTGTTTTAGAATATTTTGTTTACTTCTAATAAAAACAGATAAAAATATTTTTCCCCAAAGCAAACACTCTTTTTACTCCAATGATACGTCTTTTTTACATTTGTATTCCTTTAGTGAAGGAATCCGAAAAAATGTTGAAATATGTGTTTCATTACTTGTGTTTCATAGCATATTTCTAGAATATACGTATCCAAAACAAATATTCTTCAATTTCAAAATTTTATACTTTTTTTACATTTTATTTCCCCTTTCAATCTCTTTAGGGGATGAGTTTTTGGAAATAGTGAAAAATATATTTCATTACTTATATTTAAGAGTGACTATGTTACATTTTAAGAAGGTCAGACGAAAAACATATTTTTTTCAATAAAAATTGTTGTACCTCATTTTTATACCTCTTTAGGGGATGAATACTGGAAAATCGTTTTTCAGTACACCTCTACATGTGGTAGTAACCC
The DNA here is from genome assembly GCA_022606455.1 of Callitettix versicolor. Lineage (NCBI taxonomy): Eukaryota > Metazoa > Arthropoda > Insecta > Hemiptera > Cercopidae > Callitettix > Callitettix versicolor. The sequence continues at coordinate 105,430,278 of CM040186.1, read as the reverse complement.
TGAAAATTTCAAATCTTTAGACATTATAGTCTCAGCTATACGTTGATTATTAAAGTTGGATTGGGTAAGTAGTTTAATGGCGTTAAAATCAAATTTATGCAAAAGCCTCTCTTAGTGCACCTCGACATTGTTGTAAGAAGGTACTCTGAAAATTTCAAGTCTCTAGCTGTAATAGTATTGGCTGTACGTAGATTATTAAATTTGGACTGTGTATGTAGTTTAATGGAGTTAAAATCAAATTTTTGCAAAATATTTTCTTAGTGCACCTTGACATTGTTGTAAGAAGATACCTTGAAAATTTCAAGTCTCTAGCTATAATAGTCTTGGCTGTACGTAGATTATTAAATTTGGACTGTGTATGTAGTTTAATGGCGTTAAATCAAATTTTTGCAAAATATTTTCTTAGTGCACCTTGACATTGTTGTAAGAAGATACCTTGAAAATTTCAAGTCTCTAGCTATAATAGTCTTGCCTGTACGTTGATTATTAAATTTGGACTGTGTATGTAGTTTAATGGCGTTAAATCAAGTTTTTGCAAAATATTTTCTTAGTGCACCTTGACATTGTTGTAAGAAGATACCTTGAAAATTTCAAGTCTCTAGCTATAATAGTCTTGCCTGTACGTTGATTATTAAATTTGGACTGTGTATGTAGTTTAATGGCGTTAAATCAAGTTTTTGCAAAATATTTTCTTAGTGCACCTTGACATTGTTGTAAGAAGATACCTTGAAAATTTCAAGTCTCTAGCTATAATAGTCTTGGCTGTACGTAGATTATTAAATTTGGACTGTGTATGTAGTTTAATGGCGTTAAATCAAATGTTTGCAAAATATTTTCTTAGTGCACCTTGACATTGTTGTAAGAAGATACCTTGAAAATTTCAAGTCTCTAGCTATAATAGTCTTGCCTGTACGTTGATTATTAAATTTGGACTGTGTATGTAGTTTAATGGCGTTAAATCAAGTTTTTGCAAAATATTTTCTTAGTGCACCTTGACATTGTTGTAAGAAGATACCTTGAAAATTTCAAGTCTCTAGCTATAATAGTCTTGGCTGTACGTAGATTATTAAATTTGGACTGTGTATGTAGTTTAATGGCGTTAAAATCAAGTTTTTGCAAAATATTTTCTTAGTGCATCTTGACATTGTTGTAAGAAGATACCTTGAAAATTTCAAGTCTCTAGCTATAATAGTCTTGGCTGTACGATAATTATTAAATTTGGACTGGATAAGTAGTTTAATGGCGTTAAAAATCAAATTTTGCAAAATATTTTCTTAGTGCACCTTGACATTGTTGTAAGAAGATACCTTGAAAAAGTCTCTAGCTATAATAGCCTTGCCTGTACGTTGATTATTAAATTTGGACTGGATAAGTAGTTTAATAGCGTTAAAATCAAATTTTTGCAAAATCCTTTCTTAGTGCATGTCTATATGGTAACATAAATGTACCCTGAAAATTTCAAGTCGCTAGCTAAAATAGTTTTGGCACTGCGTTGATTATGAATGAATCAGTCAGTCAGTCAGTCAGTCAGGATTTCTTCTTCTACATATAAAATTCCTGATATTACTATCGTAATCGGCGTTAAAATCCACGAAATATAGCATTTTAATTATTCAAATTATATTTAAAATAGGCCTATAAAAATAAACGTTACTACTGTCCGTGGTCAATTAATAATTATTACATTAAATTAATGCTGAACGCATTGTATGGTTTTAACATGTACCATTTTTTAGGTATGACTGTGATATTGGATTTTGCACGTCGCGTGATGCAAGAAATACGGGTCTATTGATACATTACAGTATATTTTGCGCGTCGCAAGTCTCATATTAAATTGACTATAATTAAATTTCACTGTGTTTCCGCCGGAATCGAACAAGGGGACTTTGCACGTGTGAGGCAACCGCGAGAACCACTACACTACGGAAACTACGAAGTCGTCTGACCGATTTAAGTATGTGAAGTGAATCGTTAATTTAATTTTGGTATTTATATTAAACGTTTGTTTTATATTAATTTGTATAGATCAGCTGATTTCATTGATCAGTTAATAAATTTCAGGTTATGCTGTTAAAAACTAGCTATAATAATTTGTAATGTTTCGAACAAATTATCGCAATTAAAATAAAAAGAAAGAGAAAACTTGAATTAACATAAATGTTTCCTCCAGGATTGTATAAGCTTAAAACATTTTAGGTTAAATTACCTTATTATCCTCGTCTATGAAATGCTATTGTACATAGGTCTACATACAAAGATAGTATAGACGACGATAAAAAAGGTAATTTAACCGAAGGTTAAATTAAAACCTACATAATGAATCTTTCATACGATAAGGAAAATTATCGCTCGCAACTGTCTCGCTGACCTGATAGAAGCAAATTAATAAACATATTTTTTTTCTTTAACTTACCCGTTTAAAATTCCGATCTTAATGTCATAATCAGCATTAAAATCTCCGTACATTAACATTTTAAACTTTAAAATAAAATTAAAAGTTGGAAAATGAACCCTATTAAGAAAATATTTTTTAATTTCAAAGAATTTTTCAGTTTTTAAAGCTGATTACGATAGTGAAATCACATTTAAAAAAAAAACACTTGTGAATTTTTAGATATTTCATATGATCCAAATTGTTTAACTCAAAACGAATTCTGCCGGTTAACGAAACTGTACAAGCTACCACCATAATCATTTGTACGGACCGAAATTGCGAACGTAGGAGAGCTAAAACACACACACGCGCGCGCGCACACACACACACACGCACACAAACACACACACACACACACACACACACACACACACACACACACAAGGTCTAGTTCTTGTCGCGATAGCTGCTCAAATAGCTCATTTTCTAGTAGACATTTGTTTAAAGGCCATCAATTTTACAACCATAATGGTAACATAGGACAATTTGTATTGTAAAATACAAATATGTTCGCGTAACAATATGTTTTATTATTACTGATATCCTACTACTATTTTGTTGATGATAAATAGTTGTTTTGATAAATAAATGTTGTCATGACAAATGTTTCTTGTTGTTCATAAAATAGTTGTTTTGATAAATAAATGTTATGACAAATGTTTTTTGTTGTTGATAAAATAGTTGTTTTGATAAATAAATGTTATGACAAATGTTTTTTGTTTTTGATAAAATAGTTGTTTTGATAAATAAATGTTGTCATGACAAATGTTTTCTGTTGTTGATGAAATAGTTGTTTTGATAAATAAATGTTGTCATGACAAATGTTTTTTGTTGTTGATAAAATAGTTGTTTGATAAAAATTGTTGTCATGACAAATGTTTCTTGTTGTTGATCAAATAGTTGTTTTGATAAATAAATGTTGTCATGACAAATGTTTTTTGTTGTTGATAAAATAGTTGTTTGATAAAAATTGTTGTCTTGACAAATGTTGCTTTTTGTTGTTGATAAAATAGTTGTTTTGATAAATAAATGTTGTCATGACAAATATTTTTTGTTGTTGATAAAATAGTTGTTTTGATAAATAAATGTTGTCATGACAAATGTTTTTTGTTGTTGATAAAACAGTTGTTTTGATAAATAAATGTTGTCATGACAAATGTCTTTTGTTGTTGATAAAATAGTTGTTTGATAAAAACTGTTGTCTTGACAAATGTTGCTTTTTGTTGTTGTTAAAATTGTTGTTTTGATAAATAAATGTTGTCATGACAAATGTTTTTTGTTGTTGATAAAATAGTTGTTTTGATAGACAAATGTTGTCACGACAAATGTTTTTTTGTTGTTGATATAAAATGTTGTTTTGATAAATAAATTTGTCTTGATAAATGTTGTTTTTTTGTTGTTGATAAATGGTTGTTTTTTTCTTGTTGATAAATGCTACTAAGGTGACAGTTGCATCCCGCTAATAATTTGTAATATTACGTTAGTTTATGAAAAAGCACCGTTTAAACTCATTTTGAAAAGAAAGGAGAGGATATCGTGTACTCAGTTAACCGTTAAAAACAGACCTCTATTGTTCCTGACGTATTTACAAAACAAGTTAAGTTTTTGTAACGGTGATTCCACCGCGCCTACGCCTGCGAGATGAAATCTCTTAACTGCCGCTCACGTTGCATACTAATGCACCCCCACCCCCGTGACTTACACCCCCGTAAAGTAACGCGACGTACCACTTTAATCGAGCCCAGTGCCACAAAAACACCGGCGACTTCACACGGATTAGTTATTCAAATTGCACTTAATCACAGACACCGTAATTCGGAATTATGCAAACACACTAGGCGCTAATAACTTAATTGGCGAGAGCTAGTGATTGCCGTACAAGGCACGAGGAGGAAGTGTCGCTCTATTTCACCCGTACTTTCTCACCACCTGCATACTTACCGGCTTTTTTCGTAATATAATTTTGGATTTCTAACCTTAAAGAGTGTTCAATAATTTGAAATTTTGTTTTATTAATAAATAATGATTCTTCAAAATCTCGGTGGCCTAGTTGATAGCGTACAGGGCTTTCACCCCGAGGACCCGGGTTCGATTCCCGGCCAAGGCTTGGCATTTCCATACGCTATAAATCATCCCATCGTCTGCATTAATAGTCGGACGTTAAAAAAAAAAAAAAATGAAGCATTTTTTCGATTTTATTCGATAAATATCTTTACAACACACATAAGTAATAGTAAATTGCACACTGAAACAAAATTTACAAAGAAAGGTACTAAAGGAACGAACATAACAAACAGTTCTTGATCTATCGACGCTAACGCTCTCGGTAATCGATCCTCGCACCTAACAACAATTGTAACGCGTAAATAATTGATGTCAGGACTGACAGACGCGCAAGTGGGAACGTTCCAATCCTTGCGTACACATCAATCCCGCGCGGCGGGGACGGAAATAAAGACTTTAAGGCAAGTTGAAACAGTGAGAGGTCAGATCCGTACCCGGGGTCGTTAATCAATAGTGTTCTTTGTTGCACAATCTGGCAACAGCGTATCAATCAACCGGTGCTGCGCCAAATTAAATGTTTTCGTCTGTATTGACTGGGAAGACAGATCGTTGCGGAAGCCTTGTTGACGGAAGTTCAGCGGCCCGCTGACAGTTTGGCAGTGTCTCCGAAAACCCGGTTTACTAATAATTGAAGGAACGAACATTAGATCTCCAGGCATATTCTTAACGTACAAAACGCTCCACGACAGCGCTAAAACTTCTTCCAACAATTTAACCGGTAACCGTAATGTTACGAAAAATGTCACTGGTCCAAATTTATTGGAAACATTATGCATTATGCTCTTTCTCCATAGAGCGGTCAACATTATTATAGGTCTTGCCGTCCAGCCAGTATTACAGAAAATAACCAGCAACAACAGTCTCAATGTTGAATCAGAGCCCGCCATCTTGAAACGGAAGTGAATCGGAAAAATGTTACTTTTTCGGGCTTTAAGAAAGGTGCTTTCATACCAAAATTCAAACAATTTTAACTGCAGTATTACAGGATATAATCAGCAACTACAGTTGCAAATTGGTCTTTCTCCATGAAGCGTTAACAATTGTGATTGGTCTTGTGAGTTCTAAACAAACATTGTAGTTTACTCGAAATGTCAATATATATATATATATATATATATATATATATATATATATATATATATCCAGACAAAAGGTACCATGGAAGACATTTTGAAGGAAGAACGCAAAATCTTTGAGGAAGATCCTTGGCCCAAGATTATCAGAAGACGGATACAGGTTGCACTCCCGGAAGACCACAGAGAAGATATCGAACCTGGCAGCAGATATCAGAAGAAGGAAGCTTCGGTTCTATGGACACATCAGTAGACTCCCAACAACGAGACTTGCCAACAGAATCCTTAAGTATATACAAGGAGTCAAATCAACAACGTTGTGGATCACACAAGTCATAATAGACCTGCATGACGCAAAAACAGACTCAACAGACATTGAAGACAGGCACGCATACAGGAGAAAGATGCTCGGATGGAAAATCCCAGAGAATGAAATCCCAAAGACAGCAGGGGTAAAATGGACGGAGGAGCGGAGGAGGATCCATGGGCACAGGATGAGGGAGATGGAACAAGACATGAGTCGGAGTGCTTTGCGTGATCCAACAGGGTCTATACGCAAATAATATTAATTATTTATATATATATATATATATATATATATATATATATATATATATATATATATATATATATATATAAGAACTACAATACAACAGTACTACAAGTACAAACTTATCTAGTAGTTGTAGCCTAAAATGGCTCTGGTTGTCAACGACAGCCTCTTAGTTATACATACTTTGCTACAAGGTTTAGTCCTACCAGTCTTCGTTTTAAATTCTTATCTTCTAGCATATGCTGAACACTAACATTATTATAGGTCTAGAGGCATCGTTGCTACTGCCTTCATTTCCTCGACAATCGCGTTCACTTTAAGGTCTCTGTGAATACTTTCATTGTGTATGTACCACTGTGCATTTAGTATTATCCGAAGTATTTTGTTACGAATAATTTGAATTTTCTTTATATCACTTCTCATGGCACAACCTCAAAGTTACAGTCCATACCTCCACACCCGCTTATGAACTTGATTGTATAAAAATAACTTATTACTTAAACTTAATTCTCAGTTATATCTAAATAGCCAATACATTATTATATCTAAATTAATTATTATACATTATTATATCTATCTATATCTCTATTAATACATTATTATATCTAAATAGCCAATAAAGAATGTTCTTGGAACTAAATCTCAAGCTCCCTTCTTTTCTTTGTGATGTGAGACTTCTGGTTCAGCTTTGAATCTTAATTCATTCCAAAATATTTAATTTCATTTCTGTGCGAAATAATTTTACTGTTTATTCCCACTGGCATTCCTTTCTTTTTTCTATAACTAAATCTGATATGGACTGATTAAGACTCGTTAAATTTAATACGCCACATTTTGGTCTGTTATTAAACATGAGAATACTGTAGGTTATATTGTAATAAGAGTCAGCTTACAGTACATTTGTACAATACGTCGTGCTGTTAAATGTTATTGAGTTGTCTTTGGGAAGGGAGAAAAGCAAAAACAGTAAACAAAGTTCAAGTTTACTCACTGCTTTTGCTTAGCAAAACACTCACTTCGCTCACCATTTTTGTTTAGCAAAACACTCACTTCGCTCACCATTTTTGTTTAACAAAACACTCACTTTGCTCGCCATTTTTGTTTAGCAAAACACTCACTTCGCTCACCATTTTTGTTTAGCAAAACACACACTTTGCTCACCATTTTTGTTTAACAAAACACTCACTGCGCTCACCATTTTTGTTTAGCAAAACACTCACTTTGCTCACCATTTTTCTTTAGCAAAACACTCACTTTTCTTACTGTTTTGTTTAGCAAAACACTCACTGCGCTCACCATTTTTGTTTAGCAAACCACTCACTTCACTCACCAAAAAGTGAGTGAACAAACATATTACAACATATTGTAAACAAACATATTACAATTTGTTTAGCAAAACACTCACTTTGCTCACCATTTTTGTTTAACAAAACACTCACTTTACTCACCATTTTTGTTTAACAAAACACTCACTTTGCTCACCATTTTTCTTTAGCAAAACACTCACTTTTATTACTGTTTTGTTTAGCAAAACACTCACTTCGATCACTGTTTTTTGTTTCAAGTTCAGATTTCGTCACTGTTTTTGGTTAGCACAACACTCACTATGTTTACTGCTGTTTGTTTAACAAAACACTCACTTTGATCACTATTGAATAAAAAATTTCGTTAAAAATCGTACAGCTTTTTCTACATAGACTAACAAAAAGTGTAAAATTTACCTGATAACGCTACAATTCGTTAAGCTTTCAAGCAATTCCCGATAAATACATAATTCTATTTAAAAAGGCCTTTCAAAGAACAATATATTTACTTAGAAAATTGAAAAATAAAATGAAATGAAACCGATCGTGCTTATGACCGTTAAACCTTGTTCCGGCAGCAATAAATTACAAATTTCACCGCCCTACAGTTTTTAACCAATGATAACAGCCGGCCATTTTGTTTGAAGTCGGCAAAAGCGCGTTTCCGGTACATTAAACCTGTTCCGAGTGTCTGAATTATCGTTGTGAACAAAGTCTAATTGTCTGAATAATAGCCAGTGCCTTCCGAAACTTATTTTATACGCGAGAAGTTTTCTAAACTTTGCGGCAAAAGTTCTCGCAATCTGTGTTTTCGAATTTCAAAAATCAATTTGACCTCACAAGACTGAGTGAATTTACGTAAAGCCAGTTTCAATAAATACTTCAAATTGTACCCTATTAGGTAAAAAAAGAGACGATAAAATTACATATAAAACGTTATGGAAATATATTGTTTATTGTTTCACCTAAAAAGTGTCTGCAGTCAAATTTGGCCTGATTTTGTTTGAAACGCACAGACCAAACTATCTGACTACTTAACTCGAATTTGGTTTGTGCAAATATTATTATTGCCTTATCACCAACATTTTTTTTAATTTGTTACTTTTGCACTATATTAACTATAAATAAAAACTGCATTGAGCTGTTTCGCTGTTGTGATAGAAGCAATTTGTAATATTATTTATCTCTATCTTACCGTTTTTGAAATTTTGATTTCACCACCATCATCAGCATTAACACCTGCATACCTGCACTTATCAAATTTAATTGAAAATATGAACACGAACCCTGACCGAACGTCAAAAAAATTTACAATTTCAAAGGATTTTTAAAATTCAAAATGTTAACGTATGCGTTTTTTAACGCCAATTACGATGGTGACGTCATATTTTCAAAATAATTTCAGACAAAAAAAATGTTACGAATTTTTAAAGATTTGAAATGGACGCCATTTTGCTACTTAAAGAACGCGTCAAAGGTATTATTATAATCGATTTCTGTGCCAATTTTGAATAAATTGGGAGCAAAATTGCGAACGAGAGCGTGCTAACAATAACGCTAAAACAACACACGCGCGCGCACACGCACACACACAAACAAAATAATATAAATTCTTTTTATATTCTTCTTCTTTTCTGCTACATTTTTTTTTGTGTTTAACATCCGACTATTGTGCACACTTGGGCTATTGCAGACGATGGGATGATTTATAGCGTATGAAAATGCCAAGCCTTGGCCGGGAA
>CM040186.1:105083605-105416105 GCA_022606455.1 Callitettix versicolor | reverse complement strand
TCTCTCTACAGTGCCACTGAAAAACATGATTAGCTAGAGATTGCCCCTATAGAGAGAGATCAAACAAAACGTTTATAAAATGTGTTTTTATTTGTAAAACGTGTTATGCACTATTTTTTTCATTTAATATTGCGTGCAAAGTTTATTGAAATAAAACTATATGACGCACAGTTATTAAATAATACTGTAATTGTGAGGGAAAATAATATTTTGCCTGATCTACTGCAGAACCGCTTCGTCAATTCCTTCAAATTCTGGCTTTCGGGTTTTCTTGAAACTTTTTCCTTTCATTTATTTTTATTTTGCAATATCGTGCCAGTAGAAGAATTACCTACATAAGAATTTCGACAAACATCTACTTGCACCTTTCTCTAACTCAAGCAAAACTCTTTGCGATATAATTTTCCGTTTCGACACCAATACACTGTTCTACAACAGTATAAAAAAATAATGCACTACTTGTGATATGTACTAGACACAAAACACTCGATCAGATGACGCATTTCATTGTTTTTAACATACGAATGACGTGTTGGCCATTAGTGGTGGGGCAGAAAACACTAAACTGTTAAAAAAACTGTTTTTCTATAAACGACAAACAAACTGCTTTTTCAAATGGAAACAAGCAGTTAAATCTGGACTGGTTTATGATTTGTTAAACAAGGAACCCACTACCACACCCACGCTCTATTCGAACGTTTCCACAAGCGCTAAAACCGTTTTCCTGCTAACTGCTTTTCTTCTACCTGCTTTTATGCTTTTCCCTTTATTCCAAAGTTGCTTGTTGCTTGTAGTGAAGTAAGAACTGTTTGGTCAATGTCAACGTTTATCTCTATTTTGTCGCGAGTTGTGGTAACAACCTCTCACATTTTGTAGATACAGAGCCTAATTTTATTTAAACATATTTTTTATATTTATTATCAATCATCAATATTTTTAATCAACTAAAAATATTCTAAATCGTTTGCATTTTGGTAAATATGCAAAGGACTATTAAATTTTTTAAGTAAAAAAAAGAATGCTTCTATTAGAAATTCATCGCATTTTGTACATAAAATGGCTTACATAATTATTACGTTTTGAGAATGTAATTTAATTATTACTACACTTGTAAGGATTATTTTTATCCTTTCTAAATGCTTTATACCCAAAAACAGTTAAAGGCATGGTGGCAGTGGGAATGAAAAAGTAGTCTTAGAAAACTGAACGTATGTGCTTTATGTTTTAGCTGCTAATACAACTTCGAGTTTCAGTTTTCTAAACCTGTTTTTTTCCAACTGTTTTAAAAAGCTGCTTTTTTCCTTAACAAACAGTTTGTTGACGTTTTGTAAAAATAGCAGAAACGCCCAACTCTAGTTGGCACACTGAGAAATAGAGTAGGAAATGTGCACGTGTTTCGTCGCTATAAAGAGATTCCTGGAATTTTGTTAGCCTCAGTAGAGAAAGTTATTTTTACTATAAGAATGGGAAGTGACCCACACATTTTGCCGTTATAAAGAGAGATTTTCCGCAACAGAAATTTTACTGTATTTTGAAACGCGTCAACAAATATAAAATGTTGAAACACAAAGATGTGTAATTCAACAAAATTACAACATTCTCAGCGGAGAAAAACGTTTACATTAACAATTTTAATTTGCAAATTTAGAGATTTTAACGCTAATTTTACGGGTGAAAACATTTTTTTTAACAATGAATTTAACGGAGGTGAAGATTCACTTACCAATTTTTTTTCAATGCAAAAATCTCGCATATTAAAAAAAATACGTGTTCATATGATACTGTTACTCGGTTTCCATCATGTCAGCGAGACAGCTGCGTGTCGTGATTTAAATAACATCGCGGAAGTGATGCAGGTGTATGCGTACAGTAATTACATAAAGTTACGCGCTTTGACAAGCTACGCGACGTGTTATGCAGAGCACGTAGTTATTCCAATTACACTAATTGCCTTCAGAACTGTTATTGAATATAGAGGAGGACAGGGGAGGGATCTAATTTCTCGATTTCTGGCCTGTTATGGTCGGTGCAACGCGGCGAAGCGGTTTTTCTGTAATACAGCCTATATTGCAATTACTGAGTAGGCTATTAATACGATACTACGAGACCACACGTACCCTTTACTGTGACACACATGTTTGTATTAGTCATATTATATTGAATATAAACGGGCTAGCAGTACAGCCACCATTATAAAAAGTGTGCGGCTAAAGTTCACACTTTATCAGTGGCTAAAGTTCAAGTAATTAGACTACCTGCCGCTACGAACGCGGTAAACTGCACGGACAAGAGGTGACGACTGAGAAAATAGACAGTAGGCCTACTATTATCTATTTAACGTAGTTGAACACTCTGCCGCCAGATGCCACCAGAATCGAGCGCTCGCCATGCTATCATAAGGGTTATAATTCTACTACGTTTATTCTCAATGACACGAGGAACGACTTTAAGTTAGCTAATGTCAAATAAAGAATCACACCAAGCAGCTGTTACGCTACTGTGACGGAAACGGAAATCAAATACTAGCAGTTCAAATAATATCAGACAGCTCTCCGAGACAGTCTCTTAAAAATGTCCGCCAATTTAACGGTAACCGTAATGTGTACAAAAAATTTATTTCATCAACTTTATTGAAAATTTTACGTTTTTTCTCCACGAAGCGGTCAAAATTATTACACGTATTACAAGATCCCTAACCAGCAACTATATATTCAACTTTGAATCAGATCCGCCATCTTGGAACGAAAGTGAATGGGGAAAAATCACACACATACACGCACAAACACACACACAAACACACGAACACGCGCGCGCACACAAACACAGACACACACGCACACGCACGCACACACACAACACACTCATACACAAACACACACAAACACACATACACACAAACACACACGCGCGCGCGCACGCGCACACACACACACACACACAAAAGCACACGTACACACACAAAAGCGCGCGCGCGTACACACACACACCACAGACACACAAAAACACACGTACACACAAAAGCACACGCGAGTACAAACACACACACCACACACACACACACACACACACACACACACACACACACACACACACACACACACACCACACACACACACACACACACACACACACACACACACACACACACACACACACACACACACACACAAAAGCACACGTACACACACAAAAGCACACGCGAGCGCACACACACACCACACAGACACAGACACACACACACACACACACACACACACACACACACACACACACACACACAAAAGCACACGTACACACACAAAAGCAAATGCGAGCACACACCACACACACACACACACACACACACACACACACACAAAAGCACACGTACACTCACAAAAGCACACGCGAGCACACACCACACACACACACACACACACACACACACACACACACACACACACACAAACACACGTACACTCACAAAAGCACACGCGAGCACACACACACACACACACACACACACACACACACACACACACACACACACACACACACACACAAGCACACGTACACCCACAAAAGCATACGCGCGCGCGCACACACACACACACACACACACACACACACACACACACACACACACACACACTTTTATGTAACACGCAAACCAAATACTGAACGGTCGAGTTGAAACAAAGCGACGCTCCGCCCGGACAATGACAAATTAACTCGAGATACAACCAGCATTCACCACAAGGAACCTAAATACGGATAAACCGATTTTATAAATTGTTTTTACACATCGTGTAGTAAGGAAACAACTATAACACGCAAGATTTATACACAAGCAATGTGTTTGCTTCGTGACAAGATAAACGGCAAAGCAATGGGAGTAGAATGGCATTAACGGTCAGTCGTACACATGACCGGAGGGACGTTATTGCGTCTGGGGGCAGTAGCTGAGGCGTCAACACTACACAAAGAATGCATTTAATCAGCGCAGCGCGGCTAACATGTCCCGGACAAAATGTATCTTTAATCACATTAGACGACAAAGTACAGTCAGGTTTTATAAGCACTGGTCACTTTGTAATACGACTTTCTTGCCGGTCTAAATGTCTATGAACAACCTGGGACTGCGGAAGGAGGCACCTATTGAGAGGATTTAGACGTCCCTCGCGGTACCCGAATCTAACACACACTTACACTTACAACATTACACATACGACTTTAACACTTACAAGTACAACTTACAAATATGTGGGAATGACAATTACTAGTGATGGACTCTTGGACACAGCGATAACAGAACGGAACAGCTTGGGAAGAAGAGCAATAAGGATACTGAACAGCATCATAGAGGATCAACAGATATCAAAAATAAACATAGAATATACAATTATAAAAGTATAATCTCATATTGAAGCTAAGTATGACCACTGAAACAAAAAACAGATAAAATGTCTTGAAGCTACAGAAATGGACCGGCGAAGAGCCGCAGGTCGGTCGAAACGGGAAAAGTTAAAATATGTATGCATCATGGATGTGAAGCACACCACTGTAGACTACACCAAGACAAAACAACTTCGATGGTTTGGTCATGTCCAAAGGATGGACGAAAATCGACTTCCCAATTGATAAGGAAGTGAGAGATAAGGCACTGGATCATGATCTGTGGATGACAGGAAAATGGAAGCTAGGAATCAGACGTCGGAAAACGTTTTAAGCCGAAACGATCTTCGTACCATATTTCAAAACAATCGGTCAATGCGTTTGGTCAAAACGTTGTAACAAACAAACAAACAAACACAAACCAAATGCCTAACAGTCGAATTGAATCGGGAACTAGCTTCGCTCGATTAACTAGCAATATAATCTTTTTTCAAAATTCAACTTTCTCAATAGTACGACTATTGTTATATTATTTTTGTAGATTTTTTACACTGGAAAAAATCTACACTGAACTCCGCAGGGGTGCAGACAATGCGTTACAATGGTTCTGTTTTTGTTTCTAAATTAAAATAGTTTTTAACAAAGACGCTAGATAACGTCAGGTGTTATATTTTAGCTCGATATTTAATTTTTTTAAATATAATTACATGAAAACAACACGTACACACACACACACACACACACACACACACACACACCTTATATTAATGTATATTACCGAAAAAGTAAAACCAGATAGTCAAATGAACGATTATTACAAACATTGTTTTGACTTTATCATCGGATCATTTTTATAGCTGTTTCTACTTTCCTTCAGGCCGCCTACATGGCCTAGTTGATAGCGTACTGGGCTTTCACCCCGAGGATCCGGGTTCGATTCCCGGCCATTTTCATACGCTATAAATCATCCCATCGTCTGCATTAGCCCAAGTGTACACAATAATCGGACGTTAAAAAAAAATTCTACTTTCCTTCATAATTACTGTTGCATATAGTTGCAACTACGAGCTGGGTTGCCCGGTATAGCGAACACGGTTGTCCTTTAATACGACGTGAATAATGTGTACAATCAATAAAACGTAAAGCCACCGGTTAACGCTCAGCCTCGGCTAATTGTACAGTAGTTGAGCAAACAGGCTGGCTATTAAGCAAAACAGGTAGGTCACAGTCATTAGTGCGAACCGTATCTCGTGAGCTTGTTAGGCCAGCTCCAGATACGTACATTATGCTTGTTCCACTTGCAACCTAACCTTACTTTGCCTACTGTACTTTAACCGACATTGGTGGATCCGAAGTTGCACAAAATCGGATGTTGTTCGCACGTTTAACTGCTCACATACTTGAAAGTAGGCCTACGTATCGATGAACAAAATCAGATTGGGAACTATCGACAAAAGAAATGGACTCACAGGAAAAGTACCACATTTTAAATAAAAGAAATTCATTGTTCAG
The DNA here is from genome assembly GCA_022606455.1 of Callitettix versicolor. NCBI lineage: Eukaryota > Metazoa > Arthropoda > Insecta > Hemiptera > Cercopidae > Callitettix > Callitettix versicolor. The sequence goes on along the minus strand of CM040186.1, from coordinate 105,410,219 downwards.
TACTAAAACAAAAAAAAAAACATGTTCTCAAACGATTCGAAATTCGTTAACCAACAAACAATTGAGAATTTCCTAATCAACAAACAATTGATAATTGGCTAATGAACAATTGATAATTGGGACTTTTCTAATCAACAAACAATCAAGAATTTTCTAATCAACAAACAATTGGGAGTTCGCCAATGCACAAACAATTGGAAAGTCGTTAATCAACAAACAAGAGGAAATTTGGCTAATCAACAAACAATTTGCAATTTTCCAAACAACAAACAATTGATAATTCGCTAATAAACAAAAAATTGGGATTTTTCTAATCAACAAAAAATTGAATTTTTTCTAATGAACAAACAATTGGGATTTTTCTAATCAACAAACAATTGGAAATGTGCTAACCAAACAAAGGATTGGGAATTTTTCAATCAACAAACAAAATTGTCAAAATTGCTAATCAACGAACGATTGTGAATTTGCTAATCAACAAACAATTGGGAATTTCCTAATCAACAAACAATTGAATTTTTTCTAATCAACAAACAATCGGGATTTCTCCAATCAACAAACAATTTGGATTTTCTAATCAACAAACAATTGGAAATGTGCTAACCAAACAAAGGATTGGGAATTTTTCAATCAACAAACAAAATTGGCAAAATTGCTAATCAACAAACGGTTGCGAATTTGCCAATCAACAAACAATTGGGAATTTCCTAATCAACAAACAATTGAAAATTTGCTAATAAACAAAAAATTGGGATTTTCCTAATCAACAAACAATTGGAATTTTTCTAATCAACAAACAATTGGAAATGCGCTAACCAAACAAAGGATTGGGAATTTTTCAATCAACAAACAAAATTGGCAAAATTGCTAATCAACAAACGATTGCGAATTCGTTAATCAACAAACAATTGGTAATTTCCTAATCAAAAAACAATTAATAATTTTGCTAACCAACAAACGTTTGGTAATTTTCTAAACACCCAAAAATTTGGAAATTTACTAATCAAAAAACATTTAGTCAATTAAGACGACTTAAAAATTAAAACTATTTGTTTCGGAGCCCATTTTCAGGAAACCCCAGCTTTTTATTTATTTTCATTTGTGTTTTAAATAAAAAAAAGAGCCCAATACTATTTTTTTTTTAATTAAAACTCTGATCGCCGTTTGATTTTTGTTGTTTCGAATCGGAATTTATGGGGAAATTCCCATAAATCACTGATGGTGAGAAACTCTGCAAAATGTTCGCTTCATTTCTTATTACGTGTACTAACCTGTCTAAACGACAGACACGGCACTGGCCAATCATGTTTATGATCCGCCTGCAACCCCTGCTCTTTGTAGATCTACCAAGGGACTGCGGACAAGTATGCGATACTCCAAGGGGTGACGGATATAAGCAAGGGTGGTTACGTGCGGCCTCTCTGCCTCACAGTAATCCTGGATAAAGCAGTTTTCCCTCCAATTCCGTTATACATAATGCGAAGGGCGTTCCTTTAACTGGAAGAGCACACCACCGTTTAGCCGGTCAATTTCATTTGGGTTTGAACAGTAGATTTTGTTATCGAGTATTAGAATTCCATGATATGGCCATCATGGTAAGGACCCAGACCCGAGATCTTGAAATGATCTTGAAAACATGATCTTGAAATGAAATGAGATCCTGACATCTAAATCCCTTTTTAAGGGGTCGTTAAAATATATATACATACGTGTGTGTGTGTGTGTGTGTGTGTGTGTGTGTGTGTGTGTGTGTGTGTGTGTGTGTGTGTGTGTGTGTGTGTGTGTGTGTGTGTGTGTGTGTGTGTGTGTGTGTGTGTGTGTGTGTGGGGTAAGGACCCAGACCCGAGACCTTGAAATGAGCACCGATCCTGACATCTAAATCCCTTTTAAGGGGTCGTCAATATATATATATATATATATATATATATATATATATATATATATATATATATATATATATATTATTATTATTATTATCTGCGCATAGACCCTGTTGGATCACGCAAAGCACTCCGACTCATGTCTTGTTCCTTCTAATCCTCCACACCTCCCTCATCCTGTCCCCATGGATCCTCTTCCGCTCCTCCGTCCATTTTACCCCTGCTCTCTTTGGGATTTCATTCTCTGGGACCTTCAAACCGAGCATCTTTCTCCTGTATGCGTGTCTATCTTCAACATCTGTTGAGTCTATTCCTGCGTCATGTAGTTCTATTCTGACTTGTGTGTATGTGTGTGTGTATATATATATATATATATATATATATATATATATATATATATATGTGTGTGTGTGTGTGTGTGTGTGTGTGTGTGTGTGTGTGTGTGTTTTTTTAGCACGTTCGCAATTTCAGTTCCATTTGACTTAAACTTGGTACAAAAATCGGTTATAGCAATAGCTCGTATAAGTTCGTTATCAACAAAATTCGTTTACCAGTTTCAAAATGGCGAATATTAATTATTTTTAAAAATTTGTAACTTTTTTGTCTAAATTTTTTTAATCCGATTTTACCATCGTCATCAGCGTTAAATAATAATAATTTTCAAAATCCACTGAAATGAAATGTTTTAACAGCGGTCGAGGTTCGTTTTCAGTGTACATTGAAAGTTTAAAACGCTAATATATACCGATTTCAATGCTGATGGTGATGGTGAAATCAGATTGTTTAAGTAGGTAAGATAAAGAAAAAAATACTTTCGGAAATAGCTTCTATCACGTGAGTACCGCAATTATTATGTTGAGTGGTTGAGCTGCCGAGTGGGCAGGACTCAGAAAAGACGCTCGCCTCTTTGTGAATTCTTTACATCCTTTTCTTCTTGGATAAAAATTTCTTACGAGTGGTTAAACAGGAAGTGTCAAGCTGCCTCGGCTACAAAAGCGTAAGTACGAATGGTCTCATTGTAATCCCATAAACTTATTCCCTCGGCCAGTTCTACTTATCCCAATCGCACGTCCACGCTAAACTCCAGCACTTGTCTTCTCCCAGCTTTCAACAGTCTTCGCCTACGAAATCAACTCAACAACACTGCCGTATCAAACACTGGTTCCTGATTGGTTAGCAGTGAACACGCATCTCGGCTCTCAAGTACGCTAAACGATCATAGTTCTTTCTGCCAAGGACCGTCTTCTCGTAATCAGTGATTTTACTTAAACAGTAATAAACAGTAAAATTATTCCATACAGAAATGAAATGAAATATTTGAAATTAATTTGGATTCGAAGCTGAACTGGAAGTCACACATGAAAAGAAAAGCAACGAGCTTGAGATTAAGTTGACAGTTATATATTGCGTATCTATAATGGATCATTAAGTATAAGTATTGAATTACTTTTACACCATCCAGATCTTAAGCCGGTGTGGAGCTATGAACCGCAACTTTCGGGATGATGCCAAAAGAAGTAATATAACGAAAATTCAGATTATTCAAAACAAGATACTTCGGATAATAGTGAGCAAAGAGAGTATTTTGCTAACAAAAACCGTGAGCAGAGTATTTTTCTAACCAAAAAACAGTAGCGAAGTGAGTGTTTTGCTAACAAAAACAGTGAGCTCAGTGAGTATTTTGCTAAACAAAAATAGTGATAAAAATAAGTGTTTTGCTAACAAAAATAGTGAACAAAGTGATTATTTTGCTAACAAAAAACAGTGAGCAAAGTGATTATTTTTCTAACAAAAAAATCAGTGAGCAAAGTGAATGTTTTGCTAACAAAAACCGTGAGCAAAGTGACTATTTTGCTAACCAAAAAACAGTAGTAAAGTGAGTGTTTTGTTAACAAAAACCGTGAGCAAAGTATTTTGCTAACCAAAAAAAAGTGATCAAAGTGAGTATTTTGCTAACAAAAACAGTGACCAAAGTGAGTATTTTGCTAACCAAAAATAAGTGAGCAAAGTGAGTATTTTGCTAACAAAAACGGTGAGCAAAGTGAGTGTTTCGCTAACCAATGAGCTGCGAGCAAAGTGCGTGTTTTGCTAACAAAAACAGTGAGCTCAGTGAGTATTTTGCTAAACAAAAATAGTGATAAAAATAAGTGTTTTGCTAACAAAAACAGTGAGCAAAGTGATTATTTTGCTAACAAAAACAGTGAGCAAAGTGAGTGTTTTGCTAACCAAAGAACAGTGAGCAAAGTGTGTGTCTTGCTAACAAAGACAGTGAGCACAGTGAGTATTTTTCTAAACAAAAATAGTGATAAAAATGAGTATTTTGCTAACAAAACAATGAGCACAGTGATTATTTTGCTAACAAAAATCAGTGACCAAAGTGAGTCTTTTGCTAACAAAAAACAGTGAGCAAAGTGAGTCTTTTTCTAACCAAAAACAGTGATCAAACTTGAACTTCGTTCAATGTTTTTACTTTCCTCAAAGACAACTAAATAAAATTTAAGTTTTAACAGCACAACTCATTGTACACATATAGATACTGTAAGATGAATCATATTATATACTACTTTCGTGTTGAATAACAGATCAAAAGCGAGCAATAATAAACAAAAACAGTCAGCAAATATTGTGATCAAAAGGTGGCGTATAAGACTTAACGAATCCATGCATATTAATTTTAATTATAAAAAAATATAAAGAACTGCCTGTACTAATCAACAGTAAAATTATTCCGTACAGAAATAAAATTAAATATTTAGGAATGAATTTACATTCTAAGCTCAACCAGAAGTCACACATCACAAAAAAAAAGAAAGGAGCTTGAGATTAAGTTCAAGAATACGTATTGGCTATTTACACATAATACAGGAGTAAGTATAAGTAATAAATTACTTTTATACAATCAAGTTCTTAAGACAGTGCAGAGCTATGGACTGTAAATTTGGGGAGAAGTAATACAAAGAAAATTCAGATTATTCAAAACAAAATACTTCGGATAATACTAAATGCACAGTGGTACATACGCAATGAAAATATTCACAGAGACCTTAAAGTGAACACGATTGTTGATGAAATCAAGGCAGTAGCAACGATGCATGAAAAACGACTCCAAACCCACACTAATGCTAGTGTTTAGCAAATACTGGCACAAAGGACTAACCCTTCGCCTTGGTGCAGTGATAGCATATCAAGTTAAGTAGCTGACAACCAGAGCCATTCAGTAGAATGAACATCTGATACACGGTGATATATTTTAAGTTATAAAAAAATATTTTAAAAAATTACGATTGGTGTACTTTTACTAATTAGAAAATATGTCTCTGATTGATTTAAAACCCTTTGACATAAAATATAACAGTCAAAAATCGCTCATCAACGGACACAATCAACCGCGCAAAGTACTCAAACTCGAAACCTGCTTTGCATGACAAAAGAACTTACGAACAGAGATGTTAACGATACCATAGAACTGCTACGTATTCACAGATAATCGATTTCACACACTTATATAATAGTGAATAGCTGAGTTTAACTGTTATTAACTGTGAAATATCAGGAATCTCTTTCTCCAGTCCACGTCACTAGTTTCTTTTATTTCCGCCAGGATCGTGTCGCCTTGCTCTGCGTCTATGCAGACCACTTAATTTACAATTGTGAGCAGGAGGCTAAGGATATTTAGTTTCAAGGACGTTCAGGATCTCCAGCAGAATGCTGGAACTTACTAAGGTCACCAGTCGCTAAACTTTACGAGGTTTAGTTGCACAATAGGTCTGTTGACCGCAGTGCCCGGAGTTTTTTAATCCCTTCCTCTAGTTATACTAATCTATTTATTAGCGAATGTCCACTGGGAAATGAGTAACTGAAGCTGCCATCATGGTAAGACCCAGACCCCGGATCCTTCAATGAATGATGATCTTGAAGTGTGTGTGTGTGTGTGTGTGTGTGTGTGTGTGTGTGTGTGTGTGTGTGTGTGTGTGTGTGTGTGTGTGTGTGTGTGTGTGTGTGTGTGTGTGTGTGTGTGTGTGTGTGTGTGTGTGTGTGTGTGTGTGTGTGTGTGTGTGTGTGTGTGTGTGTGTGTGTGTGTGTGTGTGTGTGTGTGTGTGTGTGTGTGTGTGTGTGTGTGTGTGTGTGTGTGTGTGTGTGTGTGTGTGTGTGTGTGTGTGTGTGTGTGTGTGTGTGTGTGTGTGTGTGTGTGTGTGTGTGTGTGTGTGTGTGTGTGTGTGTGTGTGTGTGTGTGTGTGTGTGTGTGTGTGTGTGTGTGTGTGTGTGTGTGTGTGTGTGTGTGTGTGTGTGTGTGTGTGTGTGTGTGTGTGTGTGTGTGTGTGTGTGTGTGTGTGTGTGTGTGTGTGTGTGTGTGTGTGTGTGTGTGTGTGTGTGTGTGTGTGTGTGTGTGTGTGTGTGTGTGTGTGTGTGTGTGTGTGTGTGTGTGTGTGTGTGTGTGTGTGTGTGTGTGTGTGTGTGTGTGTGTGTGTGTGTGTGTGTGTGTGTGTGTGTGTGTGTGTGTGTGTGTGTGTGTGTGTGTGTGTGTGTGTGTGTGTGTGTGTGTGTGTGTGTGTGTGTGTGTGTGTGTGTGTGTGTGTGTGTGTGTGTGTGTGTGTGTGTGTGTGTGTGTGTGTGTGTGTGTGTGTGTGTGTGTGTGTGTGTGTGTGTGTGTGTGTGTGTGTGTGTGTGTGTGTGTGTGTGTGTGTGTGTGTGTGTGTGTGTGTGTGTGTGTGTGTGTGTGTGTGTGTGTGTGTGTGTGTGTGTGTGTGTGTGTGTGTGTGTGTGTGTGTGTGTGTGTGTGTGTGTGTGTGTGTGTGTGTGTGTGTGTGTGTGTGTGTGTGTGTGTGTGTGTGTGTGTGTGTGTGTGTGTGTGTGTGTGTGTGTGTGTGTGTGTGTGTGTGTGTGTGTGTGTGTGTGTGTGTGTGTGTGTGTGTGTGTGTGTGTGTGTGTGTGTGTGTGTGTGTGTGTGTGTGTGTGTGTGTGTGTGTGTGTGTGTGTGTGTGTGTGTGTGTGTGTGTGTGTGTGTGTGTGTGTGTGTGTGTGTGTGTGTGTGTGTGTGTGTGTGTGTGTGTGTGTGTGTGTGTGTGTGTGTGTGTGTGTGTGTGTGTGTGTGTGTGTGTGTGTGTGTGTGTGTTACTACGTCCACGTCCGCAATTTAAGTTCGATTTGACTCAAACTTGGCACAAGAATTGATTTTTTAAATAGCTTGGAGAAGCTAACCCAGAAAAATTGGCTCAACAGTTTCAAAATGGTGGTCATTTCAGATCTTGAAATTCATAACTTTTATTGTCTTTACTATTTCTGAAAATCTGATTCCAACGTCGTAATTAGCGCACTGGATTTTCAAAACCAGATGAGATTAAGACATTTTATTTGACGGCGGTCAGGGTTCATTTTCGTATTTTCAGTGCAATTTGAACACAAATATAAATGCTAATATATACGGATTGTTTGCTGTAGTGATGGTAAAGTCAGAGTTTTTAAAAAATGGTAAAATAAAAAAGTTACTTTTGAAAAGCGGCTTCAATCACGTCAGTGAAACCGCAGCGTGCCGTGTAGTTTTTAAAAATCGTTTCGTCAAAATATAAACGAACGTTTAATTAACAGCTACTTGAAATCCCGTTTTTTTTTTCAAATATAATACGGCGCATAAAATAGTAATTAAAAGCTCAACGGAGATATAAATAAACAAGAATTAAAGCGACGAATAGAATATCAAAGGCACAAAGAGAGGGCCTAAATAAATCAGCTGTAGCGTAGCGTAATCTATCAAAGCGGAGCAAAACGTTGCGTTATTAATTAAATATTTATCTCTTACTTGTTTTGGATGGAAAGGTTTTGTAACGGTTATTGTGTAACGGGGGAAACCATTGCTCACTGCACGGTATGGTGACAGTGTACACAAGCAAAAGCAGTTTTGTTGAAATGGGATTATATTTAGCGGATCTGTTTCAGAGAATGTGATATAAGGGTGGCCATTGTGGTACAACCCGGACTCAGGTCGATCATGACCTCTAGATCGTGGTAATAATTTTAAAAGGGATTGAAAGAAATGTTTGAATTACCGCTCAAAACGATTTTTGCGTTTACGTGAGTTTGCTAGTGTTGGAAAATTCGTTTTTGTTTGGCACACGACACGGTTAGCAAGTCTGTTTTGAATTTGACAGTTTTAAAAGAGTCAGAAAAATCCTGACTAAGATAAATAGTCCCGAGATTTTAAACATGTTTAAAATGAATTAAAGTACGTCAATCTGTTTGTTCGCCAGTATTGTACAGACAGAAAGGCAGGCAGGCAGACAAAGAGAGACAGACAGACAGGCAGGCAGACAGACAGATGGACGGACAGACAGACAAACAGAGGAACGGACAGACGACACGCAGACTGACTGACAGATGGACAGAGACAGACGGACGAACAGACAGACAGACGGACGGACGGAGGACAGACAGGCAGACAGACAGACAGGCAGGCAGACAGACAGATGGACGGACAGACAGACAAACAGAGGAACGGACAGACGACACGCAGACTGACTGACAGATGGACAGAGACAGACGGACGGACAGACAGACAGACGGACGGACGGAGGACAGACAGGCAGACAGACAGACAGGCAGGCAGACAGACAGATGGACTGACAGACAGACAAACAGAGGAACGGACAGACGACACGCAGACTGACTGACAGATGGACAGAGACAGACGGACGGACAGACAGACAGACGGACGGACGGAGGACAGACAGGCAGACAGACAGACAGATGGACGGACAGACAGACAAACAGAGGAACGGACAGACGACACGCAGACTAACTGACAGATGGACAGAGACAGACGGACGGACAGACAGACAGACGGACGGACGGAGGACAGACAGGCAGACAGACAGACAGGCAGGCAGACAGACAGATGGACGGACAGACAGACAAACAGAGGAACGGACAGACGACACGCAGACTAACTGACAGATGGACAGAGACAGACGGACGGACAGATAGACGGAAGCCACACAGATGGACAGAAAGACGGACAGACAAACAGATACACAGGCAGACAGACAGACAGACAGACAGGCAGGCAGACAAACAGAGAGAGACAGACGGACAGGCAGACAGACCGACAGACACGCAGACAGACAGACGAACAGGCAAGACAGACAGACAGAGAGAGGCAGGCAGACCGTCACACCGGCAGACAGACATACGGACAAGCAGACAGACAGACAAAGAGAGACAGACAGACAGGCAGGCAGACAGACAGATGGACGGACAGACAGACAAACAGAGGAACGGACAGACGACACGCAGACTGACTGACAGATGGACAGAGACAGACGGACGGACAGACAGACGGAAGCCAGATATATGGACAGAAAGACGAACAGACAGACAAACGGACGGAAGGAGGACAGACAGGCAGACAGACAGACGGACGGACGGACGAACAGATAGACGGAAGCCACATAGATGGATAGAAAGACGGACAGTCAAACAGATACACAGGCAGACAGACAGACGGACAGGCAAACTACCAATGAAGCCTAAAAACGAATTTTCAATAGATTTCTTTAAGAATAGGATTTTTTTCGCTATTTTTCATATAGCGGAAAAATGAAAATGAAAAATCTATCAAATTCACGTTTGAGTACTTTTCAAAAATGTAACATTTCGTTAAATACGAACTCCACTTGTCCTACACAACTACGGTCTTCCTGTATGTTGAAATATGTTCAGATATGTCTGAAGTCGAACGTGAAACTACAGACTTGAAGCGAGATTAATCTCGAAGTTGCCACATACGATGTTAGCGAAACGTCGGAACAATGATTTTTTTTAGAAACAATTGTGAATAACGAATGTACACTGGTTTTCAATGTGATTCACATTTTTCCATCCGTGAAGGAACACGTGTTTATATATATATATATATATATATATATATATATATATATATATAAAAGAAGGAGACTTCGGTTCTATGAACACATCAGTAGACTCCCAACAACGACACTTGCCAACAGAATCCTTAAGTATATACAAGGTGTCAAATCAACAATGTCGTGGATCGCACAAGTCAGAATAGACCTACATGACGCAGAAATAAGACTCAACAGATGTTGAAGACAGGCGCGCATACAGGAGAAAGATGCTCGGTTGGAAGGTCCCAGAGAATGAAATCCCAAAGAGAGCAGGGGTAAAATGGACGGAGGAGCGGAGGGGAAGAGGATCCATGGGGACAGGATGAGGGAGGTGTGGAGGATTAGAAGGAACAAGACATGAGTCGGAGTGCTTTGCGTGATCCAACAGGGTCTATGCGCAAATAATAATAATAATAATATATATATATATATATATATATATATATATATATATATGCTTGTTCCTTCAAATCCTCCACACTTCCCTCATCCTGTCCCCATGGATCCTCCTCCGCTCCTCCGTCCATTTTACCTTTGCTCTCTTTGGGATTTCATTCTCTGGGATTTTCCACCCGAGCATCATTCTCCTGTATGCGTTCCTGTCTTTAATGTCGAGTCTACGAGATTTCTACGTCATGTAGGTCCATTCTGACTTGTGTGATCCACGACGTTGTTGATTTGACTCTTTCTATATACTTAAGGATTATGTTGGCAAGTCTCGTTGTTGGGAGGCTACTGATGTGTCCATAGAACTGAAGCCTCCTTTTTCTGATATCTGCCGCCAGGTTATATGTATATATATATATATATATATATATATATATATATATATATAAAAGAGAAATATACAAAAGATTTTTTTCTAACGGCCATACTTTATGTCAGTTGGACTAATGAAGGGTTGGCGTTAACGGAAAGGGAACGGTAGTAACTGCGTCTCGAACGCACGATTTTCAGATATTCAGCTCAGAGACGTAGTAATCGAACCGATGAAATCCACATCGCCCACTCAGCCACAATAAAAAGAAATAAAAGTATAAATTACTAAAAAAACTATTCAATGCATGCAGGCATAGTTAAAATTAAAATTTCACAAATGCAAATTAAATAAAGTTCAGCTGTACTCATCAGTGATTGGATTTTATTTCCCATAAGACTGAAGTTTAAGTTAAAATCATATTTCCTTTTATATTTTTGTTGTGTAGTTATTATAATCCCCTGTTAATTTTATAACTATAACCAAAACATCCGAATAGCTTTTTTTACTTTTTTAAAATCTTTTTCATAGTTTCATATTTTAAATTCATAAAATTATTTAAATATCTAGATACATAAAAAATTATATTTCTACTGCAAGATATAGATTTAAAAAAGATGCCTTACAAACTAGACCGGATGCTACAGAAAGTACAAGTGGCGCACTCTTACCTTAGCGACGTCAACCTTCTCGTTGTGCGGCGTCGCGACGCTGACTGCAGCGTGTTCTGGCGGAGATTTAATGTACTCCACGTTGAGAGCACTATCTAGCGGAGGCTTGATGAACTCTATCCGCCCACCCTCCACGCAGATGTTGGGGGCTAGAGGGTACGCAGGAGATAAGGCAGGTACCGCCGCTGGTGCTTCTGTGGGTGCGTAAGCCACCAGCTGGGCTTTGTCCTCGCATACTGGGTGGATTTGTCTGTTGAAAAAACACAATATGTTTGTACAAATTGTATTATTTTATAACCGCTATCTAGTTAAAGTGTATTCACAAAAAAAGTAACAAAATTTAATAACACGACATAAACGAACATATTATTATAGGAATATTTCTTAATTTTCACTACTTAAAAAAGCAGTTACTTTAAATATTCCAACCAATAAGTTATAAGTTATTTATACTATCACTTTTGTCAGAACATACGAAAATTAATCATTACTGCCATTACTTATCGACTAAATGAAAGCAAATGAAAAGACAATGTATGCGTATCTAAACGCTAAATTATGGTGGTGAAATATAAACAAAAAATGTATTATTATTATTATTATTATTATTATTATTATTATTATTATTATTATTATTATTATTATTATTATTATTATTATTATTATTATTATTTTAATTAGTATTTACAATCTGTCTTCAGGACACTAAGTAAATTGTATGGCTAAAATGACATGAGAGCATGTACCCATTGATACATACAAATAATGAGATTATATAAATAACAATAATAAAATATTGCTACATAATATTATATCTGTTAGGTCAGCTGTTAATTGTCAGGCAGGTCGCTAGGTATTCTCCTCTTGAGTCTTCGTGTTGTCGATCTCGTCATTAAATTTTCAGTCAAAACATTTGGATGGGCTAATATTCGATGTCGGTAACTATTGTTGTAAGTTTCAATTTCTTCTATGAGGGTCGGAATATTGAATTGCTTGTGGATTATTTCATTTGTGATTATTTTTGGAGCTGTTAAGATTAAACGTAGTATCTTAGATTGGGAGCGTTGTAAAATTGCAATATTTGATTTGCAAGCAGAACCCCATAGTTGTATCCCATACGTCCATATTGGTTTCAGTATTGTCTTATATAGTAATATTTTGTTATTGGTTGAAAGTTTTGATTTGTGCCCAATCAGCCAGTACATATTTCTGAGTTTAATACCAAGTTGTTTACGCTTAGTAAAAATATGTTTCTGCCAATTCAAGGTCTGTCCAGGTACTTCACTTCTGAGGTCTGCGGTATCAGTTTTTTATTTAGGGATACTGCTGGACATGTGTGCTTCCTTAATGTGAAGGTTATATGTTGACATTTAGCTTCATTAACGTTTATACGCCATTTTTCCATCCAAAGTTGAACTAGTTTCAAACTATGCTGCATTGTTTGAGAAGCTATCTGAGGATCATTATTGGAGGCCCTTACAGCAGTCCCATCTGCAAATGTGGCAGTGCTTACCCCTTGTGTCATGGGTAAATCACCAGTGAATATAAGATATAAAACTGGTCCCAGTACACTTCCTTGTGGTACTCCTGCATTAATCTCACATAGATTGGTTATTGAGCCTTGATGTCTCACCTGAAAATATCTTTTATCAAGGTATGATTTTTAACAGAATATAAAAGTTTGAAGGTAGATTTTTCTTTATTTTATATAATAGACCAGTATGCCATACTTTATCGAAAGCTTAATGACTAAAAATATGATTATAAATTATTGTCAGGATCGATTCAACGGATGTCGCTAGGTATCGATGTTGTTAATGTTACTTTTGTACCAATTTAGAATCGAATTGGTTATGAACGTTAGTACTTAACATATACACGTGGGCATATTTTTTAGTTTTAAAATACATATATTTATAATAATCTTCTTTATTTGTTTCACCCAACTTTGGGGTACACTAAATCAATCACTTTTTAATGTTCTGTGCCTTCCTCGTAGCCCAGTATTGCTTCATTCGTTGTGATATTGCTTTTCTTTCTTCGTCAGAGATTTTGATCGTTTCCTTGGATTTGACTTTGCCTTGGAACCGTTGCTTCTTGTCCTTGGTTATTGTTTTGGCTGTTCTGTCCATGAGCATAGTGTCAGTGATTTGTAGTTCTGTTATTTCTTTTCCTGTTTCTCTAAACCAAAGTGGTTTGGCTCTTTTATTGTGAAAGTAGTCAAATATTTTTTTGGTTAGTCTATTTTTGTCCATTCGGAGGATGTGCCCATAAAAATCAATTCTCCTTCTTCTTATTGTGTCTGATAGTGTTTCAGTTTTTTGGTAGAGTTTCATTACTGATGTGCAGTAATTGGTTGTTACGGAATTTGGGCCTAAGATTTTTAGTAATATCTTTTTTTCTTTGATCTCCAGCCTTTCAAGTGGGCCCTGGGTTGTGACAGATAATGTTTCAGCTGCACATAAGGCTTCTGGTTTAATTACCGTATGATAATGCCAGTATCTTACCTTTGTATTCCAAGAGAGGGACTTCTTAGAAAACAACATTACACGTACATTTTTTTTTTTGCAGCCACTTGAGATGATTTTGTTGTTGTTTTTTTTTAACTCGGGTTTTAAGCAAACTGGTGATTTACGTTTCGCTTTCCGTTTGTATTTTTAATTTCTCACTAATCGAAGTAGGTTGTGTTTAAAGTATTGGGATCGAACGAAAAATCGATTTATTGATTTTTTATTTATTTATTTTGTGTTTAACGTCCGACTATTGTGCACACTTGGGCTAATGCAGACGATGGGACGATATATAGCGTATGAAAATGCCAAGCCCTGGCCGGGAATCGAAACCGGGTCCTCGGGTGAAAGCCCAGTACGCTATCAACTAGGCCACCGAGGCGGCTATTACACATACATCAACTGGGCATTAAACAAAATATCTTCGTACCAAATTTCAAAACAATCGGTCAATACGTTTGGCCAAAACTCCGTACCAAACGCACAAACCAAACGGCGAACGGTCGAGTTGAGAGAACGGCTTCCCTCGGCCAATTACGGTAGACTGGTGGAAAAGGTTGCGTGAGCTTCAAAGTGCAATCGTGAGCCAAGGCCAAACAATTGTTTAAGAATACACTGCAAGGCCTACTGGTCTTTCTCTTCTACTTAGACGTCAGAAGCAGAACTCACTTTAACGTTGGGAATTAAAGAACATTATTATAATAGAAACGGCGAAGCATTATATAAAGAGTTATGCAATATGTCTACACAGCAGTACTGAAAATACAACAGTCTACCTTTCAGGCGCTAATAACTTTACACACAACCTACAGACGGCAGAGTAATGATTATTGAATAGTCCACAACTGCAGAACTTCAGGGCACAATGTCGTTTCTTCAGATGAAAAACTAGACGAAATTAAATGATTTAATAAAGGTTTAAAAAAAATTCTAGGTTAGGAATGTTACCTTACAGCTCGTGATTAATATAAAGAGAAACGGTTATCCAATTTAACCATTAACCGTAATATTTACGAAAAATACTACTGGTCCAAATCCATGAAGCGTTCAAAACTATTATAGGTTTTGCCGTTCAGCCAGTATTACGGGAAATAACCACCAACCACAAGTCTCAACGTTGAATCAGAGCCAGCCATCTTGGAACGGAAATTAATGAGAAAAAATCTGACGCATGCGTCTTTCACGTTTTATACAAAGTACTTTCGTACCAAATTTCAAAACAATCGGTCAACGCGTCTGATTGAAAAAAAGCTCCTAGTCCCTTACAACATCTGTCTTTTAATTTGTTACAAATACAACGTTGTTTGCCAGTTAATTGTAGTTTCGCGCATCAAAACACTGAAGTCAATTTCAGCTTATTTTAATTAAATTTTCTCACTGTATTACAGTCTTAGAATAAGTTAAACTTTAATTAGTTTAACCTTCTAATTAAAGAGTGGATAAAACAAATTCACAACCAATAGAAACGTATACAAGATAGAATAATTGTTATCTACAGAAAAAATACTAAATAATGAAAATTAATATTAGGATTTTTCTGCCATCTAGATCCACAACCAATTATGAAATTATCTTTTCACTAGACATCATTACTATTTAAGGTATTTAATTTTCTTAAATATTTGTCTATATTTTATCATCCTAACTACATAAAACAGATACCTTTTTTTGTGTTTAACGTCCGACTATTGTTGACACTTGTGTTAATGCAAACGATGGGATGATTTACAGCGTATGAAAATGCCAAGCCCTGGCCGGGAATCGAACCCGGGTCCTCGGGGTGAAAGCCCAGTACGCTATCAACTAGGCCACCGAGGCGGCTCAAAAACAGATACCTTGTATGTCAAACCAATTGGTCTGCAAACCGCGGCTCTTTGAATCCTTGGCTGAGGCTCTTCCACGAAATCTTTAGTGCAGGCACGGAATATTATTTATTAACTTGCCTTGTAAGGGATGAGTAAACTTTTTGAAACGCAAGCCTACAGAAATTTTTTTCGACGTTAGAAGAAGTAATTTCATTCGAAAACAAATTGTTGCCTTTTGCCGAAGATTTTGAAAGATAAACTCTAATACACTTCCATGCATGTTGAAATATTGTCGAAAAAATGTCCAATATTGACGTTTGCTATTTCAGAACAACACTGTTAAATATGAAGGAAGCTTTTCTCATCAGGTTCAAAGACTTTAAAAACAGCAACGCGACGTTAGTCTTTGTTAAAAAACCTCTGAATGCCACGGTAACAGAAATAAAGTGTTCGCCCTTTAATATTGATATTGGTAACACTGAAATGCAGTTGCTGGATTTAAAAAATAAAGAATTGTGGAGCTCAAAATTCGAGCGTCTTTACACCGATTTAGAGACGACATACAAACCTGACACCCTCACTTTCCAAGGAAATGCAAGGCCATTGTTCACATTAGTGGAGTATTTGTAGTATTTTCTTAAGGAAACATTTATATTATTTAACTTTTTATATTTTTAAATAAATATTATCTTTATTTAAGTATGGTACCAAGTTTTATTTAATGTACCGTTAGTTAAACTAATACATATTTAGCAAAGGCAAGCTCGAAAGTGTACTTTATTTCTAATTATTTTCATAAAAATGTCTCTGCTAAAGCAAAGCGTAAGTTTTAAAAAATGGCTCTTTGAGTAAACTTCAATTTTCTATTTTTTATATATGGCTCTTTTGGATGACAAGTCTGCCGACCACTGGACTAGATGATTGTTTAGTCAATGTTTTAGGTTTATAAATTCTATTTCGAGGTGAAAACGCTATTAAAAGCATTATCGAATGTGGTTAGGCAATCAGTTAAGGGCACTTTCCGTCTAAACAATTTCTACCTTAAACTTGTTCACAAACTTTAACAATTCTATTACAATTAACACTATAATATCAGTAGGGTTTTAGAGGAAGGATAGAAGTTTGTGCTAGTACAGTGGCGGGCACGTTACGCGAACTGCGCACGCTCAAAGTAAAGCTATTATTTTCTACTGCTTAGATTCGACACGTGTACTAAATATAATCATATCTCAGAAAATAATTACGCCATCCGAGTGAACCAAATATTCACTTTATACCCCATTTTAGAAATTTAAATACACTTCGTTTCCTAAACTAAAACTACTTTTAAAATTAAAAATATTATTTATCATGTATGATCTTTTATCATACATGCTTAGTGACGAACATGCTTTTATGTTAATAGGAAAAAAAACCGATCAGTCAGGTTACGTTAGGTTCAACAGATCTGATCGAGCGAAGCGAAGCCTTTGTTTTTTTGTACGCAGTATTGGCAAAACGCACCGACCGATTGTTTTCAAATTTGGTAAGAAAGTACCTTGTATAAAGCCCGAACGACCTCTGTGTAACATTTTCTCCCATTCAATTTCGTTTCAAGATGGCAGCCTTTGGTCTACAATAATGAGTGTACGTTGTTTTAGTCAAACGCATTGACCGATTGTTCTGTACTTTGTACAAAGCCCAAATGGCGTACGATTTACGTGCACGCAGTTGGTTTGTGCGTTTTATCCAAAGGCATTGACCGACTGTTCTGCAATCGGAAGCAAAGGTACCTTGTAAAAGCCCAAATGACGTATGACTTACGTGCACGCAGTTTGTTTGTGCGTCTGTGTGTTTGTTTATGCTGTTTTGCCCAAACGCATTGACCGACTGTTCTGCAATCGGAAGCAAAGGTACCTTTGTAAAAAG
The DNA here is from genome assembly GCA_022606455.1 of Callitettix versicolor. Classification (NCBI taxonomy): domain Eukaryota; kingdom Metazoa; phylum Arthropoda; class Insecta; order Hemiptera; family Cercopidae; genus Callitettix; species Callitettix versicolor. The sequence goes on along the minus strand of CM040186.1, from coordinate 105,392,790 downwards.
CCCAAATGACGTATGATTTACGTGCACGCAGTTGGTTTGTGCGTTTTATCCAAAGGCATTGACCGACTGTTCTGTAATCGGAAGCAAAGGTACCTTGTAAAAAGCCCAAATGACGTATGATTTACGTGTATGCTGTTGGTTTGTGCCTGTGTGTTTGTTGTTTGTTTATGCTGTGTTGCCCAAACGCACTGACCGATTGTTCTGGAATCGGAAGCAAAGGTACCTTGTAAAAAGCCCAAATGACGTATGATTTACGTGTATGCAGTTGGTTTGTGCCTGTGTGTTTGTTCTTGTTTGTTTATGCTGTGTTGCCCAAACGTACTGACTGATTGTTCTGGAATCGGAAGCGAAGGTGCCTTGTAAAAAGCCCAAATGACGTATGATTTACGTGCACGCAGTTAGTTTGTGCGTCTGTGTGTTCGTTCGTTTGTTTGTTTGTTTATGCTGTTTTGCCCAAATGCATGGACCGATTGTTCTGGAATCAGAAGCAAAGGTACCTTGTAAAAAGCCCAAATGACGTATGATTTACGTGTACGCAGTTGGTTTGTGCGTCCGTGTGTTCGTTTGTTTGTTTGTTTACGCTGTTTTGCCCAAATGCATTGACCGATGGTTCTGGAATCGGAAGCAAAGGTACCTTGTAAAAAGCCTAAATGACGTATGATTTACGTGTACGCAGTTAGTTTGTGCGTCTGTGTGTTCGTTCGTTTGTTTGTTTGTTTATGCTGTTTTGCCCAAATGCATGGACCGATTGTTCTGGAATCAGAAGCAAAGGTACCTTGTAAAAAGCCCAAATGACGTATGATTTACGTGTACGCAGTTGGTTTGTGCGTCCGTGTGTTCGTTTGTTTGTTTGTTTACGCTGTTTTGCCCAAATGCATTGACCGATGGTTCTGGAATCGGAAGCAAAGGTACCTTGTAAAAAGCCTAAATGACGTATGATTTACGTGTACGCAGTTGGTTTGTGCGTCTGTGTCTTCGTTTGTTTGTTTAAGCTGTTTTGCCCAAATGCATTGACCGATGGTTCTGGAATCGGAAGCAAAGGTACCTTGTAAAAAGCCAAAATGACGTATGATTTACGTGTACGCAGTTGGTTTGTGCGTCTGGGTGTTCGTTTGTTTGTTTGTTTAAGCTGTTTTGCCAAAACGCATTGACCGATTGTTCCCGGAATCAGAAACAAAGATACCTTGAAAAAGCCCAAATGACGTATTATTTACGTGCACGCAGTTGGTTTTGTGAGTCTGTGTTCGTTTGCTTTTTATTTAAGCTGTTTTGCCCAAACGCATTGACCGATTTTTTGAAATTTGAAACGAATAAACCGCGCACAAAGCCCGAGCGGAGTCTGTATAAGACTATTTACCATTTACCGTTTCAAGATGGCGGTCCCTGGTATAACTAGGATGAGTTTACGCATTTTTGATCAAACTCATTAACCGACTGCCTAAACATTTGCTAACTTGTATAAAGCCAAATTGACGTATATGTAAATTATTCCCCAATTTAATTCCGTTTCAAGATGGCCATCACCGATTTAATGATAACGACTGTAAGCAATTTTAATCAAACGCGTATGCCGATTGTTTTGAAATTCGGTGCGAAAGTACCTTGAATAAAACCTGAAGGACTTATGTGTAAGATTCTTTACCATTCACTTCCGTTTCAAAACGGCGGGCTCCGGTTTAAAGTTGAGAATGTATATTGGCTGAACGGCAAAACCTATCACAATTTTGACCGCTTCAAGGAGAAAAAGCATAAAATGTCCAATACAGTTATTACAGTAACATTCTTCGCAAATATTACGGTTACCGCTTAAATTGGCGGACAAAGTTACCAGCGCTGTCGCGGAGCGATTTTTATATAAATTAAGAAAATACCACGAGATCTGTTTGTTTGAACTGATAGTATTTTAAGCTAACAAAGTTCTATCTCTTTGTTTCACCCAACCTTGGGGTACACTAAATAAATCACTTTTCAATGTTCTGTGCCTTCCTCGTAGCCCAGTATTGCTTCATTCGTTGTGATCTTGCTTTTCTTTCTTCGTCAGAGATTTGGATCGTTCGCTTGGATTTGACTTTGCCTTGGAACCGTTGCTTCTTGTCCTTGGTTATTGTTTTGGCTGTTCTGTCCACGAGCATAGTGTCAGTGATTTGCAGTTCTGTTATGTCCTTCTCTGTTTCTCTAAACCAAAGTGGTTTGGCTCTTCTACTGCGAAAGTAGTCAAATATTTTTTTTTTAACATTATTATTCTCTCTTTATTTGTTTCACCCAACTTTGGGGTACACTAAATGAATCACATTTTAATGTTCTGTGCCTTCCTCGTAGCCCAGTGTTGCTTCATTCGTTGTGATCTTGCTTTTCTTTCTTCGTCAAAGATTTGGATCGTTCGCTTGGATTTGACTTTGCCTTGGAACCGTTGCTTCTTGTCCTTGGTTATTGTTTTGGCTGTTCTGTCCACGAGCATAGTGTCAGTGATTTGCAGTTCTGTTATGTCCTTCTCTGTTTCTCTAAACCAAAGTGGTTTGGCTCTTCTACTGCGAAAGTAGTCAAATATTTTTTTTTTAACATTATTATTCTCTCTTTATTTGTTTCACCCAACTTTGGGGTACACTAAATGAATCACATTTTAATGTTCTGTGCCTTCCTCGTAGCCCAGTATTGCTTCATTCGTTGTGATCTTGCTTTTCTTTCTTCGTCAGAGATTTGGATCGTTCGCTTGGATTTGACTTTGCCTTGGAACCGTTGTTTCTTGTCCTTGGTTATTGTTTTGGCTGTTCTGTCCATGAGCATAGTGTCAGTGATTTGCAGTTCTGTTATGTCTTTCTCTGTTTCTCTAAACCAAAGTGGTTTGGCTCTTCTACTGCGAAAGTAGTCAAATATTTTTTTTTTAACATTATTATTCTCTCTTCATTTGTTTCACCCAACTTTGGGGTACACGAAATCAATCACTTTTTAATGTTCTGTGCCTTCCTCGTAGTCCAGTATTGCTTTATTCGTTGTGATCTTGCTTTTCTTTCTTCGTCGGAGATTTGGATCGTTCGCTTAGACTTGACTTTGCCTTGGAACCGTTGCTTCTTGTCCTTGGTTATTGTTTTGGCTGTTCTGTCCATGAGTGTCAGTGATTTGTAGTTCTGTTATGTCCTTCTCTGTTTCTCTAAACCAAAGTGGTTTGGCTCTTTTATTGTGAAAGGAGTACAATATTTTTTTGGTTAGTCTATTTTTGTCCATTCGGAGGATGTGCCTATAAAAATCAATTCTCCTTTTTCTTATTGTGTCTGATAGTGTTTCAGTTTTTTGGTAAAGAATTTCATTACTGATGTGGAGTAATTGGTTGTTACGGGATTTGGGGGCCTAAGATTTTTCGTAATATCTTTCTTTCTTTGATCTCCAACCTTTCAAGTGGGCCCTGGGTTGTGAGAGATAATGTTTCAGCTGCATATAAGGCTTCTGGTTTAATTACCGTATGATAATGCCTTATCTTTGTATTCCAGGAGAGGGACTTCTTGTTGTATGTGTCTTTGGTAAGTTGGGAGGCTAATTCAACTTTATTTCTCCTAGATTCCATTTTCTCTAGGGCGTTCCAGCTGATCCATTCCCCAAGATATTTGAATTCTTTGATTATCTCAATGTTCTCCCACTTGAAGCTTTTTTCATGGGTTTTGTATGTTTGTCAATATTTTAGTAAAAACGTTCTTTATTAGAAAATAAAGAATGCATAGTGTTAACGTTAATGTTAATGCAAATGTTAATAATAAAAATACATAATGTTATCAGTCAAACTTAACGGAAACTTCGTGACGCCTAATGTCACGTGGATTGTGTAATTAAATTATTAAATCAAAGACCGAAAAGATCTTTTCATAATTCCACAAGATTGCTCAGTGTACTCACCGTGGAGACGTTGCCACTCTGAACTTATCTATAGTCGCGTCTGTTTGTATGTTACTGTCCAGCCCGGGTTTGTTTAACCTAGCGTTGTTATTGTTGTTATTGTTGTTGGAAGCCCTGCAACAAATGTAACAATAAATTACTTAACGAGAAACATTTACAACTGCACAACTGTAAACAGATCCACTTAAATTATTTACTGACCAAACAAACCGGTATATGGTGAAACTGCAACGTATCAAGGGAAATTATAATTGTTTGTGTCAAAAAATTCTTTTATTCATGTTTCGCCGTAAGGCATCTTCAGACGTAGTGAATCTAAAAATTATTATATTAAAAAAATACTGTTAATTGATCAATAAGTTTGTTCCTTTTTGACATATATTTTGTTAAACAATATTAGTGCTGTAATTTTCTTATATAATTTAGAGTTTTACCAAGTACCGACAATGTGTTTAATAAATAACATAAAAGAAGCAACTATTGCTTCGTCAACATTCTTTTATAAAAATAGATAATTTTTAGTTTTACTATATCTGAAGATGCCTCACGGCGAAACATGTGTCACTGAATAAAAAATTATTTTGTGCATCTATATTAGTGTTCTAATTTACCTTGATATCGACTTAAAAGCGGTTTTGAAAGGAATCGATTTTCCATTTATTTGACCAATTTTAACGGACTGTTTAATAATTAACTTTTTAATAACTGACTGTTTGATACTTGACTGTTTAATAAGTTACTGTTTATCGACTATCTGTTTAATAACTGACTGTTTAATAACCGTCTGTTCTATAATTGTCTGTTTATTAACTGTCGGTTTAGCAACTTCCTGTTTAATAACTGTCTGTTTAATAGTCGACTGTTTCATAACTGTCTGTTTAATAATTCACTGTTTAATAACTGTCTGCTTGATACTTGACTGTTTAATAACTTATTATTTCTTGACTATATGTTCAGTAACTGACTGTTTAATAACTATCTGTTTAGTAACTTTCAGTTTAATAAATAACTGTTTAATAACTTACTGTTTATTGACTGTTTAATAACTATATGTTTAATAATTGACTGTTTCATAACTTTCTGTTTAATAACTGACTGTTTAATAACTTATTGTTTATTGACTGTTTAATGACTGCCTGTTTAATAACTGACTGTTGACTGTTTAATAACTATCTGTTTAGTAACTATCTGTTTAATAACTGACTGTTTAATAACTTACTGTTTATTGACTGTTTAATAACTGTCAGTTTAATAACTATATGTTTAATAATTGACTGTTTCATAACTTTCTGTTTAATAACTGACTGTTTATTGACTGTTTAATAACTGCCTGTTGACTGTTTAATAACTATCTGTTTAGTATATATCTGTTTAATAACTGACTGTTTAATAACTTACTGTTTTTTGACTGTTTAATAACTGTCCGTTTAATAACTATATGTTTAATAATTGACTGTTTCATAACTGTGTGTGTAATAACTGACTGTTGACTGTTTAATAACAATACAAGCGCACTTGATTTTTTTATTAATTGCTTATTCCTCAACCGATCCTTTTTAAACTTTACATACTATTTAAAAACATTATCGAAAATATAATGAGAAAATTTCAACGCACTTTTGTTTATTTAACAAAATGGCGGCAACAGAAAAATAACAGATGTTGAAAAGCAGTACGGCTTTTGTTGAGTTCGGGAAATAAAATTCTACCGTTACACACTATAAACACAAAAAAACCGTTGATTTTATTTCTCTTAAAAATCAATGAATATAACATTAAGATAAATTTATTCATACACAGCGACCATAAATATTTTTTATATAACGACCACTCAAAAAGTAACTTAGAATGGGCTTCCTTTTACGGCTTAAAATGATGGCTGCTCTAATAACTTATTTTTCAACGGGAATTTGCTAAAATCAAAATTTAACAAACAGTTTATTCTACAGCGACACCCACGCATCCAAATAAAAACCACTTTTTGAAGTGAATACTTCTTATGGCGGGGAATGTATGTATGTTTCGCACGGGAAAAAATCCAGTTTGCCGTCACGCATCACGGTCTCTTATACATTTTTGTTTTAAAATGTATTTTTGAAGTGAAAACTTGTATGTTCGCGCCATTATACTACTTACCCCAGTCCAACTTAATTATTTAGTTTTGTGACAAGTGTTAACTGTGTAACCGTGACGTTTTATACGTTATTATATATTGGCAGGTGTGAATAATAAATATTTCAATTATTTTAAACGCCATTATACTACTTACCCAGTCCAACTTTATTTAGTATTTAGTTTTATGACAAGTATTAACTGTGTAAAGGTGACGTTTTATACGTTATTGTTAGGTGTGAATAATAATTATTTAAATGCCATTATACTACTTACCCAGTGCAACTGAATTATTTAGTATTCAGTTTTGTAATATATGTTAACTGTAGGCTACAACAGTGAGGTTTTAATAATATTTTATACTTCTTAATATAATATTTTAAATTTGAAAGTTATGTGTGTGTTTTTGTTTGTTATTCAATCACACATTAACTACTGGACCGATTGAGATGAAATTTAAAATGAACATGGTTTAGGTACCTGAGATGGACACAGATGTAGTCCTCTTTTAAAAATCCGAATCCCTGTTATTATTTATTATAAAATTATTCTTTATAAGCTTACATTTGCAACGATTTTAATTGAAACAATCTTATAATTCCATACAACCTGCCTTTCCAAATTAAAATATTGCAGTTTCCATTGAAGTTAGCATTTACAATGACAATTAATAAGTCAGATATTAAGAGTAGCAGGAATACATTTGGAACTCCGTGCTTCTTCCATGGTCAGTTATAGCCTATTCTAGTGTCGAGTATCAAAAATCTATGTCTTGCCAAAAAACCATAAAATCATATAATATTGTATTTAGAAATATATTAAACTGAAATGAACGTACTCATGATTTTGAAAATCGACTATAAATTTTATTACCTACATTACAATTGCGAGTGAAGCCGCAACGGGTAACCGCTAATTAAATCATAATAGTGAAAGAAGTATAGTCAGGCATGCCAAAAGAAGTAGTCACTTCTATCGGCCAGTCCCACTACTGCCCACTTTTTTTATTCAAAAGACGTAAATATGAAAAAAAATCCGTCAAACATTTCAATTTATTTTCAAGATCTAAAAAAAAAAGAAACGTAAATGGAAAAAGTATAACAAAGTACAAATAATTTATTACGAACGAACGTTTCGCACAGATCCGTTGTGCATTGTTCACCGTGATACACAAACGTTTCCCGTGTAAAGAAAGACAAAATGGCCGCCACTGTTTTATTTCAAAAGCAGCGTCTCTGAAAGGAAGCAATTACAAGTTCGTAAAGTTGACTTTTAATATTCTACGCGGACTTGCCGTGTCTCATTTTCAACGGACGCCATTCGTCAGTGATGCCGTAATTCCTGAACCCCCCCCCCACGTTCTTTTAAAAGAACAGACTTTCGGTATAACTTTTATGCCTTAAATTTAAGCGAAAGAGAACGCATCAAACACAAGGGCCTGTTTTCACACCCTCACTACACTATTATAAAAGACAGCACGGTGAATGTCAAAATATCGATTGAGTAGGTTTCAGGTTCCTTGGGTTTTAAAAAAATGCTTTTAATTATTAAAATAACGTTTTTTGTCAAAACAAAGTGAGGCGGTCATGGAACTGGCCGAAAGAACTGCAAACTTAAACATCGCATATGCTCCAATTGTTAATGTTTTTGAATGTAGGGCGAAAATTTGGGGCAACAATTTCAAAGCTGAGTTGGGCGTGTAGTTCAACGGCGTTTATAAATAAATTTAAATAATTAATAAACTTACTTCTATACATAATAATATTAATGAACAATGTTAAAAGTAAATACGTGATATATTTAACTGTTAACACTGTATCATTTTTTTTGCTAGTTGAAAAGAGAATCAGTCAAGCGAAAGAGAACTCATAAACCCCGCGGGGGGAGGGTTGCAGACTACCTGCACCTATTGAGAAGATTTTTTTCATTTTCAAAACTGACGGCGGTCGGGGTTCATTTTCCTTTTTTCCATGCAATTTAAAATGCAAATTTTAACGCAGATTACGAGTAAAGATTTGTTTAAATGTAAGATAAAACAGCGAAACAGCTGCGTGCGCCATTATTATTTCGTAAATTATATATCAAAGCATCGTTTGCAAGTGAAATAATTATAAAACTCCACCCATTCTACACACTGTTATTACAAAGCCTTATCTGTTTGCCTCCCAGCCGACTGTAATATTTACTGCCTGCATTGTTTTATTTACTAAAAACACAAAAAACCTGTAATAGTTGAGCGTAAGTACGGTAGAGGTCTCTGAACTCGTATTATCTCTCTGAGTCAACAATAATTACGGCAACAGCAAAGCGCCAGGGACTCGGCCAATTACGTCCACTCAAAAACGTATCTTTTTATTGCGCATGCTCACGTCATGACGTTCGTGAACTTGAATCTACGATTAAACTGTAAAGGGTATATTTGTAAAATATTTGATGAAACTTTCACTATATATTATGTTCAAATATTTGGCAAAGTTGTACCAAAGAAAAGATATTACATTCGTCAAATTTCTTTGATTTTATTAACTACAAATATTTTGAGGTTATGTTTACGCAAGTGCAGTAGCTGTTTTTTTTTTTTTTTTGCTATTTTAAGGCGAAAAGCACATTAATGCTACTATCGCTCCCTAAATGTAAGTGTGAGTGTAAAGTGTTTAAGTCGTAAGTGTAGTGTTGTAAGTGTAAATGTGTGTTAGACTCGGGTACCGCGAGAAACACCTAAATCCTCTAAGTAGGTGCAGCTAATCTGCACCCCCCTGTGGGATGCAGTAACTGTAATGAAGAGAATAATGTTGGTTGTTATACCGCTGCATTAAGCGCTTATCTTGCTGTGGCACTACTAAATAAAAAAAAAAGAAGAAGAAGGATTTGGGTCCGACCATGGATACAAAGGAGAAATGCCTAGGTGTAAATGCCACTATTATTAAAGAACTGCGTTTAGAAGATCGTGATTCAAAAAGATGATTTTTAAGAATGAGTGTATTTTAAATATCGATTTTTGTAAGCATTAGCGTGGATATACCACAAACACACTTCTTTTTCGTATTGTAGAATTAATGATTTTACTGCTTCAAAAGTCCGTGACTATTTCGCCATCGTTTTAAATTGTACGCAACGAAAAGAACGGAAGGAACATGTGACACAAACAGGAAATTACCAAATTTTTTGGTTATATCTACGTATTTTGAAAATCTTTATCGAAGAATCACCAAAGTTTAATAAAAGTGTAAGTTCATCACAGGACCGTCAAACCGATGTGTTTTGAAAGGAAAATGTAAACTTTCATTAATATCAAGAAAACGTAATGTTTGAGGCGATTTTGACAATACTCTCGGATCTCTTCAAACCACGAAGATTCGATGACCTTCATATTTATGATTTTTTGTTCTTTTCAGAGCTGAAAAGTAAATTGACTGACAGATTTTTATGAATTTTGACGTTTTTTGTGTTTAAAGTCCGACTATTGTGCACACTTGGGCTAATGCAGACGGTGGGATGATTTTATAGCGTATGAAAATGCCAAGCCCTGGCCGGGAATCGAACCCGGGTCCTCGGGGTGAAAGCCCATTCAACTAGGTCACCGAGGCGAGGAATGAATTTTGACGTAGAGGTTAGGTTAGATTATAAAAGATTAACATATCAAAGAAACAGATATATGACACATATATCTCGGGCCTTTTTTAATTTTTCGAAAAAAGTTTCTGTGAGTTCTGGTTCAAAACTGGCTTTTTACATACTATCGAAATAAAAATTTATTAGAAAATCTGTCAAATTTAATAAAATATACAAACACATACCTACTCAACTCATCAGTGTAAAAAATTTTAAATAAAAACAAAATAAATTCTAACGGTAGAAAGGTTTTGGTTTGAATTTTCTGCTTTTGAACTGTGAATTGATATTCACAGGTTTTAATACATCCAACATGAGTTATGATTCATTATACAATAGCATATCTTACGTCCAATTTTTTTTTTTTAATCAGCCGCCTCGGTGGCCTAGTTGATAGCGTACTGGGCTTTCACCCCGAGGCTCGGGTTCGATTCCCGGCCAGGGCTTGGCATTTTCATACGCTATAAATCATCCCATCGTCTTCATTAGCCCAAGTGTGCACACTAGTCGGACGTTAAAAAAAAATAAAATAAAATAAAAATCAAACTTTACTTTCATGTTCCCTAGATTTTTTTTTCACAACCGAATCTGATTTTTGCGGCAAATAATTTAATACGAGAAAGTTTGTGTAATGTTTTTGCACAGTTTTATGGTCACAGCTTCGCTTCCAAATAATTTTACATTGATTTTTGCAATACTACTGTTCTTCCAAAATAGTGATTTTTAGCAAGATAAGATCAGCAGTGACCGCAATGCGTTGCCCGTGAATACACGTGTTCACAGTGCACGTTCTATGTAATAGACTAATTTAACGTACAGTATAACAACGATTCTCTCTTTGTTTCTAAATTAAAATAGTACTCAAAAAAACAGCTAGATGACGTTGGTAGTAATTTTCCGTTACTTATTTAATTTTAAAATATTTAATTAGAAATTCTAATTAAAATTAATTAATAAACTAATTAATTATAATTAATTAATAGTTGGTTTTAATTAATTAAAACCTAATTATAATTATATTTAAAATACTGCTTTGAGGAGTTCTCCGACCATCTTCTGTCCCCCTAATTAATCAATTCAAACTATGCGTGCGATACATTTTTGGCTGTAATTCGCGATTCGCGAGAACACACACACACACACACACACACACACACACACACACACACACACACACACACACACACACACACAATACAGGAATGTTAACAGACAGACATACCAGCCTACCTTGGTCACCGCATTACTTATAAGAAATAATCCATAGGTTATGTTCTCACGACAAGAGATTGTTACTGTCTAATCTGTGATTGGTTAGTCAAGGATGACAGGCAAAGTAATTGAGACCTCTAGGTACAATACGACAACTACCTCCAGACATGCTATCGCCATTAGTGGCTGCTCAGTGCTTCGTGGTACTGCGGCCATTAACTGACCCATGGGGTGAGGCCGGGTAAGGGAGTCATGGTCACGTCCTTTACTAACAATAGCCACCAAGCGGCCGAACACAATCCTAACGTGTTAACACTATTTACTAGAAATGCTTTCTAATTTCAAGTTATTTTGTTTGTTTTTGGGTGTTTAACGTCCGACTATAGTGCACACTTGGGCTAATGCAGACGATGGGATGATTTATAGCGTATGAAAATGCAAAGCCCTGGCCGGGAATCGAACCCGGGTCCTCGGGGTGAAAGCTCAGTACGCTATCGAGGCCATCGAGACGGCTAACAGCATATCATATAGTTTGATGAAAACAAGAACGGTAATCTGATTGAATTAATTCTGAAGAAGGAAAATGGCTCAGCGTCCTGAAGTACTGAGGAGACAGTAAAAGCACCGTTGCCAAACTTCACCAGAGGCATACTTCGCAGCCAATAGTCTGATTAAAACAATACGAATATGCTAGAATCGATTATAAAGACGAAAAGTGGCAAAGTTCTTGATTGGCATTGTCGAGCATTCCCACAGTAGCGCATTGTTGCCAAACTTCGTCCAAGACATGCTGATGTGCCAATAATGTCGTATGATCAAAAGAACATACAACACTGCCTACCCTTACCTAGATTTCGTGTATTCTCACGTATTCAGGACTCTTGGAATTCCGAATAAATTTCTATAATTTATTTTCAAGTTATTAGCAAACATTCATTGCAAAATTTGGTTCGAGTAGCATTTCATGGAAGGATTCAGACACGGGGTTTCCTTGTTATGATCTCTAGACAGCTTTCCAAGGGGTTGTTGTAAATTTAATATATGAACTATTAGTTCAAACAGTAGACCAAGCTTTAATTTCCTGGGACACTGCTCTATAACAGCCCTCAATCGCGCTCTTCACTTTTTTCACGAATTTAAACGGTAACCGTAATTTTTTTGGAAAAAAGTAATCAGAAATTTTATGTTCTTTCTTCAAGAAGTGGTCAAAATTATATGTTTTTGCAGTATTACAGGAAATAACCAGCAACTACACTCTCAACGATCAATCAGAGCTCGTCACCTTGAAAAAAGGAAATAAATAGGGATTTATGTAAAAATCTTATACGTAAGTCTTTTGGGCTGTATACAAGATAAATTCGTAACAAATTTGAAAAGAATCGGCCAATGCGTTTGGCCAAAACTTCGTACACTCGTCATCCGTAAATCAGAATCCGCCATCTTGAGATAAAAGTAAATAGGAAAAATATCTTATACATACGTCATTTTGGCTTTATAAAAGATATCTGTGTAATTTTGAAGGTGAAATCAGATTTTGAAAAAAGTGTAATAAGACAATAATTTGTAGGTAATTAGTTTCATAGTAAGTAATTAGTTTCACTGACATTGTGAATTTTGGGTAATTAGTTTCATTGTAGGTAATTAGTTTCATTATAGGTAATTAGTTTCATTGACATTGCAGGTATTTAGTTTCATTGTATAAAATTAGTTTCATTGACATTATAGGTAATTAGTTTCATTGTGGGTAATAAGTTTCATTGTGGGTAATTAGTTACATTGTAGTAATTAGTTTCATTGTAGGTAATTAGTTTCACTGATATTGTAGGAAATTATTTTCATAGTAGGTAATTAGTTTCATTGTAATTAGTTTCATTGTGGGTAATTAGTTTAATTGTAGGTAATTAGTTTCATTGACATTGCAGGTATTTAGTTTCATTGTAGAAAATTCGTTTCATTGACATTGTGGTTAATTAGTTTCATTGTGGGTAATTAGTTTCATTGTAGGTAATTAGTTTCATTGTATGTAATTCGTTTCACTGATATTGCAGGTACTTAGTTTCACAGTAGGTAATTAGTTTCATTGACATTGTGGTTAATTAGTTTCATTGTGGGTAATTAGTTTCATTGTAGGTAATTAGTTTCATTGTGGGTAATAAGTTTCATAGTAGGTAATTAGTTTCACTGACATTGTGGGTAATTAGTTTCAGTGTGGGTAATTAGTTTCATTGTTGTAATTATTTTCATTATAGGTAATTATATCATTGACATTGTAGGTATTTAGTTTCATTGTAGGTAATTAGTTTCATTGACATTGTAGGTAATTAGTTTCATTGTAGGTAATTAGTTTCATTGACATTGTAGGTAATTAGTTTCATTGTAGGTAATTAGTTTCATTGACATTGTAGGTATTTAGTTTCATTGTAGGTAATTAGTTTCATTGACATTGTAGGTAATTAGTTTCATTGTAGGTAATTAGTTTCATTGACATTGTAGGTAATTAGTTTCATTGTAGGTAATTAGTTTCATTGACATTGTAGGTATTTAGTTTCATTGTAGGTAATTAGTTTCATTGACATTGTAGGTATTTAGTTTCATTGTAGGTAATTAGTTTCATTGACATTGTAGGTAATTAGTTTCATTGACTTCAGAATGACAGATATGTACAGCGATCATTACAAAAGCTTATTCGCTACAAAAACGTCCGTCAGTATTATTCCAAAGTGTTTGTAATTTTTTCTCACTACAAATTTTACTGTCACGAGTTACTTTTACACATTTCTACAATTACTCACTTCAATTGAACGTTTACAACCAATATTACATAAAATAACGCAGGATCTGTTTTCTACAACTTATAATTCTAGAAGCGCCTGCACGCCTTCCCGATCCTTCTCCGGTCTCCCTTCGCGTTACCAAAAATAAAAGCACGGCATCACTCAGCGAGATTGTCTTGATTTATGTTGGAATCACAACCTTGGCGTGGTTTATACTTTATAGCTGCTCTCGGTTAATTTGCCTCGTAAAATGAATCTTCAAAGAGCGTAGCCCCCCTCCTATTCCGGAAGAATGCCCAAGAGAGCGTGGGTGATGTATGAGGTCCTCCAACGACTCGAGTTGACGTCTAAATTGTTGTTTGTTTCTTACTAACATTCACTTCCACGTCACGTCTACAAATCTGTTATCTCCTTTCTTCTCTCTTAGATTTTAGGGATTTACTGAAGCTCACTTTACATTCTTCACGGTCACGTGATGCGACTGTTACATACGTGATATCGTTACGTTTTACTGAATCAGTTCAAGGTCGCGGCGGGTTTCCCTATAAAATGTTCTTCAATTTATTGTTACCACGTGACAAAATTATGAGACTCGAAACAAAACTGACGTGATAAAAGCGAATTTTCAAAAAATAACAACATAATATTGGAGTTGAAATAGGGATACGACGTTTCCACCTCAACTCTTCGCTTTGTGAAAAGCTAGCTTGCATAAAATTGCACGTAAACTACGTTGCGGGTTTTCCTATAAAATGTTCTTCAATTTATTGTTACCACGTGACAAAATTATGAGACTCGAAACAAAGCTGACGTGATAAAAGCGAATTTTCAAAAAATAACAACATAATATTGGAGTTGAAATAGGGATACGACGTTTTCACATCAACTCTTCGCTTTGTGAAAAGCTAGCTTGCATAAAATTGCACGTAAACTACGTTGCGGGTTTTCCTATAAAATGTTCTTCAATTTATTGTTACCACGTGACAAAATTATGAGACTCGAAACAAAGCTGACGTGATAAAAGCGAATTTTCAAAAAATAACAACATAATATTGGAGTTGAAATAGGGATACGACGTTTTCACATCAACTCTTCGCTTTGTGAAAAGCTAGCTTGCATAAAATTGCACGTAAACTACATGGCGGGTTTTCCTATAAAATGTTCTTCAATTTATTGTTACCACGTGACAAAATTATGAGACTCGAAACAAAGCTGACGTGATAAAAGCGAATTTTAAAAAAAATAACAACATAATATTGGAGTTCAAATAGAGATACGACGTTTTCACAGCAACTCTTCGCTTTGTGAAAAGCTAGCTTGCATAAAATTGCACGTAAACTATTTACGTCTAATTTTTCTTGGTGTGCAGCGCTGACGAACTTAGTGTATGTGTGTCACGCTGGAATATTGTTAACATTTTTTTTGTTTAAAAAAAAACACTGTTTGTTTATTTAGGGCCTAACCTTAAATATGACGTCACACGCGATCAGCCTTCTGTACTTTATTGCATTGTTCTTTTAATTAATAAGCAGATTAAATTAGATAAATTATAACAGTGCTAGTTTTAGATCGCTTTAGTCCATCTTTAGATTGTTAAAATCTTTCAATCGTTATTATTTTACTATCACTTTTTGCAAGAAAATCAAGGTTAACAAATTCAAATAAACTGGTTTTTATTTGTAAATTTCAACAGATTGGGTGTAGTTTACGGTTTTAGTTAAATTTTTACTAATATTTTTGGCTCTTAATGAAAATTTTTTCAACATGGATAGGCCGTAGATGATGCCCTAAAAATTTCTTACGGAAACCTATCAACAATCATTTTTTTTTTAAATAAGGAGCCGCGTGTTTTATTTCAAAAAGACCAACCAATCGAAAAAATCCTACTGGTCAACGGCATTGTGATTACGATGCAGACAGCAAGCGCAGTATACAAAAATTACTGTCGGACGAATCAGCTGCGTGCCGGGATTTCCTACTTTTCCGTCCAGTGTATATTTACTCACCCCGTAAAGGCCACAGCGGTTTCATCTTCAGGACGTAATACAAAATGTCAAATCCCTCTGTCTAGGTCGTCGGAAAGTAAATTACTGTCGGACGAATCAGCTGTGTGCCGTGATTATTTCCTATTTTTCCGTCCAGTGGTCTATTTACTCACCTCGTAAAGGCCACAACGGTTTCGAAACCTTACTGTTACATCTTCAGGCCGTAATACAAAATGTCAAATCCCTCTGTCTAGGTCGTCGCAAAGTAAATTACTGTCGGACGAATCAGCTGTGTGCCGTGATTATTTCCACTTTTCCGTCCAATGGTCTATTTACTCACCTCGTAAAGGCCACAACGGTTTCGAAACCTTACTGTTACATCTTCAGGCCGTAATACAAAATGTCAAATCCCTCTGTCTAGGTCATCGCAAAGTACATTACTGTCGGACGAATCAGCTGTGTGAGTGATTATTTTTTTATTTTTCCGTCCAGTGGTCTATTTACTCACCTCGTAACGGCTACCGCGGTTTCGAAACTTTACTGCTTCATCTTCAGGCCGTAATACAAAATGTCAAATCCCTATGTCGAGGTCCCCCCTATATGCACAAAGTAAAACAAAACACTGAAAACACACGTCAAAAACACTACATACACGATTAAAATACACATGATACAATTTGCTAAAAGATAGGCAGTCCGGAATGTACCGACATACGAGTTGCACGTATCGTTTGGCCAAAACAAATTTTATCGTGTGTATTTTAATCGTGTAATAGTGTTTAGTGTTTGTGACGTGTGTTTTTAACGTTTTGTTTAACTTGCGATGACCTAGACAGAGGCATTGGACATTTTGTATTATGGCCTGAAGATGAAACAGTATTCGAAACCGCGGTATCCTTTACGAGGTGAGTAAATAGACCACTGGACCGAAAAATAGGTCATACCGTAATATTTAAATATGTGGTCCGGTGGCTGTGGTGCAGTAATGCGATTGTTTCACAATATAATTGGCCCAATCGCGACTAAACATTTCACACAGAATACAATCGATAAACACAACACGATTTTGCAACGCAAACGCACGTATTGCACAATCATTGCGACATTAAAAAGCAATAAATAAAATTCGGACAACCACTCCCACAACAAAGTACAACCTACGCGAGGGCGGGAAGCACCTATCGAAATCATGACCGTTAATGCTATCGACAATCCACTATCGACAGATAAAAGATACAGTAATTTACTTTGACACATGGTTAGGTCCTGTTCCCACGCCGGTCTCGATAGTAACAGTTCAACTTCCAAGTGAAACTAATTCGAAACGAAAATCCGAATGGCATGGTACTACGTACAATTGTAATGTCATGTTCGATTAGTCGTTCGATTGTAATGTCGTCTTCTGTTGCCGTTTAATTGTGCGTTTGTTTGCAACGCCCACGCGGAACTTTTACAATGCCTTTCTAATGGTACGGAATTCCAGACAACACGTTACAGTGAAAGCTACACGGGTTCAAAGAGATTTAGAATAATAAGGCACGCAGCTGTTTCGCTTACTTTATTGGAGCGGATTTCCAGCGCACAACAAAAAAACACTATTTGAATATCTCATTTCACCATTATAATCAGCTTTATAACATGGAAATTTAGCACTGTAAATAGACAAATTGCATTGAAAATTCGAATATGAACTACAACCGAGAATGCAATGCAGATGTTAACGCTAATTACGACGGTGATATTGGATTTCCAAAAAAAAAAAAAAACTGGAAGATAAAGTTTTGGATTATGAATTACCATAATTTTATAAAGGACAAAACCGTTTGTGCTCAGTAAGGAACATGCCC
The DNA here is from genome assembly GCA_022606455.1 of Callitettix versicolor. Classification (NCBI taxonomy): domain Eukaryota; kingdom Metazoa; phylum Arthropoda; class Insecta; order Hemiptera; family Cercopidae; genus Callitettix; species Callitettix versicolor. The sequence continues at coordinate 105,375,363 of CM040186.1, read as the reverse complement.
AACTCATCAAAGTGCCCAGTAAGAACTTAAAAGTTCCGACACTGTGAACACTAAAAATACTAAAATGTCCTAAGCGTTTGCTAAAAAAAACATCACACCCACCCACCCACACGCACACGCGCGCACACATACTAAACACACATACACACGCGCACACACTAAACACGCACACGCATGCACACACTAAACATACACGCGCGCGCACGCACACGCACACACACGCGCGCGTACAATAAACACACACACACACACACACACACACACACACACACACACACACACACACACACAACAATAAACACACACTAAACATACACGCACACGCGCGCACACGCACGCACACATGCACTAAACACACACGCGCGCGCGCACACTAAACACATATATACACGCACGCACGCGCGCGCGCGCACACACAGACACGAGGTGTTACCAAAAAGTTCGTAGAATTCGAATTCCGCCTAAGAAACGTTTGTGGTACGCCTATGGTCATGGCGCTGCCGGTAGAATGGACGAACAGTACGCATTGTGAATTAATGTGCCAACAGCTGTGACGGTGAGAGGCTGCGTTCTTCAGTTTCGTGTGTTTGTGTAACGTTGTGTTTTAGTGTTGCCGTGGTTTTTTTTAAACTTGTGTAAACGGCAGATTTTAAAAAGCAAAAAATGTTGCACCAAATTTCGCTTTACGCTTAAAACACCTGCTGCAGACACTCACGCATGCTTGTGGAAGCATTCTGGTGATAATACTATGAATCAAAGTAAAACGTTTTTGTGGTACAAACGCTTTAAGGATAGACGAACATCTGCCGACGAAGCATTGTGGACGTCCATCGACAAGCACAAAACCGGTAAATATCGTGAAAATGCGAGAGGCAAAATGCAGATCGTAGACGAACAATCCATGATGCGTGTCATCGTACGGGTCCGTGCGACGCATCTTGTCAGACAATTTGGGCACGAGATGCATCGCTGCAAAATTTGTACCGAGACTGTTAAACAGCGACCAAAAAAGATCATCGCGTAGCTGTCTGCACTGATTTGAAAATTGCAGCAAAAGATAACCCCCAACTTTATCTCCAGTGTTGTAACCGGTGATGAGACATGGGTTTACGGTGACCCTGAAACTAAGCAGCAGTCGTCGCAGTGGAAGTCGACGTCTTCACCGCGGCCAAAAAAAGCACGTCAAGTTTGCAGCAACATGAGGTCCATGTTTTTTTTTTACATCATAAGAATTTACAAAGAATTTGTCCCCCTGGTGGAACTGTCAACGGAATGTTTTATTGTAAAGATTTGAAGCAGCTACGTGAGAGCATTAGGCGCAAACGTTCAGAACAGTGGGAGAACAATAGCTGGGTCCTCCAGCACGACAATGCGCCTGCGCACTAATGGCTAGTGGTGGAGCAGAAAACACCAAACTGTTAGAAAAACTGCTTTTATATTAACGATAAACAAACTGCTTTTTCAAACTGAAACAAGCAGTTTGATTTGGACTGGTTTATGATTTGTTAAACAAGGAACGGACTGTTCTATTCGAAGGTTGCCGCAAGCGCTAAAACTGTTTTCCTGCTGTTTGCCTGCTAACTGCTTTTCTTCTACCTGCTTTTATGCTTTTTCCCTTTATTTCAAAGTTGCTTGTTGCTTGTAGTGAAGTAAGAACTGTTTGGTCAATGCCAACGTTTATCTCTATTTTGTCGCGAGTTGTAGTAACAACCTCTCACATTTTGTAAATACAGAGCCTAATTTTATTTAAACATATTTTTTATATTTATTATCATTCATCAATATTTTTTAATCAACTAAAAATATTCTAAATCGTTTGCATTTTGGTAAATATGCAAAGGACTATTTAATTTTTAAGTAAAAAAAAGAATGCTTCTATTAGAAATTCATCGCATTTTGTACATAAAATGGCTTACATAATTATTACGTTTTGATAATGTAATTTAATTATTACTACACTTGTAAGGATTATTTTTATCATTTCTAAATGCTTTATACCCAAAAACAGTTACGGACATGTTGGCAGTGGGAATGAAAAAGTAGACAGAAAACTGTATGTATGTGCTTTATGTTTAAGCTGCTAATACAACGTCGAGTTTCAGTTTTCTAAACCTCTTTTTTTCCAACTGTTTTAAAAAGCAGCTTTTTCCCTCAACAAACAGTTCGTTGACGTTTTGTAAAAATAGCAGAAACGCCCACCTCTACTGATGGCTAGTCGTTCGGAATCTGTTGGCTTCCAAAAACACGGTAGCGACTCGCCCCTCGCCCGCTCTAATCGCCTGATCTAGACCACTGCGACTTTCTTCTGTTTCCCAAAATAAAGCTGAAATAGAAAAGCCAACTCGTGTGTTTTGAGACTAGCAAACTTCCAGCGATGCATGGAATCTTGGGTAACGCTATATTCACCCTCTGTGAGAGAAACCATCACAGTAAGACATATATTGCTAGACTGCGATAGTTTCCAAAATATACGGCGTGTATGTGGTCTGGGAAACAGTATGCAGAGGACGTTGGGAGATAGTGTCTCGGCCATTGACCGGACGCTGAAATTTCTTCATCGTCTGAATTTGTTAAATAAAATTTAACTTAAAAGAATATTGCAGGGTCTCTTCACAGCCCTGCAACAAGTTGTATATTTGTGGCTATTTATTTATCTTAATTTGTTGTTATTAATCTAATGCTTTGTTTTCCTTGTTGTTTAGTTTTATTTATTTATTTATTTGTTGTTATATTTTATTGTTAACTAGTTTTAGGAAATAGTATTTATAGCTGTTATTTTATATTGTTTTAAATTAGTGTTATTTTTCATTCTATGATATACCTAAATTTTATTTTATTACTATCGTGCCTCGGCGATGATAACCCTAACGGTTTTTCGCCGGAAAAAAATCCATGCAAAAAAGACTATTTTGACAGAGACAGGGATACTACGGGTTATGAATACAGTACATTATATTACAATATCGTGCAATGGTCAAGGGTCATTATTTTATTCGCACATTTTTGAGAATTCGCCCGAATCGTGTGAGGAAGACAACATTAATATTTGTGACATTATGAACGGACTGAAATGTCCCAAGCTCGGCTCGCACTGTTAATGCCATAGCAGATTAGCATATTTAATATTTATTTGTTAATTGAACATTCCTTTTTCTCATCACATACTATTCGTACAGGCGTAAAAGAGGTATCTTTAGAAAGATTGTTTAACCGGCTTCTGACATTGCAAAACGAATTTGCGCTAAAACTTACTGTTTGTGGAAAATTTTAATATAAAAGACACTTTTAACTGTCACAGGCAAAACAGCATCACAAATCAGACAATATTTTGTATATTTTACGAACCTAACTTTTTTTTTTCTAACGTCCGACTATTGTGCACACTTGGGCTAATGCTGACGATGGGATGATTTATAGCGTATGAAAATGCCAAGCCCTCGTCGGGAATCGAACCCGGGTCCTCGGGGTGAAAGCCTAGTACGCTATCAACTAGGCCACCGAGGCGGCACCTAACTTATTAATCACGAACAGACAATCACACTTTTTTGCATAACGTGCTTAGAACAATTTCAATATTTACTTAAAGTCATTAAACTTATAATTTATGTGGTCCTACTGATAGTCTCCTATCCCTGCCCGCCGTACAAGTCGGGACAAGAACATATGTTTTGGACACAATTTTTATACAAATGTATTTGTAATATCTCCTTCCATCGTGCATTTATCTATTTTTAATACGGACATCATAAAATACGAAATACAATTAATATGTCAAAATACAGTTAGAGGTTATCAAGTATGCCTTTTCTAATTGACTAGACGAAAGTTACCAATTAAAATTAACATGTTTGTATCCATTAAAAAAAATGAAATACAAAAAGTACAAGATGATAACATTCTTACATCAAATATCGTTTACAACGTGGTATTGTAATGCCTTGCAAAAATTGCTATTAAAAAACAATAATGTGTATTGAAATGTGTATACTACAGTGTATAAATTTGTGATTATTATTTCAAACCGATTGCATTTCGATTTATTTTTTAAACATGTTTTCCCTTCTTTCCAACTACCGCCCTCACCCCAACGACTATTCTTATTCAAAAGGCTGTTACGTGTTTACTGCAGACTTTCGTAGTGCGAAATTTTGCACGTGCCCCCTGGTATTATTATATCTCGAATCAACATTCCTTTTTCTCAGCACATACTATTCGTACTGGCATAAACGAGGTATCTTTATAGAAAGATTGTTTAACCGGCTTCTGACATTGCAAAACGATTTTGTGCTAAAACTTACTGTTTGTGGAAAATTTTAATATAAAAGACACTTTTAACTGCCACAGGCAAAACGGCATCACAAATCAGACAATATTTTGTATATTTTACGAACCAAATTTTTTTTTTTTTTTTACGTCCGACTATTGTGCACACTTGGGCTAATGCACACGATGGAATGATTTATAGCGTATGGAAATGCCAAGCCCTTGCCGGGAATCGAACCCGGGTCCTCGGGGTGAAAGCCCAGTACGCTATCAACTAGGCCACCGAGGCGGCACGTAACTTATTAATCACGAACAGACAATCCCATTGCATTCCCACTTTTTTGCATAACGTGCTTAGAACAATTTCAATATTTACTTAAAAGTCATTAAGCTTATAGGTTATGTGGCCCTACTGACAGTCGTACAAGTCGGGACAAGCATTTCGAACACCGAACACATGTTTTGGATACTATTTTTACACAAATATATTTGTGATTTCCCCTTCCATCGTGCATTTATCTATTGTTAATAGGTACATCATAAAATATGAAGTACAATTAAAATTTCAATATATAGAGGTTATGTGAGGTTATTGTGGACTTTGTGGTTCTCAGGCAAACACAATGTTCTAACATTTCGCATTTATTTACTTATTTGTATTTGAATATTACGATTTCCCATTACACCTCTGTTTAACAACAGGCTAATGTAAATATTACGGTCGGTGACAGTCATAAATTTGTGATTATTATTTCAAACCGATCGCTTTTCGATTTATTTTTTTAAACGAGTTTCCCATCCTTCCAACTACTACCCTCACCCCAACGACTACTCTTATTCAAAAGGCTGTGTCCACTTAAAGCTTTCTTTCAGCCGCCTCGGTGGCCTAGTTGATAGCGTACCCCCGAGGACCCGGGTTCGATTCACGGCCAGTTCTTGGCATTTTCATACGCTATAAATCATCCCATTGTCTGCATTAGCCCAAGTGTGCACAATAGTCGGACGTTAAAAAAAAACAACAACAAAAAATACTTAAAGCTTTCATAATGTGAATTTTCGCACGGGCCGCCTGATAAAGTAAAAAAAAGGAAAAAAATCAAAATCTGTTTGATCAATTCGTTTTTTCAAACAATTCTATTTTTAATGGACTAATTCCGAATGAACCTACAAACCTAATTTATAAGTTATCGATAACCTATAAACAAAACTGTTCCAAATTAACATTTCAAACTTACTGTCAACAAGTTCGCAAGATTTTCTCAAAGCAAAATAACCTATTACATAACTGTCTCGGTATTATGCACGAACAATTAAATCCGGTAATTGTTGGCGCACAACTCACAACTGTCCATTGTCGGGCATTTAAAACCAATTAGCGAGAGCGGAGAGAAGAGAGCCGCGACAACAATAGAAGTGAACTGCTGCACGTGACCTCTCACGCAAAGGTCAAGGTCCTTGTTTCACTTCTTCCTGTTTCACATAGAGCTGCAACGAGTTCGCAATGCGGTCCCAGACTGTGATCTAACGCTCCTTTTACGTCGGTCGTCCGTTTTGTTGGCACGTAAATATTTGCGAACCTTGAAAACGTGATATTTAAAGAGACTATACAACTGACGTGTTTGAATAATGATAGTTTAATGTACATACGCAAGTAGCACTGTGACGTGATATACTGAAACCCGTTTGCCATTAATTTAAAATACATTTGCACGCAGCTGTCTTGATGGAAGCTAATTTCCAAAACAAAATTTTTTCTCCTTTTTTGAAATTTTGATTTCACTATTAAAATCTGGATTTCTTTGACATTTTACACTTTCAAATTATTACACTGAACACAAGAAATGAACCCTGGCCACCGTTAAATTTGTTTCTTAACTTCAACGGTCCTCAAAAATTCTGATTGACGCAGTTCTTAACGCTTATTACGATGGTTAAATCTGATTTTCGAATTTTTTTAAAATATTTAAATGACCGCCATTTTGAAACTGTTCGACATATCCAAGGTATTATCGAAATCAATTTTTGCGCCAAATTTGCATCAAATCGGTCCAAAATAGTTAACGTGAGAGTGCTAAATATACACATAAATTTGAAAACAATCGGTCAATACGTTTTGCCGAAACTGCGTAACAAATGCACGAACAAACGAACAAAACGGTCGAATTGAAACAGAGACCATTTTTTGTAGTTTTTTTGAGTTTAACGTCCGACTATTGTGCACACTTGGGCTAATGCAGATGATGGGATGATTTATAGCGTATGAAAATGCCAAGCTCTGGCCGTGAATCGAACCCGGGTCCTCGGGGTGAAAGCCCAGTACGCAATCAACTAGGCCACCGAGGCGGCTGAAACAGAGACCAAGCCACGCTCGGTCAGCTATCATTGGTAACTCGGTGGTCGATGTGGCTAAAGCACCGATTATTCTGCTGCGTCACTGAATTGCGCGCACTTAAGGTTCGTAGTCCTAGCCGCTGTTACTACCGTTGCTTTTTCCCTTACTGTTAAACGCTGATCCCTCGTCCTCATTAGTTTAACTGGCATAAAGCGTCATTTTGAATTCTCGGATCAATCAAATCGATTTTTTCGAATATTGTAAACCAAACTTTGTGGGGGGGGTAACGTTAAGCGTAATTTGATCAAAATCGTTTCAAAACAAGCGACAAAATTTCAGCTACGTGTTCATTAGCAATGAATTTAAATGCATAACTAAAGGACCTGCACATCAAGACAAAATTAAATTCAAAAAAAAAGTTTAATCTATTCGTGAACAATACTAAAAAAAACTATATTACTATAAACAGAGGTTTATTTATTTAAAATATCTAGGCGATCGATGCAGCTGTGGCATCAGTCAGTCTGAACTGTGTATCTGCGTATTACAAGATTGTGAGTTCAAGACGCAGTTACTGCCGTTGCTTAACACATACCGCTAACGTCGATCCCTCGTCCTCATTAGTTTAACTGGCATAAGGTATAAAAGTTAGGGGAAAAATCCATCGGATACACTTTAGATACATAGTCGTGTTTTTTTAGCAATTCCAGTCGTCAATCGAAGTAATAATTACTTAAATATCGCAATAATTATTGCAATACAGATATATACGGGCAGGCCGGGTAGTTCACAGTGCCCTCTATGATCTGCCTGAATTACTACATGAATCAATCTATGGTGTTCATACAGTTCATTCGATTGTGTACTGTTTGTTCGATTTAACATAACCTCAAAATGTTTCATAAACGACACATTAAAATACAGCAGAGAAACACGTGTATTCAGCCAGTACCGTATATTACAACTACAGTATGATACATTATCTTCAGTTGAATAACACTTGATTCGCGTTCCGTAATCAAACAAACCCTGCAATTTGTAAAAAACGTAATTACACTTATTAGGCGCAGCCGTAGTTCCAGAAAGGACCACCGGAGGGCGCTCCGGCTACCGTGTAATTAGCGCTTAATGACCAGGAAGTACGGAAATAGCCGGTCCTAGGCGTCTAAATCAAACAGAAAACGGGCTAAATTGAAAATTAAACTCGAGATTTATGTAAATGCTGGCAGCCTTGTTTGATCTCCGCGCGTCCGTGATGGATTTATGGCGAGAGAGATGCGCGAACCGCCGTAAACTGGAAGCCGTAGAGGAAACGGTTTTATTGGTTTTGGAAGCGAAAAGAATTAAAGAATATTGAAGTTTTTTTTAGCGTTCAGAATCGACGGCCGCGCTGGTCTGTATTATATTTCACGAGAACACTATAAATAAAGTGTTTCGTTCTTAAAGAAACGGAAATAAAGTTTGTTCAACTTCCGGTGAATTATTTTGTAACATTTCAGTTTTTGGTTAGGCTACTTGATACACGAAGAAAGAATTGCAGGGGATTAAATATTGCCTGTGTCAATTTCAGAAGTGTTTTTTTTTATGTCTGAGAAAAAACCGATTGGTTTTGCTGAAATCTGTTACGTCTGTCTGTCTGGGATACTTTTTTTAATTTTTAGCCGCCTCGGTCTAAATAACAAGTCGTAAATAAAAAAAATTTGTTAATTTATATTTTAAGTGTGTGATAACATTAAAATTGTAATAACAATTTTACATAAATTTATTCGAAATTCCACGGATCCTGAATACGTGAGAATACACGAAATCTAGGTAAGGGTAGGCAGTGTTGTCTGTTCTTTTGATCATACGACATTATTGGCACATCAGCATGTCTTGGACGAAGTTTGGCAACAATGCGCTACTGTGGGAATGCTCGACAATGCCAATCAAGAACTTTGCTACTTTTCGTCTTCATAATCGATTCTAGCATATTCGTATTGTTGTAATCAGACTATTGGCTGCGAAGTATGCCTCTGGTGAAGTTTGGCAACGGTGTTTTTACTGTCTCAGTACTTCAGGACGCTGAGCCATTTTCCTTCTTCAGAATTAATTCAATCAGATTACTGTTCTTGTTTTCATCAAACTACATGATATGCTGCTGTTAGCCGCCTCGATGGCCTAGTTGATAGCGTACTGGGTTTTCACCCCGAGGACCCGGGTTCGATTCACGGCCAGGGCTTGGCATTTTCATACGCTATAAATCATGCGATCGTCTGCATTAGCCCAAGTGTGTACAATAGTCGGATGTTAAACACAAAAAAAAAATTAATTTAAAAAAGATTTCTAAAGAACTTTCTTCAAAATCGGATTTTCTCAAAATCGACTTCATATATGTTGATCAAATGTCGCTTAATCGTATACCACATAAGTCCCGAACGACGTATGTGTAATATTTTCCCCATTCACTTTCAAGATGGCGGCCTCTAATTTACAACGACTAGTGCAAGCAACTTTGGTCAAACACTTATGTTTTGAAATCTGGTAGGAAAATATAATGCAATAAGCCAAATGATGTAAATGTAAGATTTATTCTCACCCACTTCCGTTTCAAGATGGCGGCCTCTGATTTAACGATTATGAGTGTACGCGATTTCGGTAAAATGCATCTGACAGATTTAAAATTGGTACGAAATTACCCTGTATAAAATCCCGAAGGATGTATGTGTAAGGTATTCTCATCCACTTCCGTTTCAAGATGGCGGCCTCTGATTTAACGATTATGAGCGTACGCAATTTCGGTAAAATGCATCTGACTGACAGATTTGAAATTTGGTAGGAAATTACCTTGTATAAAATCCCGAAGGATGTAGCCTATGTGTAAGGTATTCTCATCCACTTCCGTTTCAAGATGGCGGTCTCTGATTTAACGATTAAGAGTGTACGAAATTTCGGTAAAATGCATCTTTCTGGCAGATTTGAAATTTGGTATGAAATTACCTTGTATTCCCGAAGGATGTATGTGTAAGGTATTTCCATTCACTTCCGTTTCAAGATGGCGGCCACTGATTTAACGATTATGAGTGTACGCAATTTCGGTAAAATGCAATGTCTGACAGATTTGAAATTTGGTACGAAATTACCTTGTATAAAATCCCGAAGGATGTATGTGTAAGGTATTTCCATTCACTTCCGTTTCAAGATGGCGGCCTTTGGTTTACAACGACGAGTGTACGAAGTTTTGCCCAAACGCATCTACAGACTTTTTTTAAAATTTTGGTATGTACCTTGTATAAAACCCAAAAGACTTATGGGTAAGATGTTTTTTATTCGCTTCCGTTTCAAGATGGAGGGTTCCGATTCAACTATAACAGTATAGTTGCTTGTTATTTCCTGTAAAACTAGCTAAAATGCAAGATTTATCATAAGTTTGACAGCTCCATAGAGAAAGAGCATAAAATTTCTCCTACAAGTTGTTCCAATAAAAATGTTCGTAAATATTACGTTTGCCGGTTGAATTGGCGGAAAAGTTACGCACGCTACTGCGTGGTCTACTGTACTTTGAACTACAAGTATAACAGTTTTTAACATTATCTTTACTTTCCTACTTTTTAATTTTCCTTTTTACTGTTTAGAAGAGCAATATAGCCGCCTCAGTGGCCTAGTTGATGGCGTACTGGTCTTTCACCCCGATGACCCGGGTTCGATTCCCGGCCAGGGCTTGGCATTTTCATACGTTATAAATCAAACCATCGTCTGCATTAGCCCAAGTGTGCACAATAGTCGGACGTTAAAAAAAACATTTTTTTTGTGTTTAACGTCCGACTATTGTGCACACTTGGGCTAATGCAAACGATGGGATGATTTATAGCGTATGAAAATGCCAAGATCTGGCCGGGAATCGAACCCGGGTCGTCAGGATGAAAGCCCAGTACGCTATCAACTAGGCTACCGAGGCGGCTAAAAAAAAGAAGTTATTAAAAAAAACCAACAACAAAAAAGAGCAATACATTTGACGGGGAAACCAAAGTCAGTTTAACCCCTCGTAAGAAAACACAATTACGAAGAGAAGCCAGCAAAACACTCAGATACTGAAACGCAATTATTTCAAGCGCCGACTAATTTCCGGCGATTCAAAAGGTTATGCTCCGAGTGGGGAGGGGAAGGGGGAAGGGGCAATTACACGACGTCTGCAAAGCAATAAACGCTGTAATCTTGTCAACTGCAATATGTGGACGTAATTGTGCCTATGCCGGCACCCGACTCCCGCTCGGGTGTTCCCTGCCGCCGAGAAACTCGAGATAAATCTAGCGCACTCTTTGCAGCGACTTCATCTGTGCGTTTTAATTGAGTCTTTAGGCCTAATCCGTGACCGATTCGACCTTCTGTGCGTCCTCTCCCGGTTTCTGTCTTCACGAACTGTTCGACTCGTGCGCTACGGCGGCGGTGAACGTATATTGGATAACGCGATTTTTATGGTTATATCCGTTTTGCGGATCCGAAAACGTAGTTTTGGCATGTACGTCTAGCGATGACATATTGAAAAAAAGTATCGATACTTTTACTACATACTAATATCGAAATAAAGTATCGATACTGCAGAAAATCGATACTAATGTAGTAATATTAGTATCGATTTTTCTGCAGTATCGATACTTGATAAAGTATCGAATAGAAATACGAAAAGAAATATGTTTTTTATGCTTAAAGTCTATATTTTATGACTAATGAGGACGAAGGATCAGCGTTAACGGTAAGAAAATACAACAGGAATAACTGCGGCTAGAACTAAGAACTTTAAGGTGCGCAGTTCAGAGACGCAGCAGATTAACCGGTGCTATAGCCACATCGACAACCGAGATCCAAAAACATAGGAAACGAACATCAAAGGAATTTAATAGATAATTTATACTATATACAGATGCGCAATCAATCCTGTACTTTTGAAAAGATTGCAGAAGGCTAGAAAATGGCCTGGGCTAGTTGTCAAGGTTACCGTTGTGTTCCCCACCTCAAAGCGTTTCAGTCTAGAGATGATACTATCTGTGAAATATTGTTATATGTGAAAACTGACACTGCTAATTTTCAATATCTGTTAAATTAAACTGTGAATAACTGTGAAATGTGAAATAATGTCTTGGCTGATCGGTTATGTAGCTATTGCTTCTTCATATAGGCTAATATAAATCACAAAAAAACAAAAAGAAAATCAGGTATTTTATCTACACAACACTACTCGTGCAAAAAACATTCGCTATACCAAATAAATAATACCAACAACAAGCTAAATCTGGCGGGAAACAACTGTGCGCGCGCAGTTAGCAATATCAATATTTATCTTGTCTCAATAATTCCGCACTAACAAAAGTGTGGACTGTGAAAATTTCACAGTTCACAGTTAGTGTGTAGATAGGTAGGACCAAACTGTTAACTCATTACGCATGCGCAGGGAAAAGCGACGCGATTTTAGCGAAGTAAAAGAAACTACAGGCACGGTTGAACAGATTTCTGAGATTTAAGTTCACAATTAGTAACAGTTTAACTCAGTCTTTCACTATTAGATAAATATGTGATATTTGATTATCTGTGAAAAGCAGCAGTTCAGCGATAACGATACCACATCTATTTCAGTCGCCATGGAACAGCGGTCAAAGTTAAAACGGTCGTTTGCCGTGAAAGCGTTTTCCCAAAGCGGTAGCTATGCAGCATACCCAACTTCACAACGCGATTTTTGAGCGTGTGAGTATCTAAAGAGTAGAACGTACAAAGAACGCCCTCATGCAGTTGAAGATATCAAGGCATGAATGAAATTAACTTCTACAAAAGTGATTATAAAAATCTTTTTAAAATTTGTGTATATTTTATACTTATCGAGATTCAAGTGAGGGGATACACAGTGTAAAACTGCACAATCAGTACAAAAAGAACTCATACGAGGTGTGTTCAGAAAGTTTCAGTGTGTTCAGAAGAAAGTGTGTTCAGAATTTTTAAATTTCGCGGGCTTGGAGAGTCCGATTGTCAAACATTTTTTTTATTATGTTGGTATACATGAATTTGAAGTACAATAAAACTTTCATCTGTTTTCATTGTTGACTTTGTCTGTGACAGCCACTAAGGTTAGACGCGTTTTTATGAGCTCGGCGATTTTCGTTTGTTAAAAGAAATGGATCAAATAATTTGTATCAAATTTTGCGTAAAAAATGGAATAAAGTGTGTGAAATGTTAACAAAGGTCTATGTGAGTCTGCTATGAGTAAAGCAAAAGTTTACGAGTGGTATAAGCGTTTCCAAGAAGGCCGTGAAGACGTTGAAGATGACGAACGCCTTGGACGCCCCAGTACATCAACAACCGATGGAAAAAGTGAAAGAAATGGTTTGAACAATCGCCGAATCACAATTAGAGAGGTCTCTTATGATGTTGGCATATCGATTGAATCATGTCATGACATTGTTTCCAGTGTTTTATGTATGAAACGCGTGGCAGCAAAATTCGTTCCAAAATTGTTGAATTTTGAACAAAAACAGCGGCGAATGGAAGTTGCTCAGGCGTCACTAAATGAAATCAACGACGACACAGAATTACTGAAACGTATTATAACATATGACGAAACATGGGTTTACGGATATGACATCGAAATTAAGGCTCAATCATCTTAGTGGAGGCATTCTGGCTCGCCAAGACCGAAAAAGGCTCGACAAGTGCGGTCGAACGTGAAGGTTATGCTCACTGTGTTCTTCGATATTAATGGCATAGTGCATCATGAATTTCTGCCACCAGGTGGAACGGTCAATAAGGAGTACTATCTACAAGTTCAACGCCGTTTGCGTGAAGCAATCCGAAAAAAACGCCAGGATCTGTGGAAAAACCATTCATGGCTTTTGCACCACGATAATGCACCAGCTCACACTTCATTGCTTGTTAGTGAATTTTTGGCCAAAAACAGTACTGTAACGATGCCCCAGCCTCCATACTCGCCATACATGGCTCCGTGTGACTGTTTCCTATTTCCAAAAATAAAGAGAACCTTAAAGGGCCGTCGTTTTACAGCCGTAGATGACATTAAAAGCGCATCGCTGAAAGATCTTCAAGGTATCTCCAAGATCGAGTTTGAGAAGTGTTTCGAGGATTGGAAGAAGCGCTGGCACAAGTGCATAATCTCCAATGGGGACTATTTTAAAGGCGACAACCACAATGTAGAAACAAAAATAAATATTTTGTTAAAAAAATTAAAATTCTCGTTACTTTCTGAACACACCTCGAAAAATAATAATAAAAATGTGTATAATAAAAATAAAAAGAACAATACACGACGTTTCGAGATTGTGCTAGATCAACTCTTGTTCTCCGGTGCTTAACTTAAAATCATAATACGCAACTAGAATATTAGATGCCTAGAATGTTGAAACAGGTAACAAAACCACTGAGGGCAGCTGGGTCGGTCTGACCTCTATGCCTTTCGTTCATGTACTAACAGGGAAAGTTATGATTGTTAATACTATCGTTATGTAATTGAATAATTTCAATATTGTTGCAAAAACTATTGATTCTGGACAATACATCTAATTGTTTTTACACCTTTTGACCAGTGGTGTGCGCTAGATTTTGAATTTGTGGGTGCCAACACCAAAATTAGCGCCTTTCTTGTTTTCCTAGCTCAGGACGTGCTAGTTTTTTCTTTACTCTTTTTCCACCTTTTTTCGGGCATTTCGAGGCGGCACCCACGCTGCGCAAACCATTGCTTCTGACCCAACTATATTAAGCAGAACCCCGCAGGGGGGGTGCAAAGAGGATTTAGACGTCCCTCGCGGCACCCGAGTCTAACAGACATTTACACTTAACAACACTACACTTACGATTTTAACACTTTACACTCTCACTTACATTTAGGGATGCGATAATAGCCTCAATGTGCTTTTCGCCTTAAAATAAAAAAAAAAATTAAGCAGACGTAAAAGTAGAGAACCCCCTACTGATTGTCTTTGTAAATCCTATTAATAAAGCAGGGGTAAAAGCTCGATAAAGCAGGTATTTAACTCCACAAACCAGTCTTTTCGCACGGACTGTACCTTGCTTTCTCAAGAGGGGTAAAATGTCTTTCGCAAATGTAAAAGTAGCTGCAGAAGGAACTCCCGAACAAAAACTGACTGAGGACTCTCTTGTCACTTCCAACATTGTTTACAAAGATCTACAACACTGTTCAACTTCTTGCTATGCATTGTTGTACATTATTCGTTTCTCTTTCCCATTAACTGCGAAAGGTGTTTACAAAATCTGCTACCATCGATCTTGTAGAAACTATGCCGTGTTTCTTATTTGAGTTCCTAAAACAATTTTTTTTTAATCAAAAACTACTCGCACACTTTCAGGACTTCCAGACTCAGTGCTGAACGCGAGAAAGTTATGGCATGTTTCCGCACCATTTTACGTTTCCTCTGTTGCAACCGATTGCAATGAAAGTGACATTTTGAGCGGACTCGAGCGGTTGCGTCAAGTGAACCGTTATGTAAAGTGACTGCAAAGGAAACTGTGCATACCGTGACTTACGTGATCACTATACAGGCTGCCGTGAAATTACTGACACTTAAAATTAAACATGGCGTCGTATAAACGTTAATTAAACGTGTTTAGATGGGTTTTTTTACCTTCGTGTCACATTTTTGACATTTCTTACTAGCTGAAGCAATGACCTCAAGTGTGTCGCAAAATATGTGAAGTCTAAATATTAATTAAACTGTTTAGATGGGATTTTCTACACTCGTATCACATTTGTGACATGTCTTAACTATTTGAAGCAATGACCTCGAGTGTATCGCAAAAGATGTGAAGTCTAAATATTAATTAAACTGTTTAGATGGGTTTTTCTACACTTGTATCAAATTCTTTACATGTCTTACTATTTGAAGCAATGGCCTCAATAACCTCGACTGTGTCGCAAAAGATTTAAAGTCTACTTATTAATTAAACTGTTTAGATGGGGTTTTCTACACTCGTATCACATTTGTGACATGTCTTATTATTTGAAGCAATGACCTCGAGTGTATCGAAAATTGTTAAATGTTAATTAAACGCGTTTAGAAAACTGATTTGGGGGGGATATGCGCCATAACAGTTAGTGTGTATTGGCGTATCTATGTTCTACAGGCCTGGGTAGTGTCACGAGGGTCGTTAAAACCTCGTTTCTCTACGAAATTAGCGGAAAACTAACAATAAATTTTAAAACCGGAAGTATAATTCAGAGGGGAAAAAAACGGAAAACTAACAATAAATTCAAAAACCGGAAGTATAATGCAGAGGAAAAGAAACGGACAACTAACAATAAATTTTAAAACCGAAAGTATAATGCAGAGGAAAAGAAAGGGAAAACTAACAATAAATTTAAAAACCGGAAGTATAATGCAGAGGAAAAGAAACGTAAAACTAACAATAAATTTAAAAACCGGAAGTATAATGCAGAGGAAAAGAAACGGAAAATTAATAATAAATTTAAAAACCGGAAGTATAATGCAGAGGAAAAGAAACAAAATTAATAACAACATAAGAGAAGTGTAGAAAAGAACAAAGTTGTGGACGTTTCACCGAAAAGGCAAAACGAGAGAACAAAACAAGAAATATCATTCCGAAATGTCCTTGATCAAAAACGTCCTTAAAAAACGTAAATCTTTAAAAGCAGAAAAATATATGAAATCAGAATTAGAAATAATAAAGGTAAAAAATCCGGACAAGATAAAAATATGAAATATCAAATAAATATTTAAAACGCCAAGTAGGCAATGAAAAGTGAAATTACTGCACAACGTTGACTGAGGAAGATTTGGGCGCATAAAGCAACCAGAAATAACGATCAAAAATAGTTTAAAAGTTTCAAAACCGAAAAGCAAAACATCCTGTACATTCAATCACGTTAAACCGTTCTGTTTATCTTTTTAATTTGTTAAAAATATATTTAACATTAAATTACAAAATTACACCAATCCAAATAGGATCGACTAGAGATTTACATCTATCATAATCACAATTGTAAGGTTAACATTAACAAATTGGTCCCGTCACATTGGTCAGTTCATTATTTTTACTGAACCAAATCGTGAGGTTTGGTTCTACTGAGGCGGCGAACATCGTTCATAACGTTGTCGGTCTTTATCTTCGTGGTTTTATTAACATGATATGATCTTGGAGACGTTGGTTATGCTTCAAAGCTACCTTCTTTATTTCCTCTTTCACCATATTCATGGGACCATGTGTGAAGAGCCGCCTCGGTGGCCTAGTTGATAGCGTACTAGGCTTCCACCCCGAGGACCCGGATTCGATTCCCGGCCAGGGCTTGGCATTTTCATACGCTATAAATCATCCCATCGTCTGCATTAGCCCAAGTGTACACAATAATCGGACGTTAAACACCAAAAAAAAAACTATATTCATGTTAAGATCACGGTGTAAATCCGGATGTACCACCACCCCTACGAAAAACTTTATTTTGAAATGTTTGAATAATCTTCATATTTGATTCTTTTTTACAGCCTCAAAATTGAATTCCATATGTCCATACAGACTTAAGCACTTGCTTACAAATTAACGGACAGACAACTCCGAGTTTCTTCCAAGCAACCAGTAGAGCTGCCAGTATTTTATATTCAGTTCTTCAATCTTCTTCTTCACGTGCTCCTTCCACTTTAGCTTAGAATCGAGGGTCATCCCAAGATACTTCGCCGTATTTACATGAGATGAATTTTTTTAATGAAAAGGAAAACCAAAATGTAAAGTAAAGTGGTTTTATACAACAGTGACTCATGGTTCACACAGAACGAACTATAATACAAACCACCACGATAACAGCAACGAAGACAAAATAACAATAAATTGTCCTATAAACAGAACTAAACACACGCCCAGACCATTGTGTAACACAAAGCCAACAATAATGTTGTAATAACTTCATAAATAAAAGCGAAAACCCGTCTTAATGAAGAGATAAAGGAATCGTGAAGGTAAAAAAACCGTCGAGGCGCATGCGTGGGTTTCGGAGGAGGCGGTAAGTGTGTCAACTAGCGCGATAATATTCATTCCCTGTTATTTGTCGAGGTGGGTATTAATAGTCGGTTAAGTTTGCAACACTGATAAGTAATGGACAAGCACCGACCCCTAAAGCGGAACCGGTGACATGACAAAGTGTTGTAAATAAGCGACAAGTTTCACTTTTAAATATCGTATCGATACGTTGCCCGCGAGCCCCGGAGGGATTCGTTACCGATACTTGATCTACGGCGCGGAGAGGAGCCAATCTAATTTTTTGGCAGAGCATGATCGCTTCGGGCGGTTTTGGGTTGCGCGAAGATTGCGTAAGACATTGTGTTAAGGGAGAGAACGGAAAAGGTCATCCACATGATTTTTTCGTAAATGAAAAATTTTTTTTTTCTCATAACTGTAGAGATTCCGACGCAGAAAATAGTATCTTATATTTCATTTTTTTTTTAACGTCTAACTATTGTGCACACTTGGGCTAATGCAGACGATGGGATAGCGTATGAAAATAGCGTAATGGCATGTTATAGCGTATGAAAATGCCAAGCCCTGGCCGGGAATCGAACTCGGGTCCTCGGGGTGAAAGCCCAGTATGCTATCAACTAGGCCACCGAGGCGGCTTTATTTTTCAAAAGTAATCGTGTCCACAATAGGAATGCGAATTCGGAAAACTTTGGCTTTTAATCAAACACGCACAAAGCCGATATGTTTACATAGTTAATCGATTGCAAAAAATAATGAGCATGCATTAGGCAATTTTTGCTTAGGCAAAAAGAACCAAAAACTGTGTACAAAATTCGATTTTCGCGTATAAAAACGCTTGTTAAATTTTTGAACCACTGAGAGACCCCGCCACGCTTGAAAACAACTCTAACAAAAAGTACGTATAAAAATGAGTTATATTTTATTTAGACTTTTTCTGAAGATAACCTGAACGCAATTAGACCCACTTTCATATTTTCAATGTAAAGTGAAAATGTCAAATGATAATTTAAACAGATTTTAACATTCATTACGCGCGTGAAATAAGATTTAAAAAAGTGTGAAAAAAGATTCAAAACGATAGAAAATTTTGTTTTTTGAAGTGACTACTTCTTTACGCCCGGTATGGCGAATTTTGCGATGCAGTGATTTCGAATTAGAAGTACCCGTAAAGAAACACGTAAAATTCATGAAACAGCTGATGGCCAGTCGGTGAGTAACAATATGTATTGCAAAATCAAGCGACTTGATCATAGATAGACTACTTAGTTCGAACACTAAAAGGCGCGAATGGATTCAATATTAAATAAAATAATGGTATAGTTAGACATTTAAAATGTTAAAATGAATAAAATAATTGAAGTAATATTGATGCCAGTCAGTGAATAACAATAATATGTATTAAAAAATTAAGCGACTTGACCATAGATAAACTACTTAGTTCCATTACTGAAAGGCGAGAATGGAATACGCATTAAAATAAAATAATAGTAGAATTAGAAGTTTAGAATGTTAAAATGAATAAAATAAATTAAGTAATATTGATACCAGTCACTGAGTAATAATCATGTGTATTACAGAATTAAGCGACTTGACCATAGATAAACTATTTAGTTTGAATACTGAAGGCGAGAATGGATAAATATTAAATAAAATAATAGTAGAATTAGAACTTTAGAATGTTAAAATGAATAAAATCAGTGAAGTAATATTGATGCCAGTCACTGAGTAATAATAATGTGTACTACAGAATTAAGCGACTTGACCATAGATAAACTATTTAGTTCGAATACTGAAGGCGAGAATGGAATAAATATTAAATAAAATAATAGTAGAATTAGAACTTTAGAATGTTAAAATGAATAAAATCAGTGAAGTAATATTGATACCAGTCAGTAAGTAATAATAATGTGTATTACAGAATTAAGCGACTTGACCATAGATAGACTATTTTAGTTTGAATACTGAAGGCGAGAATGGATAAATATTAAATAAAATAATAGTAGAATTAGAAGTTTACAATGTTAAAATGAATAAAATAAATGATTGATACCAGTCAGTGAGTAACAATAATATGTATTACAAACTTAAGCGACTTGACCATAGATAAACTACTTAGTTCCATTACTGAATGACGAGAATAACGAGAATGGAACACACATTAAATAAATGATTGATACCAGTCAGTGAGTAACAATAATATGTATTACAAACTTAAGCGACTTGACCATAGATAAACTACTTAGTTCCATTACTGAATGACGAGAATAACGAGAATGGAACACACATTAAATAAATGATTGATACCAGTCAGTGAGTAACAATTAATTGTATTACAAAATTTAGCGACTTGACCATAGATAGACTATTTAGTTCGAATACTAAAGGCGAGAATGGAGTAAATATTAAATAAAATAACGGTAGAATTAGAAATTTAAATAAAGTAAAATATTATTATTTATAATTTTTTGTAATAATAACAAAACTATAATTACATAGGCTACAAGTGATGTATTGCAGATGTTATGTAATAATGTATTGCAGATGTTATGTAATAATGTATTGCAGATGTTATGAAGCACGTGTTCGTGTAATTTGTAGGTTACAAAAGGTAATTTCGCATTGCGAAGAGGGTTTGTATCATTTTATAAAGTTAAAAAAAATTGATGAAAGTTCCAAAACGAGATGGATACCGGTGTAAAAATGGGTCAATAACAAATAATCACTTCTAACGCGCGCAGTCTTCACGAATCAAAAATTTTTTTAATACAGCGTTCTGTATTAATTATTGTATTAATTATTGTGATCGTTATCACAATTTTGAAATTGATTTTTCTGCCGCGTTTAAATATAATAGAACCGAAATTACGAACGCCAGAGTGATAAAACACATACAAATATAATTTTAATGACTCCTTAAACCAGTGGTCGGCAAACCGCGGCTCTTTGACTCCTTGGCTGTGGCTCTTCCACGAAATCTTTAGTGCAGGTACAGAATATTATGTACGCGTATTAACTTGCCTTGTAAGAGATGAGTTGCCTTTTTGAAACGGAAGCCTACAAATTTTTTTTCGATGTTAAAAGACGTAATTTCATTCGTAAACAAATTGTTGCATTTTGCCGAAGATTTTCAAAGAGAAACTCTAATACACTTCCATGCCTATTGAAATATTGTCGAGAAAATAAGTCCAATATTGGCATTTGCTATTTCAGAACAACACTGTTAAATATGAAGGAAGCTTTTCTCATCAGGTTCAAAGACTTTAAAAACAGCAACGGACGTTAGTCTTTGTTGCTCTGAACACCTCGGTAACAGAAATAAAGTTTTCGCCCTTTAATATTGATATTGGTAGCTTTGAAATGCAGTTGCTAGATTTAAAAAATAAAGAATTGTGGAGCTCAAAATTCGAGCTTCTTTATACCGATTTAGAGACAACATACAAACCTGACACCCTCACTTTCCAAGGAAATACAAAGCCATTGTTCACATTAGTGGAGTATTTGTAGGTTTTTCTTAAGGAAACCTTTTATATTATTTAATTTGTTACATTTTTAAATAAATATTATCTTTATATAAGTATGGTACGAAGTTTTATTTAATGTACCGTTAGTTAAACTAATACATATTTAGCAAAGGCAAGCTCGAGAGTGTACTCTTAATTCTAATTATTTCCATAAAAATGTCTGTACTAAAGCAAAGCTTAAGTTTAAAAAATGGCTCTTTAGAATAAACTTAAATTTTCTATTTTTTAGATTTGGCTCTTTTGGATGACAAGTTTGCCGACCACTGTCTTAAACAATTATGTCGAGGTTAGTATCGGCGCTAATTCAAGCTCCAGGGTCTGATTCTTAGCGTGACTGCTTCGAATAGAGGTGGGCTATTCCATTTTGCTATTTTTACAAAACGTCAACAAACTGTTTGTTGAGGAAAAAAGCTGCTTTTAAAAACACTTGGAAAAAAACAGGTTTAGAAAACTGAAACTCAAAGTTGTATTAGCAGCTAAAACATAAAACACATACGTTCAGTGTTCTAAGACTACTTTTTCATTCCCACTGTCACCATGTCCTTAACTGTTTTTGGGTATAAAGCATTTGGAAAGGATAAAAATAATCCTTACAAGTGTAGTAATAATTAAATTACATTATCAAATCTTAATAATTATGTAAGCCATTTTATGTACAAAATGCGATGAATTTCTAATAGAAGCATTCTTTTTTTTTACTTAAAAATTAAATAGTCCTTTGCGTATTTACCAAAATGCAAACGATTTAGAATATTTTTAGTTGATTAAAAAATATTGATGATTGATAATAAATGTAAAAAATATGTTTAAATAAAATTAGGCTCTGTATCTACAAAATGTGAGAGGTTGTTACTAAAACTCGCAACTAAATAGAGATAAACGTTGACATTGACCAAACAGTTCTTACTTCACTACAAGCAACAAGCAACTTTGAAATAAAGGGAAAAAGCATAAAAGCAGGTAGAAGAAAAGCAGTTAGCAGGAAAGCAGTTAGCAGGAAAACAGTTTTAGCGCTTGCGGCAACGTTCGAATAGAACAGTCCGTTCCTTGTTTAAAAAATCATAAACCAGTCCAAATCAAACTGCTTGTTTCCGTTTGAAAAAAGCAGTTTGTTTGTCGTTTATAGAAAAGCAGTTTTTTTAACAGTTTGATGTTTTCTGCCCCACCACTAGTTTCGAATAGCTCATTTTCCAATTGAAATTCGCCAAAAAAAAAAACAACTACAACCATAATTGAACCACAATTACTACACAAGTGAAGGTCCATCGTGACCCCACACCGATGTCTGTATAACTAGACGCTAAACAGACCGGGTGAAAGCAGATAGCGGGACCACACGTGCTACTGCAATACATCATTACCCAGAAGTGTAGTTACTCTATGTGTAATCAGGCGAACCATTGTTTCTGCCTACTTTCTCATCTGTGTTTTTCATAAACAATTTCACCGGCTCGACAACCACTTTGTCCGTTCTTGTTTTATTTGTTTTTGCTCGCTGCGGCCGTTCAACCTGCGGAACACTTAACCGCCACGAGTGCACTTAACGGAACACTAACTGCCACGAGTGCACTTAATTTCGTAAGGATGCCTACCGGTAACGCCCTTCAAACAAGGCAGCGGATTTTAATACGTACGGATAAAAAAATTCTTCACACTCAATTACTTTTTTTCAACACGTATCATGCTTTACGGCTGGTTGTGATGCTGCATTTTGCGTGGTGCGAGTGCACAAATTTATATTGATATATAATAATATATTTTGCGCGTCACAAGTCTTACGTTAACTTAATTAGAATTAGAATTTCCTGTGTTTCCGCTAGGGATCGAACCGGGGACCTTACGCGTGAGACGCGTGATAACCACTACACTACGGAAACTACGAAGAAGTTTGACCGATGTTAAATATATGAAATGATATATGATGAAATGTAATTGATAAATATGTAATAATAAAAGATCAGTTGTTTTATATTAATTCGTAACGATCAGCTGATTTCATTGAATCATTAAATTAAAATAAAAAGGAATTTTTATTATTTTTTTTTCTATTTTAAGGCGAAAAGCACATTGTGGCTATTATCGTTTCCCTAACTGTAAGTGTGAGTGTAAAGTGTTAAAGTCATAAATGTAGTATTGTAAGTGTAAGTATGTGTTAGACTCGGGTACCGCGAGGGACGTCTAAATCCTCTCAATAGGTGCAGCTAGTCTGCACCCCTTTGCGGCGTAAATAAAAATGGGATAAAATGTTACACGATTTTTGTTTTTGGTTCAATAACAGAAATTTCATTTTTTAGAATGGCTCTAAAGCACTTCGTATCCAAGCATAACTGACGAAAATTAGGTGTGAAAAACAAAAAACCGAAAAATCGAAAAATCAACCTATTTCTCAATATTAATGCATTCAAACATGAACGTACAGTGTGACCCAAAACAAACGACATTAAGCAGGCCATAGACATGACGATTTCTATGACAAACATGTATGTATGACCATATCTCTGTGCACCAAACCATAGGACTTGTGCTGAAACATGTTTAAATCGACAATTTTACGCCAACAAAAATGAGCGTGTAGGGACATTACATGTTGTAGATGATAACTCTGTCAACATGTAATGCCCCCAGACATTCGAACAAAATTGTAATGACGTGCTCGTTTCCTTAGTGCTGTTACTTTTGTCCACACAAAACTGAGAGCTTCGAATATTGGATCATACACACACAGCCCTAAACACATATAGTGTATATAATAGTGTTGTGGCGTATATAACAGTGTATATTATATAATAGTTTATATAATAACGTAACTGTTACAGTTACATGTTACTGCACAAAATTTATATAGATATAACAGTATATTTTGCGCATCGCAAGTCTCATATTAAATTATTTAAATTAAACATTTGTGTTACTGCCGGGATCGAACCAGTGACTTTGCGCCTAGGAGGCGCGTGCGATAACCACTACACTACGGAGACTACGAAGAAATTTGAGCTATGAAAGTATACGAAATGAATAGTTAATTATTTCATTTAGTTTATATTAAAAGATCGGTTATTTTATATTAATTCGTAACGATCAACTGATTTCATTGAACAGCTGATGGGATGTAAGTTCACAAGTTATGTTGTCAAAAACTAGCTAAGTTAATTTGTCGCGTTTTCGAACAAATTAAAGTAAAAAGGAAAAGGAAACATTACGCACGATTTTTATTTTCAGTTCAATAGCAGAAAATTGTTTACCGCTATTTTGATCTTCAAACGAGACCTCAACAATACAACAATCTCGTTAATCCGAACTCCGGTAATGCGCAAATTCGGTTGTCCGAACAGTGACAATCAGCCGTGTTTCTAAATTACCGTGTACAAATAAAAATACCATTAATCGACATTACAAAATTAACAAAATATTTAAACATATTTTAACAGATTATAGTGAACATGTAATCGATTTTCCGTACTTGCCGCTAATACGGGCAAAAACCTTGTTTGACCTTTGGAAACGCATTTCACGACTAAATTAATTCCTGTGACGTTTAGCACGAGCATAATTCCGTGACTAAAACCTGGAGGCGGACTTTGTAATTTTATTTTACTTTTTTTTTTTAATTCTTCTCGAAAATGGATCCTGGAAAATATGTAAATAAGCTATGAATATATTTATACGGATCATACTATTTTATGATGCGTTCAAATTCGCAACGGAATTAAGTGTCACAGTTATTGAATATAAACTTACAAGAAGTACAGCCATCATTATAAAAGACATGCTCGTTATGAGACGCTAAAGTCCAAGTAACTGGACTATTTGCCGCTACGAACGCTGCAAGCACAAGGAGTGGCGACGTTTGAGAAAATAGACAGTACTATTGCCTTTTTAACTGTAGTTGAACACTCTGTCGCAGGATGACACCAGTAGCGAGTGCTCGCATACCTCTCATAAGGGTTACCATTCTAATAAGTTTATATTGAATGCTGCTGCGAACAATATGGATATATAAAAAACTCGCTTTTTCTACTAGTATGAGTGACACATAATTTATTTTCATTTATTTATTTTGTGTGTTGAAAGTCTTTATGCCCGTTACAAGTAAGTAAGTTAGGGGATCGACGTAACGCTCAGAAAAAAGTTAACGATAGAATTTATTACTCGGTCAATAGTCGAAGCATCATCTTTTAAAGTTTACTTAGAAAATAGACAGTACTATTGCCTTTTTAACGGTAGTTGAATACTCTGCCGTAAAGTGCCACCAGTAGCTAGTGCTCACATACCTCTCACAAGGGTTATCAATCTAGTAAGTTTATACTGAATGCTGCTGCGAACAATATGGGTATATATAACGGACTCGCTTTTTACTTTTTCTACTAGTACGAGTGACACAATTTATTTTGTGTGTTGAAAGTCTTTACGCCCGTTAAAGTAAGTAAGTCAGGGGATCGACGTAACTTTTCTGCTAAAAGTCCACAACAGAATTTATTACTCTGTCAATAGTCGAAGCACCATCTTTTAAAGTTTACTTTAAAGTACTGCCTAATCCACAAAGCCGGCGCAGGTTTCTTAAGTCATTACAATCTTGCAAAATATGGTGTGAAAGTGTCTTTGAACAGTGTACGAATTTATAACACGAGTAAACCCCGCTGGACAGAAAATGAAACTGCGGGTCACATAATGAATGATTTATGCCGGTCACACATAGCTAAAATAGGTCTAAACATATCGTTTGAAAAGACCAAAATCATGACAAACAACAAATACCCAAATAAATACCTTAAAATCCAGGAACATAAAATAGAAATTGTAAAAGAGTTCAAATATCTTGGTGAATGGATTAGTTGGAATGCAGATGAGGGCAAGGCAATGGAATCCAGGAAAAACAAACTTGAATTGGCCTTCCAATTGACGAAAGAAACATACAATAAGAAATCCCTTTCATGGGGGTCCAAAATTAAACATTATAAAACAGTGATCAAGCCGGAAGCACTGTACGCAGCAGAAACATTAACCATGAATCGCATAGGCCAGATAGAAAAGCTTGAAATAACGGAAAGGAAAATCTTAAGAAAAATTATAGGAACAAAATTTCAGGATAATAAGGTAGTATATATAAGAAATGAAGCTCTCTATAAGAAAATTGAAAAACTGTCAGATACTATGAGAAAAAGGAGAATTAATTTTTACGGCCATCTTCTCAGAATGAACTCCAATAGATTGACGAAACAGGTGTTTGATTTTTTCCATAATCGTAAAACAAAACCGAACTGGTTTAAAGAAATTGAAAAAGACCTAATAGAATTAAAAATTACAGAAAATTCACTGCTTGACCAAACTGCTAGGATAAGTACCAAGGACGAAAGAATAAGATTCCAAGATAAAACCAAAATAAGACCTAAACCTGTCATTTCGGAAGAGGAGAGGAAAAGAAGATCGGAAAGAATGAAGAGCTACTGGGAACAAAGAAAAGTACAGCGCGCAAGAAATGATTGATTCAGCGTACCCCAAAGAGGGTGAAACGAAAAGAAGAAGAAGAATGATTTTGATGCTCTTATCAGCAGGAAAAAAACGGTTTCCCTTCCAGGATCTTAACAACCTCCAGCTGTTAAGACCATTTCGGTCGCAATGCCAGAAGCTAGTCGCTAGTCTACATCACCTGCTAAGGATTTCCCGAGGAAAGTCAATTTAATACGTTAAAAATTAATCGATTCATCACATTTTTCTCAACATTTGCTCCGGTATGAAGGCGCATAACACACTGTACCGCATTTGAAATCGTGCTACATTGAAATTTACCACATTGCTAGACTGTCCAAACAGATTGTGTTTTTTCGATTTCGAGTGTAAAATGCTGTTATTTCTAATTTGTTACCCTAATTGTTAAGACATGATTGTTGATAGCAGACCAATATTTCAGCGACAACTACAAAGCGATTTAAAGGGAAAGAAAGAGACATTTTCAAGGTTTTTTTGTCGGTAGCACTAAAACTGGAAATAATTGCAGAAAGTTTGTGCACTGTTTTCACACTTTTTATTTTTAACACGCACACGCAACACGCAACAAGCGCGCGCGCATCCGCACACACACATACACACACACATATACACACGCGCGCGCACCCGCACACTCACACACGCGCGCGCGCACACACACACACACACACACACACACACACACCACGTACACACAATACGTATGCACGCGCGCTCTCACACACACACACACAAGCGCGCGCCCGCCCGCACACGCGAGCGCGCGCTCACACACACAACACGCACCCGCGCGCGCGCACACACACACACACGCCACGTACACACAATACGTATGCACGCGCGCTCACACACACACAAGCGTGCGCCCGCACACATACACACGCGCGCCCGCCCGCACACACGCGAGCGCGCGCTCACACACACAACACGCACCCACGCGCGCGCGCACACACATCCATGTACACACAACACGTAGGCACGCGCACTCACAAACACAACATGCACACGCGCGCGCACACACACACACACACACACACACACACACACACACACCACGTACACACAACGCGTACGCATGCGCGCTCACACACACATAAACAATACGCACGCGCGCACACGCACACCACGTACGCACGTACACACACACACACACACACACACACACACACGTACGCACGCGTGCACGCACGCACACACGCGCGCGCACGCACACACACACACACACACACACACACACACACACACACACACACACACACACACACACACACACACCTTTTCACTCTTAAGAGTAGCAAGAGAGCAAAACTAAGCAATAACATTTTCTAAATGGCATTCAACTCGAAACTGGATTTGCACTATGACTGCAGTGGGCGTCAATGATATGCAGATAGCATTGTATTCAGTAAAGCAGGCAGCGTTTATACGCAGCTGACTAAACTTATCGGCCATACCACGTGACACATGCTGAACCTGTTTTTTCACAGCCTGGTCCACATGTACCGCGCCGGGCTGTAAACAACAATCGGCCGAATGTCAGTGACAACAATCGCGACAAGCATACATCCTTCCAACAATAGTTGGAACTTTTTATCGGAAATCTGACGACCACCATAATCAGCACTGAAATCTTATTAGTATCTTAAACTTTTCAGATTCCATTACTGGATATACTAAACCTAACCTTACCGCCGTTACGAAATGCGACGAAACTTAATACGTTTAGCAGGATAGTTGTTCTTCCCATATCTCGGAACTTCAAATCTTGAAAACCCGACTTTCGTAGAACCGGTTCTAAATATTTTGCTGAAAGGTAGTCAATAAATCGTCTATTTTGAAATTTAAGAAATACAATTTTCAAAAAAAAACCTAACCGCCGTCTTGTTTTATTTTGTTCCTTCAATTTACTCTCAAGCAGAAAATTGTCTTATTTCTCGGCACCGAATCCAGTAATGACCAAAAAAATCTAACAAAATCTGTTCGTGTTTAGGAAAAACTAAATCGATTTTCTTGGGTTTTTTCGTAGCTTCGAAACCGGATTTTCGTTGAAAACAATCGAACGCGAGGACCTCCACGCATTCCAAGGTCATGCTAAGCTTTGCCAGAACCAGTTAAGGAAGATCCGCCGGTGAAACTTTTATCCCAGAAGTTCTCAACCTTTTTCTGCTTCGACCCCCCCTAAATAATTTGTTTTTATTCCGTATACCCTTATGCGTTTACAATGTGTTGCACAAATATCACCGCAAATGAAGCTTTTATTAGGAGCAATTCAGTAATACATTTTTTTTAATTATTTGTATTTTGTATTATTACACATACATTAAATATTTAATACGTTTATATAAGCAGAAATTTAAATAAAATATAAATCATATAATTTTAACGAGAGAGCGGTTGATGTCTTCGATTATCTTATTTATTTTCAGGAAAATAATATTAATAAAACTAGGGCGCCCTAGTGCGACATTTCGCACATGATATTTTAAGTAAACACAGCCTTTTGAATAAGAGTCGTTGAGGCGTGGGCGGTAGTTGAAAGGAAAGTAAACATGTTTATAAAATAAATCGAAAAGCAATCGATTAACAATAGATAAACGCACGATGGAAGGAGATACATTTGTGTAAAAACAGTGTCCAAAATATGTGTTTGGTATTCGAAATGCGCTCACACACACAACACGCACACACACACACAACACGCACACACACATACACACACACACACACACACCACGTATACACAAAACATACGCACGCACGCGCGCGCTCAAAAACACACACACACACACACACACACACACACACACACACACACACACACACACACCATGTACACACAATACGTACGCACGATCGCGCTCACACACACACATACACCACGTACGCACGCGCACGCTCACACACACACACGCACACACTCGCGCGCGCACACAACCAACGTACACACAAAACGTACGCATGCGCGCGCTCACACACACGTACACACACCACATACACACAATACGTACGCACGCGTGTTCACACACACACACACACACACACACACACACACACACACACACACACACACACACACATACGCACACACTGTTAAGAGCTAATCGACGGCCAGTGATAAACGCACGCAGCTCCAACAGCGTCAGAATGTCATCAAACCACGCCAGTACGTCAAAGACCGGCCTGCAGCCGCACCGACAACCACCGCGACCAGGTGAACGCACTGGCAAACAGTACAGACATTTCCGTCATTTTATTATTCCATGTTTTTACGTTCTACTTTTTTATTTTATTTATACGTTTCCTTTAATCTATAAAGCGCAGCAGACCGTGTTTCCGCCTCGTCCGTTTCCGTATGAAAGGGTGATAACCGGCCAAAGGTGATTAATTAACGCTGAATACGGCGTTTCAGTCCGTAACGGCTTGCCTGTCCAACTTGTAACGTCAGTTTCTAAAGAATTACGACTTCTGTATCGAATGACCGAAGCGAACATAAAATTTACTTGAATTTATTACAACGTGATAATAACAGAAAACTTCGAGCGACCGCTCTTGGCTGACAGTAATGTCAAAGGTACGAGTTCCCATTGGCGTTACGTACGGACTCTACAGATTAGATTATACACTAGAAGAACGGATAACGAACCCCAGGCGCTGCGATCGACGGACCTATCGTGCAATCTCTTAAGTATTAGTTCAGCAGATTGGTGCCCTTAGTAAGTTCCAACAATCTAAGAGCTGGAAGTCTCAAGGACAAAATTTGTGGAAATAAAAAAGCCTCCTACTGTCAAAAGCCCACACACACACACACACACACACACACACACACACACACACACACACACACACACACACACACACACACGCAACCACACACACACACACACACACACAACCACACACACACACTCACACACAACACACACACACAAAACACCACCCCACACACCACACACACACACACACACAAAACCACGCGCGCGCACACACGCGCGCGCGCACACGCGCGCGCGCGCACACACACACACACACAACACACAACACACACACAACCACACAGACACACACACAACTACACACACACACACACACACACACACACACACACACACACACACACACACACACACACACACACACACACACACACACACACACACACACACACACACACACACAAACACACAACACACACACACACACACACACACACACACACACACAAAAACACACAGACACCACACACCACGTACACACAATACGTACGCACGCGCGCGCTCAAACACACACACACACACACAACACAAACACACACACCACGTACACACAATACGTACGCACGCGCGCGCTCAAACACACACACACACCACGTATACACAAAACATAAATGATGTGGCCTGCACTTTACTGTATAACCTAAACACGGTTTCTACGTGGTATTACCTAACCTGTTAATGTGCACCCTCAGGTCACCGTGCCCAATAATGAGCCCCATGATGTCCCAGAGTAGAGCTCTGCCCAAGATGTCTGCAGCCCCTCAAGTCTTCCACGAGGAACCTTGCTCACTAAGCGCTTCCTATAGGAATGTCCATGAAGGTTATCCCGTCTTGCCTGGTGTTACTTGTTAATCCACCTATTGATAGCTGACTCGGCCAATGATAGAGAGACCCATAAAATCGATAAACTCAGATGCAGATCCCGGTTCAAACATTCAGTCTGCCTCTTCATTAACCTCAACCCCCTCACGTTCCGGAACCCAATGAAGAGCACGATTTCCCAGGGACAGAACATTGAAGTTCTCCTGACTCTCCCTGACCAGCATGGACCGAATTGTAGTATCCACAAGTGCTTTGACTGCTGCCTGACTATCGGTATAAATATGAATACAAGCCCTGAGCCCGTTTCAAATTCTCCCCAATACGGTCATTAATGAATGACCTATACTTCAGCCTGGAATACTGCGGCATACTGTTCCAGGGCAACAGCTTTCTTTGCCCTTGATCTCAGGCAGTACACACCAGCACCAGTGCCTGTCTGTCTTGAAGATATCTGTATACCATACTAGATCTCCAGAGCTTCCAAACACACGATCTTCTTCCTCAAATCTCATCTTGACATCAAAGGGTATACACCCCCCTGCGGGGTTATCTATTGATAACGCACTATAGCGTCTAAACAGTAAATCGTGAGATTATAAAATGTCTCAGGTTTTTTAAGTACCCGAGATAAATTCAAGGAAAATACAGATATTATAAATACAAAACTACGTGATTTTTGGTCACCTGATCAGTCCCCATCATTAGAATCGAGTCTCTAATATTTTATGTGATCCTAATAATTTCACCAAATCTACATGAAGATGACACATTCAGTGTAACCAATGTAATCTTGTTATTATACCTACTGTTGCTATTTTATCTCTGTATTGCACTGCTTCTCGCTATTTGCAGACTACTTTCTTCCGTGACGTGTCAGGAAGTGACAGTCAGAGAGAATAAAAACTGGACTCATTGTGCAAACCTGACGACCGATTCCCTCGTGTGTTACTTTATTATTTGCACGCATGTCTAACAGTTACGCGGTACTACGCGCATGCGCAGATACAGCCTCTAAGCCGGCGTCAATATAATTGCACTGTACAGGGTCAGGGACCCCCCCCCCCGATGACTCATACCAATGCTTTGTCTGACCTTGCCACACTCCTTCCTGTTGATTATAGGTTTCTGTGTGTAAACTTTACTGCTTTAATTGACCGAACATATCGGACCACTTTATATTTGCATACATGAACCAATCTTCCGGAGAGATTTAGAGCCAGTTAACCAATTAAGTTTTATATTTATTAAACAACATGGTGCATACCTCGGACCGCATTTGAATATAGAGCAAACGTTCATTGCTTAACGTCCATACTTTATGAGGGATCAGCGTTAACGGTAAGGGAAAACAACGGGAGTAACTGCGGCTGCAACTAAAAACCTGTACGAATAGTATGTGCTGAGAGAAAGGGATGTTGACTCGAGAAATAATACATATGATAACCCAAGTAACACATTTTCCACGCGCTAACAGATAACATGTGTCCGATCGTTCATTGCAGACAGTCTTGACAACTGCCACGTAATAATTTTCCCAACCATTGTGATACAGACAGACAGACAAGTGCATTCCCTCACGCCGAACATAACAGAACCGTGAGCACTTTCTAAGCCGCTGCTCACTTAATAACAACGCTGGTAACATTGTTATCTGCTCACGACACATTCACCGCAAACACATAATTGGTTGAAGACATGCCACTGGTTAGTGCCCGTCCGATATCGGTGGCTGTGAAAGTGAATTGCGACGTTTATTTGGTGGAAACTGGTCGAAAAGGAGTCGCGTATCGTCACCGCCTGGCAATTTGCCCGGTTTAAAGTGATCCGAGGACAGAGGCAGTCAGAACTAAAATAAATAAAAAAACTTTTTAAAAAAATCATATTTTTAAAATGTACTAAAAAGTATAAATAAAATAGATTCCAATAAATCCATCAATCTACACAATTCATAACCACACACAGATTGTCTTAAAAATTTGTCAGTGAATTTTTATAGATATTAAAAGGGGATGTGTAATAGCTTAGAGATTTATTAACTTAGAGAATCGTTTTCCCTTCGACGGTACCGTATTATAAGTTAGAGATCGACCTGTGTAATAAGATATGGGTTCCGTACTGTGGAACTTACTACAGTTCCGTCAAGTGTGTTGCACCGTGTGTATATGTTGCCGACGTCGCTGCATGCAGGCGCTTCAGTATCTTTTATCTAACAAGTATACCAGTAATAACAGTATAACAAGTATCACTATTTTGTTTTAGAGTTTACAGTTGAATATAATGTCAGTACTATGGTCAAAAACATATCGAAATGTTTATTTTTTGACAATTATCTGTATAGAAAAATACAAATATTGGTGTTTTATCGAAAAAACAACGTTATATGAATTCATTAATTCAATTCGGATATGGTTTGAATAAAGCAGTCTTCAAAAATGTTTTTATATTATTATTACTATTACTACTACATATGTAAATTAGTATACATTTACAGCATTGCACATAAATCTTTAAGGACAAAACCAATCCAAATGAACTTTATATTTTAATAATATATCTTTCTTTAACTAAGCGAATTCTACTTTTTAGATAAAAGATACTGAAGCGCCTGCAAGCAGCAGCATCGGCAACATATACACACGGTGCAACACACTTGACGGAACTGTAGTCTCTAAGTTAATACACAGTACAGAACCTCTATCTTATTACACAGGTCGATCTCTAACTTATAACACGAAGGAAAAACGAATCTCTTAGGTTAATATATCTCTAAGCTATTACACCTTCCCTATTAAAATACTTCTACAATTAAAAACAAAAAACGTGGGACGCATGAAATTAGATAACTACTACTGTCTATTAGCCTATAAGCGCCCCATGTTTTTTGTTTTTAATTGTACACGTATTTTAATATCTATAAAAATTCACTGTCACAAATTCTTAAGACAATCTGTATGTGATTATGAATCTGTACAGGTTTAGAAATATCGATAGATTGATGGATTTATTGGAATCTTAATCACATTATATTTCTGAAAGTTTGTGTGTTTGTTATTCAATCACGCTTTAACTACTGAACCAATTGAAATTTGTACCGTTACCGTATTACTGTAGATATACTAAAAGATCAGCTGTTTTATGTTAATTCGTAACGATCAGCTGATTTTACTAAACAGCTGATAGGTTATAATAAGTTACAGGTTATGTTGCTAAAAACTAGCAATATTAACAATAATTATTATAAGCGTTTATATTAACTTCGATTGTATTATAAATAGTTAAAACGTGCTCCTATTGGTAACCTGGTTCAATCACGTTACCGTATTACTGTAGATATACCAAAAGATCAGCTGTTTTATGTTAATTCGTAACGATCAGCTGATTTTAATGAACAGCTGATAGGCTATAATAAGTTTCAGGTTATGTTGTTAAAAACTAGCAATATTAACAGCAATTATTATAAGCGTTTATATTAATGTCGAGTGTATTATAAACAGTTACAAAGTGCTCCTATTGGTAACTTGGTTCAATCATGTTACTGTATTACTGTAGATATACTAAAAGATCAGCTGAAAGGTTATAATAAGTTTCAGGTTATGCTGTTAAAAACTAGCAATTATTATAAGCGTTTATATTAATTTCGAGTGTATTATAAACAGTTACAAAGTGCTCCTATTGGTAACTTGGTTCAATCATGTTACTGTATTACTGTAGATATACTAAAAGATCAGCTGAAAGGTTATAATAAGTTTCAGGTTATGCTGTTAAAAACTAGCAATATTACCGACAATTATTATAAGCGTTTATATTAATTTCGAGTGTATTATAAACAGTTACAAAGTGCTCCTATTGGTAATTTGGTTCAATCATGTTACTGTATTACTGTAGATATACTAAAAGATCAGCTGAAAGGTTATAATAAGTTTCAGGTTATGCTGTTAAAAACTAGCAATATTATCGACAATTATTATAAGCGTTTATATTAATGTCGAGTGCATTATAAACAGTTACAACGTGCTCCTATTGGTAATTTGGTTCAATCATGTTACTGTATTACTGTAGATATACTAAAAGATCAGCTGAAAGGTTATAATAAGTTTCAGGTTATGCTGTTAAAAACTAGCAATATTATCGACAATTATTATAAGCGTTTATATTAATGTCGAGTGTATTATAAACAGTTACAACGTGCTCCTATTGGTAATTTGGTTCAATCATGTTACTGTATTACTGTAGATATACTAAAAGATCAGCTGAAAGGTTATAATAAGTTTCAGGTTATGCTGTTAAAAACTAGCAATATTATCGACAATTATTATAAGCGTTTATATTAATTTCGAGTGTATTATAAACAGTTACAAAGTGCTCCTATTGGTAACTTGGTTCAATCACGTTACCGTATTACTGTAGATATACTAAAAGATCAGCAGTTTTATGGTAATTCGTAACGATCAGCTCATTTTACTTAACAGCTGATGTGCTATAATAAGTTTCAGGTTATGTTGTTAAAAACTAGTAATATTAACAACAATTATTATAAGCGTTTGTATTAATTTATAAACAGTTACAACGTGCTCCTATTGGTAACTTGGTTCATTCACGTTACCGTATTACTGTAGATATACTAAAAGATCAGCTTATGTTAATTCGTAACGATCAGCTGATTTTACTGAACAGCTGATAGGCTATAATAAGTTTCAGGTTATATTGTTAAAAACTAGCATTATATTAACAACAATTATTAAGCGTTTATATTAATATCGAGTGTATTATGAACAGTTACAACGTGCTCCTATTGGTAACTTGGTTCAATCACGTTACCGTGTTACTGTAGATATATTAAAAGATCAGCTGTTTTATGTTAATTCGTAACGAGCAGCTGATATTACTGAACAGCAGAAAGGTTATAATAAGTTTCAGGTTATGCTGTTAAAAACTAGCAATATTATCGACAATTATTATAAGCGTTTATATTAATGTCGAGTGTATTATAAACAGTTACAACGTGTTCCTATTGGTAATTTGGTTCAATCACGTTACCGTAATACCCCCAAACTTTTTAATATTCTTTATATTAATTTACCTTTTACATTAATGATTTTGTTGTATTTGTCTGTGCGTTTGAAAATGTCGCTGTTAAGATACGAGACTAGTTGACCTACCGATAACACCGTAAAGCACAGTTAAAGAAGTTAAAATAACGAGCTCTCTTTGAAAGAATTGTAACTAATAAAATAAGATCTTACTTCAGTTTAGTTGAAAACCTCAATCAGTTAATGCGTACTAATCAGATTTGTTAGTAGTGAACTGAACATCTGGTTTCTGTGGGTAGTCACTGACGGGAGATCGTGAGTTCATTAGTGGGGAGCAAATGTGTGCTGGAAAGAAATAACCCACCCCACTGTGGTAGAGACTGTATTAGTAATTACAAAACTATAGGTTGTAAACAGCGAGAATAAACAGATGCTTAATATACGAGGTGTGTTCAAAAAGTAACGAGAATTTTTAAATTTCGCGGGCTTGGAGAGCCGATTGTCAAACTTTTTTTTATTATTATGTTGGTATACATGCCCTTGAAATATGATAAAACTTTCAGCTGTTTTCATTGTTGACTTTGTCTGTGACAGCCACTAAGGTTAGACGTGTTTTTATGAGCTCGGCGATTTTCGTTTGTTAAAAGAAATGGATCAAAGAATTTGTATCAAATTTTGCGTAAAAAATGGAATTAAGTGTAACAAAGTGTGTGAAATGTTAACAAAGACCTATGGTGAGTATGATACGAGTAAAGCAAGAGTTGACGAGTGGTATAACCGTTTCCAAGAAGGCAGTGAAGACGTTGAAGATGACGAACGCCCTGGACGCCCCAGCACATCAACAACCGATGAAAACGTGGAAAAAGTGAAAGAAATGATTATGAACAATCGCCGAATCACAATTAGAGAGATCGCTGATGACGTTGGCATATCGATTAGATCATGTCATGACATTGTTTCCAATGTTTTGTGTATGAAACGAGTGGCAGCAAAATTCGTTCCAAACTTGTTGAATTTTGAACAAAAACAGCGGCGAATGGAAGTTGCTCAGGAGTCACTAAAAGAAGTCAACGACGATGCAGAATTTCTGCAAACGTATTATAACAGCTGACGAAACATGCGTTTAAGGATATGACGTCAAAACTAAGGCTCAATCATCCCAGTGGAGGCATTCTGGCTCGCCAAGACCGAAAAAGGCTCGACAAATGCGGTCGAACGTGAAGGTTACAAAAGCTCACTGTGTTCTTCGATATTAATGGCATAGTGCATATGTATTCCTGCCACCAGGTGAAGCGGTCAATAAGGAGTACTACCTACAAGTTCAACGCCGTTTGCGTGAATCAATCCGAAAAATACGCCCGGATCTGTGGAAAAACAATTCATGGCTTTTGTACCATGATAATGCACCAGCTCACACTTCATCGCTTGTTCGTGAATTTTTGGCCAAAAACAGTACTGTAACGATGCCCCAGCCTCCATATTCGCCAGACTCCGTGACTTTTTCCCATTTCCAGAAATAAAGAGAACCTTAAAGGGCCGTCCTTTTACAGCCGTAGATGATAAAAGCGCATTGCTGAAAGAACTAAAGGCTATCTCAAAGATCGAGTTTGAGAAGTGTTTCGAGGATTGGAAGAAGCGCTGGCACAAGTGCATAATCTCCAATGTGAACTATTTTGAAGGCGACAACATCAATTTAGAAGAATAAGTAAATATTTTGTTCAAAAAATTAAATTTCTCGTTACTTTCTGAACACACCTCGTATGCTGAAGTCTTCGTTTTGAATATCACGCAATGGAAAAAAATCTCGTTTACATCTAGTGAATGCCTATAATGTTTTTAGAAAGAAGAGTACATCGGCAGGCAGCTGTATCTAATAGGAATTCTTACTTAAAGAAGCCATACAATTGGAAAAGAAAAACAGTTATTACAGTCTAATAGATTATTCATTTATCCTTTCGATATCCTTTGTCCTCTTTCATTGACTCACTCATTCCACAAAATCATTGTTGATCTCCTTGATCCAAATCCTTCATATATCTAACCTTCTTTTCCCAAGATAATACGCTTTACAATTACATTCGTGTTCAAATCTTTTAATAACAACTTTCCGTTGGAACATGAGGTACTAGAGCGGCCATCATGGTACGACCCAGGCCTGTGACCTTGAAATAACAGCGGATACTGACCTCTTTTTGAGTGTCTGTTGACAATTTTTTTTTTATTAGTATTTACAATCTGTCTACATGACACTAAGTAAATTGTATGGCTAAAATAATGACATGAAAGCATGTACCCATTGATACATACAAATAATGAGATTAAATAAATAATAATAATAAAATATTGCTACATAATTTTATATCTGTTAGGTCAGCTGTTAATTGTCAGGCAGGTCGCTAGGTATTCTCTTGAGTCTTCGTGTTGTCGATCTCATCATTAAATTTTCAGTCAAAACATTTGGATGGGCTAATATTCGATGTCGGTAACTATTGCTATAAGTTTCAATTTTTTCTGTGATGGTCGGAACATTGAGTTGCTTGTGGATTATTTCATTTGTGATTATTTTTGGAGCGGTTAAGATTAAACGTAGTATCTTAGA
Source organism: Callitettix versicolor (assembly GCA_022606455.1). Taxonomy (NCBI): domain Eukaryota; kingdom Metazoa; phylum Arthropoda; class Insecta; order Hemiptera; family Cercopidae; genus Callitettix; species Callitettix versicolor. The sequence continues at coordinate 105,336,556 of CM040186.1, read as the reverse complement.
TTGGAAGCGTTGTAAAATTGCAATATTTGATTTGGAAGCAGAACCCCATAGTTGTATCCCATACGTCCATATTGGTTTCAGTATTGTCTTATATAGTAATATTTTGTTATTGTTTGAAAGTCTGGATTTGTGCCCAATCAGTACATATTTCTGAGTTTAATACCAAGTTGTTTACGCTTAGTAAAAATATGTTTCTGCCAATTCAGAGGTCTGTCCAGGTACTTCACTTCTGAGGTCTGCGGTATCAATTTTTTATTTAGGGATACTGCTGGACATGTATGCTTCCCTAATGTGAAGGTTATATGTTGACATTTAGCTTCAAACGCCATTTTTCCATCCAAAGTTGAACTAATTTCAAACTATGCTGCAATGTTTGAGAAGCTGTCTGAGGATCATCACTGAAGCTGTTGAAAATGCACATATAATACTTTCTCACGTTCACAAATCCGGTCCGATGTGTTTCAAACTTGGTACGAAAATCGACTCTGGCAATTAGCTTGTATAAGTTATTTGCCCAGCAAAATTAAAGTTTTGACCATTTAAAACTCAAACAATTTGTAACTTTATTTATTACGTTCTCGTAAAACCTGATTTCATTATCGTAATCAGCGGGAAAATCTGCATAAATAAGCGATTTAAATTTTCAAATATCATTAAAAATACGAAAGTAACTGTGACGGCGGTCAGGGTACTTAAAACTACCTATATTAGATCATGTCGATTAATACATTAATTTCTTTGATTATAATAATTATAATAAATAATTATATAATTCATTAACACAATTAATTATAACACAATAATTAATTGATTATAATTGCCAAACAATTATCCTTTCGTTTGGCTCTCTTTGGATTATTCATTTGGTACCACAATGCGAATGTGAATACCAAAATGTTAATGTTAATGTTATAAAATTATTTATTTTTTTATAAATAAAAAAAGGATAAATACGTTGAATTTATATGATAAATAAATACTGTTTGACAAAAATAACGTATTATTAGTCAAGCAATAATATTGACAGTATCAAAACCACATCTGATAAATATTATTTATACTCAGATTAAAAGTGACAATGTTATTGTTAACTAGCTTTATTTTTGTATTTTTAATTTAAATTTACTACCATCACGTCAGCGAGACAGCGCGTCCCACGTAAAGCAAAAAAAAATTTTTATTTATTTATTTTTTAATTAGGATGTTACGTTACTAAACTAAACAACATGAAAAACATAAAAAAAGCTTTTCGATATATGTTTCTATGAATTCTTTATTTATGTCTGTAGAATTAGCCGCCTCGGTGGCCTAGTGGATAGCGTACTGGGCTTTCACCCCGAGGACCCGGGTTCGATTCCCGGCCAGGGCTTGGCATTTTCATACGCTATAAATCATCCCATCGTCTGCATTAGCCCAAGTGTGCACAATAGTCGGACATTCCGGTACGGTTTACCTCGTGCTAATATAACAAACGGTAAAATTAATTTACTTTTCAATAAGCGCTAAGCCTGTAACACCGAACAAGTGTTTCCGCACTAGATGAATTGCACGCCGGATTATTAACAAATCTAGATGAATCTGTTCCGGTTCAGTTGGATTCAGCGGAACGGAACAGCGGAATCTGGAGCGGCCAGGTGTTTGCCCGGGACTATGACTCACCGCAGCTAGACTGTGAATAGGTTAGAAGCACTCGGCGCGTTGCATACTTTGCCCGTGATTGATTGCGCTAAAACAATACGATATGTTAATCCATTGTGACTACGTTCAGAATTATTTTTTCGCAGTACGACGTATTAAATGATCGATTAAAATCGATCTTGAAATTTCGATAGATCGATGTGTTCTGTTTCTTTAAATCGAAAAAGGAGATTTTTCATTCTGATGTCTAGATTCCCGGTTAAAAATTTGACCCCAGTCCGACTCCGGTTTGTACCACAAGAAAGTTTTACTTTGACTCATAACATTGCCACCAGAATGCTTCCATAAGCATGCCATGGATTTCTGCAACAGTTTTTTCAAGCTTGAAACAAAATTTGATGCAGGTTCTTTGCTCCTTCAAATCTGTCATTTACACAAGTTTAAAAAAACTCCGAAACTTTAAAACACAGCTTCTCACCGTCACAGCTGTTGGCACACTAATTCACAAATTTTGTTCGCACACTCTACCGGCCACAAACGTTTCTAGGGCGGAATTCGAATTTCCCGAACTTTTGGGCATCACCTCGCATTATTGTAAAAACAACTTGAGTAGCGTAGATCTTGCGGCCAAACATAAAATTGTCTTTGACTAAGCATCGTTTTGTCAGCTCTTTCTCCGAACTTATACACCTCAATGTCATGGATTCTAGACTGTAGTTACTGCCCTTTTTCTTTGGCCTCATTAATGTAATTGGCATAAAGTGTTACGTTAAGGGAAAACACATTTCGGAGTCCAAAACAACACTTTCAAAAACTACCATTCCAACTTTCATTCTTCCACAGTGGGAAAATGAATGGGCAACTACAAGCGGTAACAAATTGAGGGTAATTAAAAATACTGTCCTTGGGGGTCGTTAATACGTGCAAGTCGGAGAGAAGATGTTGTGGTTACCCGCCTTCGCATTGGTCACTCCGTGTTAAAGCGTGTATTCCTGATGGAACGCGGAGACCCGCCTCAATGTGGAATTTGTAGAGAAACCGTCACAGTAAAACATATATTGCTAGACTGTGATGGTTTCCAAAATATACGGCGTGTATGTGGTTTAGGGAATTGTCTGCAGACGACTTTGGGAGATAGTGTCTCGGCCATTGATCGGACCTTGAAATTCCTTCATCGTCTGGACTTGTTAAATAAAATTTAACTTAAACTAATATTGCAGGGCCTCTTTACAGCCCTACAACAAGTTGTAGATATGTGGTTATTTATTTACCTTAATTTATTATTGTTTGCGTTATTTTCTTCTTGTTTAGTGTATTTATTTATTTTCTTCTTTATTTGTTTCACCCAACTTTGGGGTACACCAAATCAATCACTTTTTAATGTTCTGTGCCTTCCTCGTAGCCCAGTATTGCTTCATTCGTTGTGATATTGCTTTTCTTTCTTAGTCAGAGATTTGGATCGTTCGCTTGGATTTGACTTTGCCTTGGAACCATTGCTTCTTGTCCTTGGTTACTGTTTTGGCCGTTCTGTCCATGAGCATAGTGTCAGTGATTTGTAGTTCTGTTATGTCTTTCTCCGTTTCTCTAAACCAAAGTGGTTTGGCTCTTTTATTGTGAAAGTAGTCAAATATTTTTTGGTTAGTCTATTTTTGTCCATTCGAAGGATGTGCCCATAAAACTCAACTCTCCTTTTTCTTATTGTATCTGATACTGTTTCAGTTTTTTGGTAAAGAGTTTCATTCCTGATGTGGAGTAATTGGTTGTTACGGAATTTGGGGCCCAAGATTTTTCGTAATATCTTTCTTTCTTTGATCTCCAGCCTTTCAAGTGGGCCCTGGGTTGTGAGAGATAATGTTTCAGCTGCACATAAGGCTTCTGGTTTAATTACCGTATGGTAATGCCCTATCTTTGTATTCCAGGAGAGGGACTTCTTGTTGTATGTGTCTTTGGTAAGTTGGAAGGCTAATTCAACTTTATTTCTCCTAGATTCCACAGCTTTTTTCTCTAGGGCGTTCCAGCTGATCCATTCCTCACGGTATTTGAATTCTTTGACTATCAATGTATTTTTCTCCCACTTGAAGCTTTCTTGGTGGTTTTTGTATGTTTGTCAATATATTAATCTTTTCAAATGAAACTTTGAGACCCATTTTTAACGCTTGCTTCTGGAGTTCAAGAGTCTGTTCCTTAGCTTCTTCCAATGTCTCAGCTAGTAAGGCCATGTCATCCGCAAAAGCCAAACAATTTACCTTAATGCCTTTGTTCTTAGTTCCTAGTCCAATTCCACTATGCGTATTCACGTTCCACTCTCTAACTACTTTTTCTAGAGCACAATTAAATAACAATGGAGAGAGTCCATCTCCTTGTCGGACTCCTGTTTTAATCTCAAAAGGGGTGGAGAGTTCTCCCATGAATTGAACTTTGGAGAATTTTATTTATTTATGATTTTTTTTTAGTTATATATTATTGTTAACTAGTTTTAGGAAAAGTATTTATAGTTGTTATTGTATTTTGTTTTAATTGTTGTTATTGTTCGTTTTTTAGATGCTCCTAAATTTTATTTCTTATCTAATCGTGTTCAATATCTTAATATCGCGCCTCTGCGATGATAACCTCAAAGGTTTTTCGCCGGAAAAAAAAATCAAAACCTACCAACGTACTAAAAATGTAATGAATATAATTGCATAATCACAGGCTAAGTCTACAAATATAAATATAAATACAGGAGTACATAAACACGTAATACAAGGTATTACATTTGTAAAGCAGCGAATCGATAAACTGGTTTTAAAAACTCGCCGGCTATTTATAAAAAAAAAAAACGACCGGCAAATAAGAGTAAAACTAAAACATGCAGATTTCAAGAATGAAGAAAAATAGACGACCTCAAAGTGCCAATAAACAATGTAATTGTTGAATGCATTCAGGCGCTGGACGGGTGCCAACAGTTGCAGCACAACAAACAGGCTATTGTTGAATATTTGCAGTAATTACACGTTGGCATTTAATTGTTGGCCACGGAACTGTATCGAACGGATATTCGATAGATATTAGTGGACCGAGCGACCTTTCGCAGTTAATGGGAAAAAGAAAGGAATAGTACACAACAATGCACAGCAAGAAGTTGAACAGTGTTGTAGCATATCTTTGTAAACAATGTTGGAAGTGACAAGAGAATCCTCAGTCAGTTTTTCTTCAATCGTTGCAAAACCACGTAGGCCTATAACTATTTCTTGTCGATATGAACTTATGTTAAAATAGACGTTATACATTTTATACATGTAAGATCTGTTAAGAAAACAATGCCATTCATTATATTTAAGTTATTTATAGGCCTTACTTTGTTCTACTTTCGTATAATCTTCTTCTTTTCGTTTCACCCTCTTTGGGGTACGCTGAATCAATCATTTCTTGCGCGCTGTACTTTTCTTTGTTCCCAGTAGCTCTTCATTCTTTCCGATCTTCTTTTCCTCTCATCTTCCGAAATGACAGGTTTAGGTCTTATTTTGGTTTTATCTTGGAATCTTATTCTTTCGTCCTTGGTACGAAAGAATAACACAATAATAGTAATAATAATAATAATAATAATAATAATAATAATAATAATAATAATAATAGTAATATCGTATAATCTAATATATAAAATTAATGATTACCTTATTGAAATATTCACAAATGAAATCTACTATAACCGGATTTTACATCACCTAAATTAGGCTACAGTATTTACTGTTTACTAAAAGCAGGGTCTTTTATTTAATAACTTACGTATTAGAACTGGCCTACATTGCTTATCGATTCTCCTTTCAAAACAGTTTCAGTCATTATTTAATTCGGATACAGTAATAATTTAAATATTACTTTCAACAATGTTTTTTTTTAGCCATCAGCTGTTTTGGTACACACACAATTATTTTTGTCACCTGTGCCTGTATTGTGTTGCACTCTCACGGGGACCACTTTACACTGTTCCTGAACAATTTTTCACAGACCTTTATCGGTTTTATTTTATCGTAAAGCCTCAAAATGTAAACGTATCAGGCGTGGGAGTTCCCTGGTGTTCTGACGAATCTACAGGTACCCCATATATGTAGTTTCAATAAATCAGGTAATTATTTTCAGTACAAAACCGATCGGAATGCCTTATAATATACAGTTATAACATACGAAAGCCTTACTATGATGGACTTCTACAATTTTCAATTTATATCCGCTAAAAGGTCAACTGCTTAAAAATGACTATTAAAAAAACGAAAGCGATACACGTGTCCCGTCCAGTGTTGCCATAGCAACAACAAATTCAGTTCCAAGTTCCAGATACCGCCGCGGGTCCTGGAAGGTGTAACATTATCTGGCGCCGCCAGGTCCTTGCTCCTCTGTATCGGCGATGACGTGTTTTTATTTGAAATTACACCGAGATGCTTTTCAATTAAATCACCAGAGGTACACGGCAATTTTGTAACGTGCGGCCGCCGAGCCGTGCTAAACAGAGCATAAATCGCGTGGTTTATTACCAGTACATCCGATACTGAGAAGACGGCTGACTGTATTATAAATAAACAATGATAACCGATTGGTTACCGTTCCGTGTCGGTACTGAATGATTACTTCAAACTGTAGCAGGATAACACTGTATTCACATTCATTATTAGTATTTTTCAAAAAATAAGCACGTAAACAAAACTTATTAATTGCTACTTTACCAGAAAATATGACACAAAAGCAAAACTTATGAGTTGCCACTGTTCCACAAATTGCGGCACATAAGCAAAACTTGTAAGTTGCTATTTCCCCATAAAATGCGGCACATAAGCAAAATTTATAAGTTGCTATTTCCCCACAAAATGCGGAACAAAAGTAAAACTTATGAGTTGCCACTGTTATACAAATTACGGCACATAAGCAAAACTAATGAGTTGTTATTTCTCCACAAAATGCGGCACATAAGCAAAACTTGTAAGTTGCTATTTCCTCACAAAATGCGGCACATAAGCAAAACTTGTAAGTTGCTATTTCCCCACAAATTGCGGCACACAAGCAACATTTATAAGTTGTTATTTCCCCACAAAATGCGGCACATAAGCAAAACTTATGAGTTACTACTGCTCAACAAATGCGGCACATAAGCAAAACTTATAAATTGCTATTTCCCCACAAATTGCCTCACACAAGCAACACTTGACTTGTTATTTCCCCACAAAATGCGGCACACAAGCAAAACTTGTAAGTTGCTATTTCCTCACAAAATGCGGCACACAAGCAAAACTTATGAGTTGTTATTTCCACACAAAATGTGGCACATAAGCAAAACTTATGAGTTGCTACTGTTCAACAAATTGCGGTACATAAGCAAAACTTATAAATTGCTATTTCCCCAAAAATTACGGCACACAAGCAACACTTATGAGTTGTTATTTCCACAGAAAATGCGGCACATAAGCAAAACTTATTAGTTGCTATTTCCCAAAAAAATGCTGTACACAAAACAAAACTCATGAGTTGCTATTTCTCCGCAAAATACAGCACTCAATCAAAACTTATGAGTTACTATTTTCCTACAAAATGTGGCACATAAACAAAACTATCAGTCAATATTTTCCCATAAAATGCGGTCCAGAAACTATTGAATAGAAAATTTCTGAAAGTAAGGTCATTAATAATTACGGCACATAGATTTCTCACTGATGTGATGGAAGCAAATTTCAAATAATATTTTTTTTTATTTTACGCTTTTTTAAAAATCTAATTTCACTACAACAATCACCGGCTATATTAAAATATCTGCATAGGCTGTTTAAATTTTCAGATTACATTTGAGGTATAAAAAAGAACCCTGATCGCCGAAAAATTGACACTCGTTTTACAACGTCAAAGTGTAATTTTTCCATTACAAATTTGTTTGTTATGGTGTATTTACAATACGTATGGGATATATATATATATATATATATATATATATATATATATATACATATACATATACATATATATGGGATACATGACGAAATGTAAAATAGTTCATAAAAAAACAACCTGCATTTACACTTGTGCAGGTACAAATATATATTATTATTATTATTTGCGTATAGACCCTGTTGGATTACGCAAAGCACTCCGACTCATGTCTTGTTCATCCTAATCCTCCACACCTCCCTCATCCTGTCCCCATGGATCCTCTTCCGCTCCTCCGTCCATTTTACCCCTGCTTTCTTTGGGATTTCATTCTCTGGGACCTTCCAACCGAGCATCTTTCTCCTGTAAGCGTTCCTGTCTTCAGCGTCTGTTGAGTCTATTTCTGCGTCATGTAGGTCTATTCTGACTTGTGCGATCCACGACATTGTTGATTTGACTCCTTGTATATACTTAAGAATTCTGTTGGCAAGTCTCGTTGTTGGGAGTCTACTGATGTGTCCATAGAACCGAAGCCTCCTTCTTCTGATATCTGCTGCCAGGTTCAATATCTTCTCTGTGGTCTTCCGGAGTGCAACCTGTATCTATCTTCTGTTAATCTTGGGCCAAGGATCTTCCTCAAGATTTTGCGTTCTTCCTTCAAAATACCCTCCATGGTAGCTTTTGTATGGAGTGCTAGCGTCTCGCTTGCATATAATACCTCTGGTTTTATGACTGTTGTAGTGTCTGATTTTTGTGTCAAATATATATATATATATATGTTATTTTAAGGCGAAAAGCACATTGAGGCTATTATCGCCTCCCTAAATGCAAGTGTGAGTGTAAAGTGTTAACGTCGTAAGTGTAAGTGTTTGTTAGACTTGGGTACCGCGAGGGACGTCTAAATCCTCTCAATAGGTGCAGTTAGTCTGCACCCCCTACGGGGATTTACAAGTGTATAAATCATTTCATTTTTCAAATGGTAATTTCTGGTTGGTCAGTAGTAGCATCTTTTAAGTGCAAATATTCTAAATTTGTACAATAATGTAGTACAATGTCCTGTAAGAAGTTATATTTATCAACATGTGCACTGATGCAAATAAAATCTTAAAAAAGAACCGGTAGGCGGTGGCAGCGAGAATTTTTTGGCCCATACCATGCTGGTTAATGAATTCACTTCAGAGGCTAGCTCAGGATTTGAAAAAAGTAAAACAAAATAGTAAATCAAGCTGTGCAAAACAAAATTTTAAAACAAACTAGCCTGTTAATTTCAACTAAACATGTCAACAAATCAAAACCTGTCAGCTGAGTAAACAGCAAATTAAATCTAATAAATAACAAAAACCGCCATAACCTAAAAACACATTAAAATAAATACAGGTGAAAACGTATGCAATTTTTCGCTTGTAAAAAATGTGTACGGAAATCTCGTATCTCATACAATTTTTCAAATCCTCATACGTGTATCGCACTGTAAACGTACCATTACAACGACCACAGTAATCAAATGAAGAAAAAGTTGTCTCAATGACGGATGCTAATTACAAAAAAAACCACATATGATGTTTATAAGTAGGGTTTACGTATCTATAGGCTACATATTTTTACAAAATATACATATATTTAAATTTTTGAATAACGCCTCACTTAAATAGTGTTTTGGGGATCAGAATCGGCGTACACCTGAAGGTCACAAAGATGACCGCCATAAAACTTCATTTTCCAATTAACAAAATTTGATGGACTAATTTTTAACAAGTAAACCTTATCCATAACCTACATCTAAACTGAAGTTAATTTTGACTTTTTGGCATTTACGTTTAGTTAGAATAAATATGATAAATAGTTTGAGTAGAATTTGAGCAAATTTTGCTCAATGTTTTTGTTAAATACCGATCACGTACGCGCTAAATGTATCGAAATCAACCAATTCTTTTGTTTCCAACTCACAATACTAGATATTCATTAAAAAATCAATAGCCGCCTCGGTGGCCTAGTTGATAGCGTACTGGGCTTTCACCCCGAGAACCCGGGTTCGATTCCCGGCCAGGGCTTGGCATTTTCATACGCTATAAATCATACCATCGTCTGCATTAGCCCAAGTGTGCACAAAAGTCGGACGTTAAACACCAAAAAAAAAAAAATTAATAAATAAAAACTCAAAAAATCGATTTTTCGTTCGATCCCAATACTTTATACACAACCTACTTCGATTAGTGAGAAATTAAAAATACAAACGCAAAGCGAAACGTAAATCACCAGTTCGCTTAAAACCCGAGTTTAAAATAACAAAACATAACAAAAACATCTCAAGTGGCTGCAATTTGTAACGGAGTAAATTACCAACATTCCCTGTACGACTGAGCTGGCTTCGCCGGTGTCAGGTAACTCGATCGCTGCGTTCGCCGTGTTATTGTTGGCAACGAACGCGACCCGCATGTCCCGTGTTGCCGGCGAGGCAATGGGCTGGCGCATTGCCGAAATTCCAACTCTTCAATCATAACAGAGAGAAAGAGAGAGAGGGAGCGAGGAAGAGAGAGAGAGAGAGAGAGAGAGAGGCAGGAAACGGTATAAAGTAAAAGTGGAACACTGAGAGACGAGTGTTTTGTGTTAAGTGGCGGTGTGAATAACACGAGATTTACCTACGTAACGTGAGATGTGAATGCAACTGGAAGTGAATAATAACACATTGTATAAATAACATAAGACGAGAAAATGCGAGATGTTAATAGACAAAATTGTGAATAATATGAGAAGGTTAGAGTGAATAAGGTTAGAACAGAATGATGAATAACATGAGGTAAGAACTACACAACATGTGAATAAAACGAGCAGTGAATAACTCAAGTTGAGATAATGCGAGACGTTAACTGCAAAAGATGTGAATAGCATGAGAAATGATAACATGACGTTAGAACAACGCGAGATGTGAATAAAACGAGGAGTGACTAACACGTTATGTAAATAACACAAAATGAGATAATGCGCGATGTTAATAGAAAATATATGAATAATACGAGATGAACATACATAACATGAGATTAGAACAACGCAACATGTGAATAAAACGAGGCGTGAATAACACGTTATGTAAATAACACAAGATGAGATAATACGAGATGTTAATAAAAAAGATATGAATAATACGAGATGAACATACATAACATGAGATTAGAAAAACGCGAGATGTGAATAAAACGAGGAGTGAATAACACGTTATGTAAACAACACAAGATAATTCTAGATGTTAATAGTAAAGATACGATTAATATGAGATGAACATACATAACATGAGATTAGAACAACGCATTATATGTGAATAAAACGAGGAGTAAATAACACGTTATGTAAATAACACAAAATGAGATAATACGAGATGTTAATAGAAAAGTTTTGAATAATATGAGATGAACATACATAACATGAGATTAGAACAACGCATTATATGTGAATAAAACGAGGAGTAAATAACACGTTATGTAAATAACACAAAATGAGATAATGCGAGATGTTAATAGAAAAGTTTTGAATAATATGAGATGAATATACATAACATGAGATTAGAACAACGCATTATATGTGAATAAAACGAGGAGTAAATAACACGTTATGTAAATAACACAAAATGAGATAATGCGAGATGTTAATAGAAAAGTTTTGAATAATATGAGATGAACATACATAACATGAGATTAGAACAACGCATTATATGTGAATAAAACGAGGAGTAAATAACACGTTATGTAAATAACACAAAATGAGATAATTCGAGATATTAATAGAAAATATATGAACAATATGAGATGAACATGAGATAACATGAGATTAGAACAATGCAACATGTGAATACAACGAGGAGTAAATAACACGTTATGTAAATAACACAAGTTGAGATAATGCGAGATGTTAATAGAAAAGATATGAATAATATGAGATGAACATGAGATAACATGAGATTAGAACAATGCAACATGTGAATACAACGAGGAGTAAATAACAGGTTATGTAAATAACACAAGTTGAGATAATGCGAGATGTTAATAGAAAAGATATGAATAATATGAGATGAACATGAGATAACATGAGATTAGAACAATGCAACATGTGAATACAACGAGGAGTAAATAACACGTTATGTAAATAACACAAGTTGAGATAATGCGAGATGTTAATAGAAAAGATATGAATAATATGAGATGAACATGAGATAACATGAGATTAGAACAATGCAACATGTGAATACAACGAGGAGTAAATAACACGTTATGTAAATAACACAAGTTGAGATAATACGAGATGTTAATAAAAAAGATAGGAATAATATGAGACGTACCTACATAACGTACGTTTAGAAAAACGCGCAATGTGAATAAAACTAGCAGTGAATAACACGAACAACACAAGATGAGATAATACGAGATATGAATAATACAAAATGTACATACCACAAGACGTATATAACAAAAGAAAAAAATGTAAAATAACATTAGATGTTATTAACGAGGAATAAAAAACATTTGGTATATTATGAGAATAGTAACAATTCGAACAAATGCAAACGTGAAGATAACACAAGATGCACTAATAACATGTGCCGTGAACAACACCAGGAAGTGCGAATAACAAAACACGATAATACAGTACGAATTATGCAAAGTAATACAGTAGTTGAAGATAACATGTGAAGTGAATAACACAGAATCAACCTTAAAGACATGGAAAAAATATCAAAATATACCTCAAGTGACCTACAGACTTGGCCTATGCTAATCTATGCTAATTTGCCTAGCGACGTGCACAGAAATACAAGTCGTTTATGTCAAACCCACTTTTTAGGACTGAAAACATCCATCAAAATCTCCAAGATCCATTCTGCACTATTAACATACTGTCTATGCCGTTTGTATTGTAAGGGGAATTGGAATTTTCTGAAAATCGGCTCATCAGATTTTGGTCACGTTTTAGAACACGGAAGTCTCTTATAAGTCGTAACTGAAATTTACGGCTCCAGAAAAATCGTTGGAAATCAAGATTTGCTTTCGTAAAAAAAAAAAAAAAAAAAAAAAAAAAAAAAAAAAAAAAAAGTAAACTGGCATGACTTTTTAATATTGTTTCTAGAATGAACAAATTAATATATCTAAATGACAAAGTTCATCAAAATCGACCAAATAGATGTGAATTCACACAAACCAATATCCAAATACAAACTACTAGTTCATACAATCAAAATGTCAAGAACGATTGTTCTCACGCGCACTTTCTGTATACACTTCGAGCAGTGAATAATTAACAAAAACACATTTACAAATTATTGAATTATAATAGTTTTCATAAACAAAACTGCGGGCTGCACTCCGGGAGTGCCGACAGAAGTGAAAACTTGAAAAATAACGTTGTGCATTTATATATACTATTTCTCTCTCTCTCTCTCTCTCTCTCTCTCTATATATATATATATATATATATATATATATATATATATATATATATATATATAACACCGATTATGGTAGCGGTGACGGTGTCGCTATAAAATCTGACGCGAGTTCAATGCTTTTTGCCCATCCAAAAAGTGCCCAACGATATATAGTATATACGCGTGGCGTGCATCTTTTCCCATCCAAAAAGTGTCCAACGATATATAGTATATACGCGTGGCGTGCATCTTTTCCCATCCAAAAAGTGCCCAACGATATATAGTATATACGCGTGGCGTGCTTCTTATAATATTTTATATACTATACACAGTATACATTATATATCTCATGGTAGCGGTGACGGTGTCGCTATAATATCTGACGCGAGTTCAATGCTTTTTGCCCATCCAAAAAGTGCCCAACGATATATAGTATATACGCGTGGCGTGCATCTTTTCCCATCCAAAAAGTGTCCAACGATATATAGTATATACGCGTGGCGTGCTTCTTATAATATTTTATATACTATACACAGTATACATTATATATCTCATGGTAGCGGTGACGGTGTCGCTATAAAATCTGACGCGAGTTCAATGCTTTTTGCCCATCCAAAAAGTGCCCAACGATATATAGTATATACGCGTGGCGTGCATCTTTTCCCATCCAAAAAGTGCCCAACGATATATAGTATATACGCGTGGCGTGCTTCTTATAATATTTTATATACTATACACAGTATACATTATATATCTCATGGTAGCGGTGACGGTGTCGCTATAAAATCTGACGCGAGTTCAATGCTTTTTGCCCATCCAAAAAGTGCCCAACGATATATAGTATATACGCGTGGCGTGCATCTTTTCCCATCCAAAAAGTGTCCAACGATATATAGTATATACGCGTGGCGTGCATCTTTTCCCATCCAAAAAGTGCCCAACGATATATAGTATATACGCGTGGCGTGCTTCTTATAATATTTTATATACTATACACAGTATACATTATATATCTCATGGTAGCGGTGACGGTGTCGCTATAATATCTGACGCGAGTTCAATGCTTTTTGCTCATCCAAAAAGTGCCCAATGATATCTTGTTCATATTATATTTCTGAAAGTTTGTGTGTTTGTTTGTTATTCAATCACGCTTTAACCATTGGACCAATTGAGATGAAATTTTGTAAGAAAATGGTTTAGGTATCTGCGATAAACATAGACCTATTCCCGTTTTACAAAACGTTAATATACTACTTACCCAGCCCAAAATAATTATTAGTTTTTAGTTTAGTGGCATGTGTTAACTGTAGTTATGTTTAATTACTGTTTACTGGACCTGAGATTTAGGTACCTCAGATGAACATAGATTCAATCCCATTTTAAGAATCTTAATCTCTGTTTTATTTATTGCAAAATTATTGCCTGTAATGTAACATTTACAATTATTTTAGTCGAAATTTTTTTTCAAAAATGACCAATTTGTTACTTTGTATTGAATTTTCAATATTAAATGTAAAAAAATTCCTACGCAGAGTGCCAATTATAAGGTAGTATATATATTTGTGTAATTACATTATAAGAAAAAATAGTAAATATGTAGCATATCCTGGATTTTTCGATATTTTTGTTACTAAAATGCTTTATTATGTGCCCAAAAGCAAGAATACAAAATATTAAAGCAGGAGAAGTACGATACAAATCGAAAATAAAAGTGACCAACATAACCTCAAAATTGCTACCCGGCGAAAATCAGTAACGTATTGTAAATCGGTAAAACAATAAAAATACGTCTAACACGGGTTTTGGGTGATAAGAAACCCATTTTTTAAAAGAATACTGCATAACCAAACTGACACGGTTGTTAGGCCTAACACGGTGATGCATTGAAAAAACCTTTATTTTTTTTTTTTAAAGACTACTCCATAACCTGACACGGTTGTTGGGCCTAATACTATGATGCAGGAAAAAAACCTTAATTTTTTTTAAAGATTACTCCATAACTTAACTAACTCGGTTGTTAGGCTTAACACGGTGATGCGTTAAAAAGAAACCATTATTTAAACAAAAATAGACCAAACCTAACTGACGAGGTTGTTGGTCCTAACACAGTGATGCATGATCTTTAATGTATATTATGATTGCGGGCAAAGCCGTGACGGATAACAGCTAATCATATTATATTTCTGAAAGTTTGTTTTTGTTCATTTGTTTGTTATTCAATCACACTTTAACTACTGGACCAAATGAGATTACATTTGGTATGAACACGGTTTAGGTACCTGAGATAAACACAATACTATTCCGGTTTAATTGTATAATAGTGACTTTTTAATAATACTGTATTTTATTAAAATATGACAGGACCCTGTTTTAGAGTATCGAGTAGCAAAAATTTATATGTCTTGGCCGAAAACCATAAATCGTATAATATTGTAAATAGAAATATATTAAAATGAAATGAACCTATTCTGATTTTGAAAATCGACTATAAATTTTATTGCCTACATTATAATTGCAGGCAAAGCCGCAACTGGTAACAGCTAGTAAAAAATAAATCACACACACATACACACACACACACACACACACACACACACACACACGCGCACACACACACACACACACACACACACACACACACACACACACACACACACACACACACACACACACACACACACACACACACACACACACACACACACACACACACACACACACACACACACACACACTATCGCCTGCTTAAGTGCAGAGGATAGTGGGTCACCAAGCCAGTACAAAATACTAGGCTTAGTAAAAAAAAAAAATAAAAAATAAAAATAAAAAATAAAAAAAAATAAAAAAAAAGATAAAAAATGTAAAGATAAAAAAATGTAAACATAAAAAATGTAAAGATAAAAATAAAAAGAAAAAATTTAAAAGAGAAAAAAATTAAAAGAAAAAAAATTAAAAGAGAAAAAATTAAAAGAGAAAAAAATTAAAAGAAAAAAATATTAAAAGAGAAAAAAATTAAGAGAAAAAATTAAAAGAAAAAAAATTAAAAGAGAAAAAAATTAAGAGAAAAAGTAAAAGAAAAAATTAAAAGAAAAAAATAAGAAAAAATGAGAAAAAAAATAAGAGAAAAAATTAAAAGAGAAAAAAATTAAAAGAGAAAAAATTTAAAGAAAAAAAAATTAGACAAAAAATCAAGACAAAAAATTAAAAGATAAAAATGTAACGATAAAAAATTGTAAAGATAAAAAAATTGTTAAATATTGTAAAAGTAAAAAATGTATAATATATAATAAAAGTATAATATATAATAAAACAGAGAAAGACATAACAGAACTACAAATCACTGACACTATCCTCATGGACAGAACATCCAAAACAATAACCAAGGACAAGAAGCAACAGTTCCAAGGCAAAATCAAATCCAAGCGAACGATCCAAATCTCTGACGAAGAAAGAAAAGCAAGATCACAACGAACGAAGCAATACTGGGCTACGAGGAAGGCACAGAACATTAAAAAGTGATTGATTTAGTGTACCCCAAAGTTGGGTGAAAAAAGTAAAGAGATATAATAAAGTATTACACAATTTTTCTGAGTTTCTTATTCTACTTGTAAAACTTTTTTGTGATTTTGGAATTTCTTTCCTATGTCATTGTACAAGAGTAAAGCCATGTGATCTGGTTTTGTAAGGGAAGAAAAATTGCTAGTCTTTCTTAATCATATTATATTTCTGAAAGTTTGTATGTTTGTTATTCAATCACGCTTTAACCACTGGACCAATTAAGATGAAATTTGGTACGAATAAGGCTTAAGTATCTGAGATAAACATAGGCCTATTGCCGTTTTACAAAACGTCATTATACTACTTAACCAGCCCAAAATAATTATTAGTTTTTAGTTTTGTGGCATGTGTTAACTGTATTTATTTACTGGACCTGAGATTTAGGTACCTAAGATGAACATAGATTCAATCCTATTTTAAGAATCTTAATCTCTGTTTTATTTATTGCAAAATTATTGCCTGTAATGTAACATTTACAATTATTTTAGTCGAAATTTTTTTTCAAAAATGACTTTAATTTGTTACTTTGTATTGAATTTTCAATATTAAATGTAAAAAAATCCCTAGGCAGAGTGCCAATTGTAAGGCAGTAGGATATATACTTGTGTAATTACATTATATGAAAAAACGGTAAATATGCAGTGTAGCATATCCTTTATTTTAAAAAAGAAATTCACCATAAACTAACTGACACGGTTGTTGGTCCTAACACGGTCATGCGTGATCTTTAATGTATAATACGATTGCGGGCAAAGCCGTGACGGGTAACAGGTCATCATATTATATTTCTGAAAGTTTGTTTTTGTTTATTTGTTTATTGTTATTCAATCACACTTTAACTACTGGACCAAATGATATTAAATTTGGTATGAACACGGTTTAGGTACCTGAGATAAACACAATACTATTCCAGTTTAATTGTATAATAGTGACTTTTTAATAATACTGTATTTTATTAAAATATGACAGGACCCTGTTTTAAAGTATCGAGTAGCAAAAATTTATATGTCTTGGCCGAAAACCATATAGATATATATATGGTAAATAGAAATATATTAAAATAAAGTGAAGTTATTCTGATTTTAAAAATCGACTATAAATATTATTGCCTACATTATAATTGCAGGCAAAGCCGCAACGGGTAACAGCTAGTATAGTATATACGCGTGCATCCTATACTATTTTATATACTATACACAGTATACATTATATATCTCATGGTAGCAGTGACGGTGTCGCTATAATATCTGACGCGAGTTCAATGGTTTTTTTCCATCCAAAAAGTGCCCAACGATACATAGTATATATGCGTGCATCCTATACTATTTTATATACTATACACAGTATACATTATATATCTCATGGTAGCGGTGACGGTGTCGCCATAAAATCTGACGCGAGTTCAATGGTTTTTGCTCATCCAAAAAGTGCCCAACGATATATAGTATATACGCGTGGCGTGCATCCTATACTATTTTATACACTATACACAGTATACATTACATATCTCATGGTAGCGGTGACGGTGTCGCTATAATATCTGACGCGAGTTCAATGGTGTTTGCCCGTCCAAAAGTGCACAACGTCGCTAAAGAAGTATTCACTTCAAAAATGGCCCTAAAACACAAACACTAACAACTATGTTTCTAATTTAAAACTTGCGGTTTGGCAAAGCGTCAATTTTTTTACTGGAAATGATAACCGATGCCGACCATCTCGCATACGTCACCATTAAAATGTCAAACCGCAACAAATCCCGAGGAACAGATAGGATATAATCTTTATACTTCTGTCACGTCACGAAACTACTACTTTAGTGTGTGGACGATAAAAGCGTAAACATTTTTTATTAGAACAGCTTAGCAAGGCCGATAGAACCGTATTCTTTACGGTCTGTACCTTTCTGGCAAACGGAGATTACAGAAATTTAATATAAAATTTAATATAAATTTAAATTTAATATAAAAATCACACACATATTTAATATAAAAAGTGTGTGCATAAAATTGTGTACACTTATCACTTTAAAGAATTAAAAATATAAATCACAATGAATATTGTTGTACATCCATCCGTTAAACAATATTATTTGAAGAAGAAACATTTAAGAATACAAAGGAAAACACAAACAACTTAATTTGGAATATACAGAAAAGACACATACACAGATAATATAATTAACGCAAAGTCAAACCACCCATTAGAACATAAACTAGCGGTGTTTAGACACATGTTCAATAGATTATTAAATGTACCACTAAAGAGGAAAGAATATAAAGAAGAATTGAATACAATTTTCCAAATAGCACTGAACAACGATTATGATTTAAAAAACATAAGAAAACTGTTACTAAGAATTAAAATAAAGAGAGAGGAAGAAAACAGCGATAAAAGAGAGGATAAAAAACGAAAATGGGCTAAGTTAACATATACGGGGAAAGAGGCATATAAATTTAAGAATTTCTTTAGAAAATATGATATAGACATGTCACTGGCTACAAATAATACGATAAGGAACAAACTGACAAAGAATATAGAAGAAAAGGACAAATATAGTAAGAATGGGGGTATACAGAATACAGTATGGATGCGAGACAGTCTACACAGGACAAACGGGACGAAATTTTTAAATCTAAATTAAAAGGAGAAAACATAATAAACGAACAGATATCGTCGCAAGCAGATATTACGTTTAAAAATCTGAAACTTTTCA
Source organism: Callitettix versicolor (assembly GCA_022606455.1). NCBI lineage: Eukaryota > Metazoa > Arthropoda > Insecta > Hemiptera > Cercopidae > Callitettix > Callitettix versicolor. Next base: position 105,317,345 of record CM040186.1, on the reverse strand, counting down.
AAAATTAACAGGAGGGACGACCGTTGAAGAGAAAGTTTGAAAGGAACCAATCAGAAGCGAGCGAAAACGTATGATTTTGAAGAAGAGCCAATCAGAAGCGAGCAATTTAGGTTTGATATACACATGTTGAATAGAGGAGGGGTACAAGGTGGAGCTAGAAAGGTACAAATAGGACGAGCCATTATATTGGTGACCAGTATAGAAATAGTTTTTGAAGATGGAGGTTCTCCGAAACGCGAAATTAAAGAAGAATTAACGAAGCTAGGGAAGGCAGATTATTATACTGAACATAGTGACAATAATCCTAGCAGAAAAGAAGAAGAATGTAAAAAAGAAACATTGTTCCAACGTTTTGCCAAAACCTTATCTGGCATCTTGCACTCAACTTCACTAATATAAAATATCAACATCTTCCGGTGGAAATAACTGGAAAACCTCTTCCCTATAGTAATACTGCTAAATACTTGGGACTAACGCTAGACTTAAGTTGCACTGGAAGGAGCATTTCAAAATTAATAACGAGCTAAATATTAAATATGGAAAAATGCACTGGCTAATTGGAAGAAGTTCATGACTAGCACTTACAATAGTTCTCCTGTATAAACAGATACTGAAGCCAATATGGGAACATGGCATTCAGCTGTGGGGTTGTGCCACGCCGAAGAACAGAAATCATCTAGGTGTTTCAAAACAAGGTGCTCAGGGGCGTAGTGAATGCATCGCGGTACATCAGAAACTCAGATCTACAAAGAGACTTAAAGATCAACACGGTGAAAGAAGAAATGAAAAAAACACGCAAGAAGACACCAACAGCGTCTCCAGAAACACCCGAACATATCCTGAGGATGTTGGATGAGCCCAAGTCCGCTTCGTCGGCTCAAGAGGACAAAGCCGGCTGACGATATAAGCAGTATTAGTAATCTTTATATGGGAACAGCTATTGGGCTGTTAACCATCACACCGTGAACAATTAATTGGAAGTTGCTAAATGAGCTAAGCCCAGTTGTAACATTATGTGTAATAAAAAAAAATTAGGCATCTTCGAGATTATTCTCGCTCCAAGTCGCAAGTCCAACTCAAGTTCGCTTTAGGAATCTCTCTATCGTTAGCCGGTCTATCAACAAGGTGCATTAACAAGCAACACCAGGTAAGATGGGATAACCTTCATGGGCATTACCATAGTAATTGCTTCTTGAGTACGATCCTCATGGAAGAATTATAGGGATGGCAGACATCTTAGGCAGAGCACAACTCAGGAAAATCAAGGTTATCACTACTGGGCACTGTGGTCTGAGGGATCACATGCACAGAATAGGTAAGTACCACGGAGAAACCATGACGTAGGTTATGCTGTAAAGAGGAGGAAACTGCAGAACACATTTATGATTGTGAGACTTCTGTTAGCAGGAGGTTATGGGTTTTTGGTTTCCAGTACCCTAGGGACCTCCAGCAGGATGAGCTTGTCAGTGGATTGTTGGAACTTACTAAGGGCACCAATATGCTGAACTACTTATGGGAGCACTACTAATATAAAATTTCCAGTAGAGGTGGGAGTTAATATGCTTCAATGTCAATGACAATTGACTTGGACTGGGACTGCCTTTCGACTTCACACTTCGAGCGGGAATAGCATCGAAGAAGCCGAATACGATTTTGGCGAAGCGTTAGAATGTTTCTTCTAGAAACAATTGGATCGAACGGATTTTTAACGTGATTCATATATACAGTTATATGCATAATTCTCGTGATATATAAAACTACTTCTAGTTGTCTGTGGTTCGGCGTACCATAATAAGCGCTGAAGCCAAAGATCGGGCGGCCACCAAATGCGGAGCGGAGCTGAGGCGTTCAGTCAGTTTAAAGATCGCGTTTTATCTTTTATTAAATCTAAATATTTAGGTATACTGTAACGGATTCTACGAAACTACTGTTTGTAACATAAAACTGTAACATTTTCATCGTTACCTTTCATTTTGTCGTTTTGATTTTCTAATCGTCGTCGTCTTTCTCGTTCATTTTTTTTCTTAATATTTTTTCTTCATTTAAAACAATTTTTAAAATAATTTTACTGTTCATTTTATTTGGAAATTTAATTTTTAACATAACCTCAATTGAAATGATATTCAAGAAACAGCTGTTGCGCGAAATCAGCTGTTTAGAAGTAGTCACAATTATATTTTTATACTGTATATAAAACAGCACGCAAGGCGCTAAATATAATATAATATGCAATACGACATTGGCACTCATCGGGCAAAATCCAACATCACAACCTTCTTTAAAACACGATACACGTTGAATATTTTGATTGTATTTCGCTCACAAAATAATGATCACGTCAAAGCTTTTTCTGCCAATAGCGAAGAGGAAACACTTCTATACCTGAACACAAGTCTCCAGAATCCCGAGGCTTAAAGTCAGAGACAGACATACCGACCGGTGGAATTTGTCTTGCCAGAACCAGTTCCAACACAGTCGACATATTTTGCAACGTGAAAATACCTTCAGCACTCACGCCACGGCTGTTTAAACGTACCGAGCGCACGGAACCGGAGCAAACACGGAGACAGCGCGACTTCCTAGTATTGTACCGGTAACGTACGAGGCCGTGTCGGTGTCAACGCGCGACAGGTGTGCAACGATACGTGTAGCGTCTGCGCATGAGCGTTTATCTGCGCACAAGTTGTTCTTCTAAAGTAGGTGCGCGCAGGTTTCTGATACATTGAATTACAAGAAAACATGCATTAGTATTTTTGATAGAATAAGAGGACGTTTATAATTTGCAATATTTAAAAGATAATACAAAGTGCGAATTTTGTAAGGGTGGGGGAAAGAAGCCGAGGAGATATTAAAGGGAAGGTGTTGAGAGAGAGAGAGAGAGAGAGAGAGAGAGAGAGAGAGAGAGAGAGAGAGAGAGAGATTTGGATCAGTGGCTACACTAAGAGTGGTGGACATTTACAATCGGGGGAAATAAATTATGTTTGACTTTACTGACGATGTACGAGGTGTGTTCAGAAAGTAACGAGAATTTTAATTTTTTTAACAAATTATTTATTTATTCTTCTACATTGATGTTGTCGCCTTCAAAATAGTCCGCATTGGAGATTATGCACTTGTGCCAGCGCTTCTTCCAATCCTCGATGTTTGATAGCCTTTAGTTCTTTCAGCGATGCCCTTTAAATGTCATCTACGGCTGTAAAACGACGGCCCTTTAATGTTCTCTTTATTTTTGGAAATAGGAAAAAGTCACACGGAGCCATGTCTGGCGAATATTGAGGCTGGGGCGTCGTTACAGTACTGTTTTTGGCCAAAAATTCACGAACAGGCGATGAAGTGTGAGCTGGTGCGTTATCGTGGTGCAAAAGCCATGAATTGTTTTTCGACAGATCCGGGCGTTTTTTTCGGATTGCTTCACGCAAACGGCGTTGAACTAGTAGGTAGTACTCCTTATTGACTGTTTTACCTGATGGCAGGAATTCATGATGCACTATGCCATTACTATCGAAGAACACAGTGAGCATAACCTCCACGTTCGACCGCACTTGTCGAGCCTTTTTCGGTCTTGGCGAGCCAGAATACCTCCACTAGGATGATTGAGCCATAGTTTCGACTTCATATCCGTAAACCCATTTTTCGTCACCTGTTATAATACGTTTCAGTAATTCTGCATCGTCTTTGACTTCATTTAGTGACTCCTGAGCAACTTTCATTCGCCGTTGTTTTTGTTCAAAATCCAACAATTTTAGAAACGAATTTTGCTGCCACGCGTTTCATACACAAAACACTGGAAACAATGCCATGACATGATCCAATCGATATGCCAACATCATCAGCGACCTCTCTAATTGTGATTAGGCGATTGTTCATAACCATTTATTTCACTTTTTCCACGTTTTCATCAGTTGTTGATATGCTGGGGCGTCCAGGGCGTTCGTCATCTTCAACGTCTTCACGGCCTTCATGGAAACGCTTATACCACTCGTAAACTCTTGCTTTACTCATAGCAGACTCACCATAGGCCTTTGTTAACATTTCACACACTTTGTTATACTTTATTCCATTTTTACGCGAAATTTGATACAAATTCTTTGATCCACTTCTTTTAACAAACGAAAATCGCCGAACGCATAAAAACACGTCTAACCTTAGTGGCTGTCACAGACAAAGTCAACAATGAAAACAGTTGAAAGTTGTATCATACTTCAAGGGCATGTATACCAACATAATTAAAAAAATGTTTGACAATCGGACTCTCCAAGCCCGCGAAATTTAAAAATTCTCGTTACTTTCTGAACACACTTCGTATATTATGATTTCATAACTTGAAACTTATTATAGCATCAGCTGTTCAATGAAATCAGCTGGTCGTTATGAATTAATATAAAACAGCTGATCTTTTACAATAACTGCATCAGTAATATCTAAGCTAGGTTTACGTATTTATTTATTTAAACAAAACAAAATATTTGTAAACATATCTTCAACCTAATTATATATTCAGCAAAGATATCATTAACAAAAGCCTCGCACTTAATGACACGTGTAATTTTATTGTCGTTAAGATCCAAAAAACTGAATTACACCTGACGGCTACCAAATGCGGAGCGGCGCTGCAATCAAGTGAGATGAGCGGAGCGGAGCGGATCTGAGATGAACAGCAACGAGAGGCGTAGTTCAGTCAATTTAAATAACGCGTTTATGCTCTTTAAATCTAAATATTTAGGCCTACTGTAACGGATTCTAGGAAACTAGTATGTTTAAAAACCATAATCTAGGCAAAGTGAACGTTATAATGAGATCACGTTTGGGACCATAGTCAGCGTGGTAATGGAAGAGGAGTCAGCTTCAAAACCGAACCTAGACAGAGTTAAAGTTGAGCGGAGCGGAGTTTAGCAACCATAATCTAGGCAAAGTGGACCTTATAATGAGATCACGTTTGGGACCATAGTCAGCGTGGTAAGGGAAGCGGAGTCAGCTTCAAAACAGAACCTAGACAGAGTTAAAGCTGCGCGGAGCGGAGTTTAGCGACTCCGCTCAGTTCCGTTACGCTTTCAGCGGCCGTATTCAGTGGAGTAGATCGGGAAAAACCACGACCACCGTTTAGGTTTGTTTCTTCCGGTTTAGTCTATTAACGAAAATTTCTTTTAAGCTATTATGATTTTTGCACGGTCTAATGCTTCAAGTTATGATGCTTCGTTTTTTGTTCTTTTAAGGCGAAAAGTATACTGAGGCTATTATCGCCTCCCTAAATGTAAGTGTAAGTGTAAAATGTTAAAGTCGTAAGTGTAGTGTTGTAAGTGTAAGTGTGTGTTAGATTTGGGTACCGCGAGGGACGTCTAAATCCTCTCAATAGGTGCAGCTGGTCTGCACCCCCTTGCGGGGATATATGATTAACATGTGAAGAACCGATTTTGATAAATTCGTCCATTCAGGTTGCTTATAGATAGCGTTATAACAGTTATGTTTATTTAATTTATTTAACAGTAAATTTAAAGTTTAATTTAATATCCGCAACGTTATTACACAGTTTATTTACAAGTCAAACTCTAATTTGTTCAAACGTTGATGTTTACGTATAAAATATTGTTAAGAGATTTGTGGAACACCCTGTGAACAGAGAGAGGCGTGATCATTTTACTTGTTACAGACCTTGTACTTGGTTAAGTTTAATGCTAACAAACAGTAGGCATATAGTCATTATACTCGTGTAGCCGGTCACCTAGACCTACAATACAACATCCTACATATCCTGCAACAAGCTACATAATGAAATCATCCACCTACTGTACTCTATAACATATATTATGCTACATCTTATTTAGGATCACCTTTGGGTTTATTTTAAGCCAAATTTAAAATTCTGACTTAGGTATCCAGATTTAAGATTTTAAATGACCGCCATTTTGAGATGGATAAACGGATTTCGCTTTAACGAACTTGTTCAAGCAATCAATCGAATTGTACTAACACGCTGTACTGTGTTAATACATACACTCATGAATAAATTTGTGAACGACTACTGAAAACGAGTTTTAGAGGTCAACATCGGTGCTCATTCCATACTGTAGGGCATGGGATGTACCAAGATGGCGTTCAAGTATATTATTTTCAACTAAAATATTATCTAAATTTATTAAACTAGTAGTTAAAAGAACAGCAGACGTCGCAATATATTCTGTGTTAATTGCCTGGACACCGCTCCAGGACTGCTCTCTATCACGCTCGACATTCTAACCAGAAACCGTAATATGTTTAAGAAAAATGTAACTGGAACCAAAAATATTGGAAATTGTATACTTTATCTACACGAAACGGTAAAAATTATGATAGGTCTTGCCGTTCAGCCAGTATTACAGGAAACACTCAGTACTACACTTGACATCGTTAAAATAAAGACCCTCGGTGGCCTAGTTGATAGCGTACTAGGCATTCACTCCGAGGACCCGGGTTCGATTCCAGGCCAGGGCTTGGCATTTTCATACGCTATAAATCATCCCATCGTCTGCATTAGCCCAAGTGTGCATAATAGTCGGAAGTTAAACTCAAAAAAAAAAAATAATAATAAAATAAAGACCGCCATCTTGAAACGGAAGTGTATTGAAAGAAATTTTACATATCGTTAAGCTTTGTATAAGGAACGTCTATACCAAATTTTAAACTAATCCATAATCGTTTGGCTAAAACTGCGTATACTCCTCATTGCAAATCAGTTGCCGCCATTTTTAAACGGTGCAAAAAATCTTACAAATACATCGTAAGGACTAAATACAACGCACCTTTATACTATATTTCAAATAGCTGTCGATGCGCATGGCTAAAACTGCGTACATCCGTCATTGTTAATTCAGAGGCCGCCATTTTGAAACGGAAGAAAATATTACATATAAATCGTTTTGGCTTTGAACAGCGTATCTTCGTATCAAATTTCAAAACAATCGGTCAGCGCGTTTGGCTAAAACTGCGTACACTCGTTATTGTAAATCAGAGTCCGCCATCTTGAAACAAAAGTGAATGGGAAAAAATCTTACGCGTAAGTCGTTCGGGCTTTATACGCGGTACCTTAGTACCAAATTTCAAAATAATTGGTCAATGCGTCTGGCCGAAACCGCGTCCCTTCACTCGGTCATAATCCAATAACTGTATTTTTTTTTTATTTAACATAAGTAGAATTACTAAAACAAATAACTACTAATTTCGTTGTTTTTTTTGTTTTGTTATTTTAAGGCGAAAAGCACATTAAGGTTATTATCACCTCCCTAAATGTAAGTGTGAGTGTAAAGTATTAAAGTCGTAAGTGTAGTGTTGTAGGTGTGAGTGTGTTAGACTCGGGTACCGCGAGGGACGTCTAAATCCTCTCAATAGGTGCAGCTAGTCTGCACCCCTGCGGGGCCTACTATTTTCACTGTAATTCGGAAAAAAATGACAACAATTTCTATAAAACTTTACAAAGTGAAAAAAGATAACATCAAACTTTAACATATCAACCACAGATACAACGGACGTCATTATCCTCTTCACAAATATTTTTGTTGTTGTTTTACTCTAAAACCATTACAGACGAATGTCAGAACCGAATAGTACATAAAAAGTAGCATGGTGATTGTGAAAAAAGTAGATCTTGAGTTTTTGATACGGTGTACGACACTGATGGAAAAAAACAGACTGACCGATTTTAATAGCCTAATATTTTGCATATCATAAATGTAGTTTACCCATTTTTCAAAAACACTATTTCACGAAAAACATTTTTGTTTGAAACCCTTGATTTGGTCGAAAAAGCTTAATATTAACGAAAATCGTGTTTTTTCAAAAAAAACGACTTCAACGGATTTTAATCAACAAAAAGCAAGGACTAAGAAAGGTAATTAGGGCATCGACTCCAAAAAAATCCAATAATTTCTCAAAATCTTTTTTTTTTAATGTTTGTAGGCCTGTTAGCGTATTTTACATGTAGGAGTAGGCTATCAGATATAAAATAAAAGAAATTAACGATTCAGGTGTAAGAAGAAAATAAACTTAAAGGTCGACAACCATAATAATTTTACTAAAATAATTTAATGAACCTATTTTCCCCTAATGGCCCTAATTATTAAAGACGTTTAGATGAAATAGCAACACTGGTTAACCTGTTTTGTTTGTGTGCTTAAATATTTCATTGTGGTTTTAGTATAAAAAAATCAATATTGTTCTACTTCACTCTTCATGTAACCTTAAAAGCAAAAAAGTAAGTGTAAAAAGTTGTCACATAAAAGACCTTTCAAATAATATTTCAAACATAATCTTAACAAATAGCGAGCAATCTGTATTATTAGTTATTAACATGTTAATATATATTTGGATATTGTATTCAATATGGCCGACAAATTCTTAAACCTACCTTTTGTAGGCCTATTGTTAAATTTAATCCAATATTTAAAGGCTATATCATTTAGTTTTAGATTGTACTATTCATATAGTTTTATTTGGTTAATCACAGAATGAAAGTCTGTGAACATAACATTAAAATACTAGTCTTTAAAATGCCAAAAATCTGAATAACTAACCTATCTGAGAATAGAAGAACTGGTAAGTTTTGTCGCAAACGTTTCGTTTAATAACTGAATGTATTAATACGCGCACAACTCTTGTAATAATACGTTAATTACATTTACCTTTACAAAAAGAACTAATCACTAACACACACAACGAAAACGTACCGACCCGAAAACACGTACACTTCACTTATAAACTAAACCAACAATAATTTACAAACAGGAGTCACGAACACACTGCTCTCTATATCAGGCCTACTAACAAAACATCAAATAAAAACAGTTTCTCAGAATAAGAAGAAACAATAGCCGCACGTGATTGGATTAAGGTTGGCAACACTACATTCAGCCGAAAACAATATCGTGTGTTTGTTTATTTAGGCTAAAAGCGAGATCTAATGCAATACGGCAGCATTCGTTCTAACCTCGAATTTTATTTTAAGTATGTTTTTTAATTTGTATTTTTCCTATACTTCCTTGTTCTATTTTAATTGTTATATGATATTGGCTACATTTAAATTTTCCAGACATCAACGTCCTTTTTTTCGTTTTATGCTGTTCGTTTTGATAAATTTATATTTAATTTTATTGTACCAGTAACAATAGTTCCATAAAACAACGCCTACCCTCTAGAGCAGCACTGTACAAGCAAAGTTCAAATTACACATTTGATTTACTGTATGAGTTTATCGTTGCTTTGTATTCCACATTAAGACACTGCACAAACTTTCTCAAATCCGTTACTTTTTCCTTCAAAGATTACATGTTATTGAATACTAGCATCATTATTAAATATAATTTTAAAAGTGAAAATGTTTTTTTTTTTTTTTAATTTACAGTAGGCTATATTTTGGAAATAATTTCTACTTTTTTTGGTAAAAATCTTGGACGAATTTGATACACAACAAAATCATGATAGTTTTAAAATGGCTACTATTCAAAGCTACATAACTTCTATATTTTTTTAAAGATAAAATTACCACCATTAAAAACTTCATGAAACTACCAAAATGTACCTAACGGCTGTCAGGGTTCATTTTCGTATTTTAACATAATTTTAAAATCTAAAGTATGAATTTGATCGGACTCAGATAAAATCTGATCTTTAAAAGTGTGTAAGAAAAACGTTTACAGCGTCCAAGGTTCATTTTTGTTAGTTTTATTGTAAAATACACAAATATTCGCATTTTATAGTGTTTTGAAAATATTTTCACTTTTTTTAAAATTCACCTGATTTAACCAATTAAAATTTAACCTGATTTCAATATCAGCGTTAAAGACTGCGTAAATTGGCATTTTAAAATTACAAGTTATAATAAGAAGACTAACTGATCGCCAGATTTTGAAAATTGGCCATTTTTTCGAAATCGAATATTCATTTTTTTAAAATTTTTATTGTTAGAGTGGCTGATAATGACAATATATTGTAAATTTATTTATACATAAGAAAACCCAAAGCAACAAAGCACGCTAGAAATCAAAATAATTTATACCTTAAGAATAGGCCTAAATCGAAAACAAAACGCAAATATAGCCTAACTTAATCTTATTGGTACAATGAGCTGAATCTTCATTTATTAAAACAATCTGGCATAACCTAACAAATTATTCAGTTTTCTATTATATCAGTAACTAGTAGTGCAAGGGCAGTAGACCTCGCAATACATTCTTAATTAATTGCCTGGCCACCACAATGATTAATTAATTAATTATTAATTAATTAATATCGCTCTGACACGCGTTCATAATATTTTACGCCAATTTAACCGGTAACCGTAATATTCAGTAACAATATTACCGAACCAACTTCAATGAACATCTTATTCACTTCCCCTTGAAACCAAAATTGTGATTGGTCTTGCCGTTCAACCACTATTACAGAAAACAACCAGCAACTACACTCGTTATAGTTAAACCAGAGGCCGCCATCTTTAAATCAAAGTGAACAGGAAAGAAAATTCGTTCGGGTTTTATATAAGGTACATTCGTAGCAAATATCGAAACAATCGGTTAAAGTGTTTGGCCAAAACTGCGTAACAAACAGAAACCAAACGGTTAAAACAGAGACCTCGCAACGCTTGATCAATTAAATTTTAGACAATTTGAGTTTTTACACTATTTATTTTGATTGTTATCCACATTTTTTATTGCATTGACATAACGATTTATAAAAGTTTTAATTTAATAGCGGACGATGAAGAAGTACTGCCAACTGAATCTCACGGCAATTAGCCATACATCCAGTGCTAATGGCGGCCATCAGCGCTGCCGTTATGATAAAGTTCCCGACTCAGAATTACTTGTACAACAATGATGCATCAGTTTTGCCTTGACTGATGTCTGGCCATTAATAACTGCTAGCGAATACTCCTGAAGATGTTTGGCGTTATTCATTACCGAAGCTGAAGATGAGGACCACTTTGTAGTTATTGCTGGGTGTTAACCGAGGAGTCTGTCCTAGAGGACTGTTAACGACTGGACCTTGAGATTTGAGTGATAAGCCCTAATGAAAATTTAAAAAATAATAACCGCGGTTGAATCGCTGAATGACTGAAGCTAATTTCTTAAAGTACTGTATTTTATATCTTTTCTTTTTAAAAAATATAATTTCACAATTTTAATAACAATTAAATTCTGCATATATTAGATTTAAACATTTTTTTGTGTTTAACGTCCGACTATTGTGCACACTTGGGCTAATGCAGACGATGGGATGATTTATAGCGTATGAAAATGCCAAGCCCTGGCCGGGAATCGAACCCGGGTCCTCGGGGTGAAAGCCCAGTACGTTATCAAGTAGGCCACCGAGGCGGATAGCATTTAAACTATCAAATTACATAAACAACACAAAAATGTACCCTTGACCGCCGCCAAATAAATTTCTTAAAATTTCAATCGAATTAAAGATTCAAAACGCTAATTTATGTAGATTTTAACGCTGATTACGATAGTAAAATCCGATAAAAAAAAATAAATACAAAAGTTATAAATTCGTAGAAATATGAAACTGCTTTTGATGTATAACAAACTTGCTCACACTAAAATCGATTTTTTCGCCAACTTCCAACCAAATCGGAATAGATTAACATTTTAAACTTCAACATTAATTGGAAATACGAAAACAAACCACTAACGCCGTTAGGTTATTTTCGTAAATAACCAACACAAATTCAAAGTGCGTAGATTAAGTATGACTACTGGATTGGACTGGATCTGGTAACATTCTGCGTGGAAGTGTTACAATAGGTTAAAATACGTCCTTCAAATAGTTTCATCCCGATATGCAACTGGAACTGTAACCATTCCAAATATTCGGTCTCGGATGCACTTGGAAATGTAACGGTTCCAATTACTCAGTCTCGGATGGAACTGGAACCGTTCCAACTCTTCGGTCTCGGATGCACCTGGAATTGTAACCATTCCAGGTATTCGGTCTCGGATACAACTGGAATTGTAACCGTTCCAACTAATCGGTCTCGGACGCAACTGGAACTGGAACCGTTCCAGCTATTCGGTCTCGGATTCACCTGGAATTGTAACCGTTCCAACTATTCGGTCTCAGACGAAACTGGAACTGGAACCGTTCCAACTATTCGGTCTCGGATGCACCTGGAACTCTAACAGTTCCAACTACTCAGTCTCAGATGGAACTGGAACCGTTCCAACTATTCGGTCTCCGAAGCAACTGGAACCGTTCCAACTATTCGGTCTCGGAAGCAACTGAAACTGTAACCCTTCCAACTATTCGGTCTCTTACGCAACTGGAATTGTAATCGTTCCAACTATTCGGTCTCGTAAGCAACTGGAACTGGAACCGTTCCAACTATTCGGTTTCGGACGCAACTGGAACTGTAACAGTTCCAACAATTTGGTCTCGGACGCAACTGGAACTGGAATCGTTCCAACTATTCGGTTTCGGACGCAACTGGAACTGTAACAGTTCCAACTATTCGGTCTCGGAAGCAACTGTAACTTTAACCGTTCCAATTATTCGGTCTCGGATGCACTTGGAACTCTAACAGTTCCAACTACTCAGTCTCTGGTGCACTTGGAACTGTAACCGTTCCAACTATTCGGTTTCGGACGCAACTGGAACTTTAATCGTTCCAATTATTCGGTCTCGGATGCACTTGGAACTCTAACCGTTCCAACTACTCAGTCTCTGGTGCACTTGGAACTGTAACCGTTACAACTATTCGGTCTCGGACGCAACTGGAACTGGACCGTTCCAACTATTCAGTTTCGGATGCAACTGGAACTGTAACCGTTCCAACTATTCGGTCTCGGATGCATTTGGAACTCTAACTGTTCCAACTACTTAGTCGCGGGTGCGCTTGGAAATGTAACCGTTCCAACTATTCAGTCTCGGACGCAACTGGAACTTGAACCGTTCCAAGTATTAAGTCTCGGATGCACTTGGAACTGTAACCGTTCCACCTATTCGGTTTCAGATGCAACACTTATTCAGTCTTAGAACTTTAAAATGCTAGGATTGCATTTAAACCGGAAAAACAGTACCTTTTTGTGATTTCTCCGTAACTCACTACTTTTACACTCTAAATCCGTACCAATTAAGGACAAACCGAACAGTTGACGTCTCTGTAGAAAGCATATCCGTGCTCATTTCATGATCTCCATTACGATGCAATAACTAATTTACCAGTGAAATTCATTAAAACTTTGAAACGGGATGAATAAAGATGCTATTTTAAAAGTTCAGTTCTTGAAGACACTTCTTATGCTGATCACGTAGAAAAGAGATTTATTGGTGCCTTCGGAACGGAAAAAACAGCCACCTTGATCGTAAGAAGAAGAAGAATAAGAGATACAGTAGCTCATTAAACATAAAATAATAAAGTATTAACTTTAGTTTTTAAACAAATTACAATGCATATCACATACCGACTTCCCTATACAAACAAAAACCTCCAGAGGAAATACCAAGCTGTTGTTTCCAATTAAAGAAGATGGAAATTAAAAGAACAATAGTTCCCACAATCTGTTTAACAGTGGATTCCTCATTATACATGTATAGGCGGCCACTTGCTTCTTATGAATTTTAACACCCTTATAAATATTTAAATATGTAAACCTCGTAGGCTATTACAGCTACCCTTTCGCTTCCCCTCTTGTACAGGCCTTTTTTTGTTTTCACCTTCTACTTACAAATTGGATATTAAATATTTTTAAAGTGAAAAAGTCTTTAGGCGAGTCCAGAGCAGGTTTTGCACGGGGGGGGGGAACTCGCTGTAGTACGGATAAATCAAACTTGCCTTATACACATAATGTATTAGTATTCTCAAAGTGAATTTAGTCTACCAGTGAGCTGCTTGTTTCTATTTCATTCGTGACAATATATTACAGAACTAAGAGATGTTCTACTTTTTCCACCTTTCCCTACAGTATAAAGTTTTAATAAAGGAAGTATTCCAAAACGCGTCAAAAAATATAAAATATTTGAAGCTAAGAAAGCTAAACATGTACTCAACAAAATATTTAAATTACCATTAACGCCATTATACTACATACCCGACCAATCTAGCACCAAACTGTTTACAGTGTTTACAGCGATTGCTTAACTTTATGCCAGTTGAGGGATCAATGTCAACGGTAAGGGAAAAACAACGGGAGCAACTGCTGCACGAACTGAGTGACGCAGCAGACACGATGCTTTAGCCACTTCGACCACCAAGCCCCTAGAGTGAACATTGTCTTGCACATTGTATATAAATAAGTTCATTAATAATTATTTAAATTTTAAACGAACGCCGATATACTGCATTGCATGTCAAACACTGCTATAACAATTATTACAGCATCTAACGGTTGGATATATTGTACAAGATCGATCTTTTGTATTTGCATTGATATATATAATTGTCTATCTTCTTTAATTTTAAAAACAGGACTAATACAAACCAACAATATACACTGATTTTTTTGTAAGTTTTCATTTATGTTAGTCAGTCCCCCCAACTGCTTTTTTATATAGCTTATTGTTTTTCTTCTTTTTATTTGTTTCACCCAACTTTGGGGTACACTAAATCAATATAAATCAACTAGCCCAGTATTGCTTCATTCGTTGTGATCTTGCTTTTCTTTCTTCGTCGGAGATTTGGATCGTGTCAGTGATCTGTATTTCTGTTATGTCTTTCTCTTTTTGTCTAAACCAAAGTGGTTTGGCTCTTTTATTGTGAAAGTAGTCAAATATTTTTTTGGTTAGTCTATTTTTGTCCATTCGGAGGATGTGCCCATAAAAATCAATTCTCCTTTTTCTTATTGTGTCTGATAGTGTTTCATTTTTTTGGTAAAGAGTTTCATTCCTGATGTGGAGTAATTTGGTTGTTACGGAATTTGGGGCCCAAGATTTTTCGTAATATCTTTCTTTCTTTGATCTCCAGCCTTTCAAGTGGGCCCTGGGTTGTGAGAGATAAAGTTTCAGCTGCATATAAGGCTTCTGGTTTAATTACTGTATGCTAATTCCTTAACTTTGTATTCCAGGAGAGGGACTTCTGGTTGCATGTGTCTTTAGTAAGTTAGAAGGCTAATTCAACTTTATTTCTCCTAGATTCCATAGCTTTTTTCTCTAGGGCGTTCCAGCTGGTTCATTCCCCAAGGTATTTGAATTCTTGACTATCTCAATGTATTGTTCTCCCACTTGAAGCTTTTTTGGTGGTTTTTGTATGTTTGTCAATATTTTAGTCTTTTCAAATGAAACTTTGAGACCCATTTTTAACGCTTGCTTCTGGAGTTCAAGAGTCTGTTCCTTAGCTTCTTCCAATGTCTCAGCTTATTGTTTTTAATTTACAACTATTTATTTGTTTGTTTGTATAAATTATACTCTTTCGTTATGGATGACATAAATGAAACCAATTTTGGTTATTATAGCTTTTTTTGTCACTTTCCAAATAAATGATTTGTATGTGTGCCTGTGTATATCTCTGGTGGCAAAACTGGTTGACCGATTTCGACGAAACTTTTCACGGTTCGCCCATAATATGGGACAATTTTTTAATTACAAAATTAAAACACTTTTTTATCTAAAAAAAATCAAATTTTCTCAGTCGTTTTTAATAATTTTCTACAATTTTCCTTCCAAATTAAATACTTACGTGCTTACAGCTCGCATCCAATAAAAATTCAGATTTAGCTCGATTCTTGATCGTACAATTTATGCACAATTTAAGTCAGAGTGGCTAATTTTAAATAACAGGAATATTCAGTTGGAAGATATTCGGTTTTAAGACATTAGGCTAGTTTTCCAAACTAGAATTTTTAGAGAAATAATTAATTTGAAAAAGTTTGTGCAATGCTCTTGCATCGTTTATTCTTCTTTCTCTGCAAGTACTAACGTAACAAATGAAAAATATCGTACTTTCTACTGCTATAATATAAATAATTTCGGTATTTTTAGAGAAGTAATTAGAGAAATAATTAATTTGAAAAAGTTTGTGCAATGCTCTTGCATCGTTTATTCTTCTCTCTCTGTAAGTACTAACGTAACAAATGAAAAATATCGTACTTTCTACTGCTATAATATAAATAATTCCGGTATTTTTAGAGAAGTAATTAGAGAAATAATTAATTTGAAAAAGTTTGTGCAATGCTCTTGCATCGTTTATTCTTCTCTCTCTGTAAGTACTAACGTAACAAATGAAAAATATCGTACTTTCTACTGCTATAATACAAATAATTTAAAATATACGTTAGAAAAATTTCGTTACTGAACTAAAAATACAAATTATATATTATGTTTTCTCTTCCTTTATTTACTTTAATTACGATAATTTATTCGAAAATACGACAAATAAACACAACTAATTTTTAATAAAATAACCTGAAAATGATTACAGTTGTTCAGTGAAATCAGCTGATCTTACGAATTAATATAAAACAACTGATCTTTTAATACAACCAGTAAAATTAAATTAACGATTCATTACATGGTCAAACTTCTTCGTTGTTTCCGTAGTGTAGTGGTTATCGCTTATGCCATACACGCGCAGTCCCCGATTCGATCTCAGCGAAAACACATAATTTTTTTTTAATTATAATTAATTTAATATGAGACTTGCGACGAGCAAAATACACTATTATAACAATATACACGTTCCTTACATCACGCGTCGCACAGAATCCAAAATCCAACCCAGCCCTAAAACACAATAATCAGAGGTTTAGTTGAAAAAATTACTTTTCACAAATAATTTGACTTATAGTCAATTCGGTAAGGTTAGGATCAGAGGAGCTTTCAGCACTAATTAATAAGTGTCGACGAATAAAAAAGAAACCTTGTTTTTCAGTAATGGCCCTTACCGTTGATAATTTTGATTGGAAACTTGATTAAAGGGCTCGAGAATTCCACAAGCATTGTTAGATCTAGGAACAATGGATTCGGGCACGATTGGCAGCCCTTTCTCCGGTTTAGTCACACTTTCTTCTGGCAACGCTATTGTTCACTCGGGAAGCGTCTGGAGACTTTCT
The DNA here is from genome assembly GCA_022606455.1 of Callitettix versicolor. NCBI lineage: Eukaryota > Metazoa > Arthropoda > Insecta > Hemiptera > Cercopidae > Callitettix > Callitettix versicolor. The sequence goes on along the minus strand of CM040186.1, from coordinate 105,300,330 downwards.
TATCAGACAATGCACAAAAGAATAAAATTATGTTGGCCGTGTTTGTCCGTGAACTTTAAAATATAAAATTAAGAATATAGTGCGAGGTCTTCTGTTCTCTGAACTACTAGGGACTAAACATCAGACACTGCATACACCTTTGGAAAACGTTCCGTGAAGTACAACGAATGTTTCTGCGTTGGACAACTTAACCTTCAAACTAAATATCTTTTGATTTTCCTCAGCAAATAACGGAGAAATCAATAATAAAACAATCCACCTAACCTTAAATAAAATAAAACCTAACCTTAAAACTGAATATCACGCTACCTTTGATTTTTCTCAACAAATAACGGAGTAATCAATAATAAAACAATCCAATAATTTAACCTTCAAACTGAGTATCATGCTAGCTTTAATTTTTCTCAGCAAACAACGGAGTAATCAATAATAAAACAATCCAATAACCTAACCTTAAAACTGAGTATCACGCTACCTTTGATTTTCCTCAGCAAATAACGGAGTAATCAATAATAAAACAATCCAATAACCTAACCTTAAAACTGAGTATCACGCTACCTTTGATTTTCCTCAGCAAATAACGGAGTAATCAATAATAAAACAATCCAATAACCTAACCTTAAAACTGAGTATCACGCTACCTTTGATTTTCCTCAGCAAACAACGGAGTAATCAATAATAAAACAATCCAATAACCTAAGCTTAAAACTGAGTATCACGCTACCTTTGATTTTCCTCAGCAAATAACGGAGTAATCAATAATAAAACAATCCAATAACCTAACCTTAAAACTAAGTATCACGCTACCTTTGATTTTCCTCAGCAAATAACGGAGTAATCAATAATAAAACAATCCAATAACCTAACCTTAAAACTAAATATCACGCTACCTTTGAGTTTCCTCAGCAAGTAACGGAGTTATCAATAATAAAACAATCCAATAACCTAACCTTCAAACTGAGTATCACGCTACCTTTGATTTTCCTCAGCAAATAACGGAGTAATCAATAATAAAACAATCCAATAACCTAATCTTCAAACTGAGTATCAAGCTACCTTTGATTTTCCTCAGCAAATAACGGAGTAATCAATAATAAAACAATCCAATAACCTAACCTTAAAACTGAATATCAAGCTACCTTTGATTTTCCTCAGCAAATAACGGAGTAATCAATAATAAAACAATCCAATAACCTAACCTTAAAACTGAATATCAAGCTACCTTTGATTTTCCTCAGTAAATAACGGAGTAATCAATAATAAAACAAAGCCGCCTCGGTGGTCTAGTTGATAGCGTACTAGGCTTTCACCCCGAGGACCCGGATTCGATTCCCGGCCAGGGCTTGGCATTTTCATACGCTATAAAACATCCCATCGTCTGCATTAGCCCAAGTGTGCACAATTGTCGGACGTTAAACAAAAAAAAAAAAATAATAATAATAAAACAATCTAATAACCTAACCTTAAAACTGAATATCACGCTTCCTTTGATGATTTTCCTCAGCAAACGACGGAGTAATCAATAATAGAGCAATCCAATAACCTAACCTTCAAACTGAATATCACGCTACCTTTCATTTTCCTCACTAAACGACGGCATATCAATAATAAAACAATCCAATAACCTAACCTTCAAACTGAATATCAAGCTACCTTTGCTTTTCCTCAGCAAATAACGGAGTAATCAATAATAGAGCAATCCAATAACCTAACCTTCAAACTGAATATCACGCTACCTTTCATTTTCCTCACTAAACGACGGCATATCAATAATAAAACAATCCAATAACCTAACCTTCAAACTGAATATCAAGCTACCTTTGCTTTTCCTCAGCAAATAACGGAGTAATCAATAATAGAGCAATCCAATAACCTAACCTTCAAACTGAATATCACGCTACCTTTCATTTTCCTCACTAAACGACGGCATATCAATAATAAAACAATCCAATAACCTAACCTTCAAACTGAATATCAAGCTACCTTTGCTTTTCCTCAGCAAATAACGGAGTAATCAATAATAGAGCAATCCAATAACCTAACCTTCAAACTGAATATCACGCTACCTTTGATTTTCCTCAGCAAACGACGGCATATCAATAATAAAACAATCCAATAACCTAACCTTCAAACTGAATAAAGTATCAAATAATATATCTCGATTTAAAAGTTGGCACAGTATTGACGATGGTTTTATCTTCCAGAAAAGAACAGATAAAATAACAAAACTGAAGCAATAAGTAACTCTGTGAAACAGCGCGCAGTACGACTGTTGACACTCGAGTCAAATCACCTGCGCCACTCCCCCGCACGCTCCGCGAAGTCTGGCACGGCCGCAGTTTAAACACTGGCTATAAATAACAACGTTGAACCGTCTCTCTAATAAATGTCGCCAAACTGCCGTGTCCACGTGGCCGAGATCATACAGCGATCTCCGGTCAAGGCTGGTTTTATATTCCCCAGTTATGAGCACTTGTAAAAACCTTCAATCAGTGTGTTTATAACCTACAGTGCGTTCGCTATGTGGTTGAGTTCACTATCTAGTGGACGGTAGATAAAGTACTAACCGTCGTGATAACATCAAGCTGCGTTCATTGAACCAAAATCTATTTATGTGCCAAATCGAAGCGTTAATATCGCGATTCTTGGTCCAATAGCACATTTTTCAATGGAAATTCGTTGATTAGGATTATATACCTATTCTTCCCGTCAGTGGTCTATCAATCAACTCACCTCATAAAAGCTACCGCGGTTTCGAAACTATAGTTTCATCTTCAGGCCATACAAAATGTTAAATCCCTCTGTCGAGGTCGTCACAAAGTCAAATAAAACATTAAAAACATACACGACAAACACTAAGCACAATTTAAAATATTCATCATGCAATTCGGCTTGGCCAAGCTACACACGCGACTCGTACGTCGTTACATTTCGGACTGCAGTGAGTTGATAGACCACTGACGGGAAGAATAGGTATATAATCCTAATCATTTGAATGTGGTCCGGTGGCTATGTTACAATAAGGAAATTCGTTAATTAACAGACAACCACAGAACGTGACTGTACACAGAAAAGTAAGTAGCAAACATATGAAAGAATTTGACGAAGAATACAGAAAATAAAAGGAAGACTTGAAAGGATATAGTGGTGAGGAGTGTAGGAAGATAGAAGACGTTGGAAAGGACCGTGTCTATCAAGATAATACATGGAGCAGGTTAGTTAGTTATACGATACAAATGTTTGCAGGACGGACTGTAGCGTGTAAGAGATTAATGAGCTTTTTACTGCCTCTTTATTATTACTTCTCGCGCGGAGTCATTCACCAAACGTAGCTGGATATTCGATTGTATTTCTTTTATTAAGCGCGCATCAAAGATGAATATTGCTTTCATGAATAAAAATAAGTTGATCACAGCTCGAAACTGTCCGGTTGACGTGATGGAAGCGAATTTCCAAAACAAAGTAACATTATCGCATCGCATAAACGAAAATTAACAAGCAATTTATAAAACTCCGTATAATTTATTATGTTTTTGACAATCCGATTTCCTCATTGCAATAAGTGTTGAAAATTGCAAAAAATCTCGCAAATTATTATGAAATCATCAACGTAAAATGGCGCAAAAATCAATTTTAAAAATTGCAAAAAATCTCAAAAAATGAAATAAAGTAAAATGGTGCAAAAATCGATTTTGAAAATTGCAAAAAATCTCGCAATATGAAATCATCAACGTAAAATGGCGCAAAAATCGATTTTGAAAATTGCAAAAAATCTCGCAATATGAAATCATCAACGTAAAATGGCTCAAAAATCGATTTTGAAAATTGCAAAAAATTTCGCAATATGAAATCATCAACGTAAAATGGCGCGAAAATCGATTTTGAAAATTGCAAAAAATCTCGCACTATGAAATCATCAACGTAAAATGGCGCAAAAATCGATTTTGAAAATTGCAAAAAATCTCGCAATATGAAATCATCAACGTAAAATAGCTCAAAAATCGATTTTGAAAACTGCAAAAAATCTCGCAATATGAAATCATCGTAAAATGGCGCAAAAATCGATTTTAAAAATTGCAAAAAATTTCACAATATGAAATCAACGTAAAATGGCGCAAAAATTGATTTTGAAAATTGCAAAAAATCTCGCAATATGAAATCATCAACGTAAAATGGCGCGAAAATCGATTTTGAAAATTGCAAAAAATCTCGCACTATGAAATCATCAACGTAAAATGGAGCAAAAATCGATTTTGAAAATTGCAAAAAATCTCGCAATATGAAATCATCAACGTAAAATGGCGCGAAAATCGATTTTGAAAATTGCAAAAAATCTCGCAATATGAAATCATCAACGTAAAATGGCGCAAAAATCGATTTTGGTAATGGCTTGGACAAGTTCGTTCAACAGTTTCAAAATAGTGGTCGATACAAATTTTGAAAGTCTGATTTAACCATCGCGATTAGCGTTAAGAACTGCGTGAACTAGCATTTTGAATTTTAAATTACGTTGAAATGAAAGAATTGACGGCGGTTAGGGTTCATATTCGTATTTTTTATGTAACTTAAGCGTTTAAAATGCTACTATATGCAGATTTACAAGATAATTATGATGGTGTAAATAGAATTTCATTTAAGAGTAAACTAACGGAAAATACACTTTTGGAAATTCGCTTCCAACACGTCTGCCAGACTCCGTGCAGCGATTATAAGGCCTATGTACTTCGTACAGGATATTTTTCCACCAATAATTTAAATTAACCGAAACAAAACTTTTACTTTCCTAATTTGTACTTGTAATACTAAACACGGATCCGTAACTACAATTGTAATACGAAAGTATTTTCTACTTGCACTCCTTAGAGGTCAACGGTCAAGGTCATCGACAACCATCTCGCTCTTCCTTCTGTACGTGACTGCCTCTCACCTGCAATCATAGAAAACGAATTACTGACTGTTGCCGCAACACACTATAACAAATACCAAAATAACTTTCCCTTATACGGTAAAGGTGATGCATTCGTATCCGAAGTCATCTACAATATTTCTGAAGCTCGAGAAAAATCAGCTGATTTAGTATATTTGGAATTTCACAAAACCAGTTTGTCGCTTATACTCTTGAGTATGTAATACATACACCTCTCACCCAAAGTTAAAATCAAAGTACCAAACTGAAAGGTAAAATGCACGTAGTACCGAAAACCGACATCAGAGCGCTCTGAACTCGGTTTTTACTACCTTCCTTGACTATAAACTGCTACAGTGACTTGATTTGTCTTATACTCGATTCATATATAAACAAATATCCTAATTGTACTCTCAAAAATTAACCTAAAAGTGCCTGGTTCATTACCCTTCTAATAGATAGCGTAATCCATTTTCAATCAACAATTTCCTATACAGTGCTATCTCTATGTATGATACGTTAAAGGCAAAAGCTAACCTAAAAGTGCATGGTTCATTTCCTTCTAATAGATAGCGTTCTCCATTTTCAGTCACAATTTCCTATGCAGTGCTATCTCTATGTATGATACGTTCAAGGCATTGCTAACCTAAAAATACACGGTTCATTTTCCTTCTGACAGATAGCGTTCTCCATTTTCAGTGACAAAATTTACTATCCAGTGAGATCTCTTTGTATGATAGACTCAAGTCAAAAGCTTACCTAAAGTACACGGTTCATTTCCCTCCATATAGATAGCGTTCTCCATTTTCAATCAAACAATTTTTTATGCAGTGAAATTTCGATGTAATACAGACTAAAGTCAAAAGCTAACCCAAAAGTACATGGTTCATTTCCTTCTAATAGATAGCGTTCTCCATTTTCAGTCACACAATTTCCTATGCAGTGAGATCTCTAAAGACTCTATTATATACTCAAGGCAAAAACTAATCTATGAGTATTGAATAACAACGTGGTTCATTTCCGTTGTTATAGATAACGTTCTTCATTTTCAGTCACACAATTTCATATGCAGTGAGATCTCGATTCATACATAAATAAATATCCTAATTGTACTCTTAAAAACTAACCTAGAAGTACATGGTTCATTTCCCTTCTGACAGACAGCATAATCCATTTTCAATCACACAATTTCCTATGCAGTGCTATCTCTATGTATTATACATTCATGGCAAAAGGTAACCTAAACGTACACGGTTCATTTCCCTTCTGACAGATAGCGTAATCCATTTTCAATCACACAATTTCCTATGCAGTGCTATCTCTATGTATTATACATTCATGGCAAAAGGTAACCTAAACGTACACGGTTCATTTCCCTTCTGACAGATAGCGTAATCCATTTTCAATCACACAATTTCCTATGCAGTGCTATCTCTATGTATTATACATTCATGGCAAAAGGTAACCTAAACGTACACGGTTCATTTCCCTTCTGACAGATAGCGTAATCCATTTTCAATCACACAATTTCCTATGCAGTGCTATCTCTATGTATTATACATTCATGGCAAAAGGTAACCTAAACGTACATGGTTCATTTCCCTTCTGACAGATAGCGTAATCCATTTTCAATCACACAATTTCCTATGCAGTGCTATCTCTATGTATTATACATTCATGGCAAAAGCTAACCTAAACGTACACGGTTCATTTCCCTTCTGACAGATAGCGTAATCCATTTTCAATCACACAATTTCCTATGCAGTGCTATCTCTATGTATTATACATTCATGGCAAAAGCTAACCTAAACGTACACGGTTCATTTCCCTTCTGACAGATAGCGTAATTCATTTTCAATCACACAATTTCCTATACAGTGCTATCTCTATGTACGATACATTCAAGGCAAAAGCTAACCTAAAAGTGCATGGTTCATTTCCCTTCTGACAGATAGCGTAATCCATTTTCAATCACACAATTTCCTATACAGTGCTATCTCTATGTATGATACGTTCAAGGCAAAAGCTAACCTAAAAGTGCATGGTTCATTACCCTTCTAATAGATAGCGTAATCCATTTTCAATCAACAATTTCCTATACAGTGCTATCTCTATGTATGATACGTTCAAGGCAAAAGCTAACCTAAAAGTGCATGGTTCATTACCCTTCTAATAGATAGCGTAATCGATTTTCAATCACATAATTTCCTATGCAGTGCTATCTCTATGTATGATACATTCAAGGCAAAAGCTAACCTAAAAGTGCATAGTTCATTACCCTTCTAATAGATAGCGTAATCCATTTTCAATCAACAATTTCCTATACAGTGCTATCTCTATGTATGATACGTTCAACGCAAAAGCTAACCTAAAAGTGCATGGTTCATGTGTCTTCTGACAGATAGCGTAATCCATTTTCAATCACACAATTTCCTATGCAGTGCTATCTCTATGTATTATACATTCATGGCAAAAGCTAACCTAAACATACACGGTTCATTTCCCTTCTGACAGATAGCGTCATCTATTTTCAATCACACAATTTCCTATGCAGTGCTATCTCTATGTATTATACATTCATTGCAAAAGCTAACCTAAACGTACACGGTTCATTTCCCTTCTGACAGATAGCGTAATCTATTTTCAATCACACAATTTCCTATACAGTGCTATCTCTATGTATTATACATTCATGGCAAAAGCTAACCTAAACGTACACGGTTCATTTCCCTTCTGACAGATAGCGTAATCTATTTTCAATCACACAATTTCCTATACAGTGCTATCTCTATGTATTATACATTCATGGCAAAAGCTAACCTAAACGTACACGGTTCATTTCCCTTCTGACAGATAGCGTAATCTATTTTCAATCACACAATTTCCTATACAGTGCTATCTCTATGTATTATACATTCATTGCAAAAGCTAACCTAAACGTACACGGTTCATTTCCCTTTTGACAGATAGCGTAATCTATTTTCAATCACACAATTTCCTATACAGTGCTATCTCTATGTATTATACATTCATGGCAAAAGCTAGCCTAAAAGTACACGGTTCATTTCCCTTCTGACAGATAGCGTAATCTGTATAGGAAAAAAGAAATAACGTTCTTCATTTTCAGTCACACAATTTCTTTTGCAGTGTTATCTCTATGTATGATAGACTCAAGGCAAAAGCTAACCTAAAATTATATGGTTCATTTCCCTTTTGATAGTTAGCATTCGCCATTTTCAATCACAGAATTTCCTATGCAGTATTATAGACTCAAGGCTTACACCCGTTAAATAAATTGTACTAGAAGGGGTGAGATAACTTTCTCACGGAGTTGTGTTAGAATAAGGGATCGAAAACTTGCCAACATCCTGAGGGTGATAGATGGTTCAATTTTTTTATCAGGCTCTCATACCTTCTTCTGTCCTCCCTCGAGTCAATTTTAATATATATTTCTCAGCTGACAGCATAAACTGTACTCTTTACAGTACTAATATGTTACTAAAATGGGAAAAACCTTTCAACTAGGCTACTAAAGTTTAATTACGATGGACTAGGACTGGGCTGCAAGCGTGACAGGTTGCGACGTTGCCATGTTTCGCACAACAGCGCGATCAAGTCAAACTCTCCGGTGTGACTGACAGCGTATGGAAGAAAATTGGCAATGCGGACTAAAGACAGTAGCTGTGATTGGCCACGATCTCTTCCCATTATGGATACATCTTTTTCTTTTTTTTTAACGTCCGACAATTGTGCACACTTGGGCTAATGCACACGATGGGATGATTTATAGCGTATGAAAATGCTAAGCCCTGGCCGGGAATCGAACCCGGGTCCTCGGGGTGAAAGCCTAGTACGCTATCAACTAGGCCACCGAGGCGGCTCCATTATGGATACATCTGCGGCTCTTATTTCGTTAATTAAGGAATGTTAACGGTAAGGTTGGGTTAAACTATACAAAATTAAAAAATATGCAAGTCGATACGAGTGATCGGACAGTTTGTTAGACTGACCACTTGGGATTAAGTTTTGTCAATGACTCATCGATATTCAACTTAATGAACATCTAAAATCCCTTGCTTTATGAATCTAGATTCGTAAATCAATTCAGGGTCAATTTAGTCTTGCATTATGACAGAAATCCAACAATCTGATGAGGATCGTTAACCCATCAATTAAGTCAGACCTTTGGCGAAACGTTTTTATTGAGCTGTGACCAGTAGAACTTCTGCGGGACACAGATATTTCAGAGCTATCTACGAAAAATATTATCTAAGAGACACTGTTTCTCAAAACCAGCTACACAGATTATAATAATACAAAATAAACTCCAGTCAGCATAATCGTGAAAACAAAAATGAATCCGTCGCATTACGTACGACCAAAATCTGAGTGAAATCTGTCAGGCTGGTTTTATACAAACCATCGACCTTTATACTTACTACACAAAGTGAAACGATAAAATTACATACTACACAATTAGAAACGAATAAACAACTTTTCGGTGGCCTAGTTGACGTACTGGGCTTTCATCCCGAGGACCCGGGTTCGATTCCCGGCCAGGGCTTGGCATTTTCATACGCTATAAATCATCCCATCGTCTGCCTATGGATTGACTTCCATTACCCGCCGTAATCGTACATCCTTTTTTAAAAAACAAACAAACAAAAAAAGCTTTTTTGTCTTGCAGAGGAATAGCCTACAGTAAATTTCTCTTTCGAAAGAAAAGGATGTAATGAACAACGAAAAAAGATTTCCTACAATGACTGTTGGTTTATAGTCAGTTGTAAAAAACTTAAGGCTCGGCCTCTGGATTGATATTCGATAAACCATCTTTTTTTCTCCTTTATATTTTGACGTCTCGTATGACTGACATTTCATTTTAAAAGCTGTGACTAACACGCGTTCCATTGGATTTTGCGTTGGTATCCCTGTCCAATAACTTGAAACGTTTTAAAGGTACAAAAAAAAAACTCAAAAACCATTCAGACAAGTCCTGGAGACAGCTTTAAAATGAATTGTCGATCGTAATTTTACAAGGAAATATCGACGAGAAATGGTTTAAACACCACTGTACGAGACATCGATCCAACAGTCAACCGTTACGGCTGAATTTTATTGCCATCTCACGATAGTACTTGTGATCTTACAGTTCCAGTACTTCCTAGAATTTCGAACTTCCTAGAATTTCGTACTTCCTAGAACAGACCCTAGAATTTCGTACTTCCTAGAACAGACCCTAGAATTTCGTACTTCCTAGAACAGACCCTAGAATTTCGTACTTCCTAGAACAGACCCTAGAATTTCGAGGCAGTCTAACTTGTTTTGGGTTTTTTTTCGTAATTATTGTACCAAAACGCTTTATTACATGTCCAATAGTAATAATAGAAAATACATTTGGTAAGTACAGACTACAAAAAATTCGGGAAAAATCGAAAACAAAAGTGACCCGCATAACCTCAAAATTACTACCACGCGAATGTAGGTAACGCGTTTTTCAAAGCGAAAATGATTAATTGAAAGCGTGTTATTAATGATGAAAACAATAGAACACGGTTGTGTATGAAAGTCGTCACAAACCTTGTAATCACTGTTCCTTTGGATATAAAGCAGCCGCTGGTTTATAAAAATTCTGAATTCTTCGCCCCCATATTTGAATTTAAATTTAGGCCGCCTCGGTGGCCTAGTTGATAGCGTACTAGGCTTTCACCCCGAGGACCCGGTTTCTATTTCCGGTCAAGGCTTGGCATTTTCATATGCTATATATCATCCTATCGTCTGCATTAGTCCAAGTGTGCACAATAGTCGGACGTTAAACACAAAAAAAAAAAAAAAAAAAAAAAAAAAAAATGAATTTAAATTGAAATACGGTTAAATAACCCACGTAGTGGTTTTTTCTAAAGCCAAATCGAGATATTGTGTGTCGAACTTTAAGTTAGCATCTTCGATTGTAGTTATGTGTAGTTACGTTATTCATGTTTTTTCTAAGGCCAAATCGAGATATTGTGTCTTTTTTTTGTGTGTTTAACGTCCGACTATTGTGCACACTTGGGCTAATGCAGACGATGGGATGATTTATAGCGTATTACATAGCCAATACCTGGCCGGAAATCGGACCCGGGTCCTCGGGGTGAAAGCTCAGTACGCTATCAACTAGGCCACCGAGGCGGCCCATGTCGAACTTTAAGTCAGCATCTTCGATTGCAGTCGTGTGCAGTTAGGTTATTCATGTAAAACTAATTTCATATAAAACCGTGTTAGTTTCTTAAGTCAATTTTTTTAACTCGTTAGCTGCTTTCGCGCGGTAGCAATTTTGAGTTTATGCAAGTAACTATTATTTAAGACTTTTTTCGATTTTAAAATTTAAGTTTAAAAATGAAATTCGAATTTAAATTGAAAATCGGCTAAATAACAAACGTAGTGTTTTTTTCTAAAACCAAATCGAAGTACTGTGTGTCGAACTTTAAGCTAGCATCTTCGATTTGTATTCGTGTGTAATTAGGTTCTTCACGTAATAATACTTTCATAAAAAACCGTGTTAGGTTCTTGTCATTTTTTTAACACGTTAGCTACTTTCGCGCGGTAGCAATTTTGAGGTTATGCGAGTAACTATTGTTTTCGACTTTTTCCGTCATTTACTCAACTTATTTTCTATTAGGCCTACTCCTACTGGGCGTTTTGGCACAAAAAAAAACCAAAACTGCATATTTACCTCGAGGTGTTCCAATTGAAACTCAAATACGATTAACAGAAAATACTTTTTCAGCTAATATGCATCGCAGTACTGTAATAATGGTTCCGCCCACCCAGACGTCAGCTGGGCAAAACGCTGCCCCGTAACCATAGCAACACCTGGCAAGACCTCCTGCAGAACGGAACATGTGCAGGCCGGAAAATCTCTCATCGATTGCGTGCTGACCCACTTTCTGAACGCAATACTTGTCAGAGAGTAGATCAGGAAGCGGGCTAATTTATGGGTCACAGATCACATCTTTTTATGAGCACACGCTTAGTAAATCCGCATGACGGCACGGATTGGTATTCAAATCAAATTTCTTGAAATTGTGATGATATAATGTGAAATTCTCTGCATTACTTTCTTATCGCATATCTTTCAGGTCCTCTAAACGTCAGAAATACTTCCACTTTAAGGAGTATTTACTTCAGATAATTTTCCTTTTAAAATGAGCTACGTATTGTGTAACCACCACAGTATAACTCTGAATCCGAGACCATGAAATGTGCACCAATACTGATCTGCAGAATATGTTTCTTTAGAGGAGGAGATGAGATTTTTTTATAAACTATCATTACCAGTCGCGGCTTCGCCCACGAAACTCAAACTTTAAAACATAATAATTTAGAAACATAAAAAAAATATAATAATAAAAACGTGATCATCTAAACTCATGATTATTTTACAGTGAATATGAAAAAATATTATAACCTGACTATGTTGTTTTATTGTCTTCAAACGTGTTCCATTCGAATTTAAGAAAATATGATAAAAAAAAAAATTGTTCTCCAATACAAACATTTATACCTCTTTTATAATTTGTCCTTTTAGGGGATGAATTCGGTGGTGGGTATGCTGAATTATAATTTGTGTTTTAGAATAGTTTGTTTACTTTTAAGAAAAGCCGATAAAACATATTTTTCTCCAATGAAAACACTCTTTTTCTCCAACTATATACCTCTTTTTTTACATTTTTATTCTTTTAGGGGATGAATTCGGAAAAATGTTGAAATATGTGTTTAATTATTTGTGTTTCATAGCATATTTCTAGAATATACGATCCAAAACAAATATTTTTTCAATGCAAAATTGTATAACCCTTTCTACATTTTCTACCACCTTTCAATCTCTTTACGGGATGAATTTTGGTAAATGGTGAACAATATATTTCATTACTTATATTTAAGAGTGACTATGTTACGTTTTAAGAAAGTCAGACGAAAAACATATTTTTTCAATAAAAATTGTAGTACGTCATTTTTATCTCTTTAGGGGGTGAATACTGAAAAATCGTTTTTCAGTGCACCGCTACATGTGGTGGTAACTCTAAAAATTTCAAATCTTTAGCTATTATAGTCACAGCTATACTTTATTAAAGTACTGGGTAAGTAGTTTAAAAAATCAAATGTTTGCAGCTATAATTTGATTATTCAAGTCTCTAGCTATAATAGTATTGGCTGTACGATTAAATTGTATTTGTAAGTAGTTTAATGGCGTAAAAATCAAATGTTTGCAAAATCCTTTCTTAATGCACCTTGATATTGTTGTAAGAAAATACCTTGAAAATTTCAAGTCTCTAGCTATAATAGTATTGGCTGTACGTTGTTTATTAAATTTGTACTGGGTAAGTAGTTTAATGACGTCAAAATCAAAATTTTGCAAAATTTTTTCTTAGTACGCGCTTACATATTAAAACGAAGGGATCCTCAAAATTTCAAGTCTCTAGGTTTTATAGTTTGGGCTGTACGTTGATCAGTCAGTCAGGACATTGCCTTTTATATATATATATATATATATATATATATATATATATATATATATATATATATATATATATATATAGAGAGAGAGAGAGAGATATGCGAGCGAATGTTAGCATTCTAGTGTTTGCATTTCCGGACCGACTGCATTAAAACTTGTTACAATCAGTGACTTCGTTATTCAATTTATAAAATATGTTCACCCGTTTTTAAATGCAATCATTTAAAACTATTTACCTTATATTCCGTTAAAGTAACCTGAGTTAAAAGCTGAATCATCGCGGCACGCAGCTGTCTCGCTGATGTGATTAAAACGAATTTCCAAAAATATTTTTTATCGTAACCTACTTTTTTGAAATTCCGATTTTACTATCGTAATCAGCATTAAAATCTGCATATATTATTATTATAAACTTTCAAATTGCATTGCAAATTACAAAAATGAGCCCTGACCGCCGTCAAATAAAATTTCGTAAAAAATAAAAATGCTAATTCAAGTGCTTTCTTAAGATGATTGAGATGGCAATATCGGATTTTCAAATGAATTAAAACAGAAAATTACGATTTTTTAAAGATTTAAAATAACCGCCATTTTGAAACTTAACGTCCGACTATTGTGCACACTTGGGCTAATGCAGACGATGGGATGATTTATAGCGTATGAAAATGCCAAGCTCTGGCCGGGAATCGAACCCGGGTCCTCGGGCCTAGTACGCTATCAACTAGGCCACCGAGGCGGCCCCCTTGAAACAGTTAAACGAATAACTTTGTTGTTAAACAAACTTGTCCAAGTTATCACTATAAGCGATCTTAATGCGAAGTTTAAATCAAATCGGACCAAAATTTTAAATCAAATCGGATGCTTCGAAGAAGTTTCGGAGATTTTAAGATTCGGAACAAACGGAAATCTACACACACACACACACACACACACACACACACACACACACACACACACACACACACACACTCACTCACTCACGCACGCACGCACGCACGCACGCACACACACACACACACACACACACACACACACACACACACACACACACACACACACACACACACACACACACACACACACACACACACACACACACACACACACACACTTCCAAATAAAAACCACTGTGTTTTTTTACGCAATGAATTTGAAAACAGATATATCATTTATGCTTTACGTCAATTAGACTAATGAGGATAGAGTATCAGAGTTAAAGGGAAGGGAAAAGCTAACGGCAGTAACTGCAAGTTCGAACCAACGACCTTCAGACAGACCGGCATCTCAACCACATCGGCAAACCGTACACTTCGGTAAAACGTACAACACATATGTTTAATGCAAATTCTAACACTGATTTCATTCACCAATAACCTTTAAAACAGAAAAACCGGACAATAGAAACTTAAAATAATGCGAACGCTTAACAAGCGACCCGTATGTGGAACTGAAACCTTTTAACCTCATAAGTTAACCTACCTTTACAAAGTCAGTGCTCCAATTACAAAGCACGCTCATTAATTAACAAGCGGTATAATGCTTGTCGGCAGACAAAGCCTGCGACCTTGATGTTTTCAATTTTTCAAACCTAACCTCAACTTGCATCACCGCAGATTGGCTACCTTATTAGTACACATGTTAGAAGACCGCATTACTGCCTTCGTACACGGCGGGACCGTTCAATGTCACATTCATTTACTCTACTCTTAATGGTATTGCATTTAAAATAGCAGCTGTTTTGTACAGTTCGTTTAGCCTATTCCTTTATGTATAATCATTATAATTAACTGCTCCGTGTATAATGATTTTTTTAACGATTTATTGGAAAATTATTTATAGTAGTGGCTATCGTTGTAAGACCCAGTCCCGACCTTGAAATGAATTCCGATCCTGACCAGTGGAACACTTCTTGAGGAATTGTTATACGTATAAATGTGTGTAACTTTGGATCGACTCAAATTGACGTTCGTAATAGTTCGGATAAATTCGTTACGCACGGCAAAATTCGTAAAATCCAAAATCTTAATAAACATAACTTTTTCTTTACACTTTTTAAAAAAATTTATTCTGCAATCGTAATTATCGTAAAAAAAAACAGATAAATCTGCCATCGCATAAACAGCATATGAATTGTGTTGTTCCGAAAAAAATCCGCGCTTAATTCCCGAACTTCTTTCTCGGCTTTCCAATAGCCTACGCCTGCGAACCAAGTTCACAATTCTTCCGTCCACCAATACTCACTTCTAATTGGTTCGCAGTGCTCGCGTACCTCTGGTCCAAAATACAGTAGATTATTACATTTGTGCCCAGGCGTTATTGCCGGCGCACCACGTTGTATCTCTCGTACACAGTAGCTTCATTCTGATTGGTGCGTTATTTTTCTGATTTTAGCAATGGATTTCGATACGGTTCCCGCCAGGCGCAAAACCACGTTTACTGCATCTCCGTGGTTCGTCACAAACAGTAGCTTCATCCTCTGATTGGTGCGTTATTTTTCTGATTTTCCTGCTCCCCCACTACGCAATGGATTTCTACGAACCTCCATGAAGAACTCATTACGGTTCCAATAAAATCCAAGCCAGCCCACATCTTCATTTCTCACCTAGAAAATCGCTGTTCGCCAGAACATCGAGAAGGACCTCACTACAGAACAATTCCGGAACAACTCTACAGGACAACACAACTTTCTCTGGAGGAAATAGGAGGAATCCAGCAAACTTTAAAGAAGAACAAACGGGCTTAAACTTTCCACTCACCATTCCGAACGAAAAAGTGCCTCACCAGTCCGCGCCGTCATGGTAAACACCCGGATCCCTACCATTTCTCCAGGAGAATACAAGTTAGCATTTGAAATTATAAAATTCTATTGAAAATTCCCGGCGGTAAGAGTTTCAATTTGAATAATTCAAATGCTAAATTAATCACATTTTAAAAGTGATTATGCACATCAAATTATCAAAAAAAATTAACGTAAAACGTTAATGTTATGACATGATATTGGTGCATTTTGAAAATTCGCTTCGATCACGTCAGCGAAACAGCTGCTTATCGCGATCATTTTTTGAAATAATACTATTTTCAGTTAGACGCTATTTTGGAGGCGCCATCGTAGTAAGACCCTGAAACGCACACTATGTAACCAACTTTGGAAAATACGCAGCGTAAGTTGTTTTCGATTTTTCGGTAATTTGTTCACTAAAACGCTTTGTTACACGGCCAAAAGCAATAATCCAAAATATAAAAGCGCGGAAAGTAAGGGAAGTACGATAAAATCGAAAATAAAAGCTACCCGCATAACCTCAAAATTGCTACCGCATAAAAGTAGGTTTTTGATTGTTAAAACCATAACAATAATTTGCTTTTTTAATGCTGAAGAACCTAACTGACACGGTTGTAGAGTGAAAATGTATTTAATTAAAAGGACGCCATTTTAACAACGTTTTCACTACAAAAACGAACAGAGTAATACGTATTAAGATAAATTAATGGCTATTAGAATGTGATAACGCGCATGTGCAGTAAGTCCGTATAGTAAATCCAGTACGTTCCATGCAATGTAAATAATAACAAAAAAAAAATGATTTTTCGCACGTGAATATGAGCTATTTGGATAATAAGGTATGCAATAAAAGAAAAAATATTATACAATCATTACTTGAAAACAACAACCTACACTACATAAATATCCCTGATCATGATATTTCGTAATTTAAGGGAAACCATCACGGTAAAACATATATTGCTCGATTGTGATGGTTTCCAAAATGTGCGTTATGTGTGGTCTGAGCAACTGTTTGTAGACGGTGTTGGGGAATAGTGCCTCGGCCGTCGACCGGGTAATAGACTACCTTCATCATGTGAATTGTTTAAATAAAATTTAATTTATATATTTGTTATTGCTTGTTTTAGGGCCTCTTTACAGCTCTTAAAAGTTTGTTTATATTTGTTGTTTATTAATTTATTTTTAAGTTGTTTTTATTTTGTTAATTAGTTTTAGGTACGTTAATATTTCTTTTATTTATCTTGTTATTGTTGTAAGGTCAATTTACAGCCTACAATAACTTTGTGTGTATGTTGTTTTAAGATTTATATTATTGTTAACTAGTTTTAAGAAACTATTTATTTATAGTTGTTATTGTATTTTGTATTGTTATTGTTTTGTTTGTTGTTTTTATAATGTCTTAAAACATTAGCCGCCTCGGTGGCCTAGTTGGTAGCGTACTAGGCTTTCACCCCGAGGACCCGGGTTCGATTCCCGGTCAGGGCTTGGCATTTTCATACGCTATAAATCATCCCATCGTCTGCATTAGCCCAAGTGTGCACAATAGTCGGACGTTAAACACACAAAAAAAATATAATGTCTTAAATAATTAATGTCACGCCTCGGCGATGATAACCTTAAAGGTTTTTCGCCGGGAGAAAAAAATTTTGTGATTTAGATCCAATTTGATTCAAACTTGATATAGGCTACAAAATTTATTTAATAGTTTTTTTACAAGTTAGTTATCCAGTCAAATTCGAACTTTTAAAATTGATGGGCATTCACAATCCTAAACACTTTTATAAAATTATATAATCAGGTTTACAATTTTAATAATAATTACGATGGTACAATCAGATTAAAAAGTCCGTTTGTCTATTTGATATGAACATTAACAGCACATTCGCCGCCATTTTGTATTTTTCTAATTCAAAATACGTATTTTTTATATTAAATGCACTTAATTTAGATCCTAAATTTTTACTTCGTCGTTTTCAAAATCGTTTCATTTGTTTACTAAATTTGGCTCGAGAATTTAACAAACACTAACAGAACAGTTATTTTCCAAAACTTAAAACTTCACTGACAGACAGTCAGACACTCGTGTAAACTTGAGGGTGCTGTGGCATCAAGAAACCCTAAAATTACCCAACTTTTCTCCCCACAAGCGTGTCACGTTACATTCACTTGACAAGCGCGTACACGCAGCGCTTCCCACGGATTTTTCCCCAACTAAACATTGCATTACTCAGCCAGATGAATATTTAGGGGGTGTATTCTTAGTTTTCAATCAACCTCCCTTCCCTCGTTACTGGGGTGGACTTCAAAGACAACATGATTGACAAGTTAAATTAGATATCCTGACGTCACCGCCACGTGTTAAGGATCTGTGTTTCTTATCCAAATCTTCCGGCGTAAACAAAGTTCTGTTGTCACTTTGTATCTTATACTGGGCATGTTCTGTGTAAATACATCGTTTGAATGACTGTTCGAGTTAATAATCGACAGTATTAATGTCGATCCTTCGATATTAATACCAAAAAAAAAATATGTTCACTTCGAATGAAAACTATAAGCAGCTTATTTGTGTTAACCCTCAATCAATTCAGACAAATATCCAGTATAAATACTGCTCCAAATGGTCACTCGCGTAATTTTCACAACAGCGTAGCCTATTTCTTCATCATTGACACAATTTCCATATTTCTCAATGCCTGTTTTCAGCACCACTATCACGCTGATAACGCAGGTCCGATTTCCTGAATTTGAAGCAATTATGTGCTTTTAGCTTTATAGAATAATCGAAAAATGGCACCGCTGACGTGCTGCTAAGGCCTATACCAAGTTCATTTACAAAACTTACATTACAACGACTGGTAATTCAACTACAGCGCGCGTAGCCGCCTCGGTGGCCTAGTTGATAGCGTACTGGGCTTTCACCCCGAGGACCCGGGTTCGATTCCCGGCTAGGGCTTGGCATTTTCATACGCTATACATCATCCCATCGTCTGCATTAGCCCAAGTGTGCACAATAGTCGGACAATAAACAAACAAAAATCAACTACAGCGCAATTTACGTTTTGCTAAGGCCTATTTCTTCGGATACTACAATATAGCTAGACACCGGTCAGTAAGCTGCGTCTTGCGCACTTCAAGTTCGTAGGATTGAGATCCAGTTACTGTCATAAACTTTATCATTTCTATTAATCTTATGTCCTCATAGGTCTAAATGGCAAACGTTTAGGGAAGCGTTAAAAAAAGACCACGGCCTCTAGAATAGTTACCACGATGGCAACTAGGTTGGTTTCACACACCTCCATCTGTTGCTTTATTTTTCTGTCCTGTGGTGGATATCGAAGAAATCGGAGCTATAACTCAATGTTTAAGTTAGCGCATTAAATTTGTTGTTGTTTTTTTTTTTTTTGTTTAACGTCCGACTATTGTGCACACTTGGGCTAATGCAGACGATGGGATGATTTATAGCGTATGAAAATGCCAAGCCCTGGCCGGGAATCGAACCCGGGTCCTCGGGGTGAAAGCCTAGTATCACCTAGGCCAAAGAGGCGGCTTAGCGCATTTAAATCCTATCTACATATTACTGACAGAAAACTGATTCATGGACGCGATGAAGATTGTAAATAGTAAATTCATTAGTGCAAGTTGCATTCTGCTCTAGGAGGACCGATTAGCTGGACTGGGATCTGCATATAAGTTCACTGGACCCGAGACGACCATAGTGATCTCTCTGTCTCTGGCCGGGTCTGCTTTGAACCGCTGTATAAATAAGCAACACCAGGCAAGAAGAAATAACCTTCATGAGCATTACCACAGCAAACGCCTCTTAAGAAAGATCACTTAAGGGGGGGATGTTGACATCTTGGATTGAGCACAACTTTAGAAAACCATTGCTGGGCACTGTGTGGCCTTTCAATAGCTGTATAGAAAAAAACGCCAGGCAAGAAGAAATAACCTTCATGAGGATTTACATAGCAAACGCCTCTAAAGAAAGGTCCTTTCAAGTGGGATGGCACGAGGATGCACATAAAGAGGACAGAAATTTACCACGGAGAAACCGTGTGTAGGTTATGCAGGAAAGAAGATAACAGAATTCTGCAGGTCACGTAATTTACGATTGTAAGGCTTTGTCAGTAGGAGGCTAAGGGTATTTAGTTTCCAGGACCCTGAGGACCTCCAGCAGGATTGCTGGAACTTATTAAGGTCCAAGAGGTTTATTTGCACAATAGGTCCACTGATCGCAGTGCCTGAGGTTTTATTATCCCTTCCTCTAGTCAAAAATGTTATTCTATATTCTATTCTATATTTTCCTAAAGCCAATCTCTTCCACCTTTGGCACAATTTCTGTGTCTGTATTCCCGTATTTCCATATCGGATAAACAAAATGAATTAAAGCGCTGGGTTCTCCAACTAACAGCTCAGCGATGATGTGGGAATGCCTGCAGAAGCTAATCGAACTGGGCCACAGAAATTACTTTAACCAACGCTCGTTCTTGGCTGTTCAGCCATTCGACACCATGCCACCCAGTACAGCCGTGCTCGTCCCAAAATGGTGTTTTCTCTGTGCATCAGTTCGCAGCGCTGCGCACTGGAGGAGGTGGTCAGCAGTCCCATTACCATGAGAGCACAGGGGGCATGTCAGAGAATCCACTATACCACTCCTATGCAAATGGCTCTGCAGATAATCCTAAAGGTGGCCACAGCCTATCCCACAGGCAAATTATTGGGGATAGGTTTTGATAAAATCAGTTCCCATCTTTTTCCATGTCCATTTGTCCTCCAGGGATCCGCAATGACCTTTCTAATGCGGGAAGAGACCTCGTTGCACACACCAGCATAAATAACGGAAAGATGTGGTTGGCTCTGTTCATCCTTCTTTAGCCAAACTGTCGGTTTCCTCATTCCCGTGAATGTCACAGTGACCAGGCACCCATTGTAGGCAGATTTCGGTGATTGAAGTTTAAGTAACCTTTCCAGGCACTGCATAATCAGGTCATCATCACCTTGCTATTGAGATATCAGTGCCTGGAGAGCGGCAATATAGTCTGACAAGAAGACAACTCCTCGATTTTTTTTTTTAAGGCGAAAATCACATTGAGGCTATTATCGCCTTCCTAAATGTAAGTGTAAGTGTAAAGTGTTAAAGTCGTAAGTATAGTCTAGTGTTGTAAGTAAGTGTGTGTTAGACTCGGGTACTGAGAGGGACGTCTAAATCCTCCCAATAGGTGCAGCTAGTCTGCACCCCCTTGCGGGGACAACTCTTCGAGAGATGCTCATGGACATCAGTGTGTTAGCTGCTAAACTTATGGCCGCAACTTCTCCGTCGATTTTTTTTTTATTGGTGTTTAACGTCCGACTATTGTACACACTTGGGCTAATGCAGACGATGGGATCATTTATAGCGTATGAAAATGCCAAACCCTCGCCGGGAATCGAACCCGGGTCCTTCGGGGTGAAAGCCTAGTACGCTATCAACTAGGCCACCGAGGCGGCTACTTCTCCGTCGAAATTCGTTTCCACACACAAATCTGTGCCACAGAAATAAGGTTACAATCCTCTATAAACCAGGACACGCTGGGGTAGAAGGAAATGCGAAAGCAAATGATCTTCAAGGAGCATCGGCCCATATTATAGTACCAAAACGTTTTGTGGGCTTGAAGACAATTACTTCAAGATGAAACTAAAAAGTAAGAAGAAATCAGGAAGACTAAACTCTGGAAATAAAAGAGAGGTTATGACAGGCTGAGGAGCTCTCCAAGACTAACAATTACGTCTTGCTGACGAGTTTTCTTTCGGGGCACCAAGAGTGCAGAAGATTTTACCTGCAGATACGGCGGATGAGAAGAGAATCACCCCCTCACCACCTGTTTGTAGACTGCGAAACTTTAGCTACAAGAAGAGATCTCTGAAGTCGTCAATTAGAAGTGGAAGGACCCATATCGAATCCTCTTCAAATTCTAGACTTCATGAATGAAAAGAGAAAATATTGAGAAGGCACTGTAACTCAGAATCTCAGCGATAAAGAAAAGAAGCGATAAACAGTAATTCTAGACTTCATGAATGAAGAGAGAAAATATTGAGAAGGCACTGTAACTCAGAATCTCAGCGATAAAGAAAGAGAAGTGATAAATAGTAACCCTGATATCCGTTCATCCGTAGATATTCCCAAACAAATGTTACGTTCATCGATACTACTCGAGATTGTTACGACACCTCCGTTTTGATTTAATTACATTTCACTTTAACTTGTTTACCTTATTACCAGTTATTGTTTCTTCTGAAAAATGTCGACAATGGAACGTTTGTATCGTGTTTCAGTAGTGACGTACGGCGTTAAACAATGGCCGACCTAAACAAGCAAGTTTTAACGAGCAAACCTAATTAACCAGAGCCCGAGAATACGCGTTGCTGCCGTGTTATTAGCCTACACGTACGAGTTATTTTAAAACATTTTTTTAAAACGAAACCAAAAAACAGCAGCCACAAACCTGCGAAGTCTTAATTAACAATTATGAGAGTTTAGGCTGTAACTCGTACCACCTGGGAAATAAACTAGGTAAGTATCTACTACGACAAGTAATACGAGTAAAAAAAAAATTAAGTCAATTCCTACTTAGGTCAACAATTCATTCCCAAATTTATATCCCGCTAAATATCGTATATAAGATAAATTTATTTCTCCCACATAAAACTAAAATTAATTAATTAAATTTTAATGACTAAATATTTGAAAAAAAACTGCATTAACGTCGAGTGTCGTCTACTACAAGTTTTAAAAAAAATACTTGAACCTGAGTGGAGGAATAGAAACTATTTTATTAACGATTGAAAATTCGAGCAAGATATATAAATGAGTATGAACTAATAATAGGAATTGAATAAATTAACCTAATATAACATAACGTATTAAAACATTAACCAATTATAAATTATAACCTATTTTAATATTAACCGATTATAATATCAACCGATTATAATATTAACATATTATAAAATTAACCTATTAAAAAATTAACCTATTAAAAATTAACCTATTATAATGTTAACTGTTATACGTATAATAAATCTATTCAGAATGTACTAAGTCGACTACTAATAAAGGATAAGTAGCAATATTAATAGAGACTTTTCAATAACTAACTCGTGATTTTTTTAAAAATTGATGTTCACTTTTTTAAGGAGTCGTGTCTCTCTCTCTGTCTTTCTGTGTGTGTGTGTGTGTGTGTGTGCGTGCGCGCGCGCGAGCGTGTGCGTGCGCGCGTGTGTGTGAGAGATTGTGTGTGTATGTGTGTGTTTTAACAATTTCGGTCCGATTTGATTCAAACTTCGCACAAAAATCAATTTTTATAATACCTTCGACTGATTCGTTAACCGGCACAGTTCGTTCAACAGTTTCAAAATGGTGGCCACTTAAAAACTGCATACATTCATCTTAAACGTTTTTTTGAAAATCCTATTTCACCGTCTGAATCGGCGTCAGAAAAGTGCATACGTTAGCAAAATTGAATTTTCAAAATTCACTGAAATTAAGACGGCGATCAGGGCTCAATTTCGTATTTTAAATACAATTTCAATGCAACTAGAACTTATGATCGGCGCTCATTTAAAATTCCCGGGTCTGGGTCTTACCAAGATGGCCGCTCTACTGTAATAACTCATTTCCCATTGGAAAACAGCTGATTATTTTTACCT
Organism: Callitettix versicolor; assembly: GCA_022606455.1. Lineage (NCBI taxonomy): Eukaryota > Metazoa > Arthropoda > Insecta > Hemiptera > Cercopidae > Callitettix > Callitettix versicolor. The sequence goes on along the minus strand of CM040186.1, from coordinate 105,276,462 downwards.
GGCGAAACTTAAAACAAAATTTGTTACTTTTAAACTCATATTTGTTCCAATAATTTGTTGTCAAGTTCTTTGGCAGCTTATGTTGTATAATATTAAACTACGACCTTACGTTTACCTAGTCTGTCCTTGTATGCAGGCTGTTCTAGTTTATTTATTGTATTCACGCTACGTTTGGAGCGGTCAGTTGCCAATGCTCCTACAACCTCAATTTTAAAATACTCATAACTGTGTTCGTTCCAATTTCACTTCAAAAATGAGTAAAACAGAAACAGCTGTAATCACTGAAATTCAGGGATTTAACACAGACGTAACTCATTTTTCTTACAATGATAATCATTACCTATTTAATTACCGTGTAAAGAATGTTAATTACGTAAGAATTGTGATTGACATACTTAATCAGGCGGAATTAAGACTACAGAGATCCTCTCTCAGAATGTTTATGGTTTAATAATACTGTAATAACTTTCAAGACGGTTAAACGTACACGAATGTTAAATCTGTCAGAATCTTAATTGGACACAAATGTTTATTGCGCAAAGAATGTTAATAATAATAGAATTATTTACGAATGTAAAACGTATAAAGACGTCGAATGTAAAATAATGTTAATTGCGTACAGATTTTTTTTCTTACAATGATAAGCATTACCTATTTAATTACGGTGTAAAGAATGTTAATTACGTAAGAATTGTGATTGACATACTTAATCGGGCGGAGTTAAGACTAAAGAGATCCTCTCTCAGAATGTTTATTGTTTAATAATACTGTAATAACTTTCAAGACGGTTAAACGTACACGAATGTTAAATGTGTCAGAATCTTAATTGGACACAAATGTTTATTGCGCAAAGAATGTTAATAATAATAGAATTATTTACGAATGTAAAACGTATAAAGACGTCGAATGTAAAATAATGTTAATTGCGTACAGGTTTTTTTTTCTTACAATGATAAGCATTACCTATTTAATTACGGTGTAAAGAATGTTATAATTACGTAAGAATTGTGATTGACATACTTAATCGGGCGGAGTTAAGACTACAGAGATCCTCTCTCAGAATGTTTATGGTTTAATAATACTGTAATAACTTTCAAGACGGTTAAACGTACACGAATGTTAAATGTGTCAGAATCTTAATTGGACACAAATGTTTATTGCGCAAAGAATGTTAATAATAATAGAATTATTTACGAATGTAAAACGTATAAAGACGTCGAATGTAAAATAATGTTAATTGCGTACAGATTTTTTTTTCTCAATGATAAGCATTACCTATTTAATTACGGTGTAAAGAATGTTAATTACGTAAAAATTGTGATTGACATACTTAATCGGGCGGAGTTAAGACTAAAGAGATCCTCTCTCAGAATGTTTATGGTTTAATAATACTGTAATAACTTTCAAGACGGTTAAACGTACACGAATGTTAAATGTGTCGGAATCTTAATTGTACACAAATGTTTGTTGCGCAAAGAATGTTAATAATAATAGAATTATTTACGAATGTAAAACGTATAAAGACGTTGAATGTAAAATAATGTTAATTGCGTACAGATTTTTTTTCTCTCAATGATAAGCATTACCTATTTAATTACGGTGTAAAGAATGTTAATTACGTAAAAATTGTGATTGACATACTTAATCAGGCGGAGTTAAGACTAAAGAGATCCTCTTTCAGGATGTTTATTGTTTAATAATACTGTAATAACTTTCAAGACGGTTAAACGTACACGAATGTTAAATGTGTCAGAATCTTAATTGTACACAAATGTTTGTTGCGCAAAGAATGTTAATAATAATAGAATTATTTACGAATGTAAAACGTATAAAGACGTTGAATGTAAAATAATGTTAATTGCGTACAGGTTTTTTTTTTTTAACGTCCGACTATTGTTCACACTTGGGCTAATGCAGACGATGGGATGATTTATAGCGTATGAAAATGCCAAGCCCTGGCCGGGAATCGAACCCGAGTCTTCGGGGTGAAAGCCCAGTGACCAACTAAGCCACCGAGGCGGCAATTGCGTACAGAATGTACAACAATAACGCATGAATGTTAATTAACTATGCAAGAACGTTAAACGTTTGGAAATATTTTATATGAGAATGTTAATATGCAACGAATGTTGTATTTATAAGAATATAAATTTTGTCAAAATATAAACTGCGTGAAAATTTTGAATAAGGAAGAATTTTAATTGCATACGACTTAAAAAAGTTGAAAAGTTGTAAGTCGTTGTGTCAGGATGGTAAAAAATTCTTATTTTTTCAAATTAACCCAAACGATTTTGATCATATTTTTTTAACATGAGTACGAAATAAAAAAATCGGTATATATATATATATATATATATATATATATATATATATATATATATATATTTATATAAGGCGAAAAGCACATTAAGGCTATTATCGCCTCCCTAAATGTAAGTGTGAGTGTAAAGTGTTACAATCGTAAGTGTAGTGTTGTAAGTGTAAGTGTGTGTTAGGATGTGTGCGAAGGACGTCTAAATCCTCTCAATAGGTGCAGCTAGTCTACACCCCACTGCGGAGAAATCGGTTTATAAACAAAGCTATCGGTGAAATACTGAAAAATGTATTTCTCAAAATCGGTTAACAGAATTTTGCCTAAATGAAGGTCACATATGAAGAATCGTAACTCAAGTAAATGTGTCAAATAAAAGAAATTAATTTTCGAGAATAAATCGGAAAACCACAATCGTGATTTTCGATTAATTCTCGAACTGTACAACTCACTGTACATATTTTGAAGGTGAACAAGTTTGTGGGATGTTTTTGCATCGTTTACTGAAAAGATTTGCAATTCACTATATGGCTTTGCGACCATTAAATAAAGCACTACCCGTCCAATTTCAACGTGTACAACGATGCACAATTATTCTGCGTTCAGCCAATCGCAGCAGTCAAATCACCGGTCTTGATCTTTGTAATTGAGCTTTACAAATTGGGAACGGTCATCTGCGCTCAACGCAAACACACTCTAACAACTTAATAGTTCCCTTGATCAATTTCCATGTTTACATCTAAAGCAAGAATCGGATATGTAAATAAACGGATATAATTTTTCTGTTTTGAACTTGCTGATCACCAGTCCGTTTGAAGAACAAGAAGGCACTGTAATATGTTCTGTAATATTCTGGTTATGTTACAGAAACGCTCTTACAAAATACTGATGAATTGGATAAAGAACTTTTAAGAAAATCGCCGCCTTAGTGTATGAAAGACAGTGTTGTTGATATTATCTGACACCAGATATTCGCACAAGAAGAAGAACCAGTAAGTGCCAATACCCTAAACAGTCAGGCTCCTCTCTTCGCGGTCATTAGTAACTTATTTTCTTTTGACCAGCATACTTCCATCGGTACGGTATTTGTCAGCAATTTTTCGCGTAACATTTTCTTGGTAAATTTTGTTCCTCTGATCATGTGTCGCCATCTTTTTGTACATAATTGTAGCGGTTAAGTTTTGATAAGGTTTCGATCTAACTTCTGTTTTATAAGATCTAACCTGTTCTAATTGATAAGTATACATTTTCAACGAGTTACTTGAGAACGAGAACTGATAGATATTCTCGAAACTTTGCGTGTTGTTTCCACTTACACAATGATGGCAACTGTCTCAATTAACAATAACAATAAAATGAATAATTCCACCATTAAATAACAATTTTTAAACAGAATTACAGGCAGGGAAGCCGATTTACTCTTCATTTGGTTCCAGGCCATATGGAGGGGGGTTAGAGGTAATAAGAAGGCAGACCGACTGGGATCTGCATCTGAGTTTATCGGACCCGAGCCAGCTTTAACGATTTCTTTGCCTTTGGCCGGGTTTGCTATCATTAGATGGATTACCAACACCAGGTAAGATAGGGTAACTTTCACGGGAATTCCCACAGCAAGCACCTCTTGGGTAAGATTATTCATGGAAGACTTAAGAGGGATGGTAGACGTTTTGGGCAGAGAAAAACTCATTAGGTTCATTACTAAACACTGTGATATAAGGGTGCGCCCCGCATGGGGTGGGCAGACTAGCTGCACCAATTAAGAGGATTAAGACGTCCCTCACGGTACCCGAGTCTAACACACACTTACATTTGCAACACTACACTTCGACTTCAACAATTTACTCTCACACTTACATTTAGGGAGGCGATAATAGCCTCAATGTGCTTTTCACCTTAAAATAATTACCGCGGAGAAACCGCATGCAGGTTGTGCAGTAAAGAGAAGAAAACTGAAGCACTCATAATTTAAAATCCTCATGGATGACTTAGAGCGGTGACAGACGTCTTAAGCAGAGTGCAACTTAGGGAAAATAATGTGCAACTTAGGGATAATAGCCTCAATGTGCTTTTCACCTTAAAATAATTACCACGGAGAAACCGCATGCAGGTTGTGCAGTAAAGAGAAGAAAACTGAAGCACTCATAATTTAAAATCCTCATGGATGACTTAGAGTGGTGACAGACGTCTTAAGCAGAGTGCAACTTAGGGAAAATAATGTGCAACTTAGGGATAATAGCCTCAATGTGCTTTTCACCTTAAAATAATTACCACGGAGAAACCGTATGCAGATTGTGCAGCAAAGAGAAGAAAACTGAAGCACTCATAATTTAAAATCCTCATGGATGACTTAGAGTGGTGACAGACGTCTTAAGCAGAGTGCAACTTAGAGAAAATAATGGGGCTCATTATTGGGCACTGTGCTCTGAAGGTGCGCATGAACAGGAAACTGCAGAACTCATAATTTAAGGTTCCTTATTGATGGTTTAGAGCGGCGACAGACGTCTTAAGCAGAGCGCAACTTATAATCATGGGACTCATTTCTGGGCACTGCGTTCTGATGGTGCGTATGCACAGATAATGCACGTACCACGGAGAAACTGCATGCAGACTGTGCAATAATGAGGAGGAAACTGCAGAACTCATAATTTAACGTTCCTCATGGAGCGCAACTTATAATCATGGGACTCATTTCTGAGCACTGTGCTCTAAGGGTGCGTATAAACAGGGTATGCACGTACCACGGAGAAACCGTGTGTAGGTTGTACAGTAAAGAGAAGGAAAAATGCAGAACACATAATTCATGATTTTGAGGCTCTTGTTAGCAAGAGACAATGGGGTTTTGGTTTCCAGGACCCTAGGAACTTCCAGCAAGATGAGCTGGACAGAGGATTGTTGGAACTTACTAAGGACACCAATCTGCTAAACTAGTACTTAAGAGGTTTAGTCGCACAATATCGCAATGCCTGGCTTTTACGATCCCTTCGTCTAGTACATAATCTAATCTAATCTAAACCTAGCTGCAATCTAAACGTATCTATGCTTACGTTCTAATTGATAAGTTCATATTTTAAGCGCGGTATTTCAGAACAAGAACTTACCCATACTCTCAAAGTGTTTGTATTGTTTCCACTTACACAAATAACGCCAATAAATGAATATTCCATCATTAAGTAACAATTTTAATAACAGAATACGAAGTAGGAAGTAACTAATCAGAGATACATTACGCTCACAGACACTAATCATCAGTTCCGGGAACATTGCCTTGTCTAATTTGAAAACAGGTTAGTACCGGTAACGCAGAGTTATCTCTGATTGAATGATTGCAGTTACGTGAAGCGACTTGATAGCAGTGCCAGCTGGCCGCCCGCCTCGCGGTCTAACCCAATTTCATTGAGAATATGGGCTCGACCCGCTCGCTTCAGCGTCAAATTTAATTGAAGGAAATATAATGTTTTCTGAATCACTTTAGCTCGTTGGATACAATGCAATGCCCGTAGACAAATGGGATGTCCACACAATACAGTGTATATAGAACAATGCAATACTTGTAGAACAATACAATGCATTTAGAACAATACAATGCATATAGAACAATACAACGTCTTAAAACATTATAGAATATTACAGAATAATATAATGTTTGTAGAACAATGCAATGTCAATGGAACACTGCAATGCCTATAGAACAATACCATGTACGTAGAACAATACAATGCCTATAGAAAAATGGGATGTCTATACAATACAATTCATATAGAACAATAGAATACTTGTAGAACAATACAATGCATATAAAACAATACAATGCCTATAGAACAATACAATGAATATACAACAATACAATACCCATGGCACAATACAATGCCTATAGAATAATACAATGTCCATAGGACAATACAATGCCCATAGAACAATACAATGAACATACAACAATACAATACCCATGGCACAATACAATGCCTATAGAATAATACAATGTCCATAGGACAATACAATGCCCATAGAACAATACAATGCCTATAGAACAATACAATACCCATAGCACAATACAATGCTTATAGAACAATAGAATGCACATAGAACAATACAATACCCATAGCACAATACAATGACCATAGAACAATACAACGTCTATAGAACAATACAATGCCTATTGAACAATACAATACTCAGCACAATACAATTCCCATAGAACAATACAATGCACATAGAACAATATAATGCCCATAGCACAATACATTGCCTATAGAAACACGATTTTCATTTTTTTAATTTTACGTCCGACTATTGTGCACACTTGGGCTAATGAAGACGATTTATAGCGTACGAAAATGACAAGCCCTGGCCGGGAATCGAACCCGGGTCCTCGGGGTGAAAGTACGCTATCAACTAGGCCACCGAGGCGGCCTATAGAAACACGATCTTACCATGGTGACTCCAACAGGTTATTTTCCAAAGCAAATTCACTAATATTAACTATAATTAGTATTACGACCTATTTACTTCCGTCTAGTGGTCTTTTAACTCACCCGCAAAGGCTACCGCGGTTTCGAAACCCCTGTTTCACCTTCAAGCCGTAATACAAAAGTTCAAATGCCACAAGCGATGTCGCCACAAAGTTAACAAGACATTGAAAACATACGTCAAAACACTTAACACAATCGCACGATAAAATTTGGTTTAGCCAAACACTATCGTGCAACTTGTACATCGTTACAGTCCGGACTGCCGCAATGCATGAAGGACTGAAGGTGAAACAGTGAGGTTTCAAAAACACGAGGTGCACAATACAATGCTTGTAGAACAATAGAATGCACATAGAACAATACAATACCCATAGCACAATACAATGCCCATAGAACAATACAATGTCTATAGAACAGTACAATGCCCATAGCACAATACAATGCCCTTAGAACAATACAATGCCCTTAGAACAATACAATGCTCATAGCACAATACAATGCCTATAGAAACACTATTTTTTTTTTTTTGTATTTTACGTCCGACTATTGTGCACACTTGGGCTAATGCAGACGATGGGATGATTTATAGCGTATGAAAATGCCAAGCCCTGGCCAGGAATCAAACCCGGGTGCTCGGGGTGAAAGCCCAGTACGCTATCAACTGGGCCACCGAGGCGGCTACGGCAGTTTTAGACGATGCGATAGAAGCTTCGTGTGTGTGTGTGTGTGTGTGTGTGTGTGTGTGTGTGTGTGTGTGTGTGTGTGTGTGTGTGTGTGTGTGTGTGTGTATTTTACGTCCGACTATTGTGCACACTTGGGCTAATGCAGACAATGGGATGATTTATAGCGTATGAAAATGCCATGCCCTGGCCAGGAATCGAACCCGGGTGCTCGGGGTGAAAGCCCAGTAAGCTATCAACTGGGCCACCGAGGCGGCTACGGCCGTTTTAGACGATGTGATAGAAGCTTCGTGTGTGTTAATTTATTTGTATTTGTGTGTGTGTGTGTGTGTGTGTGTGTGTGTGTGTGTGTGTGTGTGTGTGTGTGTGTGTGTGTGTGTGTGTATTTTACGTCCGACTATTGTGCACACTTGGGCTAATGAAGACGATGGGTAAATAAACCACTAAACGGAGGTACATAGGTCATAATGCTAATTATTTAAATATTTAGTCCTCTAACTAAGATACAATAATAATAATAGTAATATTCGATCATCCAGTATAATTACACAAAGAGGAAAATTCGTACGCTGGATCTCCAGAAATGTACAGATATCAAACACTCGTGTACCATATATTGGAATTAATTGCTTCGGTGCTCTAATTACAAATAAATTAACACAACACAGGAAGCTTCTATCGCATCGTCTAAAACGGCCGTAGCCGCCTCGGTGGCCTAGTTGATAGCGTACTGGGCTTTCACCCCGAGCACCCGGGTTCGATTCCTGGCCAGGGCTTGGCATTTTCATACGCTATAAATCATCCCATTGTCTGCATTAGCCCAAGTATGCACAATAGTCGGACGTTAAACACACACACACACACACACACACACACACACACACACACACAAATACAAATAAATTAACACACACGAAGCTTCTATCACATCGTCTAAAACGGCCGTAGCCGCCTCGGTGGCCCAGTTGATAGCTTACTGGGCTTTCACCCCGAGCACCCGGGTTCGATTCCTGGCCAGGGCATGGCATTTTCATACGCTATAAATCATCCCATCGTCTGCATTAGCCCAAGTGTGCACAATAGTCGGACGTTAAAAACACACACACACACACACACACACACACAAATAAATTAACACACACGAAGCTTCTATCGCATCGTCTAAAACGGCCATAGCCGCCTCGCTGGCCTAGTTGATAGTGTACTGGGCTTTCACCCCGAGGACCCGGGTTAGATTCCCGGCCAGGGCTTGGCATTTTCATACGCTATAAATCATCCCATCGTCTGCATTAGCCCAAGTGTGCACAATAGTCGGACGTTAAACACCAAAAACAAAAAACAAAAACAGCCATAATGGTCGGAATAAAGAAATACTTGAGTAGTCACGTTTTTCTATCCGTGAGGACTAACAGTTGCTCCTACACAAGTTTTAATGAAACACAGTTAGAAATTCGCTTTCCTACAACGTCATAGTTTAAAATTGTTAATTTTTTAAATTCTACTGTTTTATGTAAAATGACAACACTTTTACACCGAAACAAAGCGCGAATATTCAGCTGATCAGGTGATAATATTATCAAAATATTTCGTACAGCGTGAAAATTTAACAATAGATTCTGAATATCTAAAAGATTTTATTTAATAAAATAAAATAAGCCACCTCGGTGGCCTAGTTGGTAGCGTACTGGGCTTTCACCCCGAGGATCTGGGTGCGATTCCCGGCCAGGGCTTGGCATTTTCATACGCTATAAATCATCACACCGTCTGCATTAGCACAAGTGTGCACAATAGTCGGATGTTAAACACAAAAAAATAATAAAATAAAAAAACACGCTTTTCAATTTAAGTATAAAATGCACTAAAAAGTAAAAAAATAAATTTTCCATCAGTCGGAGAATAAAGCGTGGATGCAGATTAGGTTAATTAGAAATTATTGAAGAAGGTCCTTGTGAGAATTGATGAGCGACCGCTTTATTCTCCGACTGATGAAAAATGTATTTTTTTATTTTTTAGTGCATTTTATACTTGAATTGAAAAAGTATTTTTTTTTAATCTTTTTTTTTTCCCAGTTAACACGAATGCCACAGTGGCGACCTTTGCGGATGACACAGCAATATTAACAGTGGGTGACAATATTTTGGAAGCAATAGAGAAACTACAGAATGCTACTAACACAATAAGTCGGTGGACGAGAAAATGGAGAATTAAGCACGATGAAACAAAATCTATACACGTCAATTTTACCAATAGAAAGTATGAACCAGTACCAGTAGTATTGAATGAAAAACGAGTAATATATGCAAACAGTGCAAAATATCTCGGGATGACACTGGATACAAAACTCCGCTGGAAAGAGCATGTAAAAAAGCTAAAAAGAACTAAATCTCAAATTAAGTAAAATGTATTGGCTCATTGGAAGGAATTCCGAATTGTCAATAAGCAACAAACTGCTACTGTACAAACAAGTGTTACGGCCAGTGCACCACTATGGGGCTGTGACATAATACAAGTCTTCCAGAATAAAATATTGAGGATGATTGTCAACGCCCCGTGGTATGTCAGTAATGACAACCTACATAAAGACCTAGGCATTGAACCTGTTGCAGAAATAATCAAGAAGCATCGTCGACGGTTAGAGCAGCATAAGAATAAGGAGATCGCACAATTGCTGTACCGGAGTGACAACCTAACAACAAGAAGGATGAAAAGGTCCAAGCCAGTGGACCTCTCAAGCCATCGGGCTGCAACCCAGCAAACAGTGAAATTACATATGAAGATAGAATTACTAGATGGAGCATACCTCAGTTGTAATAAAAAAAATACATATTTTCTACTTTTTAGTGATGAATCTTGTAATCGAATTTTTATGTATAATTATTTATTTTTTGCAAAATGTTTCTAATTTAAATTGCATTGATGATTAATTAAATTTACTGATAACAAAGGCTGACAATTTTCAATATTTTTTTCGTAATTGTTTTAACGAAAAATTCAAAAAAATCTGCATTCAGCATTTCTTTACAGACAAAAATAATAGTAGAATGTTCAAAAAATTAAAAGGTGTACGAAAAAGTTTAGGATAGCTCTGGGCTCGAACTCGCTTCTTCCGACAACTTTCAACGTGAAAAGTGTTAGAAGACACTAACGCCATCTATTGAGAAACGCTAAAACTATTTCCATATGCATTTTTTTTGTTTTTTGTTTTGTTTTTTTAACGTCCGACTATTGTGCACACTTGGGCTAATACAGACGATGGGATGATTTATAGCGTATGAAAATGCCAAGCCGTCGACGGGAATCGAACCCGGGTCCTCGGGGTGAAAGCCTAGTATCCACTAGGCCACCGAGGCGGCTTTTTCCATATGCAATTTTAATTAATTAATTAGAGCATATTGAAGCAAAATTTGATGTGCCTAATTATTGAATACCGAACTGCCATCGGAAGCAAGCAAGTGTGCAAAATTTCAAGTCGATTGGATGATTGAAAGTGGGTTAAAAATCGATTACAAGATTTGAACCATGAAACATACAGACAGAGGAAGCAAGTTAAGAAAAAGGGTGTAATAAAAAAAGATTTTGAAAAAAAATATTTTTTTTTATTTTGAACTAATCTTCAGCTATTAACTTTGAAAGCAAAACTTTAATTAAAAAAACCGTAACTAATACTTCGCTGTAAAGTAAACAAGAGAGCGCCACCAGTCGGCGTGACTCAGATCCAGAGAGCAGTCGAAACTGTTTCTAATTACTATAAATATACAGAAGGCAGTGACAGAAGATGTTTCAACAACCAGGCACTGCCATTAATAACCAATCAAATTCGGCAAGATACGCGTTAACGAGCTTGTTTTATTTCTGTTACCAACATAAATTAGCACTGGGGCTTTAAATATTTCTTTGCAGGAAGAAAATTAATGCCGTGATAACGGTTGAAGGACTGGCTCCTTTCAAATTGTTGAAGGATTTTTTTATAGTTGAAACTATTTTTATGCGGCTAATGGTTGGCGCATTTAAAATTAGTTAAAGGAACCGGACGACTGAGCTTAGGCGGATATTCTTTGCCACCGCCATTTTGTTTTGTTTTGTTTTTAACGCCCGACTATTGTGCACACGGGCTAATGCAGACGATGGGATGATTTATAGCGTATGAAAATGCCAATCCCTAGCAGGGAATCGAACCCGGGTCCTTGGGGTGAAAGCCTAGTATCAACTAGGCCACCTAGGCGGCCCACCATCTTGTTAATAACCTACTTCATTACAGTATTAAATTGAATATAAACGGACTAGAAGTAGAGCCACCATTATAAAAAGTGTGTTCGATATTGGAACCGGAAGTCCAAGTAACTGAACTATCTGCCGCTACGAACGCTGCTAGTTACAAGGACAGGAGGTGGAGACGTTTAAGAAAATAGACAGTACTACTGTCTGTTTAACTGTAGTTGAACATTTTGCCGCAAGATGCCACCAGCAGCGAGCGCTCACAAATCTCTCATAAGGCCGGGTGGCCACTAAATGCGGAGCGGACTACGCATTCAAAACCTAACCTGTTTTCAATGTAACTGCAACCACTGAAAGCGAAACAGAGCCATGTGACGACGCTTGACTCAGCTCAGTTCCTTCCCGATTTCAGTGGCCGCACTTACGTAAAAACACAAGTCCGCTCTGCTCAGCACAACTCAGCTCCGCATTTGGTGGCCACCCGGCCTTATGAGAGATTTGTGAGCACTCGCTGCTGGTGGCATCTTGCGGCAAAATGTTCAACTAAGGGTTAACATTCTAGTGTGTATATATTCAATTGTATTAGGTTTATGAAAAACAAAGTTTAATTTACAATGCAGTGAACTACCATCGGATTAGAAGGGCGTTCGTGACTCATTTGGTAAAAAAGCCGGTCCTGTACGCAGGTCCATCCGATTAGTAAATGGCCTGCGCGAGAAAGAATTACTCTCCAGCTCCCTCCAACAGTCCAGTAACACAGAACCTACCAATATGAGTTTAAAAACTCTTACTATTCGGCGATAGTGATGGAAAATGACAGAGCTATGCAGAGAGAATGTGGACTTGACCTCTCACTCGCACATTTTTTCTCTACCCACTGGTGTTCTCAGCAGGCCGTTTTCTAAGCGGCTGATCTTCAGTCACTACCGTTGGCTCTTCCGTGTATTGCGTTCATTAATCTACTTAAACAAGATTAGAAAAGTGGGGAAGGAGTTCTTCCACAGTAAACAAAAATATAAGACGAAGTTGTACGGGATAAACGGCATAACACATTGAAGGAAAAATATATAGTTTCGATCTTCACAGGTTACTTACGAGTGTTATACTAACCAACAGAGTACAGACATGGCTTAGGAAATTAGAAAAGTATAGTAACAGTGGTGTAAGAACTGCTTTAACTGACATAGGTATAAAACAGAAGTTTAAGATGTAAAAAAACGTTAGCAATTAACACATTAAAATAAATACCAGGAAAAGTGAATTAGAAAGCAATCCACTGAGTTAAACATGTGTTTTTACTTCACAAATCTCACTATTTTAAACTTTCGCTTGGTTTAAGACACAAATTTCAAAAAACTTACTTTATTAGGTATAACTGCCAACAACAAAACGTAGAAACAGCTGATCGGTTCATATAATTACCGTTATGTTACCAGAACCAGCTGATCGGTTCTGATAAACATAATGTAATGAAATCAGCTGACTAATAAAACGAATGGACCGAATAAACCTAGTTTGTGTACTGCTTTTTAATTGATACATGACCTATGACAATTGATTCACCGATCGCAAAAAAACCTTAAATGCTAACAGTCGCGTAAATTACAAAAGCCGTTTTCGAGAAAATATTTAAAAGTTAATCCAGGCATAAATAAAATTTGTTTGTTTAATATTATAAGATACCTGTTCTTGTAGAGTAGACTAAGTGTTTATGAAGATGACAAATAGAAGAAACGCTTACCTGTAACAAAAGAAAAACAAACATGATAAAATAAATTTAGTTTATGAAATAATAAAAATAAATACTCATAATTAATTATTTCGCAAAATAATCATGATTTGACAATATTTTGACCAAAAACCTGATATTATTCAAAAACTATATATATGCTATATAATTATATAAACTAATGTTCTAGTTTATTATTAAATGATAATATGAAATTGTTAAAATTAAATATCAGATGGTCATCAACTACGATCTTGTTTGTGCTCGCTGCTTTGAACATCCTGATTGATCCTAACGCTCCCAGCTGTATATTTGCGCTGCTAAGCGACCGTCAAATAATTATAAAAATAACCTCAAAGTGTAACGTAGAACCTACTGACAAACCAGCTCATTATAATTTCATACATGTTTTCTATGCGTTTATGTTAATCATGAAAAATTATTATTCGTTTTGATCCAAACACATTTTTCAGGACTTTCTGACCCAACATGTCGAAATTAAGTAGGGGGACTAAACTTCGCTAAAAAGACCATACTAGATAAATGAGAAAAATATATACCCTGAAGATTTTACCACTTAATAAATGTTTTCCTGGTTTTGGGCATTAAATATAAAAGGACTGGAAGTGCAGTCACCATTATAAAAAGCGTGCTCTATATTAGCGATTTAAGTCCAAGTAGTTGGGACTATCTGCCGCTACGAACGTTGCAGACTGCAAGGATAAGGGTGGAGACGTTTGAGAAAATAGGCAGTATTTAATTGTAGCTAAGCACTCTGCCGCAAGATGTCAGCAGCAGCAAGCACTAACAAAGCTCTCACAAGGGTTATCATTCTAGTACTTTTATATTCAATGATCTGAGCCAGTATGACCATTTTCGCAGACATTTTGCAGTGAGCGGTCACACTGTAAGGTGCGTTATCGAAAGACATACATACAGACAGACATACATACAGACAGAGAGAGAGACAGAGAGACAGACAGACAGACAGACAGACAGAGAGACAGACAGACAGAGAGAGAGACAGACAGACAGAGAGACAGAGAGGCAGGCAGAGAGGCAGACAGACAGACAGACAGACAGATAGACAGACAGACAGACAGAGACAGACAGACAGACAGACAGACAGAGAGGCAGAGAGAGAGAGAGAGAGAGAGAGAGAGAGAGAGAGAGAGAGAGAGAGAGAGAGAGAGAGACGGACTTTGTTTTGTTGATTAAAGATTTAAACTTTATGCCAGTTAGACTAATGAGGACGAGGGATCAGTGTTAACGGTAAGGGAAAGTACCTGGAGCAACTGCGGCTCGAACTAAGATCCTTTAGATGCGCAGTTGAGTGACGTAGTAGCCTGACGAGTGCTTTAGCCACTTCGACCACCGGATCCCTGACAAGCGCGCGAAATTATGAGTAAATTCGCTTTGCCAGCGGCCTATAAAAATGGAATTTGATTCCTCCAGGTTGGTTGTTGGATTAAATAACCGAAAGCACAATATACCAGGTTAACTTGAAGTTAAAACAAAAATCTGTATTAGTACCATAGATTTGGTTGAACAATAAGTATGACTACAAAAGTTACAATCAGCTGATCTACAACATGGATGACTATTATGCAAATATGGATGACTATTATGGACGCCACGGTGGCCTAGTTGATAGCATATTAGGCTTTCACCCCGAGGACCCAAGTTCGATTCCCGGTCAGGGCTTGGCATTTTCATAACCTATAAATCATCCCATCGTTTGCATTAGCCCAAGTGTGCACAATAGTCGGATGTTAAACACAAAAATTATGCAAATATTACGTTGCCTTGGTGTCAGATATTGTATGACACAATTATTAACTGTACTTACTTATATGAGTCCTTCAGATAAAACTGGCAAAATTATGCCAAGGTCATTTACTTTCTTACAATAAGGATATCCGTTATCAAGTCCCCACCACGAGTACGAAAAAACTGGGTTTGATTTTCTATGCCTGTTTATGCATATTGCTGGACACTAACGAACTAACCGATTTTAATGAAATTTAACATAGACGATACACTCATATCACTGGACTTTTTTAATTTTTCAAAAACTATTTTTCGAAACCATTTTAAAAAAAGTTTTAACCAATTTAAAAAAAAACTCTTAAAAATCTGCTTTAACTTGTATAGCAGTTCAAAGAACAGTAGATCTCGCCGTTTATACTTAATGAACATACACTGTGCTCAACGATAGAGCACATTTTCCGCCATTTTAACACGTTACCATAATACTTACGGAAAATAATACTGGGCCAACTTTATTGAAAATTTTATATTCTTTCGCATAAAGCGGTTAAAATTACGATAGGTCTTACCGTTCAGCCAGTATTACAGAAAATAGACATCAACTACATTCGTCGTCGTTGAATCAGAGGCCGCCATCTTGAAACGGAAGTGAATAGGAAAAATACGTTGTTCGAGCTTTATAAAACAATCAGAGTCAGCCATCTTAAAACGATAGTAAATTGGAAAGAATCTACGCATCGTAAGGACTTTACCTAAGGCACCTTTGCACCAAATTTCAAAACAATCGGTCTATACGTTTGGCCAAAAATGCGTAACAAACGCAAACCAAATGCCGAAAGGTCGAATTGAAACACATCGCTTCGCTCGATCAATGATTTTGATAACAAAGATTATTAAAAAAACTAACGAAGCATACTAACCCAAACAAATATTGCTCGGGACTTAACGAAAAATTGAAAACCTATTAAACTTATCGAAATCAAAGTTTACTATAATTATGACATGTGGAGAAGTTTGTTTTTGTAATTTTACATCGAAAAGCACATTGAGGCTATTATCGCCTCCCTAAATGTAGCCTAAGTGTTAAAGTCGTAAGTGTAGTAGTATTGTAAGTGTAAGTGTGTGTTAGACTTTAAAAAAATCTAAAGATAAGGATCAGCACTCATTTCAAGTCTTGGGTCTGGGTCTTACCATAACAGCCGTTCCAATAAGTTTATTTTTCAATGGAAATTCTCTAATACGCGAAATTCTTATCACCAGGTGAGCGCCTTCGCTGTCAATAACGCATAACACTATCACATCACGCAGACCGTGCCAAATATAGAGCCTTAATGCCAGCAATTTGCCGAAGCCGGGGTAATGACAGACCGGTGTCCGCCGCGAGATTTGCACATTACGCCTGGCCTATCATTAGATCATTGGTAGCCAAAACAAGATGTCGCTGGGAGGGGCGATGAATCACCAAATTGGCCGAGTCAATCAAAGGTTGCCCAATGCGCTTTGGGAGCCGCTGTTTTTGGGCGAACTGATCACGACAGGTATGCCTCCCCGGACTAACCTGTTTGTACGGAATGGATATGTCAATATTAGGCGTGCAACCCGATAAGGTCGCTGCAATATTACCGCTGCTTTTAACGAGTTCCTATTGGAGCAGCCCCACACCCGGGTCCATGAAATTTACTCCGTTCTTGACCTTTAAACACATTTCGAACCTTAACCGTCAAATAACATAATAATATTACACACGCTGTGATCAGCTTTCATTTTCGTGTTTTCAATGAAAATTAAAAACTAATTTATGTAAAAATAAATTAATCTGAGTACAAACAATACAGACAAACATTCAACTAATTCCACAAAAAATCTGGTAAGAAAGCTAAACGAAAAATTTAAAAAAAAAGCTTATAAGCCTTTCATTATTTATGAAGTACTCAAGTTAGTATAACCAATTCTGTCATGCTCCAGCTGGATCTAACCTTTCTTTTTCTGTCCTTGGGTTAGATCCTATCATCCCAAACCAAGACGGAACAGCGTACGTCAAAAGCAGTAAGGCTAAAAAGGATTTTAGCTTAAATTTGCGAACTCTATACAACAGGCGACCTCCATATTTCACCTAGCTTTACCTATGCATGTGACGCTTTGTATGAAAGAAATTTCATTTCTCTAACTGCTTGTGGAATTTGGAAGATTGGAAACAAACTATTAAAGCACAGACAATCGTGGGTGACTGGTAAAAGTGGACCTGGGGAGTGAAAACTGCATGGAAGTAGAGGAAACTAGAGCTGTATCTAAAATCATGAAATCTTCGGCAGACTGAAGAGACACCATGAGGTCCTACCCACGAAGAAATGGAAGAAGCGAGAGATGGTAACATCTCAAAAGACGTTTTTGATTTAAACGTTTAAACGTTAAACGTTTTGATGTAAAACGTTTTAAGATGTATGTTTGTATATGTACAACGTTTTAAGACGTAAACTTTTTTTTTAGATATGTAACGTTTTAAGACGTAAACGGTTTTTTAGATTGCAACGTTTTAATACGTAAACGTTTTTTTAGATGTGCAACGTTTTTTTTAGATGTAAAGACGTTTTTAGATTATGTTTTTAGATTGCAACGTTTTAATACGTAAACTTTTTTTTTATGTGTAACGTTTTTTAGGTGTAAAGACGTTTTTAGATTACAACTTTTTTAAGACGCAAACGTTTTTTTAGATGTGTAACGTTTTAAGACGTAAACGTTTTTTAGATTGCAACGTTTTTTAGATGTAAAGACATTTTTAGATGTCTGTTGGGAACGTAAAAGCGAAAATGAGAAGAAAGAAGGTACCTTAACGGGGCTTCTAATTAATCCTTGGAGCAGAAAATTCCCAGGGATCAAATCAAGGGTGTGAAAAACAACCCTTATAGAGATGCGTGACAGGGCTACTTTAAACTGTACTTCAAGACTGAAGAGCTGTCGGCCAGGAACCTGGGCAAAGGGGAAAACCATGCGACTTGTTACAGGGCGCTCTGGTGTGAGGCTGCACATGGATATACCTCAGAGAAACCGTGTGTAGGTTATGCAGGGAGGAAGAGGATATTGCACGATGCGTAATCTATGATTGCTCAGGCTCTGCCAGCAGAAGGCAAAGTGTTTTTAGCTTCCAGGACTCTAAGCACCTCCATCAGAATGAGGTTAGTATAATTATTTATAGTAACCCAATTATTTAGGGTTATAAATACGGAAGAACCTTATAGAGAACGGTAGTATACTACCATAATAACCAAAGAGCCACATGTGCCTCTTGGAAGAAACTGAGAAAAAGTTTATAAACACCTGATTATTTAGGGTTATAAATACGGAAGAACCTTATAGAGAACGGTAGTATACTACCATAGTTAACCAAAGATTCATATATGCCTCCTGGAAGAAAGTGAGGACAAGTTTTAACAGGTAATTATTTTGGGTTATAAATACAGAAGAACGTTATAGAGATGTATTTTATATTGTCCGTATTAACAATAGATAAACGCTGGATGGAAGGAGAAATCACAAATATATTTGTGTGAAAACAGTGTCCAAAACATGTGTTTGGTATTCGAAATGTTTGTCCCGGTTTGTACGACGGGTAGGGATTGGGAACTGTCAGTAGTGTTACATAACCTATAAAAGTTTAATGAATTTTAAGTAAATATTTACATTGTTCTAAGCACGTTATGCAGAAAGTGGTATTTGTAATTGGATCGTCTATTCGTGATTAATAATTTAGCTTCATAAAATATACAGAATATTGTCTGATTTGTGATGCCGCGCATGCGCATCCACGATACCGTTTTGCCTGTCAGTTAAAAGTGATTTTTACGTTAAATTTTTGCACAAACAGTAAGTTTTCGCGCAAAATCGTTTTGTAACGTCAGAAGCAAGATTAAAAAAAATTTACCTCATTTATGTCTATAAGAATAGTATGCTGAGAAAAAGGGATGTTAACTGTAGAAATAATGCACACTAAATAAATGCTGCAAAGTTTGTGCAATGTTTACGTCATTTATTTAAAAAAATCTATTTTTGTTGACAAGCAAGTTGAATGCAGTATGCACGTTGCCACTGCCGCGGATCACGTGACTCACGAGTATATCAAAGCCTTTACAAACAAACGTCGTAAACACAGTAATTAAGATTTGATTAGATATGATTTATTGAACGTTTTATTTACTCGTCTCGGGACTTGTTCACTACGTAACTAACAGCGCAGATGTCTGCCAACCTGTAACGCCATTTTGTCTCGTCCTAAACAATCAATGAACAGCCCATAAACCAGAAACCGTGGGAAACATAAACGCGCCACAAAACCAATTGCATTAATATCCCGCTAACAGTTTTAAATTTCTCTCAAATTAATACTTACGCGGTATAATGTCGGCTCGGAAGATACCGACGAGTAATGAGAAACGCGGCACGCAGCTGTCTCGCTGATAGTAAAAACATTACAATTACTTTTATATTACACGTACATTTTTAATCAGATTTCACCATCGTAATCAGCGTTAAAATCAGCATAAATTAGCAATTACAATCTTCCGACTTGTATTGAAAACACGAAAACGGACCCTGACCGCCGGCAGGTTCATTTTCGTCCTTTCAATGGAAATTTTAAATTAAAAATTCTAATCTATTAGGATTTTCAACACCGGTTGCGATTGCATAATGTTTTGGATTTTATTAAACTTTTGGAACGCCAGCCATTTTGGAACGTTCAAACTGATTTCGCAGAGTTATAAAATTGTTCAAGCTATTGCCAAAATAGTACTCTGTTGAAAGTTCTAATCATATCGAACCTGAGTTGCGAATGCTAGAGTGCTAAAGAACAACCAAACACACGCGCGTGCGCGCATGCACGCACGAAATACATAAATAGACACATACATAGAAAGATGTCCATATAGATAAGTGTGTGTGTGTGTGTATGCGCGCGCGCGCGTGTGTGTGTGCGTGTTTATGTGTGTGTATGTTTATGTGTGTGTGTGTGTGTGTGTGTGTGTGTGTGTGTGTGTGTGTGTGTGTGTGTGTGTGTGTGTGTGTGTGTGTGTGTGTGTGCGTGTATGTGTGTATGTGTGCGTATATATATATATATATATATATATATGTGTGTGTGTGTGTGTGTGTGTGTGTGTGTGAGAGAGAGAGAGAGAGAGAGAAAAATTGTTGAAAAAAGAGATTTTCTCAAATCTCTTGACGATTTTAATAAAATTCCAAAAATGTAGCCTGCAAGTATCAAAAGAAAACATGTGGACCCCTATATGGCCGAAAGAATCCGATTCTGTTTTTTTTTTATTATTTTAAGGCGAAAAGCATATTAAGGCTATTATCGCCTCCCTAAATGTAAGTGTGAGTGTAAAATGTTAAAGTCGTAAGTGTGTGTTAGACTCTGGTACCGCGAGGAACGTCTAAATCCTCTCAATAGGTGCAGCTAGTCTGCACCCCCCTGAGGGGTGGTTCTGGATCTATAAAATCCAAAATTTTCGTTTCGTTTCGGGAAAACTGTAAAATCGACCCGCCTTACCAAAACAAAGGTCATTGTTAATAATTGCTAAAAAAACTATTTCCTTAAACGATTTTAATAAAATTCCGCAAATGTAGCTCATAAATAACAAAACGTTTTAGTTTTTTGTTTTTTTTTTAGTGTGTTTAACGTCCGACTATTATGCACACTTGGGCTAATGCAGACGATGGAATGATTTATAGCATATGAAAATGCCAAGCCCTGGCCGGGAATCGAACCCGAATCCTCGGGGTGAAAGCCCAGTACGCTATCAACTAGGCCACCGAGGCGGCTCAAACAAAACATGTGGACCACTATACTTCCGAAAATAACCGTTTCTGGATCTATCGGGAAAAGTAAAATGTACCGCTTTGCCAAAACCATGTTAGATTTAACCACGACTGAACGGTTATTTTAATCGTGATTCTTGACGTATCACCGAAATTTCATCAAAATCTAATGATCCAATTTTGAGAAAAATTCGCCTATTTTATCCGTTTTTCCCCGGTAGCTTTAGAGTAAGATTTGGGGGGGGGATTTGGTAAATATTTACACACTACCCAAACAGATTCGGGCACAGGATTAGCCAGGACATTCTTAGTGTTTTTCTTTAAATCAGGTCAGCCTAAACGCCACCGTTAAACTGTACGGCGCTCGAGTGCGCGTGCGTGCGAGCGCCAGGCCAGTTATAGGAATGAAACATTTCTTTGATCAACGAAGCGCGTCGTGTCTGTCTGTCTTGCGCGCCACAAAGGTCAAAGAAAGCTGAGAACTCTGCCGACAGCACAGGTGGATGGGTTCTCGAGTGTCGGCTGAGAAGACCTGCAGATCCCGGCTGTTGATAGCATCAAACAGCTTCATAAAGAGCTGTACTTATTACCGCAAACCTTTGTAAACAGCCATAAGCGGTAAACAGCCGACGGTTAAAGTGAATGTCATTAATTCATTAAAAACGTTATTTCTCACAAACAGCGAATATAAAACGCACCTTGTGCTTACCACATGAAGTCATAATTTCACTGAACATCCGTCCATCGAGGACTCGCTGACGTGATTGGAGCAAATTTCTCAGTTTGAAAAACTTATTTTACATTCATAGTCAGCTTTAAAACCTACATCAATTATCATTTTGAGTTTTAAAATTGAAAATACGCCATCAAATTGAAACTTTCTGATCCAACAGATTTTGAAATTCAAAACACCGTTGCAGATTTTAGTGCTTAACAACGACGGTGAAACGGGATTTTCGAAAAACTGTAAAATAAAAAAGTTACGATTATTTTTTAATTTCACATAGCCGACATTTAGAATCTGTAGAAGGAAACTAGGAAACGAACTTGTTTCAGCTACTGTATCGAATTCGATTTTCTTGCCAAGTTTGAAACAAATCGAACCAAAATTGCGAACGCGAAAGTGCCAAAACGCACACACACACGCGAGCGCGCGCACACACACACACACACACCATATATATAAAACGACCACTCAAATTCAAATAGTGATTTAGATTTTTTTTTTTTTTTATTTTAAGGCGAAAAGCACATTGAGGATATTATCGCCTTCCTAAATGTAAGTGTGAGAAAAGTGTGTGTTAGACTCGGGTGCCGCGAGGGACGTCTAAATCCTCTCAATAGCTGCAGCTAGCCTGCACTCCCCGCGGGGTAGTGATATAGAGGTCAGGATCAGCCCTCATTTCAAGTTTCCGGATCTGGAGAATAAACTGATTGACCAATTTTTATGAAATTTTACACTTTTTGATATGTTAATTTTTCTCAAAAACTGTTTAAAACATCAATCGCACTGAACTGTTGTAACGATTTTCATCAAATTTCGCTTGTACGTAAACAAAAGCAAAAATCGGTTTCAGGAGCTATCGAAAAATTTCTCGAAATCGGTTCATAAGGTTTTACATCAAAATTTCTTCACGTATAACGAATCCCCCGCAAGGGGTGCAGACTAGCTTAACCTATTTAGAGGATTTAGACGTCCCTCGCGGTACCCGAGTCTAACACAAACATTTACACTTACGACTTTAACACTTAACACTCACACTTACATTTAGGAAGGCGACTATAGCCTCAATGTGCTTTTCGCCTAAAAAACCTATAACAAATCACAACTCAGTTCAGCTTTGCAAATTATAACCAAAGCGATCTAATAGATCGGGAATAAATGAGAAATACCGTCGTCAATCGATGCCCGGCCAGACTCCGGCACGTCTACCGCTCCAGCCAGCCCCGCTTCGTGTGTACATTGTACCGACAGCGTGCCGACAACAAATAACAAACAGAACCCGGGATTTGTACTTTTTGCTGGTTACAATATTTGTACACGTTCGTGACCGGCGCCGCGATGGCCTTGACATTTTCTTCATCTGTGACTCACCGCTCACCGCACACCGCTGGACGGATTCGTGACGTGTTCCCGCGTGAAATGGATCAATGGGATTACTGTCTCGCCCAGACACGAGGCAGAGCCTCCTACAACGCTGCATCGATTTCTGTAAAACAGAATACAGTAAAACCCCGTGATTACACTCCCGATTTATTTGTATAGTCCCTGGATGTTCCGTACTACAGTAGTGACATTGAAAATAAATGTACTAGAATACTGGCGACATCTTGCGGCAAAGTGTTCAACTACAGTTAAATACATAATAGTACTGTATATTTCCTCAAACGTCCCACACTCTGTCCTCGCAGCTTGCAGCGTTCTTAGCGGCAGACAGTTCAATTACTTGGACTTTAACCACAAATATCGAGCACGCTTTTTATAATGTCGGCTGCACTTCTAGTCCTTTAATGCCCGAACCCAGGAAGAACTTTAGGGGTATTTAAGTGGTAAAATCTTCAGGGTATACATTTTTTTATTGTCATTTATCTAGCCTGTTCAGCGAAGTATACCCCCTCTAATTTCGATAAGTTGGGTTACAAAGGCTTGGAAAATTTTAAGCCCAGTTCGGACCAAAACGAATAACGATATTTCATAATCAGCAGACATGTAAGTAAAAATTCTTTTAATCCATTACATAAAATTACAATCAGCTGATTTGTCAACACATTAGGTTATTTTCAATGCCATTGTATGACAGTCGCTTAGCAGCGCAAATACGCTTTGAGCGTTAGGAGCAGTCAGGATAATCAAAGCTGCGAGCTATGGTCGTATACTACCATAATAACCAAAGAACCACATATATGGACGAAAGTGAATAAAGTTTTAACACCTAATTATTTAAGGATAAATATGGAAGAACCTTATAGAGAACGGTAGTATTACCATAGTAACCAAGATCCATGTATGCCTCCGAGAAGAATATATTATGTTCCATTCTATACGAGTGGCATTGAATATAAAGTACTACAATGATAACTTTATGATAGGTGTGAGCACGCGTTGCTGGTGGCATCTTGCGGCAAGATGTTAAAATATAGTTAAATAGATAATAGTACTGTATATTTCCCCAAACATCTCCCTCCCTGCCCTTGCAGCTTGCAGCGTTCCTAGCGGCAAGTAGTCCAATTACTTGGATTTCAGCCGCTGATACTGAGCACTATATTTATAAAGGTGGCTGTACTTCTAGTCCGTTTATATTCAATGGTAGTCAGCCGATTTTCAACATTGCGATATTCCGATACTTTCAATACTAACTGGTATCGATATTTTTCTTTCGATAATGACAGTATCGGTATCGGAGTCGCCTCGATAGCTTAGTTGATAGCGTACTAGGCTTTCACCCCGAGGACCCGGGTTCGATTCCCGGTCAAGGCTTGGCATTTTCATACGCTATAAATCATCCCATCGTCTGCATTAGCCCAAGTGTGCACAATAGTCGGACGTAATACACAAAAAAAGTATCGGTATCGATATTGGTGTTTCGATAGTATCGATAACAGCACTTTTATATCGTATGGCGGTATCGGTCACAATAGTGTCGCATTTTATCTATATGTTACTTTCACAAAATAAGAAAAGGTTATTAAAAAAGTAGGACATAAACAATTAACTATTTATACAGAAAAACGTCGCCTTTCTACGTTTTTTATCGTCTTATTGTATTATCTTTATCTAATATCAGTAACTCTTTTAACGTTGATATGAGTCAAGAATGCATTCATATGATTTCTGAAACAGTACAGATGAAGCGATTTTGTATTCATATGATTCTGTACAGCACAGATGAAGCGATTTTGTATTCATATGATTTCTGAAACAGCACAGATGAAGCGATTTTGTATTCATATGATTCTGTAGCAGCATAGATGAAGCGATTTTGTATTCATATGATTCTGTAGCAGCACAGATGAAGCGATTTTGTATTCATATGATTCTGTAGCAGCACAGATAAAGCGATTTTGTATTCATATGATTCTGTAGCAGCATAGATGAAGCGATTTTGTATTCATATGATTCTGTAGCAGCATAGATGAAGCGATTTTGTATTCATATGATTCTGTACAGCACAGATGAAGCGATTTTGTATTCATATGATTTCTGAAACAGCACAGATGAAGCGATTTTGTATTCATATGATTCTGTAGCAGCACAGATGAAGCGATTTTGTATTCATATGATTCTGTAGCAGCATAGATGAAGCGATTTTGTATTCATATGATTCTGTACAGCACAGATGAAGCGATTTTGTATTCATATGATTTCTGAAACAGCACAGATGAAGCGATTTTGTATTCATATGATTCTGTAGCAGCACAGATGAAGCGATTTTGTATTCATATGATTCTGTAGCAGCACAGATGAAGCGATTTTGTATTCATATGATTTCTGAAACAGCACAGATGAAGCGATTTTGTATTCATATGATTCTGTACAGCACAGATGAAGCGATTTTGTATTCATATGATTTCTGAAACAGCACAGATGAAGCGATTTTGTATTCATATGATTCTGTAGCAGCATAGATGAAGCGATTTTGTATTCATATGATTCTGTAGCAGCACAGATGAAGCGATTTTGTATTCATATGATTCTGTAGCAGCACAGATAAAGCGATTTTGTATTCATATGATTCTGTAGCAGCATAGATGAAGCGATTTTGTATTCATATGATTCTGTAGCAGCATAGATGAAGCGATTTTGTATTCATATGATTCTGTACAGCACAGATGAAGCGATTTTGTATTCATATGATTTCTGAAACAGCACAGATGAAGCGATTTTGTATTCATATGATTCTGTAGCAGCACAGATGAAGCGATTTTGTATTCATATGATTCTGTAGCAGCATAGATGAAGCGATTTTGTATTCATATGATTCTGTACAGCACAGATGAAGCGATTTTGTATTCATATGATTTCTGAAACAGCACAGATGAAGCGATTTTGTATTCATATGATTCTGTAGCAGCACAGATGAAGCGATTTTGTATTCATATGATTCTGTAGCAGCATAGATGAAGCGATTTTGTATTCATATGATTCTGTACAGCACAGATGAAGCGATTTTGTATTCATATGATTTCTGAAACAGCACAGATGAAGCGATTTTGTATTCATATGATTCTGTAGCAGCACAGATGAAGCGATTTTGTATTCATATGATTCTGTAGCAGCACAGATGAAGCGATTTTGTATTCATATGATTCTGTAGCAGCACAGATAAAGCGATTTTGTATTCATATGATTCTGTAGCAGCACAGATGAAG
The DNA here is from genome assembly GCA_022606455.1 of Callitettix versicolor. Lineage (NCBI taxonomy): Eukaryota > Metazoa > Arthropoda > Insecta > Hemiptera > Cercopidae > Callitettix > Callitettix versicolor. Next base: position 105,250,110 of record CM040186.1, on the reverse strand, counting down.
CGATTTTGTATTCATATGATTCTGTAGCAGCATAGATGAAGCGATTTTGTATTCATATGATTCTGTACAGCACAGATGAAGCGATTTTGTATTCATATGATTTCTGAAACAGCACAGATGAAGCGATTTTGTATTCATATGATTCTGTAGCAGCACAGATGAAGCGATTTTGTATTCATATGATTCTGTAGCAGACAGATGAAGCGATTTTGAATTCATATGAATTCTGTAACAGCATAGATGAAGCGATTTTGTATTCATATGATATCTCTAACAACACAGATGAAGCGATTTTGTATTCATATGATATCTCTAACAACACAGATGAAGCTATTTTGTATTCATATGATTTCTGTAACAGGTCAGATGAAGCAATTTTGTATTCACTTGATTTCAGTAACAACACAGATGAAGCTATGTTGTATTAATATGATTTCTGTAACAACAAAGATGAAGCGATTTTATATTCATATGATTTCTGAAACAGCACAGATGAAGCGATTTTGTATTCATATGATTTCTGAAACAGCACAGATGAAGCGATTTTGTATTCATATGATTCTGTAGCAGCACAGATGAAGCGATTTTGTATTCATATGATTCTGTAGCAGCACAGATGAAGCGATTTTGTATTCATATGATTTCTGAAACAGCACAGATGAAGCGATTTTGTATTCATATGATTCTGTACAGCACAGATGAAGCGATTTTGTATTCATATGATTTCTGAAACAGCACAGATGAAGCGATTTTGTATTCATATGATTCTGTAGCAGCATAGATGAAGCGATTTTGTATTCATATGATTCTGTAGCAGCACAGATGAAGCGATTTTGTATTCATATGATTCTGTAGCAGCACAGATAAAGCGATTTTGTATTCATATGATTCTGTAGCAGCATAGATGAAGCGATTTTGTATTCATATGATTCTGTAGCAGCATAGATGAAGCGATTTTGTATTCATATGATTCTGTACAGCACAGATGAAGCGATTTTGTATTCATATGATTTCTGAAACAGCACAGATGAAGCGATTTTGTATTCATATGATTCTGTAGCAGCACAGATGAAGCGATTTTGTATTCATATGATTCTGTAGCAGCATAGATGAAGCGATTTTGTATTCATATGATTCTGTACAGCACAGATGAAGCGATTTTGTATTCATATGATTTCTGAAACAGCACAGATGAAGCGATTTTGTATTCATATGATTCTGTAGCAGCACAGATGAAGCGATTTTGTATTCATATGATTCTGTAGCAGCATAGATGAAGCGATTTTGTATTCATATGATTCTGTACAGCACAGATGAAGCGATTTTGTATTCATATGATTTCTGAAACAGCACAGATGAAGCGATTTTGTATTCATATGATTCTGTAGCAGCACAGATGAAGCGATTTTGTATTCATATGATTCTGTAGCAGCACAGATGAAGCGATTTTGTATTCATATGATTCTGTAGCAGCACAGATAAAGCGATTTTGTATTCATATGATTCTGTAGCAGCACAGATGAAGCGATTTTGTATTCATATGATTCTGTAGCAGCATAGATGAAGCGATTTTGTATTCATATGATTCTGTACAGCACAGATGAAGCGATTTTGTATTCATATGATTTCTGAAACAGCACAGATGAAGGGATTTTGTATTCATATGATTCTGTAGCAGCACAGATGAAGCGATTTTGTATTCATATGATTCTGTAGCAGACAGATGAAGCGATTTTGAATTCATATGAATTCTGTAACAGCATAGATGAAGCGATTTTGTATTCATATGATATCTCTAACAACACAGATGAAGCGATTTTGTATTCATATGATATCTCTAACAACACAGATGAAGCTATTTTGTATTCATATGATTTCTGTAACAGGTCAGATGAAGCAATTTTGTATTCACTTGATTTCAGTAACAACACAGATGAAGCTATGTTGTATTAATATGATTTCTGTAACAACAAAGATGAAGCGATTTTATATTCATATGATTTCTGAAACAGCACAGATGAAGCGATTTTGTATTCATATGATTTCTGAAACAGCACAGATAAATCGATTTTGTATTCATATGATTTCTGTAACAGCACAGATGAAGCGATTTTGTACTCATATGATTTCTGTAACAACACAGATGAAGCGATTTTGTACTCATATGATTTCTGTAACAGTACAAATGAAGCGATTTGGTATTCATATGATTTCTGTAACAGTACAAATGAAGCAATTTTGTATTCATATGATTATTCTAACAGGTCAGATGAAGCAATTTTGTATTCACTTGATTTCTGTAACAACACAGACGAAGCGATTTTGTACTCATATGATTTCTGTAACAACACAGATGAAGCAATTTTGTATTCATATGATTATCTAACAGGTTAGATGAAGCAATGTTGTATTCACTTGATTTCTGTATCAACACAGATGAAGCGATTTGATATTCACTTGATTTCTGTAACAACACAGATGAAGCAGTTTTGAATTCGTATGATTTCGTAACAACACAGATTAAGCAATTTTCAATTGCTGTTTTTTTAGCCTACCAGCAAGCGTCAGCCTCTTAACATTGTGTATTTAACCAATAACAATAAGCAGTGGGCTGCGAGACGAAGTGGCCAGGCTATTATTTCAGCCCGCGTGACCTTTGCTCCTGCCCAGGTGGATAACTTATCAAGTGCCGCACCAACACAACGCCCACACGCACAGTCCATATCTCACTTCTTGCCGTTGTCAGTGCCGCTATGCCTGGGTTACAAACAATTATTCATATCAATTACTGTAGGTGTCGTACCGGGCAGGTGATGCTATTCATACTTAAACATCTACGGTGGAATTGAAACGTTCAGCCTGGAGTGAATCAGCGTTGCTTATGGATCATAAATGCCAGCTGTTAAAGTGGAAGTGTGTATCAGACAATGGCATAAATGAAAATTGATCAATTCAGTTTAGGCAAATCTACATAGGACGCAATGCCCGACATGTCATGAGGCCTTTCCAGCGCTCGGTTTTGTCGTTTGATGCTACTAAAGATAAAGGTTTCCAAATTGGTGCAATGATGACAAAGAAGTGGATAACGTTTGTAGGAGATACCTTAAATAATTTGGAATATTAAATGTTAGTTTTTTTTTTGTTATTTTAAGACGAAAGTAGAATTGACGAAGCTAGGGAAGGCAGATCATTATACTGAACATAGTGATAATAATCCTAGCAGAAAGAAGAATATAAAAAGAATTATTAGGTCTACAAGAGTTTTAAAAAAATCGTTAAAAAATGAACAACGGCCCCAAAGTACCAAACTATTACACTAATAGTGTCTGTAACAGAACTATTAGAAAAAAATATCAGATACTACAAAATATGGTCAACCACTTTTATAATTTCAAACGAAATTCGGTTTTTGTTGCCGATACGGGGTCCGTTAAACGGATGGTTTACTGCATCTACGACCGTTACGTTAACCGCTTACTAGTGAATAACAATGCTCTTTGCCAGGACTCAGCGAAATATTTGTTGAATGGCGCGTTTCGCAAGACCGGAAGCAATAAAACAACATTCAGCGAATCAATTAACCAAGCAAGGTGTAATGTTTCCGTCGCGCGGCCAACGGAGTTCAGAATAATTAATGCCGACTTGAACCGTTCCTTCGTCGAGGCCGTGGTTGCGTCTTCAAGGAATGTTTAATTACCGCAGGCAGGTCGACGAAATTTGTGAAATTAAGTAACTCAGTTAAAAATTTTTTTTTAACGTCCGACTGTTGTGCACACTGAGGCTAATGCAGACGATGGGATGATTTATAGAGTATGAAAATGCCAAGCCCTGGCCGGGAATCGAACCCGGGTCCTCGGGGTGAAAGCCCAGTACGCTATCAACTAGGCCACCGAGGCGGTTGAAACTCCGATAAAGAACAGGTGAAACGTAATATATTTGCATTTAGGGAATGTGTAGTTTGGTTTCTAGTTTTTTTAACGACTTTGTCAGATTAACATAATCTCTCTCGGGCGGGGGAGATCGACGTAGCACGCGAAAGATCTAAAATAATCCCAGTCGAATGGTAGCCTGCCGGAAAAAATCTAGTTTTTTTTTGTAAAAATGATGCGTTTGGAAAAAACTACGAACAACTTGGGAAAAATCGAGTTTTAAGTTATTTTCCATTTTTTTAAATTATTTTTTTTATAACTCGAAAACTATGCACGTTGATATCCAACCAGTCGTCTGAAACCAGTCTGTACAGTGACAAAGCACCATGAAGCAGTAGAAACCAGCAGTATAACATAATCCTATGGAAACCGTTGTTTTACCGTGGGGGCATTAGCCTCGTTCAAGAAACGTTTGGGTTACGAGAGATTTTCGCTTACCGTCACTAATGTGTTTTTTTTTTAACGTCCGACACACTTGGGCTAATGCAGACGATGGGATGATTTATAGCGTATGAAAATGCCAAGCCCTGGCCGTGAATCGAACCCGGGTCCTCGGGGTGAAAGCCTAGTACGCTATCAGCTAGGCCACCGAGGCGGCTCCGTCACTAATGAAAACAATTAGTGGATAAGCTAACAGAACCGTTATTAGCACGGAAAATAATTAACCTGAAAATTTCTTCAAATCATTATTGTACAGGGTGCGGCAGTAAGTCCTGCAGTTTTGTAAAGGCTGTGTAAGGTTAGAAAATGGGCTGTGGTAGTTGTCAAGGTTACCGTTGTGTTTCCCACCTCAAAGCGTTTCAGTCTAGAGATGATACTATCTGTGAAATATTGTTATATGTGAAAACTGCTACTGCTACTTTTCAATATCTGTTATATTAAACTGTGAATAACTGTGAACTGTGAAATAATGTCTTGGCGGATCTTTTATGTAGCTATTGCTTCTTCGTATAGGCTAATATAAATCAGAAAAAAACAAACAAAATCAGATATTTTATCTACACAAATACACAATTCTTCTACACAGCACTACTTGTGCAAAAAACATTCGCTATACTAAATAAATAATACCAACAGCAAGTTAAATCTGGGTCCTCGGGGTGAAGGTCCAATACGCTATCAACTAGGCCACCGAGGCGGCTTAATTATCGGTTACAACACAATGTCACTTTCGTTGATATATTTGCGACCCTTCCTGTCATTCTGAGACTCTCAGTTATAGTATCCTCTCCGGGCTCTAACCCAGGGGTTCTTCAACGGGATCCAGGCGAATCCATTGGAGGTTAAAGGGGGGTCGATAGAATTCGGAGGAGGCCGATGAAATAAATTCCATTTTTAACCCCTGAAAGAGCACTTCACAAAACTACGCACGTTTGGGGAAAATGTATCTTTACAAAAATAAAATGCATTAAGTTTAGACAAATTAAGCAGGAATTAATGAATGATTAGCGGTTACAATACAATGTCACTTTCGTGGATCTATTGCGTCCCTTCCTGTCATTCTGAGGCTCTCCAGGCGTTCTCAACGAGATCCCGGCGGATCCAATGGGAGTTATAGGGAGCTGATTAAATTCGGAGGGGATCGATGAAATAAATTCCATTTTTAACCCCTTAAAGAGCACTTCAAAAAACTACGCACGTTTGGGGAAAGTGTATCTTTACAAAAATAAAATTCATTAAGTTTAAGGAATTAATGAATGCAATTTAGCAGGAATTAATGAATGATTAGCGGTTATAACAAAATGCCTCTTCCAGGATACTATTTAAATAGTATCATTTCCAGTATCTAACCCAGAGGTTCTCAACGGGATCTAGGTGGATCCCTTAGGGGTTGAAAGGGGATCGATAGAATTAGGAGGTGGTCGATAAAATAAATTCCATTTTCAACTAACGCGTACTTCATAAAAAATAAAAACGGTAGAAAAATCCATTTTTTTAAAATTTGCAAATATTTGCTTTTCTTTTTGCGCGATCCCTGGACAATTTACTCTACACAAAAGACTTGAAAGAATTGAAAGAGATCAATATCCGTTAAAAGGATTTAGAAAATTAAAATTTTGCGTCGTGGATTATAAAACCATTTGAGAGCGACATGGCCGATATTGATTCAACTTAAGTTCCGGAACGTAACGACATACGAGTTGCGCGCATCGTTTGGCAAAAACAAATTTTGCCGTGTGAATTTTAATCGTGCAACTGTGTTCAGTGTTTGTGACGTGTGTTCTCAAAATTTTGTTTAACTTTGTGACGACTTCGACAGAGGTATATGACATTTTGTATTACGGCTCGAAGATGAAACAGTAAGGTTTCGAAACCGCGGTAACCTTTACCAAGTGAGTAAATAGACCACTAGACGGAAAAACAGGTCTTAATCCTAATTATTTAAATATGTGGTCCGGTGGCTTTGTTGCAATAATGAAAATAAAATAATAGCACTTTAATCTTGCTCATAAAAAAAAATTCACCGTCATAATTAGCGACTTAAAATATTAATCAGCATTATAAATTTTCAAAAATTCATTCAGTAAGTAATTGAATTTAACTGCCGCAAGGTTCATTACAGTAATTAAAAACGTAAATTGCCGCATATATATATATATATATATATATATATATATATATATATATATATATATATATATCGAAGATATCGAACCTGGCAGCAGATATCAGAAGAAGGAGGTTTCGGTTCTATGGACACATCAATAGACTCCCAACAACGAGACTTGCCAACAGAATCCTTAAGTATATACAAGGATTCAAAACAACAACGTCGTGGATCGCACAAGTCAGAATTGACCTACATGACGCAGGAATAGACTCAACAGACGTTGAAGACAGGAACGCATACAGGAGAAAGACGCTCGGTTGGAAGGTCCTAGAGAATGAAATCCCAAAGAGAGTAGGGGTAAAATGGACGGAGGAGCGGAAGAGGATCCATGGGAACAGGATGAGGGAGGTGTGGAGGATTAGAAGGAGCAAGACATGAGTCGGAGTGCTTTGCGTGATCCAACAGGGTCTATACGCAAATAATAATAATTATATATATATATTAATACTGAATATTATAATGAAAATAAATTCAAGAAAAGGCCTAATTTTTTTAACTCGCTTCTATCACGTCCGCGAAACAGTAATTATTTGCTTTATTAGAATCGTGTCAGAACAGAGTTACGTGCCCAAAAATAATCACTTTAAACGCATTTCTTAAGCTTATTCGAAGCACAAACACCCACATTTTAATTTAACTAATGCCCCGAGAGACGTTTCTAGAAGAAAGAGTTGGGAGTTACCCTTCGTTTCTTTTGTAGTGTTTCCGCCAGATGTGCGCTCAACGTCCCCGGAGGATTCGCGGGAACGTGGGGCTGCAGCCACTCACCGGGGGGTTGTAATATTTATAGAGAAACTGCTCTGTCTAGAGAACAATACGTTACTTACTGTATTACTGGAAACTGGAGTTATATTGGCGAGGGAGTGCGTAGTTAATATTTCACGAGCGGTCCCTTCAGTAAAAATCCAGCAAATAATCAAAACGCATTTACGGAAATTCTTTTAGATTATTAAATATTTCAGCGACCTCTACAGGATATATATTTAATTACATGTATTTTTTTTTACTTATCGCGAATACAGGGTGCTGCAGTAAGTACTGCACTTTTGAAAAGGCTGTGACAAATAAACGGAAGCATTTTTCAAAATTTTATTGAAACCAACTTATTATACATTAAAACGTATTTAAGAAACGTGAACATAATTATTCATTGTTTAGAAATAACGTGAGTAAGATGGTGTCCTTCCCGATTGATGCATTCTTGTAGGCAAATTAATTAAAGTCAACGAACTAAAGTCTACTCAAATGACATTTTCATTGCGGTACATAGATCCAATTTATGGTTGTGTTCATTATAATGATCTGCCTTCCTTAGCTTCGTCAATTCTACTTTCGTGGACGCGTTTCGAAGAACCTCCATCTTCAAAAACTATATCTATACTGGTCACCAATATTATGGCCCGTCCTATTTATAATTTACTATTTCCACCTCGAACCCCTCCTCTATTCAACACTTGTACATTAAACATGACTGCTCGCTTCTGATTGGCTCTTCAAAATCATACGTTTTCCCTCGCTTCTGATTGGCTCCTTTCAAACTTTCTCTTCAACGGTCGTCCCTTCTGTTAATTTTTGAAAATGCTTAGATTTTTAAACGTAATATCTGCTTGCGAAGATATCTGTTCATTTATTACGTTTTATCCCTTTAATTTAGATTTAAAAATTTCCCAAGTTCTCTAAAATGTTCATACGTCTTCCTTTTTCTGCCATATGTAGTACCTTCATTGTTTTCTATTATTATTGGTGACCAGTATAGATATAGTTTTTGAAGATGGAGGTTCTCCGAAACGCGACAACGAAAGTAGAATTGACGAAGCTAGGGAAGGCAGATCATTATACTGAACACAGTGATAATAATCCTAGCAGAAAAGAAGAAGAATATAAAAAGAATTCCAAGTTATGGTGTTTATCTTAATAATAAACGAATTCCACAGAGTAAATCTGCTAAATATCTTGGAATGCATCTTGATGAACGCCTTAAATGGAAGCATCATGTATGTAAGAAAGCAGAGCAAATCAAACAAAAACTGCGTGATTTGTATTGGCTGATGGGACTAAAATCTCAGTTGGCCTTGCACCACAAGAGATTATTGTACATATCAGTACTTTGGACATACGGTGCTGAACTTTGGGGGTGTACAAAACCCTCAAATCAACCAGCGAGTGCAAAATCTTATTATTCGTGCAATGACAAAAGCAAGATGGTACCAGAGGAATGATGACCTTCATGCAGACCTAGACTTGAAGTATGTAAAGGAGATAATACAAGACTGCGCCTCTCGGCACGAGAAGAGTCGAAGCCATCCAACTCTTAGATGTGCAATTGGACAACAGACGACTTAAGCGTCATAAGCCGCATGATTTAGTTCGCTAAGTCCAATACATGTTAGATAAATGATATGTATTACTCATTTAATCTGTAAGATTAAGATTGTAATAAATAAATAAAAATTCTTGCAGGTGATTTCTGAAGTTGTTCATCACATCACGGAGCGTAAGCTGAGGAATTCTCTGAATTTTCCTGGCCTTGAGTTCTTCAACTGTACGAGGGCGTTCTTTGTACGTTTTACTCTTCAGGTACCCTCACTAGAAAAAATCGCATGTTGTGAGGTCGGGTATGCTGCATAGTTACCGCTTTGGTAAAACGCTTTCACGGCAAGCGACCGTTGTAACTTTGACCACTGTTCCACGGTGACTGTGGTAACGATATCACAGAACTGCTACTTTTCACAGATAGTCAAATTTCACACATTTATCTAATAGTGAATAGATGAGTTTAACTGTGAACTGAAATCTCCGAAATCTGTTCAACCAATCCGTGCTCCTAGTTCCTTTTATGTCCGCTAAGATCGCGTCGTTTTGCCCTGCGCATGCGTAATGAGTTCACAGTTTGATCCTACCTATCTACACACAAACTGCGAACTGTGAACTGAAATCTCCGAAACTGTTCAACCAATTCGTGCCCCCAGTTTCTTTTATTTCCGCTAAGATCGCGTCGCTTTGCCCTGCGCATGCGTAATGAGTTCACAGTTTGGTCCTACCTATCTACACACTTTTGTCAGTGCGGAATTACTGAGACGAGATAAATATTGATATTGCTAACTGCGCGCGCACAGTTGTTTCCCGCCAGATTTAGCTTGTTGTTGATATTATTTATTTAGTATAGCGCATGTTTTTGCACGAGTAGTGCTGTGTAGAAGAATAACTGTATAGAAGAATTGTGTAGATAAAATACCTGTTTTGTTTGTTTTTTTTCCGATTTATATTTGCCTATTCGAAGAAACAATAGCTACATAACAGATTCGCCAAGACATTATTTCACAGTTCACAGTTATTCACAGTTTAATATAACAGATATTGAAAATTAGCAGTATCAGTTTGCACATATAACAATATTTCACAGATAGTATCATCTCTAGACTGAAACGCTTTGAGGTGGGGAACACAACGATAACCTTGACAACTACCACAGCCCATTTTCTAACCTTACACAGCCTTTACAAAACTGCAGGACTTACCGCCGCACCCTGTACAATAATGATGTGAAGAAATTTTCAGGTTAATTATTTTCCGTGCTAATAACGGTTCTGTTAGCTTATCCACTAATTGTTTTCATTAGTGACGGAGCCGCCTCGGTGGCCTAGTTGATAGCGTACTAGGCTTTCACCCCGAGGACCCGGGTTCGATTCACGGCCAGGGCTTGGCATTTTCATACACTATAAATCATCCCATCGTCTGCATTAGCCCAAGTGTGTCGGACGTTAAAAAAAAAAAAAAAAACAGTGACGGTAAGCGAAAATCTCTCGTAACCCAAACGTTTCTTGAACGAGGCTTATGCCCCCACGGTAAAACAACGGTTTCCATAGGATTATGTTATACTGCTGGTTTCTACTGCTTCATGGTGCTTTGTCACTACAGACTGGTTTCAGACGACTGGTTGGATATCAACGATACTCCTGTCGTAGGTCAACTGCTACAATGCCTATCTTTGTAGGACTTTAAAATAATAATCGCGCAAGCAGTTGTCTGAGTGATAGAAGTGGAAAGAATCTCCAAAAGTATTTTTCTATATCTTACCCTCTTGAAATTCTGATTTCACTATCATAATCAGCATTAAAATCTGCATATATCAGCATTTTAACCTTTCCAATTACACTGAAAATTCCAAAATAAACCTCGACCGTCGACAATTTTTTTAATTTCAACAAATTCTGAAAATTCAAACTCTAATTTATGCAGTTTTTAACGCTGTTACAACGGTAATATCGGATTACCAAAAAAAAATTTAAATAAAAAATTATTGATTTTCGAAGATTTTAAATGGTCGCCATTTTGAAACTGTCGAGCGAATTTTACCGGTTAACGAACTTGTCCAAGCTATTACTATCGTCGACTTTTGTGCCACGTTTGAACCAAATCGGACCAAAATTTCGAACGCGAGCGTAATATAAAACACACGCTCACAACAGATCTACAAAGGTCGTAGTGCAACAGTAACCCTAGAAATTCATTAATTTAATTTCTATTTCCACTGAATATAAACGTAATAGAAGTGCATCCACCATTATAAAAAGTGTGTCCGATATTAGCTGCTAAAGTCCAGGTAATTGATCTAGCTGCCGCTACGAACGCTGCAATCTGCAAAGACAGAATGTGGAGACGTTTCAGAAAATATAAGGTACTATTGTCTATTTAACTGTAGTTGAACATTTTGCCGTAAGATGCCACAAACAGAGAGAGAGAGAGAGCTCATATATCTCTCATAAGGGTTACCATTCTAGTACGTTTGAATTCAATGCTAGTGCAGATATTTCTCGTTGAATGCTAAATTATCAATCAATAATAGCCTAATATTTTGTGCAATCATATTATCGTGTAATATTTAATGCACCAGCTAATAAAATACGAGGTGTGGCTTTTAAATAACGAGACTGATAATTTACGTGACAATTTGAACATGCGAAAAGTGTGTGTCAAAATGGTGCCAAAAATTCTCGTTTGAACAACAAGCAGCTCGCAAAAATGTTTGTACTGACACTTTGGATGCCACTGAAAATGACCCAAATTTATTGAAATGATAATAACATGTGATGAATCGTGGTTTTTTACATATGATCCGGAAACAAAGCGCCAATCCATGCATTGGAAGACCCCAACTTCACCGAGAGCCAAAAAAGCAAGAATCAGCAAGTCAAAATTTAAAGCAATGATTATTGTTTTCTATATTCATGTGATTGTGTATCTTCACTGGGTTCATGAAGGTCAAACAATTAATCAACATTACTACCTTGAGGTACTTGGTAAACTACGTGAAAGAGTAAGGAAAAAACGACCCGAAATGAGAAAGGACAAATCATGGGTTTTCCACCAAGACAATGCGCCAGCTCATTCCGCGTTATCTGTCAAGAGGTTCCTGGCCAAGTACAGCATCCCAGTGTTAGAACCAGACCTTGTACCATGTGACTTCTACCTGTTCCTTAAGGTGAAATCTGAATTAAAATGGACGAGATTTGAGTACGTGGAAACTGTAAAAGTGAAAGCGGCAAGATTCCTGAAGGAGTTGACAGAAGATGACTTCCAGCACTGTTTCCAACAAAGGAAAATTCGCATGGAGCGTTGTAGGGATAGAGAAGGGGTGTATATTGAAAGTCATAATAAGTAATTATGTATAAAATGAAAATAATTTTTTTTAAAACGTCAGTCTCGTTATTTAATAGGCACACCTCGTATTTCATCACCAAACACTTGCTTTTACTGGAGTCGTGAATACCATAAATTTACGTTTTCCGTATTTCCATTACTTATCCCCGCAGGGGGGTGTAGCCTAGCTGCACCTATTGAGAGGATTTAGACGTCCCTCGCGGTACCCGAGTTTAACATACACTTACACTTACAACACTACACTTACGACTTTAACACTTTACACTCACATACATTTAGGAAGGCGAAAATAGCCTCGATGTGCTTTTCTCCTTAAAATAACAAAAAAAATCCATTACTTATATTTTGAATCGATGAACTCAATTGTCAGTGAACATGGTGAAGATGGTTTTCAGGACGACTGCGATTGGTAATAACTAAAATAAATATTTTAAAGATAATAAATTCCTTTACACTGAGCCAGCAAGGCCATTGACATCGCTTTGACCTCTGATATAACGCAATGATTCTACTATTACCTGCTACATGTTCGAGTGTTTGGTTTCCCTTTCATTTGCCGTGTTACTGCTTACCTTACCTCCACATCTTGAAATATTTCCCCTCCTGTTTAGCCTTACACGCCTGCAGCGAACATTTCTTCCACTCTGGCGTAATCTAATACCATTTGTTGTTATTGAAGCTAATAATGTTAGCATTGGCCAGAGGAATGAATAGAAAAAAGTTCCCCGAACATTTTCAATGTAACGTAAATATGAAACGGAAACGAGCGAACGAATTTCGTTTCTCTTATTTCCGTCTCTTTTCTTCCGCCTTTTCGATAACGGTACACGCGTATTATATGAAAACGTTGTGCAGTTTTGGTTTCGGTATTTTTCCTTTGAAGAACACGTGCACGTTGTAACCGTTTATAATGCATTCGAAATTACTATAAATTCATTACGGTTTTTCAAATATAAAAATTTGAACAAAATCAGATAAAACGTTTTTTAGTTCTCTAACCGGATTTTTTTGGACATAGCCAATTTAAGCGATTATTGAAGAGAACCTTTAGCAATAGGGGTGAATAGAAAATAGTCTGCTGAACGGAAGAATGTAACGGAAATATGGAACGAAAGAGCACTATTTCTGTCTCTTTCTTTTTCTTCCTCCTTTTCGATAACAGTGTACGCGTATTAATATAAAAACCTTGTGTTACTTTCGTTTCGGTATTTTTCCTTAGTTGAAGAACACGTGCACGTTGTAACCGTTTATAATGCACTCGAAATTACTATAAATTCATTATGGTTTTTCAAATATAAAAATTTGAACAAAATCAGATAAACCGTTTTTTAGTTCTCTAACCGGATTTTTTTGGAAATAGCCAATTTATGCGATTATTGAAGAGAAGCTTTGGCAAAAGGAGTGAATAGAAAATAGTCTGCTGAACGGAAGAATGTAACGGAAATATGGAACGAAAGAGCATTATTTCTGTCTTTTTCTTCTTCTTCCTCCTTTTCGATAACAGTGTACGCGTATTAATACAAAAACCTTGTGTTACTTTCGTTTCGGTATTTTTCCTTAGTTGAAGAACACGTGCACGTTGTAACCGTTTATAATACATTCGAAATTAATATAAACGTTTATTATAACAGTTGTTAATATTGATAGTTTTTTACAACATAACCTGAAACTTATTAGCCTATCAGTTGGTCGTTACGAATTAATATTAAACAGCTGATCTTTTACTATAACTGCAGTAAATAATATCTAAGCTAGGTTCACGTATTTATTTATTTAAACAAAAGAAAATATTTGTGAACATATCTTCCAACTAATTATATATTCAGCAAAGATATCATTAACAAAAGCTTCGCTTCTGTCGTCATATAACTTCCCAGTTCCACATGTGTACTTTATTTATATGTTTAAATAAATCACTTACAAACTCGAATAAAGTTAATATGTTGCCAGTACGTCAATTATCAACAGCTGACGACAGGTAAATAGAAAGTAAACACTTTTGTAAATTAACCCCTCCCACTCGACCATTTTTGAGGACGACATAAAAAATTTGTAGTTCTCTCGTGTACGAAGGAAATTTCAGCCGCCTCGGTGGCCTAGTTGATAGCGTACTGAGCTTTCACCCCGACGACCCGGGTTCGATTCCCGGCCAGGGCTTGGCATTTTCATACGCTATAAATCATCCCATCGTCTGCATTAGCCCAAGTGTGCACAATATTCGGACGTTAAACACCAAAAACAACGAAGGAAATTTCAGAAAGTAACAATATCACAATGCGCTATCGCAATCAGCGTTAAAATCTACATAAATTAGCATTTTAATAAACTACAAAATGAAAGTACGGAATGAACTCTTATAACCGTAATTTTTCTAATTTCAAAAGATTTTTAGCGCTGGTTACGACGGTGAAAGCGTATTTTCAAAAACGTGTAAGATAAAAAAGTTATTTTTTTGGGACTGTCCGGAATTCCGAAACGGTTGAACGGCTTTATTTGTGTAACGAACTTATATAAACTGTTACCGAAATCGATTTTTGTGTCGTTTGAATCAAATCGCACCAAAAGTGTGCTCTCTCTCTCTCTCACACACACACACACACACACACACACACACACACACACACACACACACACACACACATATTATTATTATTATTATTATTATTATTATTATTATTATCTGCGCATAGACCCTGCTGGATCACGCAAAGCACTCCGACTCATGTCTTGTTCCTTCTAATCCTCCACACCTCCCTCATCCTGTCCCCATGGATCCTCTTCCGCTCCTCCGTCCATTTTACCCCTGCTCTCTTTGGGATTTCATTCTCTGGGACCTTCCAACCGAGCATCTTTCTCCTGTATGCGCGCCTGTCTTCAACATCTGTTGAGTCTATTCCTGCGTCATGTAGGTCTATTCTGACTTGTGCGATCCACGACGTTGTTGATTTGACACCTTGTATATACTTAAGGATTCTGTTGGCAAGTCTTGTTGTTGGGAGTCTATTGATGTGTCCATAGAACCGAAGCCTCCTTCTTCTGATATCTGCTGCCAGGTTCGATATCTTCTCTGTGGTCTTCCGGGAGTGCAACCTGTATCCATCTTCTGTTAATCTCGGACCAAGGATCTTCCTCAAGATTTTGCGTTCTTCCTTCAAAATACCCTCCATGGTAGCTTTTGTGTGGAGTGCTAGCGTCTCGCTTGCATATAATACCTCCGGTTTTATGACTGTGTTGTAGTGTCTGATTTTTGTGTGCGTCGACATACATCTCTTATTGTAGATATCGCGCGTTATACCAAGAGCCCTCTTCATTCTCAGTAGCCGAACCTTTATATATATATATATATTACACACACACACACACACACACACACACACACACACACACACACACACACACAATGATTTTCCAAAAAATGAACAATGAATAACATCAAATAAACATACGATTCGATTAGCTAAAATCAGACTTCGGACAATAGTTAAATGAGCGAAACGAGGTCCTCAACTCAACCGTTCGGCGTTTGGTTTATGCGTTTGTTTGTTTGTTTGTTTGTTTGTTACGCAGTTTTGGCCAAACGCATTTAACGATTATTTAGAAATTTGGTAAGGAGGTATCTTGTATAAAGCCCAAATGACGTATGTGTTTAAGATTTTCCCCCCTTTTACTTCTGCTTAAAAATGGCGGCCTCTGATTTAACGATGACGAGTGAACACAGTTTTGGCGAAACACATTAACCAATTGCTTTGAAATTTGGTATGGACGATACCTTGTATAAAAGCCAAATGAAGTATATATAACATTTTACTTCCGTTTCAAGATGGCGAGTGTACGCAATTTTATTTAAACTCATTGAGCGATTCTTTCGAAATCTGGTACGAAGACTTTGTATAAAGCCCAAAATACTTATGTGGTTTCAAGATGGCGGGCTCTGACTCAACGTTGATAGCGTAGTTGCTGGTCATTTTCTGTAATACAGGCTGAACGGCAAAACCTATAATAATTTCGACCGTTACATGGATAGAGAGCACACAATTTCCAATAAACTTGATTCAGTAACATTTTTCGTAAATATTACGATTATCGGTTAAATTGGCGGGATAAATTAACGAGCACTCTTTATGTTAATTGAGAATATATTGCGAGGTCTACTGTTCTTTGAACTGCTAGTTTGTGGTCGTAATAATTTTTGGACAAGTTCGTTACCCCACAAAATCCAATTTTAAAATAATCGCTTAACTGACACAATCGCAATCAGACTTTCTTGAAATGACGTTTTGTTTGGATTTCATTTTACTTTATTTTTAACAATAGAATACGACACCGTTTTGCAAATGCCTTCTTTATTTAATACCAAGTAAGTGTTCTGGAGCTGCGCTATGACGTGTTCACTTCGATAAGGCCTGCACGCAATGCATCTTCTACAACTCTCTAACGACCACGCTTGCCTAATCCATCACCCACGACCGGAGCTGCATCCTCCGAGCAATCGTTCCGGCTTAAAATTGATTCGTCCCGGGATTTACGTTTCTGATTGATCGATTGTTGGTCGCGATAAATAAAGCGCCACGGAAAGGATTTAATCAGGACGGGCAGAGGTCGATCCAGGAGCCGAGATCGCGGGTAGGCGTATCGGACAGTCCATCTCGGCGGGCCCACTGAATATGCTAATAGAAATCAATCACTTTCCCCGCGGACACCTCCCGACACCCACGTTTCCCGCTGGAAATGTTTTGTTGCCCGGGAATCGTGAGCTTCGGCGCTGGGTGTGGTCGTCCCCGTCATCAATCAAACCGCGAGTCTTCTTTTATTAAGTATTTCCTGACATGGCTGCAGATTTTTTCCAAAGAAAACAAATTAGTGCCGGAATAATACGGAGCCGTGACAGAACGGAGATGGATTTCGTTTTAATCGTTTATTGCCGCGGATTTGACAAATCGTTCTGCTGTAAGAACGAATTTCAAGCACTAAAAATATTGACCATCGTTTTTCTGCAAAAAATTTACGTATTAAAATTTATAGTCGATTTTCAAAATCATGAGTACGTTCATTTCAGTTTAATATATTTCTAAATACAATATTATATGATTTTATAGTTTTTTGCCAAGACATAGATTTTTGCTACTCGACCCTAGAATATGCTACTGACCATGGGAGAAGCACGGAGTCCCAAATGTATTCCTGCTACTCTTAATATCTGACCCTGTGACTTATTAATTGTCATTGTAAATGCCAACTTCAATGGAAACTTCAATATTTTAATTTGGAAAGGCAGGTTGTTTGGAATTATAATTAATTCAATTAAAATCATTGCAAATGTAAGCTTATAAACAATAATTTTATAATAAATAATAACAGGGATTCAGATTTTTAAAACGGGAATACACATATATCCATCACAGGTACCTAAACCATGTTCATTTTAAATTTCATCTCAATCGGTCCAGTAGTAAATGTGGGATTGAATAACAAATAAAAACACACACATAAACTTTCAAATTTAAAATATTATATTAAGAAGTATAAAATATTATTAAAACATCATTGTTGTAGCCTACAGTTAACACATATCACAAAAATGATTACTAAATAATTCAGTTGCACTGGGTAAGTAGTATAATGGCATTTAAATAATTATTATTCACACCTACCAATATATAAAAAACGTATAAAACGTCACTGTTACACAGTTAACACGACACAATACTAAATAATTAAGTTGGACTGGGTAAGTAATATAATGGCGCGAACATACAAGTTTTCACCTCAAAAATACATTTTAAAACAAAAATATATAAGAGCGTGATGCGTGACGGCAAACTGAATTTTTCCCGTGCAAAACATACATCCATACTACGCCATAAGAAGTAGTCACTTCAAAAAAAAACTTTCAGGTCATGTCGTACTTTCGTAAAAATTATTCTACAACTATACAATTTTAAAATAAACAAGGTACTCGGTGACCGATGTGCCTAAAGCATCGGTTAGTCTGCTGCATCTGTGAACTGCGCACCTTAAGGTTCTTAGTTCTAGCCGCAGTTACCCTCTCGTGGCTTTTCTTTTACTGTTAACGCTGATCCCTCGTCCTCATTAGCCTAACTGGTACAAAGTATAGACGATAAGCGAAAGAAAGACAAAAACTTTTGTAATATTACTTTGTCAGTAATCCAGTTCGGAACTTACCGACAATATAAAAAAGTAAAAAAGTTTTTTTTGCGTAACGTTTATACTTCATGCCAGTTAGGGGAATGAAGATAAGAGATGAGGTCAGTGTAAGGCAAAAGCAAAGGGAGCAACTGCGGCTAGAACTAAGAACCGTTAGATGCACAGCAGACTGACCGATGCTTTAGCCACTTCGACCACCGAACCCCAAAAAAGATTTAAAGATAAGAAGAAGTAAAAAAGAGTTAGATTACGCAAATAAATCAAAACAAAAAAACTTATCGAGATCTCGCTATATTTTTAGTTTTCTTCGATTTACTCTCACACTGTGCAGTAAAATTTTTTACACTAGCTTAAGTTGTCCGTTTTCACAAAAACCGATTTTTATCGGAAAGGGCTTCGAAAACTTTCAGATATACGCAGGCACACAGATAAATACAAGAAAGCCTGCAAAAATATTTCATACATCAATTTTTTCCAAGCTAACCACAGAAGAAATTAAACCCTTCGTACGGTTGAAAAAATATTACGCCAACTTTTTTAAAATTCTGAGTTGTTTAAAAATAGGTTTTTTACGGCTAAGTTATCTTGACAGTTGTTAACGTTCAGCATCGAAAGACCCCCAAAAGGAATCAGTATATTTGCTACGGGTAGACGTTTCGATTGTGAATTACAAAGAATCGATACTGCATTCATCGTCATTAAGCGTTATCGATACAGTCTGACAGCTATTAAGCTCTTCTAGTTGTAATGTATAATGTAACTGGATGGCATATTCAATACAACAAAGAGCAAGGGATGAGGGTCTTTTAATTTTTGTTAACAGCCCTAAATAAAATTACAATAATCATTTTATTGTAAAGCAGCAGAACAATATCAGGATGAAATCATCTGATCAAAAGCTTTTCTACCACAAAGGATACACAATTTTATAATTTAAAACAATATGTTATAATACGAGGTGTGTAACGAAATTTTTTTAATTTTTTAATGTCCGATTGTCAAACATTTTTTTTTATTATGTTGGTATACATGCCCTTGAAGTATGATAAAACTTTCAGCTGTTTTCATTGTTGACTTTGTCTGTGACAGCCACTAAGGTTAGACGTGATTTTATGAGCTCGGCGATTTTCGTTTGTTAAAAGAAATGAATCAAAGAATTTGTATCAAATTTTGCGTGAAAAATGGAATAAATTGTAACACACTGTGTGAAATGTTAACAAAGGCCTATGGTGAGTCTGCTATGAGTAAAGCAAGAGTTTACGAGTGGTATAAGCGTTTCCAAGAAGGCCGTGAAGACGTTGAAGATATTAATGGCAACTCACTGTGTTCTTCGATATTAATGGCATAGTGCATCATGAATTCCTGCCACCAGGTGAAACGGTCAATAAGGCGTACTACCTACAAGTTCAACGCCGTTTGCGTGAAGCAATTCGAAAAAAACGCCCGGATCTGTGGAAAAAAATTCATGGCTTTTACAACACGATAATGCACCAGCTCACACTTCATTGCTTGTTCGTGAACTTTTGGCCAAAAACAGTACTGTAACGATGCCCCAGCCTCCATATTCGCTATACATGGCTCCGTGTGACTTTTTCCTATTTCCAAAAATAAAGAGAACCTTAAAGGGCCGTCGTTTTACAACCGTAGATGACATTAAAAACGCATCGCTGAAAGAACTGAAGGCTATCTCAAAGATCGAGTTTGAGAAGTGTTTTGAGGATTGGAAGAAGCGCTGGAAAAAGTACATAATCCCCAATGGGGACTATTTTGAAGGCGACAACATCAATGTACAAGAAAAAATAAATATTTTGTTCAAAAAATTTAAATTCTCGTTACTTTCTCAATACACCTCGTATAGGATTATGTGTAATTTTTCAGGATAAAAACCTTGTAATTACATTTACTTACATTATTTTTTGTCTGCTTATAACAACGAATCAAAAGTCAGGTGTATGTAATAAAAAATCCGACAGTAGCTCATACTACTCTCTATTATCCGTTATCTAACGTCTAACACGCTCAACGTTTTACGAAATCATAGCTTTCGCGGTTTACCCCAATACAAAAGTGGCCAATGCTCGCGTAAACAAATTTTCACTTAATAATTGCGACACGCAACTGTCTCGCTGGCGTGACGGGATCCCAAAACCAACATTACATAAACATTTTTACACAAAAATATTGTTTGAAAATAACAATTGTGACGCTTTGAAAACAGTGTTAAAAATTACATAATATTTTTCCTCGAATTATCTTTATTATTTAATTAAGAAACATTCACCCGTCGAAAGTAACTTTTCTCGCGATTACTTACGATTTTAGGCTACTTTTTACGGAACTATATTGTGACGTCATTGCTGTTTACTTTGCACGGAACACGCTAGATTTACTACGCCAAACCAACCGAGGTACTGCTCATGCGCGTTATCATATTGTAACTAATCACTTTGCTAGTTCTCGTAGTGTAAACTCTGTTAAAATGGCGTCCGTTATTTACGAACTTTACGATTCGCCTCTTTTCGTCAGTTTAGGTTTCGATTACGGTAGTGTTGTCGATTTTCTCACGTATTCGTGTTTGCATTGCGGCAACAATTGCAAAATAATAAAACATTAACGTTTAATTGCAACCGGCGTGATTATGGACGTCGCAAGCAAAGGACCGTGTTAGTTAAAAATAAATAACTTAAGTCTTTATTTTTGAAAATTTGTTTATCGTTTTAGCGACGAAAACAAGTTAATTACTTTCGCGCGGTAGCAATTTTTAGGTTATGTGCGTGTCACTTTTATTTTTTCTAACTTCCCTACTTTTCGCGTTTTATATTTTAGATTATTGCTTTTGGGCATGCAATAAAGCGTTTTGGCGAAACAATCTGTACAAAATTGGTAAAACTGCACATTTACCAAGTTCAGCAAAGGAACTTAAAACACCACTATTGGTATATACGGTACAAGTTCACCACCTACGAGAACCGCTCCCTCTGCAGGACCTGTATTACCACTCCGACACAATAGAACTGGGAACCGAACCAGTTTTTAAAGACGACACATGCTCAAACTTACGAGAGCCGACTTTGTGAATGAGCTGTGCAGGACCGGATTGTATTTATTCGGCCTCAGGACGGCGTATATTCTTTCCAAACACCTACAGCAGACGTGGCGTTGTATTGCTTTCTTTTGTTATGCGTATATTATAGGCGGATCTGGATATACTGTCCGCGAGATATAAGTTGAGCCCTGTGTCCTGGCCTATTTTAGTAGTTGAAGGCGCTAAAATTACCGCGATACGGTTGTCCTTTTTTTGAATTCGATAATGTTATTTATGCAGATTTTAATGCTGATTACGACGGCGAAATCAGATTTTCAAAAAACCCTAAGACAAGAAAGTTACGAATTTGTTAATACAGTATTTAAAATTACCGCTAATTTGAAAATACTGAATTTTGCGTCAAGTTTGAATTAAATGACACTAAAATTTCAAACGTAAGAGTACTACAACAGACACAAGCGCGCGCGCACACACACTCACACTCACACTCTCTCTCTCTCTCTCTCTCTCACACACACATTCGCTCACTCTCTCTCTCTCTCTCTCTCACACACACACACACACACACACACACACACACACACACACACACACACACACACACACACACACACACACACACACACACACACGCACACACACACACACGCACGCGCACACACACACACACACACACACACACACACACACACACACACACACACACACACACACACACACACACACACACACACACACACAGATTGACAAGAAAAACAACCTGACAACGGAGTCAAAAATCTGGAAATCAATTCTTTTCATTGTCGCCAAACGTTTATATGCTTCCATTTAGTGAATAAATAATAACAGCGATCACAGATACTGTATCTGATTGCTTCCTCTCTGCACAATCCTGTTCTTGAACTCAATTATTTCACAAAAGGAACAATAAAATCACCACTAGAGGGGCAGTTATATCGCTCGCTGCACAAAATGGTCGGTGCTGCGCTCGTCTAGCCTTTAAGTAAAAAAAAACTAGTTTTCTAATTAACCAACTAATTACAAGAGAGGAAGAAGAAGAATTCTCAAGTATAATGAACTCATTCTACCTCGAGCACTTGGGTAGTGTTGTTTTTGTAGGAGAGTCGAGCTTTCCAGTCAGCGTCCCTCTCATTCAATGGACAGAGTTTTATATTTAGGAGAGGTGTGGTAAAAGTTTTTCTTTTAAAGTGTAAAAGTTTTTTTCATAGATATAGCTGTTACTTAATCACTATACAATAAAACTGGCTGTTACTTAATCAAATAGCTACTACCTTTTCTAAATCACAGTAGAATAAAAGTAACTGTTACTTAATCACTGTACAATAAAAGTTGCTGATACTTAATCACTGTACAATAAAAGTAGCTGATACTTAATAACTGTACAATAACAGTAGTTGTTACGTAATCACTGTACAATAAAAGTAGCTGCTACTTAATCACTGTACAATAACAGTAGCTGATACTTAATAACTGTACAATAACAGTAGTTGTTACGTAATCACTGTACAATAAAAGTAGCTGCTACGTAATCATTGGACAATAAAAGTAGCTGCTATTTAATCTCTGTACAATAACAGTAGCTGATACTTAATAACTGTACAATAACAGTAGTTGTTACTTAATCACTGTACAATAAAAGTAGCTGCTATGTAATCATTGGACAATACAAGTAGCTGCTACTTAATCACTGTATAATAACAGTAGCAGATACGTAATCACTGGACAATAAAAGTAGTTGGTACTTAATCACTGTGCAATAAAATTATCCGTTAATTAGGTAAAAGTAATTTTACGCTTCAGAATTGATTTCTTCACGATCAACGCCTTTTATTATACTTGGGAAGGTAAAAGTAATTTTATACCTCAAAACTGATTTCTTCACGGTTAACAATATTTCTTATACTTGGGAAGGTAAAAGTAATTTTCCACCTCAAAACTGATTTCTTCACGATCAAGAATATTTTTTATACTTGGGAAGGTAAAAGTAATTTCACACCTCAGAATTGATTTCTTCACGATCAACACTATTCCTTATACTTGGGAAGGTAAAAGTAATTTCACACCTCAAAACTGATTTCTTCACGATCAACACTATTTCTTATACTTGGGAAGGTAAAAGTAATTTCACACCTCAGAATTGATTTCTTCATGATTAACAATATTTCTTATACTTGGTATGGTAAAAGTAATTTTACATCTCAAAACTGATTTCTTCACGATCAAGAATATTTTTATACTTTGGGAAGGTAAAAGTAATTTCACACCTCAGAATTGATTTCTTCACGATCAACACTATTCCTTATACTTGGGAAGGTAAAAGTAATTTCACACCTCAAAACTGATTTCTTCACGATCAACACTATTTCTTATACTTGGGAAGGTAAAAGTAATTTCACACCTCAGAATTGATTTCTTCATGATTAACAATATTTCTTATACTTGGTATGGTAAAAGTAATTTTACATCTCAAAACTGATTTCTTCACGATCAAGAATATTTTTTATACTTGGGAAGGTAAAAGTAATTTCACACCTCAGAATTGATTTCTTCACGATCAACACTATTTCTTATACTTGGGAAGGTAAAAGTAATTTCACACCTCAAAACTGATTTCTTCACGATCAACACTATTTCTTATACTTGGGAAGGTAAAAGTAATTTCACACCTCAGAATTGATTTCTTCATGATTAACAATATTTCTTATACTTGGGATGGTAAAAGTAATTTTACATCTCAAAACTGATTTCTTCACGGTTAACAATATTTCTTATACTTGTGAAGGTAAAAGTAATTTTCCACCTCCAAACTGATTTCTTCACGATCAAGAATATTTTTTATACTTGGGAAGGTAAAAGTAATTTCACACCTCAGAATTGATTTCTTCACGATCAACACTATTTCTTATACTTGGGAAGGTAAAAGTAATTTCACACCTCAAAACTGATTTCTTCACGATCAACACTATTTCTTATACTTGGGAAGCTAAAAAAACAATTCCATGGTATCTCAAAATCGATTTTTTTCACAATCAATACACTTTCATATTTGGGAAGGTAAAATTAATTCCACTATACCTAAAAATTGACTTTTTTCAAGATCAACAAACTTGTTTATACTTGGAAAGGCAAAATTCCACGAAGTCTCAAAATAGATTTTTTCGCGATCATTACCACTATCTTATACTTGGGAAAGTAATATTAATTCCACATCATAAAAAAGATTTTTTTTTCCAAATCAACATAATTTCTTACACTCAAGGCGGTAAAATTAATATCACATCTCAAAATCGAATTTTTCCATATCAAGACACCTACTTATACTTGGGGGGAAGGTAAAATAAATTTATAAAAATCGATTTTTTTCAGATCAACACACTTTCTTATACTTGATAATAAAAAATTAATTCCACGACATCTCAAAATCGATTTGTTTTATCGATTAACACACTTCTTGTACACGGGAAGGTAAAAATTAATTCCACGACATCTCATTAAAACCCGCCTTCGTGCAATCTAATCCCCATTCTGGCAACACGCTACCCAACCCCTATGCACTCCAGATAGTAACAACTGATAAGCGTTTATTGTTTTATTAAAGTACTTATTAAACACGTAAGGAAACGATTAGTTCCAGCTGACACTGCGAGAGAGAGAGAGAGAGAGAGAGAGAGAGAGAGAGAGAAACTTTCCTACGTCTATGTGTAAATCGGCAGCATGCATTAGAATGGATTACAGGAACTAATTAAATATTGTTACAACGGGGAAGAATGTGTTTTAGCGCGGACTGTACTTTCTCTTAGACTGTACGTAAGGAAGAGTTGATGAACAAGAGAAAGCTCGATGCGCAGCTGTGTCGCTAACGCGATTGAAACGAATTTCCGAACGCAAACAACGAAAAGGTTACATAAACGAACATTTCGATACGCAGAAATTAAACATTAAAATAAAATTGATTGTGTTAATACAGTAGATGTTTCAAAAGTCGAACAATTAAAATCTTTTGAAGAAATCCAAACTATTTTTCAAATTTCTTAATGCTTTACTGTCGTTAAAGTTCGATGTTTTAATGTAAACTGAGCACTAATTAATAATTAATACCAGGGGGCGTGCGAAATGTCGCACTATGAAAGTTTTAAGTAAACACAGCCTTTTGAATAAGAATAGCCGTTAAGGTGAAGGCGGTAGTTGGAAGGAAAACGTGTTTAAAAAATAAATCGAAAAGCGATCGGTTTGAAATAATAATCACAAATTTATGAGTCATTATATTATATACATTTCAATACAGATAATTGTGTTTAATAGCAATTTTTACAGGGCATTACAATACCACGTTGTAAACGATATTTGATGTAAGAATGTAATCTTCTTGTACGTTTTGTATTTCATTTTCTTAAATCAATACAAACTTGTTAGTTCATTTAGTTAACCTTGAAAAGGCTACATACAATTGTTCGTGCGTAAAGACGGCATTTAGTAAATACAATCCTGCTCTTTGAAGTGTTTGTCCCTGCGGCTTGTTTATAGTGATAGCAAACGTAATTTTAACCGGTAAATGTCTTCTACTTAATTAAAAAGGCATGTTTGCTAACCACAAACTGTACTTTGACATTTTAATTGTACTCGTATTTTATTATCTCCGTATTAACAATAGATAAATGCACGATGGAAGGAGAAATCACAAATATATTTGTGTAGAAACAATGTCAAAACATGTGTTTGGTATTCGAAATGCTTGTCCAGCTTGTATGACAAGCAGGCATTAGGACCTACAACTTTAATGACTTTTAAGTAAATATTGAAATTATTCAAAACACGTTATTCAAAAAAGTGGCATTTCTAATGAGACTGTCTACTTGTGATTAATAAGTTAGCTTCGTAAATATACAGAATATTGTCTGATTTGTGATGCCGCGCATGCGCATCCATGATGCCGTTTTTCTTACGACAGTTAAAAGTGTCTTTCATGTTAAAATTTCCCAGAAACAGTAAGTTCTAGCCCAAAATCGTCTAGCAAAGTCAGAAGCCTGTACGAATAGTATGTGCTGAGAAAAAGGGATGATGGCTTGAAAAATAATATATATGATTTAATCACTACACCCCCCTCCGCTACATATGAGATTTGCTAAGTGCGTTTACAAACCCGTCCAGCTAACCGTTTATACGCTAGTGGTTATTAGACGTGAATAAAAAGCCCTTGTTGTTCTAAGTTTAGATTATTTTCTGTGAAAAGGTGTCACTCGTACGGGTTCGCGCAAACGTCGCGCGCACAAAGGGAAACCCTCTCCACGTCAGGGTGTCCTGGACAAGGGGATGTTCCAGCAGCTGCCGTTCAGGTACTAGGGCTGTCTGTGCGGCGGGTAACTAATCCCGGACATCCTGGTCCATTGTAAAGTACGGGGGAAGTGTGCGGTAGGTTCAAGTGCTCGGATAATCCGGTGTATGAGAACCGTGCACTGCGGTCACGTGATGTAGCCTAAAGCGAGCAAATGCGGTAAGGGAATGCAATATAATACTACTGTGGAAAAACATCTGCATGCGGTAACACGAAGTAAAATTCGAGTAAAGAGCACATTACACTATCATAGAAATGTAGAAGTTATCTGACCAAAGATCTTTGATTAAATAAATTTGACTGTTCTCTGGTGAACTTTTTATCAAGGTATAACCTCAAAATGTAATCATTTCCGGTTTGTGTCGCATCATTCCTTCCGTTCATCTCGTTACATACAATTTAAAACCAGGTGAACAATGGCGCAGTGAAAACGACTGAAGACTAACGGAAGGAAACATATAGAATTTACGAAACAGCTGATGGTTGAAACAGCTGGTTATCACAGAGATGCCAGTCATAATAACATGTATTACAAGATCAAGCGACTTGACCATAGATAGACTACTTATTTCGAATACTGAAAGACGTAAATGGATTAAATATGAAATAAAATATTGGTTAAATTAGAAATTTAAAATGCTAAAATGAATAAAATAATTGAAGTATTACATATAAATTTTTGTAATAATATTAAAAACTATAATTATTAAATACGAGGTGTGTTCAGATAGTAACACAAATTTTTAAATTTCGCGGGTTTGGAGAGTCAGATTTTTTTATTTTATTTATTTTTTTATGTTGGTATACATGCACTTAACGTATGATAAAACTTTCAGATGTTTTCATTGTTGACTTTGTCTCTGCAGCCACTAAGGTTAGACGTGTTTTTATGAGCCCGGCGATTTTCGTTTGTTAAAATAAATGGATCAAAGAATTTGTATAAAATTTTGCGTAAAAAATGGAATAAAGTGTAACAAAGTGTGTGAAATGTTAACAAAGGCCTATGTTGAGTCTGCTATGAGTAAAGCAAGAGTTTACGAGTGGTATAAGCGTTTCCGAGAAGGCCGTGAAGACGTTGAAGATGACGAACGCCCTGGACGCCCCAGGTCATCAACCGATGAAAACGTGGAAAAGTGAAAGAAATGGTTATGAACAATCGCCGAATCACAATTAGAGAGATCGCTGATGATGTTGACATATCGATTGGATTATGTCATAATTGTTGAATTTTGAACGAAAACAGCGGCGAATGGAAGATGCTCAACGACGATATTAAAACACCAGCTCACACTTCATTGCTTTGTTTGACCAAAAAACAGTACTGTAACGATGCCCCAGCCTCCATATTCGCCAGACATGGCTCCGTGTGACTTTTTTCTATTCCCAAAAATAAAGAGAACCTTAAAGGGCCGTCGTTTTACAGCCGTAGATGACGTTAAAAGCGCATCGCTGAAAGAACTAAAAGCTGTCTCAAAGATCGAGTTTGAGAAGTGTTTCGAGGATTGGAAGAAGCGCTGGCACAAGTGCATAATCTCCAATGGGGACTATTTTGAAGGCGGCAACATCAATGTAGAAGAATAAATAAATATTTTGTTCAAAAAATTAAAATTCTCGTAACTTTCTGAACACACCTCGTACATCTGTTGTAGTGTAGATATTATGCACCACCTGTTTGTATAATTTTTAGGTTATAAAAGGCAATTTCACGTGATAAACCGCATTGATTTCAGAAAGTTAAAAACTATAAAAGTTCCATAAAGAGGCCTTTGAAAATTTAAGTGATGAAGGCCTTTATTCAAGAACGGTATTTGCACAAATGGCAAAAAAATCGTACCAGTGTTTCTGAAATATTATCAAGAAAGACAAGAATTGGGAGATGAATAAAAATTAAAAAAAAATAGTGATTCAACAGAATTTCAACTTATAACGCAACAAATATTTAAAAACAACTTTCTCTCTTTCCTTCGACGACCATTTCTTTACTTTTTTGTCTTTTACTCTGGTAAGAAAACGTTTCTTCATTTTCCTCTATCACAATTATTATTTTAAATTACATCCATCTCTGTTTAGGCCATTGTTATTTTTCCAAACTTTCCTTTCAGACCCTAACTTGTTCGTAAAGGTATCGTTGTTTTCTTGAACCCAATATTTTTCTCTTTATCTAATTTCCGTTATTGCAGATTTTTATATGTTTTTATATTGTTCTTTACTCTTTTCAATGCCAGTCTTACTATCGTATCTTTTATGTTAGGTTCATACCTTATTTACCACAATTACGTCACAACCGCAAAACTGTCTTTATTCTGATTAATTTATTAACCAACACTCATTAACTTTGTAACGAGATCAGGCTTGATTCACTTTGTTGTGTGTAATGCGTTTAATGATGTCACGGTGGCGTGATCCCTTAACTCGCCTAATGACGTTGCTTTTAATTAGTTTTACCGCTCAAAAGCAGAGGTAACGACTATAAGTCAGCTTCGTCATTAAAGGCTGGAGAAAGGTTAAAAGAAAATTGCACACCCTAAGACTTCAATAAAATTTCTGTAATATTGACCTGTATGGATAACAAAGAAGGAAATGCTTGAAGGAAAAGGTCGAAGTAAAGAGTTTTAAGTAAAATGTAAAAACAAAAACATTTCCTTCGTTCCATACGAATAACGATTACCTTTTGCTTACGAGTAAGTCCTTCAGTCTAGAAGTAAAACGATCAATTGAAAACAAAATTCATGTAGTTAACTGTGATTTAAATAAAATATTAATTTGTATAGTATGTAGGTTTGTTAGCTGAGACATTGGAAGAAGCTAAGGAACAGACGCTTGAACTCCAGAAGCAAGCGTTAAAAATGGGTCTCAAAGTTTCATTTGAAAATACTAAAATATTGATATACACCACCAAAAAAGCTTCAAGTGGGAGAACAATACATTGAGATAGTCAGAAAATTCAAATATCTTGGGGAATGGATCAGCTGGAACGCCCTAGAGAAAATGGAATCTAGGAGAAATAAAGTTAAATTAGCCTCCCAACTTACCAAAGACACATACAACAAGAAGTCCCTCTCCTGGAATACAAAGATAAGGCATTATCATACGGTAATTAAACCAGAAGCCTTATATGCGGCTGAAACTTTATCTCTCACAACCCAGGGCCCACTTGAAAGGCTGGAGATCAAAGAAAGAAAGATATTACGAAAAATCTTAGGCCACAAATTCCGTAACAACCAATTACTCCACATCAGGAATGAAACTCTTATGAACACTTATGACCTTTTGTTCTAAGCCACACAAAGTTCCCAAACGATACTTTCTTGATATCCAGTATCAGTTAACGCAAACATATTTGCATCCCTGGTGATGAAGAGAGATCCCCACCTCGAGTCCCTTCATCAGTACCTAGATACCTGTTCATTAGGCACTCCAACTCTATTCTCTGAATCTATATAAGTTGTTAAAATCTCCAGTAAGTGGATAAAGCGATTTAGTATGTCTAACACTTTGCACACGAACTAACAACAAGGCATATAACAACATAACCATTTACTTCAAAGGATAACCTCCTATTAGATTCATCACTGTCAATGGATTCGCTTGTTATTTACAGCAAATGATCATAACCTTTTACTACTAACAAAGCAAATGGACCAACAAAAGAAGGATTTGCTTTACTCTAAAGTAAATGGTTTTCATTCACATTTTTTATTCCTATCAATTGAAGAATATGCTGCACCTATTGAGAGGATTTAGACGTCCCTCGCGTCTAACACACACTTATACTTACAACACTATACTTACGACTTTTAACACTTTACACTCACACTTACATTTAGGAAGGCGATAATAGCCTCAATGTCCTTTTCGCTTTAAAATATCAACAACAAAAATTAAAGAATATGCTTAAGATTTCGCGAATTAAGGCTTTTGCTTTTTTTTATTTGTAAGGCTTATTAAATCTTATATTAAAGAAAACTTTCTACAAAAATCAGGAGTCACTAAATGAAGTCAACGACGATGCAGAATTACTGAAACGTATTATAACAGGTGACGAAACATGGGTTTACGGATATGACGTCGAACTAAGGCTCAATCATCCCAGTGGAGGCATTCTGGCTCGCCAAGACCGAAAAAGGCTCGACAAGTGCGGTCGAACGTGAAGGTTATGCTCACTGTGTTCTTCGATATTATTGGCATATTGCATCATGAATTCCTGCCACGAGGTGAAACGGTCAATAAGGAGTTCAACGCCGTTTGCGTGAAGCAATCCGGAAAAAACGCCCGGATCTGTGGAAAAACAATTCATGGCTTTTGCACCACGATAATGCACCAACTCACACTTCATTGCTTGTTCGTGAAGTTTTGGCCAAAAACAGTACTGTAACGATGCCCCAGCCTCCATATTCGCCAGACATGGCTCCGTGTGACTTTTTCCTATTTCCAAAAATAAAGAGAACCTTAAAGTGCCGTAGTTTTACAGCCGTAGATGACATTAAAAGCGCATCATTGAAAGAACTAAAGGCTATCTCAAAGATCAAATTTGAGAAGTGTTTCGAGGATTGGAAGAAGCGTTGGCACAAGTGCATAATCTCCAATAGGGACTATTTTGAAGGCGACAACATCAATGTAGAAGAATAAATAAATATTTTGTTCAAAAAAATTAAATTCTCGTTATTTTTTGAACACTCCTAGTATATACGTAGCTACGAGGAAAAGGCCTAAGACCTCTGAGGGGTCTTTAACCCGTCACATTATCCCAATCCCAACTTTGTGTGTACATGAAATTTTGTCCGTTTTTATGTGTGTGTGTGTGTACGTTTATGCACTTTGTATGTACTGAGGATCATAACGGGGTTAATCAATTAAATATTTAACGTTGGTTCTCTCTTCCCTTCCCACGATAACTGCAACAGTGGGAAGATCTTTCTCGACTCTAAAATTGATCAAAACCAAAGAGGACGAGGGATCAGCGTTAACGGTAAGAGTAAAGCAACGGGAATAACCGCGGCTATACGTGAAAAGTTACGGATAGGAATATTGAGAAGAGGGGAAAAAAGAAAAAGCCTGTTTTTAATTCAGTACAAATTTCGTTCCAAAATGAGTGGCATTGTAAGTAATAATAGGATCTAAAAAAAAATCAATGACTTTTTGAATGGAGTAAATTTTTACATTTATTTTGTCTGTTTTAAGTTTCAAAAAACAGTTTAACAGCACTATTTTTTGAAGGTGTTATTTTAAAAAATTCACCCCCAAGGAGGCCCTCTTGTAAGTTGAATCATCCAAACACCCCCACCCCACAAAAGTCGCATCACTCCGTCAGTGGTTCAACCGTTTTAAAAGAAAATAATTAAACTATCACATATAACCATGACAGAGACGCCAAAATGTAGGAATGTCTATCAGTAACAAATTGTAACAATGAAAGGTACGATTGGGATTCGGTAAACAGGGAGGCTTGTTGTCATATCAGTTCAAACGTGTTATTGTTTGCGGTATAACAAACGTGATTTAATGTAAAATCATGTTATGGCATTACATTAAAAAAAGATATAAGCAAATCAGGTTAGGTCATATTGATTTTACACAATATAATCTAAAAGCTATGTTAATATCCACTTATTATTGTAAGGAAATATATTTGTTAGCTGACCTACTTAAAAAAATAATTTTTTCAACTAGTACGTACAGATTCAAACTAGAGGGGAATACAACCCCAGGCACTGCGTTCAACAGACCTATTGTGCAACCTAGGTCTACCTCTTGAGTACTAGTTTAGCAGATAAGGTAAGTTCCAACAATCCACTGACTAGCTCATTCTGCTCTAGAAGATCCCTAGGGTCCTGGAAACCAAAAACTCCTAGCCTCCTACCAGCATAAGCTTTACTATCAAGGATTATGTGTCCTGTAGCCTCCTCTTTCCTGCACAACCTACACACGGTTTCTCCCTGGTACATACCTATCCTGTTCTTGTGCACCCTCAGACTACAGTGCCCAGTAATAAGCCTGAGTTTCCTGAGTTGTGCTCTGCCCAAGACGTCTGATGCCCCTTTAAGCCCTCCATATGGAACCATGCTTAAGAGATGCTTACTATGGGAATGCCCATGAAGCGTCCCATCTTGCCTGGAGTTGCTTACTAATCTACCTGTTAATAGCAGACCTGGACGACAGGGAATTATTATCTACAACTGAACTGACAAACCTAACACAAATACAAAGTACGTAAGACTACAAAGACTTATGATGGCGGGAATTGGACTGCATTGCTGGATGGGACTGGATCTAGTTCTAATACGTTTCATGTGGAACTGTTACGACATGTTAAAATAGGTGCATCAGATAGTTGCTACAACCGTAGATGAATTACCAAATAGCCGCTGTGTAACTGGAACTGTAACCGTTCCGCCTATTCGGTCTTGGAACTCTGGAAATGCAGTTAAACTGGCAACCTTTTTGGGGTTTCTCTGTAACTAGGTATTTTGCCTTCTAATTCCGTACCAATTACGGGCAAACCGCAACGGTTAGCGTCTCACTGATAATAAACGGTAAGTAAACATTGCATAACTTCCCCCCCCCGCCAAAATCAGGTTCTGACTCTAACAATAAAAGAGCGGAAGACCTACATAATTTTTAAAATCATTTTATCATATACGAAGATTTACAATTTAAGTAACTACAGAAATTATAAAACGTTTTTGCCTCGCTGACGTGATGGAAGCGATTTTCCAAAAATTATATTTTCTTTTTTTTAATATGATTCCACCATCATAACCAGCAAAAAAATCTTCAAATACTAGCATTTTTTTTTATGGTGGTGGTGGATGATGGGTGGTGATGGTGATAGTGATGGGGATGGTGGATGATGGGTGGTGATGATGGTGATGGTGATGGTGATGGTGATAGTGATGGTGGTAGTGGATGATGGGTGGTGATGGTGATAGTGATGGTGATGGTGGATGATGGGTGGTGATGATGGTGATGGTGATGGTGATGATGGTGATGGTGATAGTGGTGGTGGATGATGGGTGGTGATGGTGCTGGTGATGGTGATAGTAATGGTGGTGGTGGTTGATGGGTGGTGATGATGGTGATGGTGATAGTGATGGTGATGGTGCATGATGGGTGGTGATGACGGTGATGGTGATGGTGATAGTGATGGTGATGGTGCATGATGAGTGGTGATGATGGTGATGGTGATGGTGGTGGTGGAAATGGGTGGTGATGATGGTGATGGTGATGGTGATGATAGTGGTGATGGTAGTGGTGGTGGTGATGGTGGTGGTGATGGTGATGGTGATTGTTATGGTGATGGTGATGGTGATTGTTATGGTGATGGTGGTAATGGTAGTGGTGATGGTGATAGTGATGGTGGTGGTGGATGATGATGGTGGTGGTGGTGGTGATTGTGATGGTGATGGTGATGATGATAGTGATAGTGGTAATGGTGGTGGTGATAGTGATGGTGATAGTGATAGTGATGGTGATGGTGATAGTGATGGTGATAGTGATGGTGATGGTGATGGGTGATGGTGATGGTGATAGTGATAGTAGTGGTGGATGATGGTGCTGGTGATGGTAGTGGTGATGGTGATGATAGTGGTGATGGTGATGGTGATGGTAGTGGTGATGGTAGTGGTGGTGGTGATGGTGATGGTGATGGTGATGGTGATGGTGATGGTGATAGTGATGGTGATAGTGATAGTGGTGGTGGATGATGGTGATGGTGATGGTAGTGGTGATGGTGATGGTGATAGTGATAGTGGTGGTGGATGATGGTAGTGGTGATGGTGATGGTAGTGGTGATGGTGATGGTGATAGTGATGGTGATGGTGATGATGGTGGTTTGAGCTAAATGTTTTGAAGTAGTTTCTTATCGCGGGGATGGGTTATGTTTTGCACGGAAAAATCCAGTTTTCCGTCACGGAACGCTCCAACACATCCATACGCGTACTCTAGTGACGTGGTTTTTTTAGTGATTAATAAAATGTATTTTTGAATAATGAAAACTTCTAGGGTCGCGGTTTACAAAACATAGGTATACACATTTGCTTGAATCCATAATGCATACCTCACAGCACATATTGTTCTTCTATATATGCTAGACTGGAAGTGACTACTTCTAAACAGCTGATTTCGCACAATAGCTTCAATATCATTTCAAATGAGGTTATGTTTATTGTTCTTGTTAATTTTAAAAATGTGCATTTTCTAAATTTGTCTAGTTAAATTATTTAATGTATATGACCTGTACCAATTTTTGAATGTCAGAATAAGAAATATTATATTTATTATTATACTATAACTATGACTGTTAAAAGTAGGGTTATAAACTGATTCATTATTTAAGTCCCTCATATAGCTTAAGATACTCAAAGTCATAGTCTGTGACACTTTCAGTTAATTTTTACGCGAAATTTAATACGAAAATAATTTTCAAGAGTTGCCCTTTCCTGCATGCATCTAAATTTTCATAAAAGTAATGAAATCATATTAGTGAAAAAGCATAGACAGGCATGCCAAAAGAAGTAGTCACTTCTGTCAGGCCAGTCCCGCACTGCTAAGGTTTTTTATAATCATTCGAGTGGTTTATAACTGTTTTGGACCACAGGAGGGCTTTAAAAATTCGTCTCGCCATTCGGGCAAACAATCGCATTCCATTTTTTTTTTAATATCAATTACTTTGATCTCCAGTAATGTTGACACAGACAGACATCGTAAAAACCACTTTTCACGAGGGACCGTGAAATTTCACGATTGATTTTTACGATTTCTTCAACAAGTATCATGGCAACAAGAGCTGGTTGCGATGGATTTTGCGTAACGCGAGTGCACAAATTTATATTGATAACAGTATATTTTGCGCGTCGCTGGTCTCATATTAAATTAATTAATTAAAATGTCCTGTGTTTCCGCCCGGGATCGAATCGGGGATCTTGCACGAGTAATGCGCATGTGATAACCACTACACTAAGAAGAAGTTTGACCGATGTAAATATATGAAATGAATCGTCAATTTAATTTTGATAAATATGTAAATAGTAACAGATCAGTTGTTTTATATTAATTCGTAACGATCAGCTGATTTCTTTTTTTTGTGTTTAACGTCCGACTATTGTGCACACTTGGGCTAATGCAGACGACGGGATGATTTATAGCGTATGAAAATGCCAAGCCCTCGCCGGGAATCGAACCCGGGTCCTCAGGGTGAAAGCCTAGTACGCTATCCACTAGGCCACCAAGGGGGCTAATCAGCTGATTTCATTGAACAGCTGATAAGCTATAGTAAGTTTGCGCATAGCAAGTGTCATATTAAATTAATTATAATTAAAATTTCCTGTGTTTCCTCTCGGAAGCGAACCGATGACCTTGCGCGTGAAAGGCGCACGTGATAACCACTACACTACGGAAACTACGAAGAAGTTTGACCGATGT
This sequence comes from Callitettix versicolor, assembly GCA_022606455.1. Classification (NCBI taxonomy): domain Eukaryota; kingdom Metazoa; phylum Arthropoda; class Insecta; order Hemiptera; family Cercopidae; genus Callitettix; species Callitettix versicolor. Next base: position 105,213,925 of record CM040186.1, on the reverse strand, counting down.
AAATATATGAACCGTAAATTTAATTTTGATAAATGTATGTAAATAGTAAAAGATCAGTTGTTTTGTATTAATTCCTAGCGATCAGCTGATTTCATTGAACAGCTGATAATCTTTAATAATTTTTTAGGTTAATTTGTTGTGTTTTCGAACAAATTATCGTAATTAAAGTAAAAATGAAGAGAAAACATGATATATAATTTTATTTTTGGTTCAATAACAAATTGTTTTTTCTGACACTCTTTATACGCCATAAAACATGACCTTATAGAAAATTTTAAATTGATAAGTAGCACTTTTCTAACGACATCGTGCAGAGGATTTTCAATACTACTTACAATACAGCAGCGCAACGTCAACAGCTTTACAGTGTTGATAACTATAAATAACAGCTGATAAACTGTGACGTACGCTACTGACCAGATGCAATCTGACCTTTTGACCTTCGCCCGACTTGGAGCAATTAATTAAACGAATGCTACGTATTTAGAAGCGACTTAAAAAGGAAGGCAACAATTCACCCTGTGAACTTCAGCTGAACGACACCCACGTAAAACGCATCAAAGCGACGCATTAACGTATATCGCTAATTTATTTTGCATAATTAAATTAAACTGATCCAAGCTGTTATAAATTACTTTTCGGAAGCGTTTTGACTTTGACAAGCCACTCTGGGATTCGTTTTATTTGCTGATTACAGTGAATAATATTAAATGTAATTTTTATCGGTGAAATTCCATCAAGATTAGATCAGCGACCTTCAAATTAGTAAGTTTTTTAACTTAGAATTAGTAAGTTAGTGTGTGTGTGTGTGTGTGTGTGTGTGTGTGTGTGTGTGTGTGTGTGTGTGTGTGTGTGTGTGTGTGTGTGTGTGTGTGTGTGTGTGTGTGTGTGTGTGTGTGTGTGTGTGTGTGTGTGTGTGTGTGTGTGTGTGTGTGTGCAAGCGGAGGTATTATATGCAAGCGAGACGCATATTAATTAACAGAAGATGGATACAGGTTGCACTCCCGGAAGACCACAGAGAAGATATCGAACCTGGCAGCAGATATCAGAAGAAGGAGGCTTCGGTTCTATGGACACATCAGTAGACTTCCAACAACGAGACTTGCCAACAGAATCCTTAAGTATATACAAGGAGTCAAATCAACAACGTCGTGGATCGCACAAGTCAGAATAGACCTACATGACGCAGAAATAGACTCAACAGACGTTGAAGACAGGCACGCACACAGGAGAAAGATGCTCGGTTGGAAGGTCCCAGAGAATGAAATCCCAAAGAGAGCAGGGGTAAAATGGACGGAGGAGCGGAAGAGGATCCATGGGGACAGGATGAGGGAGGTGTGAAGGATTAGAAGGAGCAAGACATGAGTCGGAGTGCTTTGCATGATCCAACAGGATCTATACGCAAATAATATATATATATATTTATTTATTTATTTAACGTCCGACTATTGTGCACACTTGGGCTAATGCAGACGATGGGATGATTTATAGCGTATAAAAATGCCAAGCCCTGGCCGGGAATCGAACCCAGGTCCTCGGGGTGAAAGCCCAGTACGCTATCGACTAGGCCACCGAGGCGGCAAAGTTAGTATAAATCAACGGTTAATGGTTAAGTTTTCAAACTTCACAGAAAATACGGAATGAAACAGAATTTTTTTCAAAAAAAAGGTACAAATTTTAGCTATTAGAGGTGAAGACCCAAATGGGTATTTTCAAAAATTAATAACCACTATCATTTTTACCTGTCACTTCGAAATGTGACAAAATGTTTTTCAAAAAAAAGGTACGTTTACAGAAGCTATTAGCGAGGTAAAGACTCAGATACGTCATTTTAAAAATTAAAAACCACTGTAACTCTTCTACCTGTCACTTCGAAATGAGAGATTTTTTTCAAAATAAGATACAGATTTTACAGGAGCTATTAGTGGTAAAGACCCACATAGGTCAAAAATTAAAAACCATCGTAACGTTTTTTACGTTTCACTTTTTTGAAACTCTGATTTAATCGCCGTAATCAGCGTTAAAATTCACATAAATTAGCATTTCAAATTTTCGAATTCCGTTGAAAATACGAAATTAAATCAGACGGCGGTCACGGTTCCGTTTCGTATTCTTACTGTATAATTTGAAAGGTTTAAATGCTAATTCAAACTGGGCACAGGATATTTTGTATCTTTCTTTTTCTTCTCCTTTTCGATAACAGTACACGCGTATTATGTGAAAACTTTGTGTTGCTTTGGTTTCGTTATGTTTCCTTAGTTGAAGATTTTTTTTTTAACGTCCGACTTTTGTGCACATTTGGGCTAATGCAGATGATGGGATGATTTAGCGTATGAAAATGCCAAGCCCTGGCCGGGAATCGAACCCGGGTCCTCGGGGTGAAGGCCCAGTACGCTATCAACTAGGCCACAGAGTCGGCTCCTTAGTTGAAGAACACGCGCACGTTGTAAACGTTTATAATACATTCGAAATTAATATAAACGCTTATAATAATTGTTAATATTGCTAGTTTTCAACAAAATAACCTGAAACTTATTATAGCGTCCGCTGGTCAATGAAATCAGCTGATCGTTACGAATTAATACAAAACAGCTGATCTCTTACTATAACTACAGTAAATAATATCTAAGCTAGGTTCACGTATTTATTTATTTCAACAAAACAAGATATTTGTAAACATATCTTTAAACTAATTATATATTCAGTGAAGATCATTAACAAATGCTTCGCTTCTGTCGGTAACTCCCGAATTCTACACGTGTACTTTTTATCTAAACAAATGGCGCAGAAATCATCATCATTGATAGCCTTATTGGGAATAGTTTCAATATGGCCGACAAGATCACAGACTGTTTAAGATATTTTATTCTTGTAAGAAGATTCAGGGCGAGGCCGGAGAGTTTAGGGACACATGTATATGGTTTCGCAAACCCTGCCGCGCCAGGCAGCCTGACAGACGGACACCTGCTTAACTTCATCTCAGTGCTACCGGTTTCCGGCGCCTCTGCAGCCATTATTTGTTTACACTCATAAATATGTCATAACAATAAGACAAGGAGCTGCTTGCTGGAGCTGTTAAGCTTTCTTCACCGCCTAAGCCGCCGTGATGTATGGCGGTCCTCGAGATCCTCCGCTAATTGGCTGTCTTAAAAACATCAACAGCAGTTTCAGAGAAGCGGTTTGAAAATTAAATCTCTTAATTGAAAAAAAAGGATCTATATTATTTTGTTGTTGCAGGAGGACGATGTCCGAAGAATGGCACCGGTCAGCCGACCGCGTTTCTGAACTTGCGCACCTCAAGGTTTTAGGTTCGATGGAGTTAGTGCCGTAAACTCTCACTTGCCGTTGACGCTGATCTCTGGTCCTCATTAGTATAACTTACGAGGTGTGTTCAGAAAGTAACAAGAATTTTAATTTTTTAAACAGAATATTTATTTATTCTTCTACATTGATGTTGTCGCCTTCAAAATAGTCCCCATTGGAGATTATGCACTTGTGCCAGCGCTTCTTCCAATCCTCGAAACACTTCTCAAACTCGATCTTTGAGATAGCCTTTAGTTCTTTCAGCGATGCGCTTTTAATGTCATCTACGGTTGTAAAACGACGGCCCTTTAAGGTTCTCTTTATTTTTGGAAATAGGAAAAAGTCACACGGAGCCATGACTGGCGAATATGGAGGCTGGGGCATCGTTACAGTAATGTTTTTGGCCAAAAATTCACGAACAAGCAATGAAGTGTGAGCTGGTGCATTATCGTGGTGCAAAAGCAATGAATGTTTTTCCACAGATCCGGGCGTTTTTTTTTTCGGATTGCTTCACGCAAACGGCGTTGAACTTGCAGGTAGTACTCCTTATTGACCTTTTCACCTGGTGGTAGGAATTCATGATGCACTATGCCATTAATATCGAAGAACACAGTGAGCATAACCTTCACATTCGACCGCACTTGTCGAGCCTTTTTCGGTTTTGGCGAGCCAGAATGCCTCCACTGGGATGATTGAGCCATAGTTTCGACGTCATATCCGTAAAACCATGTTTCGTTACCCGTTAAAATACGTTTCAGTAATTCTGTATCGTTGTTGTCTTCATTTAGTGACTCCTGAGCATCTTCCATTCGCCACTGTTTTTGTTCAAAATTCAACAATTTTGGAACGAATTTTGCTACCACTCGTTTCATACACAAAACATTGGAAACAATGTCATGACTTGATCCAATCGATATGCCAACATCATCAGCGACCTCTCTAATTGAGATTCGGCAATTGTTCGTAACCATTTCTTTCACTTTCCACGTTTTCATCGGTTGTTGATGTGCTGGGGCGTCCAGGGCGTTCATCATCGTCAACTTCTTCGCGGCCTTCTTGGAAACGCTTATACCACTCGTAAACTCTTGCTTTACTCATAGCAGACTCACCATAGATCTTTGTTAACATTTCACACACGTTGTTACACTTTATTCCATTTTTTACGCAAAATTTGATACAAATTCTTTGATCCATTTCTTTTAACAAACGAAAATCGCCGAGATCATAAAAACACGTCTAACCTTAGTGGCTGTTACAGACAAAGTCAACAATGAAAACATCTGAAAGTTTTATCATACTTCAAGGGCATGTATACCAACATAATAATAAAACAAAATGTTTGACAATCGGACTCTCCAAGCCCACGAAATTTAAAAATTCTCGTTACTTTCTGAACGCACCTCGTACATAGAGTATGGATGTTGAAAGGACAACGAAAAAAACTTAGGCAGTGCGTCTTCTTTCAGGATGCCTGACTGCATACTATTCACTATGATTTCATTATTTTTCTAAAAATTTAGATGCATGCAGGAAAAGGCATCTCTTGAAAATTATTTTCGTATTAAATTTCACGTGTGTATAGGTACACAACTTACAAATTAACTGAAACTGTCACATACTGTGAATTTGATTACCTTAGGCTAAATAAGATAACCCTACTTTTTACAGTTATACTGTCTAAGTATAATAACAAATATAATATTTGTGACTATGGCATTCAAAAATTGTTATTGGTCATATACATTTTGAGAGTGTGATGATTGTTTCATTCTGTAACTCGGTACTACAAAAACCAATCGTTCCCTGTCCATTTTTTAGGTCTAACTGCATGTCGTAGCCGTTTCAGAATCTCCTCATACAGTTAATTGTTTTTCCTTCCGGAAGAAATTAGTAGTGAATCAAACCCTGGTAATAAAAAGACTTCCAACATCACTCTATCCGGGTTTCTGTCCAAGAAAGAATTTTTGCTTCCTTGGTGATGTTTTTGATTTTTTTACTCAGTAGAGTGACGTTTGGAGTGACGTCTAAGGGTCGTAAAGGAAGCACCATGTGTTTTATCACACCTGTTTCCACGAATGAAAGTGATATTGAAGGGACATCGTTTTGCTGATTCGCAAGAGGTGATTCAAAATGCGACGAAGCGGCTTCGTTTTCAAAAATGGCTTTAGGAGTGTTTCCAAAAATTGTATGAACTGTGTAAGGAGAGTATTTTGAAGGAAAATAAGGTTAAAATATTATACGTACTTTCAATAAATATTCACTGACCAATTCCAGGAACTATTAATCCTATCATGTACTTGCGAGTTGGCACTTATGTTTTTTGGTCCGACGATTTTGGTCTGATTTGACTGAAATTTGGCACAAAAATCAATAATAAGTTGGACACGTGACCAAATGAAACCCGTTCGTCATTTCAAATCTTTAGAAATTTATAGATTTTTTGTGTCTTAAATGTTTTTGAAAATATGCGTTTCTGAACTTGCGTACTTCAAGGTTTTAGGTTCGAAGGAGTTAGTGCCGTAAAATTTTCCCTCGCCGTCGACACTGATCTCTGGTCCTCATTAGCACAACCGACAGTAAGGACGTTAAAAAAACAAAGAAAAAATATAATTTATAGTATCGTTCCTACAGCCATATAAAAAGCGGCTTTCATTGGATTTATACATACTTGCGATAAGAACTACCTTGAAGTGTGTAAAACATCGGAGCTACTTTTAAACGATCCTTCAAAACATTTCCTTAATATCAGGATCGGTGCTCATTTCGTGGTCCGGGTCTTACCATGATGGCTGTTCCAACAGGTCATTTTCGCTAATACTTATTTGGAAACACTTATTTCTACCTGGCAAGTACATTTTACTGGCTTTCTTTTTAAGAACAAATAAGAAAAAACGTTGTCGATGTGGCTAAGTTCGATCTGTTACGTCTCTGAACTGCGCACCTCAAAGTCGTGGGTTCGTGACGCATTTACTGCCGTCGCTTACTGTTACCGTTAACGCCGATCCCTTGTCCTCGTTAGTCTGATTGGTATAAATAATGAGCAGCTGACAAGACAAGACGTCATGCGTAAACTTGTCCAAGATGCTGCTAAAATCAATTTTTGATCACAGTTCGACTCATAATTGGATCAAAATTGCCAACCGTAAAGCACCAACTCGATCATATTTTGTTAACTCGTCAAAAGTTCTAAAAGTCAGGACTCATTTCAAAGTTCCAATAGCTCATTTTCCAATGAAAATTCGCCAAGAAAAATACGAGGGGGGGCTCGTATACGCTTTTACTTCCCTACCCTAACCCAATGTTTCACGACAGCTACCCCAATAAACCTTTTAACAAAGTCCGACAACTGTTCAATGTTTGCGCCATTAACTACCCTCTGTTTTATAAACAGACATAACTCTTCCTCATCTAGTTATAATATTGAAAATGCGTAGTTTATTTACTCTCCGCTGCTTAACGACCTATCCTAAAAAACAAACAGACCAACGTCAACTGCAGAGCCAACAAGCAAATGACTTCCTTCCCTTAATGACGACGGTGTGAGGGTTGAATACTGAATAGTCTCGTTAAGGTCTAAATAACACCCCCAAGCGTGGCCTAATCTACTAAACTGCATTACAAAGCAACCCTCGACAGTTGCCTGTAGGTCAGGCCGTTACTCATGTATTATGCAACAAGTGGCGAGCACGCATGCCCAGCACAGCGTCACGTGATGAAATAGACATAAAGCTTCCTCTATTGCTATACAGAGTGTGAAGAAACTTATGCTTATATAAAATGCAAAACATTCCGCTTCGAGTGCTCTCTAATTCAAACAAATACATTTTGGAATCCTACTTACTCAACAGCTGAAACGATTTTAATAAAACTTTAACACATGTTTGCTATAAATAAGTTATTTTTTTATATATCTCAGCATATACGGGAAGCTGAAAAACATGGCAAACAATCAGATTAGTGATTTCTTCAAGAATTTGAAATTACCACCATTTTGAAACTGTTGAACGGGTTTTACTGAAAAACGACCTTATACACGCAACTACCAAAATCTATTTTTGTGCTGTTTGAATCAAATTTTAAACTTCCAAATTACAGTGAAAATACAAAAACGAACCCTGACCGACGGCGGGTTAATTTTGATACTTTCAATAGCCTTTAAAAATTCAAAATGTCGTTTTAGCGCTGATTACGACGATGGAATCGGATTTTCAAAAACATTTAAGACAAAAAAAATCTATAAATTTTTAAAAGATTTGAAATGATCACAATTTTGATTAATTTTTTTTTACGTCCGACTATTGTGCACACTTGGGCTAATGCAGACGATGGGGTGATTTATAGCGTATGAAAATGCCAAGCCCTGGCCGGGAATCGAACCCGCGTTCTCGGGGTGAAAGCCCAGTACGCTATCAACTAGGCCACCGAGGCGGCACACAATTTTGAAACTGACGTATGGGTTTCGTTGGGTAATGTTTCCATCGAAACAATTCGATGTTTGTGCCAAATTTCAATCATATTGGACCAAAACTGTTAACATACGAGTGCTAACTCGCTCGTACGAGGTAAACTTAACACTTTACACTCACACTTACATTTAGGGCGGCGATAATAGCCTCAATGTGCTTTTCGCCTTAAAATAACAAAAAAGTATAATAATAAATATAATATTTGTGATTCTGGCATTTAAAAATTCCTATAGGTCATATGCATTAAATAATTTAACTACACAACTTTAGAAAAATACACATTTTAAAAATTAACAAGAACAACAAACATAACCTCAATTGAAATGATATTGAAGCTATTGTGCGAAATCAGCTGTTTAGAAGTAGTCACTTCCAGTCTACATACAAGAACACTTCTAACATATACAAGAACTATATATGCTGTGAGGTATGCATAACGGATTCAAGCGTGACGCGAAAGCAAATGTTTATGCCCATGTTTTGTCAACCGCGACCATACAAGTTTTCATTTCAAAAATACATTTTAATAATTACTAAGCAAAAAAAAATATGTTGTAATAATGTTTGGAATAATAATGTTCACTAGAATGCGCGGATAGACGTGTTAGAGCAGGGGTCTCCAAACTACGGCCCGAGGGCCACATCCGGCCCGCGGACAGATTTTGTCCGGCCCGCGGAGAGCTAGCATACTTGAAAACTCCTTTTAGAGAACATATTTTTTATAGCAAATTAAATTTAGTTTACTGAAGTATTCTAATTTTATGTTGAATAATTATTTTTTTAAACGTTGCGTACTTTTTCGGACTTTTTTTCATCAGTGGACTATTTCACTTTTTACCACCGGCAACAATGATAATATGGTTTTGGCTCTCGGAACTTACTGGAGTAATCAGTATGGCCCTAAGGCTGGAAAGTTTGGAGACCCCTGTGTTAGAGCGTTCCGTGACGGCAAACTGAATTTTTCCCCGTGCAAAACATACACCCCACGATAAGAAATAGTCGTTTTAAAAATTAACAACCCTTCAAAAAGGTCATAATCGACGTTCATTTGAAAGTCTTGCACTGGGTCTTACCACGATGTCAACTCTAACAGCTCAATATTTGAAACGAAGTTGTATTTTGTTACTGAACTTAAGAAATAAATGCGTTATTCGGTTGGCTTTGTTAATATTTGTCTTACAGATAATTCAACTAAATCTGCAATTCAAAAATCAATCCACATTACTGTACATCGATGGTTATTACACCCAATTAAAAGTGAAATTACCGCCAAGGTCAAAGGTCACGCTGGCTTGCCTGCACTTGACTAGCCGCCAATGAGTCACGTCGCGTCGCATCACGTCACGTCACGTATTAGAGCCAGCCTATATAGCCACGACTGATTTGCATTCCCGCTGCACTCACTTGCAATGCCAAACGTCTCTTTACAACGCGCACCGCAACACTTGGAGACAAGGCAAAAAACAGTTTATTTTTAAATTTAACCGAACCGGTTTTTCTGGTATTTCAATTAGAGACGCTAATCGAACGTTACTTTTGGGCAGGAAGGAGTGAAAGTTGGAAAACGTAAAAGAGAACGGAGAAAGAGCGCGGAAAGTGTTACGGTATAAGGCACGGCACAAACTATTTCACGTCAGATTAAAGGGTAGAACGCAAAACACAAAAACCGAGGGAATGTTTTATTTTTTCAAAAATTACGGTTTCTTGTGCAATCAGCTGAAAGAATTTTGGCGATTTTTTAAAAAAACGTTTCGTTAAAATTCGGTAGCTTTTTTTTAGTTGATAGCATACTGGGCTTTCACCCCGAGGAATAAGAATACGAAACTGAACCGTGACCGCCGTCTGATTTAATTTCGTATTTTCAACGGAATTCAAAAATTTGAAATGCTAATTTATGTGAATTTTAACGCTGATTACGGCGATTAAATCAGAGTTTCAAAAAAATTAACAGGTAAAAAATGTTACGATGATTTTTAATTTTTGACCTATGTGGGTCTATACCTCTAATAGCTCCTGTAAAATCTGTATCTTATTTTGGAAAAAAATTCTCTCATTTCGAAGTGACAGGTAGAAAAGTTAGTGGTTTTTAATTTTTAAAATGACGTATCTGAGTCTTTACCTCGCTAATAGCTTCTGTAAACCGTACCTTTTTTTTGAAAAACATTTTGTCACATTTCGAAGCGGCAGGTAAAAATGATAGTGGTTATCAATTTTTGAAAATACCCATTTCGGTCTTCACCTCTAATAGGTCCTGTAAAATTCGTACCTTTTTTGAAAAAAATCTGTTTCATTCCGTGTTTTCTGTGAAGTTTGAAAACTTAACTATTAACCGTTGATTTATACTAACTTTGCCGCGTACTGGGCTTTCACCCCGAGGACCCGGGTTCGATTCCCGGCCAGGGTTTGACATTTTCATACGCTATAAATCATCCCTCGTCTGCATTAGCCCAAGTGTGCACAACAGTCGAACGTTAAAAAAAAAAATTGAACTTTTTTCGTGGAAAGGTTATTTTTGGATATAAACAAAATATATTTGAGCGAATCGTTAGAGCCGATTTTGAAAAAAAATCCGATTTTCAACAAAAAAAGATTATATAACCTTTCTTAGGATTTAAAAAAAATGTAAGGCTCGTTCATTTCTCCAAATAAAAACAGTTTCTGAAGATCGATCTCTTTTGCAGTCACAATACTTATTAGCGACTTCCCATTGGAAAAATAAGCTATTGAAACAGTCATCGTGGTAAGACCTAGAATGACCTTGAAATGAGCACCGATCCTGACCTCTAGAACAGTTTTTTAAAATGTTGTTAAACATTTTAAGTATATGTACATATATATATATTATATATATATATATATATATATATATATATATATATATATATATATATCAAATTAAAAATGTGTGTGTGTGTGTGTGTGTGTGTGTGTGAGAGAGAGAGAGAGAGAGAGAGAGAGTGAGTTTTAGCATGTTCACGTTCACAATTTTGGTCCGATTTGATTCTATAACGAGCAAAATACGTTCAACAGTTTCAAAATGGTTGCCATTTGAAATCTTTAAAAATTCCTAACTTTTTTTCTTAAACATTTTTTTTAAATCTCATTTCACCACCGTATTCTACGTTAAAAACTGCATCAACTAGCATTTTGAATTTTAAAAATCCGTTTGAATTGAGAAATTTTTTGACGGCGGTCAGGGTTCTAACTTTTATTTTTTTCGGTGTGATTTCGAAGTTTAAAATGCTAATATATGCAGATTTTAATGCTGATTATTACAGTGAAATCATAATTTCAAAAATGATAAAACAAAAGAAAATATTTTGGAAACTCGCTTCTATCTGCGAAACAGCTGTGTGCTGCGGTTATTTTTTAAGTTTAATAAAATTTTGGTAAAAAATTGATTTTTTTTTTACAGATTACAAAATTGTTTAAAATACAATACTAATATGGAAGTTATATACAATGAACGTTTTCACTTTTACACTTGAAAAAATCTCACAAAATATATTTTTCCCACACCATATGACCACCATAGCATATGTCTATCACAGCATTATCATATGTCCACTACAGTATGTATATGTCAACCGTAGTATGTGTCCATCATAGCATATGTCCACCACTGCATATGTCCACCATAGCATATGTCCACAATATGATATTTGGTTAAGCTAATTCTTCTCATTTTTGATTTTAGGCAATCAGGCTGATTGAATATAGACAGAGGAAGTCTGAAGGTATAAAATTGAAAGAATGACGGCAACTAGGGTAAATACAAAATTGGCCGTTTCGAGGGTCAAATTCACACACAGGTGAATTTTTTCGCCTCAAACTCAAAACAGCTGTCTCGCTGACGTAATGGAGGCGAACTTCTAAAAAATAACAATATCGTTATATTTTAACACTTTTTAAAAAAACGTAAAATAAAATATTCAAGATACGGAATGGCAGCCCAAGTGTGCACAACAGTCAGACGTAAAAAAAAAAAAAAAATGGCAGCCATCCTACGGTATTACCCAACAACGACTTTTGTTTCGAATTTAAATCAAATGAGACCAAAATTGAGCAGCATTTTTAAATTTCAAATGACACCACACAAATACAAAATCGAAATTCTCATTTTAACGTTGATAACGACTATGAAATTCTATTCTAAAAATAAGTACATAAAAGTTGCGATTTTTTTTCATTTGAGATAGTCACAATTTTTAAAAAAATTGTACTGATTGCTTAACTTGTCCGATCTGTTATCGAAGTCGTATTGTACGCTAAGTTTACATGAATTAGCACAAAAATTGCCAACGCTAGATAACGGAAATGCCGAATCAAAAAAATAATAATAATTTTGTGATTTAGTGTTTAAAAAAAAAAACAAATTTGTTTCACCCCTTAAATAAATAATTACAAAATTTAGAGCTAAAATATTTCTGCAACAAGGAAATAATTTTACTACAAAAAACTTAATAAAGGCAAGTATTTTCTTATAATTAACCGCTTAAAATTTGTAATAACAAAATTAATCTATTTATTAAATTAAAATTAAAAATAATATAAGTTAAAATTCAAAATTAATTGCCATATGCACAAATAAAAAGTTATTCCCATGCCGGGAATCGAACCCGGGCCTTCTGGGTGAAAGCCAGATATCCTAGCCACTAGACCACATGGGAGTGTGAGATTTGAAGTCTTCACAGTCTATACAAACCCTGCTACACAGATGTTTATTGCTAATGTTCTTATACGAAGTTTATTTCTGTTCTTTAATACAGGACGTTAATTTTTTTTTCGTAAAAATGTTGAGATTTTAATGGATCTATCCGTTTTTAGAGTCCCCTGAGATCAAAAAAGAAGATTTATCTTGGGTACGGTGGGGGTACATCTCCATGAAAGTAATATTTTTATTTTGTCGAAATTGGTAAAAGAAACATTAAAAAATCAGAATTTCTCAAAATCGGCTGACAAACGTGATCAAATTTTGCTCTCGCTATATTTCCGTAAAATCCGGCCTAAGTTCTCAAAATCGGATTGACCGTACGTGAAAACTCTTAGCTCAAATAAAATAATTTGAAATAAAATATGTATGGTTGGAGAGTAAATCGAAAAACCCAAAAATAAACCAAAAATTGTTTGAATTGTTTTAATTTTTTTGCTTAAGAACTTAAATTAAAAATAAGCCTACTTAAAAACAAAACTAAAACTTTTAAATAGTTTATTCAAAATTTTTAAAAAAATGTATCTGCAAAATTTCATCGAAATCGGTTAATTAGTTTTTTATCTCCAGCACTGTAAATACATCCAACTGGAAGCATATTTTTTGAACTTGGAGGATTTAAAAAGGTATACAACTATCAAACTATCAAAAATCGGTTATTTTCCAACACTATACTTTCTTTATACTTCATATAGTGAGAAAGTTAAACGCAAATGACAAACGTTTACAAATATTGCCAAATTAAGAATGTTTTCTTCTACGTTATTGTTTTATAAAACACGCCCTGTACCTGAACCACAGTAACAATCGATATGCTACACTCTAAAGGCTACGTGTGTGCATAATCGATTGTTACGCACACGTACTGACACATTTACAGGCGCCAGGTTGTAATAACAGGCTCGTGAGGTCGGATATAGCCGTGCATCGTATTGCAAGGTGGGCGTGTACACCATCCAGTCACACGACTGACAAAATTATTGTATTTAAATTGTCAATAAATCCAGTCCAGTACACCTCCTACATGCTTTTCCAAGACTACAAATGACTGTCAATACGTTTTCAAGAATCAATGTGAATTTATAGTCAATATTTTTCCAAGACTACAAATGAATGTCAATATTTTTTCAAGACAATAAATGATTCGGAATCAATACTTTTCCAAGACTACAAATGGTTATCAATACTTTTTTAAAGAATACAAATAATTGTGAATTTATAGTCAATACTTTTCCAAGATTACAAATGGTTATCTATACTTTTTCAAAAATATAAATCATTGTGATTTTATAATCAATACTTTTCCAAGACTACAAATGATTGTCAATATTTTTTCAAGACAATAAATGATTCGGAATCAATACTTTTCCAAGACTACAAATGGTTATCTATACTTTTTCAAGAATACAAATCATTGTGATTTTATAATCAATACTTTTCCAAGATAACAAATGGTTGTCAATAGTTTTTCAAGACAATAAATGATTGGCAATTTTCAATCAATACTTTTCCAAGATAACAACTGGTTGTCAATATTTTTTCAAGACAATAAATGATTGGCAATTTTTAATCAATACTTTTACAAGATTACAAATGGTTATCTATACTTTTTCAAGAACACAAATCATTGTGATTTTATAATCAATACTTTTCCAAGATAACAAATGGTTGTCAATAGTTTTTCAAGACAATAAATGATTGGCAATTTTCAATCAATACTTTTCCAAGATAACAACTGGTTGTCAATATTTTTTCAAGACAATAAATGATTGGCAATTTTTAATCAATACTTTTACAAGATTACAAATGGTTATCTATACTTTTCAAGAACACAAATCATTGTGATTTTATAATCAATACTTTTCCAAGATAACAAATGGTTGTCAATAGTTTTTCAAGACAATAAATGATTGGCAATTTTCAATCAATACTTTTCCAAGATAACAAATGGTTGTCAATAGTTTTTCAAGACAATAAATGATTGGCAATTTTTAATCAATACTTTTACAAGATTACAAATGGTTATCTATACTTTTTCAAGAACACAAATCATTGTGATTTTATAATCAATACTTTTCCAAGATAACAAACGGTTGTCAATAGTTTTTCAAGACAATAAATGATTGGCAATTTTCAATCAATACTTTTCCAAGATAACAAATGGTTGTCAATAGTTTTTCAAGACAATAAATGATTGGCAATTTTCAATCAATACTTTTCCAAGATAACAAATGGTAGTCAATAGTTTTTCAAGACAATAAATGATTGGCAATTTTCAATCAATACTTTTCCAAGATAACAAATGGTTGTCAATAGTTTTTCAAGACAATAAATGATTGGCAATTTTCAATCAATACTTTTCCAAGATAACAAATGGTTGTCAATAGTTTTTCAAGACAATAAATGATTGGCAATTTTTAATCAATACTTCTCCAAGATAACAAATGGTTATCAATAGTTTTTCAAGACAATAAATGATTGGCAATTTTTAATCAATACTTTTCCAGGATTACAAATGATTATCTATACTTTTTCAAGAATACAAATCATTGTGAATTTATAATCAACACTTCAAATTTATAATAACACTTATAATGAATGGAAATTTATAATCAATTTGCAAGACTACATCAATCATTTACATTTATGATCAATCTTTGCAAAATGATTGTCAATAAATTTTCAAAACTTCAATTGATTTGGAATTAATTAATAATTTTTCACGATTGAGAATCTGTATTCAATACATCTTGAAGACCACAAATGATTTTTTCAGAACGATAAATTAGTGGAAATTTATAATCAATCCTTTTTTTCCAAAAATATAACTTACTGTGATACTTTTTCAAGACTACAAATTATTGGGAATTTATAATCAATATAATTACATGACTAATGATAAATGATTGTCAATACTTTTTCAAGAACATAAATTATTGTGGATTTATAATCAATACATTTCAAGACTACAAATAATTGTCAATGTTTTTTCAAGACTACAAACGATATGGATTTATAATCAATACATTTCAAGACTACAAATGATTGCCAATGTTTTTTCAAGACTATGAATAGTTGATAATTTATAATCAATACTTTTTCATGATCACAAATGTTCTTCAATAATTTTTTCAAAACTAAAAAGTGATTGGAAATGTATAATTAGTACTTTTTAAAACTTCAAATGATAAAGATTTATAATCAATACATTTATAATACTACAAATACAAATGATTGTTACAAATTGATTTAAAATACAAATAAAAATGATTGTTAATACTTTTTCAAAATAACAAATAATTGGAAGTACGTTTACAAGACTACATTTACTGGGTCTCTTAGTAAAATTCAAAAATATTTCAAAAAATGATTTCGTACGGGAGATAAATTGAGCTCTGTCCACGCAACTGGTATACATTCACGATTTTTTTATTTCCAAAAAGGAACAGATTCATAATCACGACACGCGGGTGAATTGCTAGCGTGATGAAAGCAATTTCCAAAAAGCAAAAAAAATATATATAAAAAATACCGGAATTAACCCTGATCGCTGTTAAATCTATAAAAGTTTTTAGTCAAGTATAATAACTTGACATGGATCAGCCTACAGTATTTTCCGTGAAAATATAGTGCGGAAAATATGTAAAACCCCTAAATTGGGCGTGATTTCTCAAAAAGTGATGGACAAATCCGATAATTCGTTTTTTGTCGATAGCGTACAAACAGGATTTTATCTGGGCTAGACAACAATTGATACTCTCGTTTTGGGTACTTAAGAGTCCGTACTTGAAATTTTTTATCAAAATCGTTACAACCGATTACGAAAGAATCAGATTTCTGTTGATTTTTAAGAAATTTGTTTAGAAAAAAATGGCTAAAAATTGACTGGAGCTATACTGAAACTATATCCGCACGCTAAATTTCACCGTAATTGACGTACTCCAGTAACGAACACATTTACAAAAACGCAAACATTAATGACAGATATTAAGTAACTTTAAAAAATCTCGACAGATTTTTTACGAAATTTATACTTCGTATAGTGTAAAATGACTCCGTGGTCGAGGTGGTTAAGTCACCGATCAGAATCTAAACTAGCGCACCTCAAGGTCGCAGGTTCGGAACTGCAGTTACCGCCTCATTAAATACGCACGTTACAGTGAAAAAGAGAGCGATAAATAGCATTAGTGGTCTGCAGCGAACTCTACTGTAAACAATAAGAACTACCGGTTATCTAACTTGAGATAGTTAGTTCTTGCCAAATTAAAGTTCAGTTTACTGTAAAAGGCGACGCCATCAAGATACTATAGAAAGTAATTAAATACGTTAATGAACAGATAAGCTCATTCGAGATGTTATCTCAAAATAACGGTGTCTGTAGGCATGCAGGAAACCTGACGTGAGTGAAGCGCATTTCTTAACATTATTATACTCTCTCTTTACTTGTTTCACCCAACTTTGGGGTACACTAAATCAATCACTTTTTAATGTTCTGTGCCTTCCTCGTAGCCCAGTATTGCTTCATTCGTTGTGATCTTGCTTTTCTTTCTTCGTCAGAGATTTGGATCGTTCGCTTGTATTTGACTTTGCGCCTTGGAACCGTTGCTTCTTGTCCTTGGTTATTGTTTTGGCTGTTCTGTCCATGAGCATAGCGTCAGTGATCTGCAGTTCTGTTATGTCTTTCTCTGTTTCTCTAAACCAAAGTGGTTTGGCTCTTTTATTGCGAAAGTAGTCAAATATTTTTTTGATTAGTCTATTTTCGTCCATTCGGAGGATGTGCCCATAAAAATCAATTCTCCTTTTTCTTATTGTGTCTGATAGTGTTTCAGTTTTTTGGTAAAGAGTTTCATTCCTGATGTGGAGTAATTGGTTGTTACGGAATTTGGGGCCTAAGATTTTTCGTAATATCTTTTTTTTTGATCTCCAGCCTTTCAAGTGGGCCCTGGGTTGTGAGAGATAATGTTTCAGCTGCATATAAATTATTATTTTTATTTTCCAATATTTTTTTTTATTTTTATTTATTTTTTTTTATTAGTATTTACAATCTGTCTACAGGACACTAAGTAAATTGTATGGCTAAAATAATGACATGAAAGCATGTACCCATTTATACATACAAATAATGAGATTATGTAAATAATAATAATAAAATATTGCTACATAATGTTATATCTGTTAGATCAGCTGTTAATTGTCAGGCAGGTCGCTAGTTATTCTCTGAGTCTTCGTGTTGTCGATCTCGTCATTAAATTTTCAGTCAAAACATTTGGATGGGCTGATATTCGACGTCGGTAACTATTGCTATAAGTTTCAATTTCTTCTGTGATGGTCGGATTATTGAGTTGCTTGTGGATTATTTCATTTGTGATTATTTTTGGAGCTGTTAAGATTAAACGCAATATCTTAGATTGGAAGCGTTGTAAAATTGCAATATTTGATTTGCAAGCAGAACCCCATATCTGTACCCCATACGTCCATATTGGTTTCAGTATTGTCTTATATAGTAATATTTTGTTATTGGTTGAAAGTCTGGATTTGTGCCCAATCAGCCAGTACATACTTCTGAGTTTAATACCAAGTTTTTCTAATAATTTGCAGATATTATTTCGTCGTAACAGTCGACACTATTATCTGCATAAATTAGTATTTTAAACTTAAAAATTACACATACAGTAACTCGCTATAATCCGACATGTCAAATAATTCGTCGGTGTTTTTTAATTGTTAAAAAAAATAAGAAAAATTAAAATCGTACGTCATCAACCCCAATGCAGACAAAAGCGGTTTATTTTGGCGGATATTTCTTCAAAAAACGTTCGTCCATACTGACTGAATACTGTACTGTATACAGAGAAGTCTTAATGTTTGTCACGGAAATTAACACTTTTTCCGTTTGATGTTTTTTCAGCAATAATTTCATTTAGTGTTTTATTGTTTAATTAAAAAAAACACGACAAAAACTTCAAATGTTTAAATTTTTGTTTAAAAAGGTCAAATTTATGTTTTTAAAACACTAAAAATACATCGCAAATGATAAAAAAAATATCGCCCAACGTGGGGCTCGAACCCACGACCCCGAGATTAAGAGTCTCGTGCTCTACCGACTGAGCTAGCCGGGCTTACGTTTACACACACCTGCGTGCTTATATCACTTGGACCCGCCTCAAGTGTTTTAACAGATAATTTACGCTATTAATAGCTTGATATGTAGTAAACACAAAAGGCGTATAAGTAATTTAGAAAATAAACATTAATCTCAAAGTCAATCTTAGAAAAAAAAACTGATTTATTTTTCACGCAAATAAAGCTACTAAGAGACATTAAACCCCCAACCACGTTTTTTCTAACAGCTGACAAGTTTTAACGTAGCTAGAATTTGCAAAAATGTAAGAAGTTCCACAAATATTGCCTGTTTTTCAATTTATTCAACCAAATGCAGATGTGCGTTGCTTCAAATTTGGTACACCATAAACTGGGTCAAGACCGGTAAGATGTCCTTGTTTATATCAATGAAATTACATTTGCCAACTCCAATGCTGTGAAATTGACCGCGATTTTACAAACAGCTGTTTAGAACAACCGTTAAAAACTGCATAAATAAAGCAAAGTGGAAAAAATTTCCAAGTAGAGAAAAGTAATTGATAAATATAAATAAGCAAGAAATTGGATATTTTTATAAAAGTTTATTATTACGCGTATACACACTTTTCGACCTTTTTGTAATACCTTTTTTTCTGTGGCTCAAACTTTTTTTAATTAAAAATTATAATTTTGTTGAAGTAAATACTTTTTTACACCCAGTACGGCAAATTTCGTGGTGCAGTGTAATCGAATTGAGAGTAACGAAAGGAAACTGTAGAATTCATGGAACAGCTGATGGTTCAAACAGCTGGTTACCACAGATGTCAGTCAGTAACAATAATATGTATTACAAAATCAAACGACTTGACCATAGATAAACTATTTATTTCGAATACTGAAAGGAGACAATGGAATAAATATTAAATAAAATAATGGTAGAATTAGACATTTAAAATGTTAAAATGAATAAAATAAGTATTGTTATGTTACATACATAACAAAGATGTTATGTAACACTTGCTTGCGTAATTTTTAGGTTATAAAAAGCAATTTCACGTTGTGAAGATGGTTTGTATCAATTTTAGAAAATTGAAAAAATGGATAAAATTTTCAAAAAGAGACGAGATACCTGGTATAAAAAAAAGCATTAATAACGCGCATAGTTTATATATATATATATATATATATATATATATATATATATATATATATATATAGGTTATAAAACAGGTTGAGATTTAAAACGTACAGTGTTATGTTACTTTTTGAATAGTTAGGATTATCACCTATTTTTCCGCCTAGAGGTCTATTTATTCACTTCGTATAGGCTACCGCTGTTTTGAAACCTTACTGTTTCATCTTCAGGCCGTAATAAAAACTGTCAAATCCTTCTGTCGAGGTAGTCACAGAGTTAAACAAAACTTACTTTTTGGAAATTCGCTCCTATCACGTCAGCGAAACAGCTGCGCGTAGCGATTACTTAATCTTACACGCCCATAACACGTAAGATTTTTGTAAAACTATTACAATCAGTTTTATGCTGGCTGTCCCCTGTAACTCTCCATGACTCCATGACCCGCCTCACTCTTATCTCTTAACACCTACGTGATGTAACCTCTACGCCAAGTGGGAGGATAGGTCAGTAGTACAACACAACATGCACTCGGCCTATACACCATCCATCATCCGGTGTCCGCTGCTTGTGCTTGGTATGTTATCTCGCACACCGCCAGGCTCTGAGAGGAACAGCTGTAGTACTTCGTGTCGTGTGTACACCGCAGCTCAAGTGAGCGTATAATTTGTCAACCGCCGTAATGCAGCTGTCTCGCTGACGTGATGGAATCGAATTTCCTACATTACACTGTACTGAAATAAGAATCCGTGAAATCATGGATGAATACAACACAAATCAAAAGGTGTACAATTTACAAGTATTTGGGAATGGCAATTACGAGTGATGGACACGGCGATAAAAGACGGGAACATCTTGGGAATAACGCTAAAGGATATTGAACAGGATAATATGGGATCAACATGTATCAAAAATAAATAAACACAAAATATATAATAAAATTAAAAAAAGTATAATCTCATATGAAAGCAACGTATGGCCACTGAAACAAAAAACAGAAAAATGTCTTGAAGCTACAGAAATGGACTGGCGAAGAGCCGCAGGTCTCTTCCCGAAACGGGAAAAGATAAAAAATTTAAGAATCCGTGAAATCATGGATGCAAAGCACACCATTGTAGACGACATTAAGACAAAACACCTTGGATGGTTTGGCCATGTCCAAAGGGTGGACGAAAATCGACTTCCCAAACAGATTCTAATCTTCCTTTACTGTGTACATCTTAAGGTCTTTATGGATTTTATCATTGTTAACATACCATGGTGCACCAACAGTCCGGCGCAGTACCTTAATGTGAAAAGACTGTGTTATATTAAGGTTAGTTTTCTCGATGCAACCCCAAATTTGCAACCCGTACATCCAGACTGGTATCAACACCTGCTTGTGTAAGAGCATTTTGACAAATCTAGTTTAGACTGACGCTATAACAGCCAATACATTCGTCTATATTTCAAATCTAGTTTAGACTGACGCTATAACAGCCAATACATTCGTCTATATTTCAAATCTAGTTTAGACTGACGCTATAACAGCCAATACATTCGTCTATATTTCAAATCTAGTTTAGACTGACGCTATAACAGCCAATACATTCGTCTATATTTCAAATCTAGTTTAGACTGACGCTATAACAGCCAATACATTCGTCTATATTTCAAATCTAGTTTAGACTGACGCTATAACAGCCAATACATTCGTCTATATTTCAAACCTACTTAGGTTTTTTTCATTTTGACGAGCGCTTTCCAATTCATCTTAGCGTCTAAAGTCACGGAATCACTTGTGAGTACATACACGGGTGCAGAGTAGATTTAGTCTCATTCAACTTGAATTTTTTTTTTTTTAGCCGCCTCGGTTGCCTAGTTGATAGCGTACTAGGCTTTCACCCCGAGGACCCGGGTTCGATTCCCGGCCAGGGCTTGGCATTTTCATACACTATAAATCATCCCATCGTCTGTATTAGCCCAAGTGTGCACAATAGTCGGACGTTAAACACACAAAAAAAATTGATTTTTTTTTGCCCCAAGAACAATGTTACCCAGGGTTTCCTGGAGCTTATGTGATGCTTCCTCTACAGTGTCCCAGACACAGCAGTATCGTCCGCCATTCTCTTCATGAGCCGCCTCGGTGGCCTAGTGGATAGCGTACTGGGCTTTCACCACGAGGACCCGGGTTCGATTCCCGGAGAGGGCTTGGCATTTTCATACGCTATAAATCATCCCATCGTCTCCATTAGCCCGTGTGCACAATAGTCGGACGTTAAACACACAAAAAAATTGATTTTTTTTGCCCCAAGAACAATGTTACCCAGGGTTTCCTGGAGTTTATCTGATGCTTCCTCTACAGTGTCCCCGACACAGCAGTATCGTATGCCATTCTCTTCATTTAAAGGAATGAGCCGCCTCGGTATTTTTTTAGCCGCCTCGGTGGATAGCGTACTGGGCTTTCACCACGAGGACCCGGGTTCGATTCCCGGCGAGGGCTTGGCATTTTCATACGCTATAAATCATCCCATCGTCTGCATTAGCCCAAGTGTGCACAATAGTCGGACGTTAAACCCTTCCCCCCCAAAAAAAGTTATTTTTGATGCGAAAAAATCGTTATCATAACGTGAGCGAAACAGGTGCGTGCCGCGTACATTTAGTTGCGTTCTTCGTGTAGCCTACAGCAGATACCGGCTCAGTCGTCGACACTACAGACGCTCACACCCATCGCTCAGACGCGTCTAATTCATCACATCTCCGAGCTACCAATTAGCATTACACTGCAGCAGTTCCGCAGCAATTTTAATACAATCAAACAGTGTTCCCGATAAAACAACAATCATCTTCAACCCGGAGAACCTTATCAACACAATTACAAGGTCTTGAAGATTAATCAACGTCCTGATGCACGAGAGCCATCAGTCATCCTAACAGAACAACGTAGCAATGCAATAAGACGTTTGTCATTAACGGTCCGTTAACTTTAATGAAAGTTGTAACAACTAAAGTAGCTTTACGTCTAGTTAAGTTGAATAAAGAGCGCTCTGAGGTTCCGCAAAGTACAAGGTACTACAATGATAACCCTTATTAGAGGTGTGAGCACTAGCTGCTGGCGGCATCTTGCGGCAGTGTTCAACTACAATTAAATATATGTACTGTCTGTTTTCTCAAACGTCTCCACCCCGTCCTTGCAGCGTTCCTAGCGGCAGACAGTTCAATTACTTGGACATTGGCCGCTAATATTGGGCACGCTTTTTATAATGTTGGCTGCATTTCTAGTCCGTTAATATTCAATGATAGCTGTTAGATTTAATTCCGTTACAAATTTGAACGCATCATAAAAGAATCCGTATCATACAAATATATTCATAGCTTGTTTACATATTTTCCAGGATCCATTTTCGAGAAGATTTTTTTTTAAGTAAAATAAAATTACAAAGTCCGCCTCTAGGTTTTAGTCACGGAATTATGCTCGTGCGAAACGTCAAAAGAATTAATTTTGCAAGTCGTGAAATACGTTTCTAAAGGTCAAACAAGGTTTTTGTCTGTATTAGCGCCAAGTCCGGAAAATCGATTACTTGTTCAGTATAATCCGTTAAAATACGTTTAAATATTTTGTTAATTTTGTAAAACACCAGTAATCGCATTCGATGACCAAATATAAAAATAACTTTTGAATCGTATTCGATTCCCAAACATAAAAATAACTTTGAATCGTATTTGACGATCAAACATAAAAATAGCTTTCGAATCGTATTCTATACACAAACATAAAAAAACTTCTGAATCGTATTCGATGTCCAAACATAAAAATAGCTTTCAAAACGTATTCGATACACAAACATTAAAATACTTCTGATTCGTATTCGATACCCCAACATAAAAATAAACTTTTGAATCGAATTTGATGCCCAAACATAAAAATAACTTTCGAATCGTATTCGATTCCCAAACATAAAAATTACTTTTGAATCGAATTTGATGCCCAAACATAAAAATATCTTTCAAATCGTATTCGATACACAAACATAAAAAAAATTCTGAATCGTATTCGATACACAAACATAAACTTTTGAATCGAATTTGATGCCCAAACATAAAAATATCTTTCAAATCGTATTCGATACACAAACATAAAAAAACTTCTGAATCGATTCGATACACAAACATAAACTTTTGAATCGAATTTGATGCCCAAACATAAAAATATCTTTCAAATCGTATTCGATACACAAACATAAAAAAACTTCTGAATCGTATTCGATACACAAACATAAACTTTTGAATCGAATTTGATGCCCAAACATAAAAATATCTTTCAAATCGTATTCGATACACAAACATAAAAAAACTTCTGAATCGATTCGATACACAAACATTAAAATACTTCTGATTCGTATTCGATACCCCAACATAAAAATAAACTTTTGAATCGAATTTGATGCCCAAACATAAAAATATCTTTCAAATCGTATTCGATACACAAACATAAAAAAACTTCTGAATCGTATTCGATACACAAACATAAACTTTTGAATCGAATTTGATGCCCAAACATAAAAATAACTTTCGAATCGTATTCGATACCAAAACATAAAAATTACTTTTGAATCGAATTTGATGCCCAAACATAAAAATATCTTTCAAATCGTATTCGATACACAAACATAAAAAAACTTCTGAATCGTATTCGATAAACAAACATAAACTTTTGAATCGAATTTGATGCCGAAACATAAAAATAGCTTTCAAATCGTATTCGATGCCCAAACATAAAAATAAACTTTTCAATCGAATTCGATGCCCAAACATAAAAATAGCTTTCAAATCGTATTCTATACAAAAACATCAAAAAAAAAAATTTAAATCGTATTCGATACACAAACATAAAAGTTACTTTTGAATCGAATTCGATGTCCAAACATAAAAATTAACTTTTGAATCGTATCTACTTATTTTTACCCACACTGAAAGGTAAATCGGAATAAAAAACCTTCTGAAGCTGTTGGTAAATCTTTCAAAAGACGCTTTTGTTGAGGTCTATAAACGCAAAAATATGTAAAATATCAAAAAATCCTTAAAACACAGCTATTTAATCGATATGTTTTTTGATCTAACTTTCCCGTTTAAATTCTAAAGAGGTTTGACGGCACTAAATAGTATAAAATCTTTACGTGTAAAAAGTATATGTATTCGGAATCAGTACCACGTCCAGCTTCAAAATAATATCCAACTCCAGATGAATAAAATACAAAATTTTACCCTTAAGATTTTACCTTTTAACTATTCTTAAATGTTGTTGTAAACCAATATATTTTCGAATGTTCGGGCCTCAACAAAGACCATTTACGTTAAATGTTACAGTGATCGTTCACATCGTTTACGACTTAAAAGTAAATTACAGACAGACAGACGGACATGCTAAAAATTACGAAATTTGACAATGCTTTAGTACTTACTGTTCTTCCTTTCTCACTATTTCAAATATTCAGAAAGTTTTAGGATAATTTAAAAAAAATCGATCTTGAGATTTCGATAGCTTATCTACATTGGTTTTGCCTAGGATTACTGTGTCTGGACACATCTCTGGAAACTTAATTAATTACGACCACTAGACGACCTATCTTTCTGTCTAGTGGTCTAACTCAACTCATAAAGGCTACCGAAGTTTCCAAACCTTACTGTTCCATCTTCAGGTCGCATTACAATGTCAACTCTCTCTGTCGAAGTCGTCAAAAAACACTGAAAACGCTAAACACAATTACACGATTAAAATACACACGATAAAATTTGATTTGGCCGAACGATACGTGCAACTCGTTATGTTCCGAGTACACTAATTAACCTATTTCGATGAAATTTGTTATGTAGATCTGGTTTCGCTCATATCTAGAAGCATTTTTTAAAAATACATTTTCTCGATTCTAAGTTGTCCATAGCCGAACAAAATGTATGGGTTATAATATTATAAGTGTTATTTTTTCAGAACACGTTCCTTCCACTTCGTTACTACCGCGCCTATCGATAACTCGCCACGTCGAGACTATCGACAAACAAAACGATTTACTGTTGAAAAGTGAACAGTTCTTCAGTTCCGTTCAGGCGCAATTATCAAAGAACTTAAGGCCGAATGCAAAGAGAACTTCAATCCTACTCCCAACGATTTCAAGTACGTTGTGAATGCAAACAAGTGGTTTTGATTGTGCTTTTCCGTTGGGAATTGTTTGATACTTGCACAAGGGTGTTGCTGAGTTCTTCAACTCTGCACAAAGGTACGAACTCGGTCTTTGTCTGATCAAATACGTATTATGTAGCATTATGTAGTAACATACATATATTATTTCTCGAGTCAAGATCCCTTTTTCTCAGCACATACTATTCGTACCGGCATAAATGAGGTATCTTTAGAAAGATCTTTTAACCTGCTTCTGACAATGCAAAACGATTTTGCTCTAAAATTTACTGTTCGTGGAAAATTTTAACATAAAACAAGTTTAACAGTCACAGGCAAAACGGCGTCATGTGTGCGCATGCGCGGCAACACAAATCAGACAATATTTTGTATATTTTACGAAGCTAAATTACTAATCACAATTAGACAATCCCATTATAAAATGCCTCTTTTTTTGCATAACGTGCTTAGAACAATTTTAATATTTACTTAAAAGTAATTAAACTTAGGCCTACAGGTTATGTGGCCGTACTGACAGTCCCCTATCACGTCGTACAAGCCGGGACAAGCATTTCGAATACCAAACACATGTTTTGGACACTGTTTTTACACAAATATATTTGTGATTTCTCCTTCCGTCGTGCATTTATCTATTGTTACTACGGACATCATAAAATACGAAGTAAGCCGCCTCGGTGGCCTAGTTAATAGCGTACTGGGCTTTCACCCCGAGGACCCGGGTTCGATTCCCGGCCAGGGCTTGGCATTTTTATACGCTATAAATTATCCCATCGTCTGAATTAGCCCAATGTGCACAATAGTCGGACTTTAAATACCAAAAAATAATAAATAAATAAAAATAAAATAAAATACGAAGTACAATTAAAATGTCAAAATACAGTTAGAGGTTATCAAACATGCCTTTTCAATTGACTATAAGACCTATTAAAATTGCTTTTGCTATCACTATAAACAAGTCGAAAGGACAAACACAGTCAAAGAGCAGGATTGTATTTACCAAATGCCGTCTTTACGCAAATTTAGAAAATACACATTTTAAAAATTATCAAGAACAATAAACATAACTTCAATTGAAATGTTATTAAAGCTATTGTGCGAAATCAGCTGTTTAGAAGTAGTCACTTCCAGTCTATGTTACAAGAACAATATATGCCGTAAGGTATGCATTACGGATCAAGCGTGACGCGAAAGCCAATGTTTTGTCAACCGCGACCATACAAGTTTACACTTCAAAAATACATTTTATTAATCCCTAAACAAAAATTAGAGCGTTCCGTGACGCCAAACTGAACTTTTCCCCGTGCAACACATACACCCATACACTGTGATAAATAGTCACTTCAAAAATAAATTACAATCGTTGCACGCAGCTGTCTCGCTGACGAGATTTTTGTTCTTTAAAATTCATTGCACTGATCTGAATTATTCATTCACATTTGGTAGAAACTTGTCGACAGCATTTTAACAGAATTTCTTTGGAAAACAACTGAAATAAAATTGTAAAGTTTCGAAGACACTGAAGGTACAAAATATTTCTGTTCGCAACACTGACCTATCGCCGCCCGGGTGTGTTATATTCTGTAACTAACTCTGGTTTTCATTATCCACGTCCGACGAAGATGAAACAGAATAGATAAGCTCCCGAGTGAAGCTGTAATTGATTAGCTGCAGATGATTAACGGCACGGCTGAGGGTGGGATTATTGATCCCGCTGTAAGCTGCTTGCATTGTAAAAAATCATGACTCACATACTATTGTTGGCTGCATATGGTACGGCATTGATAGGTTTTGCCTTATCAAATCACTGATAACGTGACACTCGTATAAGATAATTGACAAGCAAGAGTGTTAAAATAATTGCACACAAGCTGTATTGCTGACAATATGAACGAAATTTCTAAAAAACATTTCTAAAATTTCAAACTTGTGTGTGTGTGTGCGTGTGCGTGTGTTTGTGTGGTGTTTTTTTGCGATGCCAAAAAAAGGTGGGAGAAATCTTTTATAGACTACATGGGGTAGGGTACGCACTACCCCAGAGTGTGAGACTCAAATTAAGTTCAAACTCAAGTTAAAATATATTATATTGTTACCCACTAAAAAACCGCCAAAAGCATTCCTCTTCTGTAAACCTCCCCACGGAACCGCCGCCATGCATTACTTCGTGGGAAAGTGGACTGGCTGAACGCTTACTCTTCTACAACGTTGGCTCTCCTTTCTCGATCCTCAGCCCTCAACTTCTTCATGACCACTGCAGCGAATCCCGCAATGGCCCTCCAGTTGGCCTCTGAAGCCATCATTGTCGCAACCAGACTTTCCGGTGCAATACTACCTCGCAGATATGTTTGTAGCCTCATGCTTTCCTCGTCGAATCTCCGACACCGGAAAAACACATGCTCCGCATCTTCCTCCACTGCTGGAAGACAGAGGGGACAAGCCGAGTCTGTTTCCAGCCTGAAACGGAACAAGTAGGCTCGGAAGCAACCTGTTGTTTTGTTTTTTTTAACGTCCGACTATTGTGCACACTTGGGCTAATGCAGACGATGGGATGATTTATAGCGTATGAAAATGCCAAGCCCTGGCCGGGAATCGAACCCGGGTCCTCGGAGTGAAAGCCTAGTACGCTATCAACTAGACCACCTAGGCGGCCTCGGAAGCAATCGTGCCCAGTGAGAATCTGTGAGATAGAAATCCTCTATGTGTGTGGGGGGTGTTGTGGTGTGTAATGTGTGTGTGCGTGCGTGTGGTGACGCGAGCGCGCGTGTGTTGGGGTGTGTGGTGTGGTGTGTGTGTTGTGTGTGTGTGTGTCTGTGTGTAGGTGGATGGATTGGTAGTACACACACACACACACACACACACACACACACACACACACACACACACACACACACACACACACACACACACACACATATATATATATATATATATATATATATATATATATATATATATATATACATATACATATACATATATACACACACACACACACACACATATACATATATGAAGCATAGCAATTAAATAACCAGCTACTGGAGCTGCAAAACGTTTTATCGATCACCAGTTACATTACAAAGTTTACCCTCTTCAATGTACTCTCCTCGCATCCATTCGAATTTCCCATTGTTCAAAGCACTGCTGAAAAAGGTGATTAACGACGGCAAACAAACATCGATGTTTTGTCTCAATATATCGATATATCAATATTGCAATTAAAAAAGTGATTTAGTGGATCACATTTTACATCTGTTATCAGCAGATCAGCACTTTAGACGCCGACGAGTTGCATTGCGGTTAAATCTTTGCTAAAACGTTAGTCCTCTAATAGATTAACAAAACAGTATGGTTCGCTACGCGTCTACAAAAATCTAATTAAAGAACTATTGAAAAAAGGCGATAATTTTTATCAAAATCGGTTCATTGGATTTTACTCAAATTTCGGTCGCACATAAACGATTACGTCACTGTAAAAAATTTGACATACAAGAAGTCAACGGTTCGGAAACAAATCGAAACAAACCAAAAACAAATCCTGACCGTAGTCAGGTTGGTTTCTTTCTCTCTATTTGTTTCACCCAACTTTGGGGTACACTAAATCAATCACTTCTCAATGTTCTGTGCCTTCCTCGTAGCCCACTATTGTTTCATTCCTTGTGATCTTGCTTTTCTTTCTTCGTCAGAGATTTGGATCGTTCGCTTGGATTTGACTTTGCCTTGGAACAGTTGTTTTTTGTCCTGTCACGTTGGTTTTTTTAATAATTTTTTTTTTTTAGCCGCCTCGGTGGCCAAGTTGATAGCGTACTGGGCTTTCACCCCGAGGACCCGGGTTCGATTCCCGGCCAGGGCTTGGCATCGCCCATAAATCATCCCATCGTAGCCCAAGTGTGCACAATAGTCGGACGTTAAACACCAAAAAAAAGTTGGTTTTTTCGATGTACCGTAAATTTGCTTACGGCACACTGAACTGAGCCGCAGATAGACGACAAAATTTTGAGCAGAATCTGGCGCCATTTTTCACGATCTAGGTTGGTTTTCCTAATGGCAGTTCGCGTGAGAGAAACTTTAAAACATCGTTTCCCTTAAAACTGACGTACCGAATATCTAACGTGGAGTAGGAAGCTTCGCGGGACGCTACAAAAGTTCATCACACTTTAACAGAAAATTCCTCCGCCCAACCTTGAGAAGTTTTCCCACAATATCAATAAAGCACTGCTTCACCTTCACGCCTGGCAGTGTGCTCTGTTATTAGCGTGTAGCTGCGGAGAATTCAACGCACGGTATGTCTGGTGTCCGCGACGACTTTCAATAACACCGGGTGATTATACTGTACACTGTAGAGGGTCGGCAAGTTTGTTTGTAATTTCTGAAGGTGCATAATTGAATAACTAGCGTCGGTGGACGACAAGAAACGATTTACATCATATCTGATCGGATCTATGTAAACACTTTCTTTAGCGAATAAGATTTTTTTTAACATCCATCCTCTAGTTAGACCAATGATGACGAGGTATCGGTGTTAACCAAAAAGGTTGCGGCAATGAATGCAGTATCGAACCTGCGACTCTGAAGTGCGCAAGTTCAGAAACGCAACAGACTAACCAATGCCTTTGACATCTAGGCAACCGAGCGTTAGGAAATTAGCAAAGCTCGTATTGTGACGTGATAAAAGCAAATTTTCAGTCAATCAAACTTATTTAAATACACAAATGTATGTATATATATATATATATATATATATATATATATATATATATATATATTGTGTGTGTGTGTGTGTGTGTGTGTGTGTGTGTGTGTGTGTGTGTGTGTGTGTAATTTGGTATTTTATACAGAAGCGAAATTTTTGTTAATGATATCTTTGCTGAATATAAAATTATTTGAAGATATGTTTACAAATATCTTGTTTTGTCTAAATAAATACGTGAACCTAGCTTAAATATTTACTGTAGTTATAGTAAAATATCAGCTGTTTTATATTAATGCGTAACGATCAGCTGATTTCATTGAACAGCTGATAGGCTATAATAAGTTTCAGGTTATGTTGTTAAAAACTAGCAATATTAATAAGAATTGTTATAAAGTTTATATTAATTTTGAATGTGTTATAAACGGTTTCAACGTGCACGTGTTCTTCGACTAAGGAAAAATACCGAAACCAAAGCAACACAAGGTTTTTATATTAACAACACTGTTATCGAAAAGGAGGAAGAAAAAGAAAGAGACAGAAATAGTGCTCTTCCGTTCCATAATTCCGTTACATTCTTCCGTTCAGCAGACTATTTTCTATTCCCTCCTCTCGCCAAAGCTAACATTCAAAGCTTCGCTTCAATAATCATATAAATTGGCTATTTCCAAAAAAATCCTGTTATAGAACTAAAAACGGTTTATCGGATATTATTCAAATTTTTATATTTATAAAAAAACCACAACGAAAGTCAGGGTGAAAAATTTGACAATATAAACGATTCTTCAACTAAGGAAACATACCAATACCAAATCAAAACAACTTTTTCATTAATAAGAGTGTATTGTTATCGAAAAGGAAGAAGAAAAATAAATATATAGACTAATGCTATGCACGTTCGTTTCATATTTTCGTTACATTCTTCCGTTCGGCAGACGTTTTTCTCCTCTCGCCAAAGCTAACATTAAACGCTTTGCGTCAATAATCTTAGAGATATAAAAGCGGTATATCGGATTTTGTTAAAATTTTTATATTTGAAAAATCGTTATGTATGTCGGATTAAAATTTGTATAGAAAAATAAGAGATTAACAGTTTTTATCAATAGCGATTTTTAGTAAATTCGAAACTCAAGACAAATTCCAACAATGCATACGCACTGTTTAACTGTATCTAAAACAGTTACAAAATAAATAGATTTAAACTAACTTATAAATGACTAGTTAATAATAAAGCACTTGAATATTAATACCTGTTTGCGTAACCCATCACCAGCCTATGAAGTAATCGTTAGACTCTCCCATAAACATGTGTACCAACCTGGAACAGGGGAAAATAAAAATTATCAGAATTTAAAATACCAAAAAAAATTTAAACGTGTAGTTATAAATAATTCATTATTTTGTTATTTCAACGATGTGTTGCCCACTTTTGTGTCGTGATGGAAGCGAATTTTCAAAAAATAACAATACGACATTCTGATTACACCACGTAAGCAAATTAAGTTTGAAAAGTTTAAAAAGCTTATGTGTACCGATCTTAACGCTAATTAATTCAAATTAAAAAAAAAAGTAGGTTGCAAAACTTATGACACAAACGTTCAATGCCGATTATGTATTTCCATATTTATGGAACGGTCTGATGACGTCACTGAAAAGAGTAGAACTCCCACAAGTACTGAGGTACAAAGAACACTGCAGAACGTGTACACATGTAGTTGTATTTTCTGGAAGCATATTTAATACGAAGCATAAAGAAAATAGGCTCTTACGATTGTGACAAAATTCTACCTACAGTCCAGCCACTTAGTAAACGATCTGCGCGACAATGTAGGAGAATTTCCCTCCAGCTCCCTTCAACAGTCCAGTGACAGAGTCTGCCAATCTGAGTCTACAAACTGTTACTACTCAGCGATATTGAAGCAAAAGGAGAGAGCTATGGTGAGATAGTGGGCACTCGACTTCTCACTCGCACATTTTTTTCTCTGTCTCACCGGAGTTCTTAGAGGGCCGTTATATAAGATCGACCTATTAAATCAAATCAACACAAGTAGTTTTTTTGTGTTTAACTTCCGACTATTGTGCACACTCGGGCTAATGCAGTCGATGGGACGATGTATAGCGTATGAAAATGCTAAGCCCTGGCCGGGAATCGAACCGGGTCCTCGGGATAAAAGCCCAGTACGCTATTTTTTTTTTAACGTCTGACTATTGTGCACACTTGGGCTAATGCAGTCGATGGGATGATTTATAGCGTATGAAAATGCCAAGCCCTCGCCGGGAATCGAACCCGGGTCCTCGGGGTGAAAGCCTAGTACGCTATCCACTAGGCCGCCGAGGTGGCTCCCAGTACGCTATCAAGTAGTTTCATACTGTATTGCACCATTTACTTTATTTTGTGGTAAGTAAAGCTCTTATATCACATTTTTCAATCTAAATGGGTTTTCGAATTTAAAAAAATGGTTTTTTTACATGGCGCTTTCTTTACATTATTTCATATTGTAAAAAAACAACACACAGGCCGCATAAAGTTTGGAACAGAACGCAATCCTAACCTACGCCCATTAACGTAACGTTAATCAAAACTTTATCGCGCATTCCACAACACAATGGGCGTCATTCCTATCTCGCACTGATACAGTAAGCCTACACGCATGCGCGGCGGTTGTGCAATATGCAACATCGTTAAGAAATACGCAAGCCAACAGAATTACAGTTGCATTCTTGAGCCAACAAATTTGCCGGCTATGCGAAAACATATCTCAATCAATGCACAATCACGTGATGCACAAAACGTAACTCTATCACGTCTGTCTGAACGAAACAATTTCATCGCCCAAATAAAATGTAGCTTAAGTGTCGCTATTGCACACAATACGAAAGAAAAAAACGGAATTCGAACAAAAATTTCAACATTTTGTTTGAAGTTGCGTGTCTCGTAAATCTATTTTTTTTTTTTTTTAACGTCCAACTATTGTGCACACTTGGGCTAATGCAGACGGTGGGATGATTTGTAGAGTATGAAAATGCCAAGCCCTGGCCGGGAATCGAACCCGGGTCCTCGGGGTGAAAGCCCAGTACGCTATCAATTACGCCACCGAGGCGGCCATTAGTTAGAGAGAAGGAATTGATAAAAAAGTGAGTGAGAGAGAGGGGGGGATTGGAACAAGATCTGTGGAGCACCAGAGAAAAATGGATAACGTTTTAAGATGACGAGAAGGTTAAAAACAATATTAACCTAACGTTTAGCTACAAAATTCTAAAACAACCCAAAATTATCTCGATACCCATTTAGAATTTTCTGAGAATATTCTATTAACGAACGTGAATAGTCATGAATGTTTCTGCTTCAGTCTTTACAGGGATCTTAACAATATCCATAAAATATTCCGTAAATCTAAACAATTTAAATTTTAAATAACGCGGCACAAATTGCCTCGCTGACGTGATAGAAGCGAATTTCCAAAAGTAAAGTTTCCAAAATCATACTCAGCATTACAATCTAAAGCATTTTGAACTTTTCAATAACACTGGAAACACGAAAACGAACCCTGACCGTCGTCAAAATAAATTCATTAATTTCAACGGATTTTGAACTTTTTTTTTAAGGCGAAAAGCACATTGAGGCTATTATCGCCTCCCTAAAATTAAGCGTGAGTGTAAAGTGTTAAAGTCGTAAGTGTAGTGTTGTAAGTGTAAGTGTGTGTTACACTTGTGTACCGCGAGGGACGTCTAAATCCTCTCAATAGGTGCAGCTAGTCTGCACCCCCCTGCAGGGCCGTTGTGTTATATTGGAATACGATTTGAGAAAGTGTCAGACGCGCAAATTATTAATGAACTTTTATACGGTCGCCATTTTGAAACTGTTTTAACGAAACTTCGAATCAAATCGGACTTGACCGTTTCGGAAAATCTAACTTCTCCATCGTAACCAGCGTTAAAATGCGCATAAATTGGCATTATGAATTTTTAAAATTGAGTTGAAATTAAGTATTTCATTTTGACGGCGGTCAGGGTTCATCTTCGTATTTTCAATGGAATTTAAATGGAATAAAATTTCCAAAACGGGGTAAAATATGGATTTTTTTTTTAATTCGCTTCAATCACGTCAGCGAGTCACTGCTATTATTACTTTTTTTTCAGTAAGATATACAAAACGGAAGCACGTAACATAGAATAATAATAATGGCTTCCAAGCGGTTGAAAAAACAAGTCGGAAATAGTTTTACCGAGCGCATGTTTTCACCGCTCTACGGAACGTAAGGACACGCCGCTGTAACAGAATAACAAGTGACTTTAATCTGTGACTTTTATCTGTCCGCGTCACTTCGCATTATAAAGTAACGCCAGGAAAGTGCGAGCGGAGGAAGACATTAATTCCGTTCCCTCGGGAAACACAGCGCCACGTGAGAACGCAGCCGCGTGTAATTATCTGCATTCAGATTTCATTTAATTTCACTCCTTATCCTGCCGATCTGCCGTTACAGTACGCCTGGTAGCTCGACTAACAAGACCGCACGAGCAACTGTTACAACAAAACATTGCGCAAACTTTCTGACAATTTAAAACTATTTTTTTCATGCCAGTTAGACTAATGGAGGGATCAGCGTTAACAGTAAAGGAAAAGCTACGGATAGATCTACGAACCTTAAGGTGCGCAGTTCAGAGACGCAGCAGACTGACCGGTGCTTTAACCACATCGACCACCGAGTCCCCTCAAAGGGAATGTGTGCATTTTATTTTAAGAAGCGTTGAAAAGGTTGCATTTTAATAACGTTTTGCTTAAGTCGAAGAAATAACAAACAAGGTTACTACAACAATAATAACAAACTAATGTTACAACAAAACATTGCGCAAACTTTCTGACAATTTAAAACTATTTTTTTCATGCCAGTTAGACTAACGGAGGGATCAGCGTTAACGGTAAGGGAAAAGCTACGGATAGATTTACGAACCTTAAGGTGCGCAGTTCAGAGACGCAGCAGACTGACCGGTGCTTTAACCACATCGACCACCGAGTCCCCTCAAAGGGAATGTGTGCATTTTATTTTAAGAAGTGTTGAAAAGGTTGCATTTTAATAACGTTTTGCTTAAGTCGAAGAAATAACAAACAAGGTTACTACAACAATAATAACAAACTAATGTTACAACAAAACATTGCGCAAACTTTCTGACAATTTAAAACTATTTTTTTCATGCCAGTTAGACTAATATAGGGATCAGCATTAACAGTAAAGGAAAAGCTACGGATAGATCTACGAACCTTAAGGTGCGCAGTTCAGAGACGCAGCAGACCTGTGCTTTAACCACATCGACCACCGAGTCCCCTCAAAGGGAATGTGTGCATTTTATTTTAAGAAGTGTTGAAAAGGTTGCATTTTAATAACGTTTTGGTTAAGTCGAATTAATAACAAACAAGGTTATTGTATTTATGGTTGGTAGGTACAAGTATCTTTATCGGTGCGTCCGAAGGTCTGTCTATTGAAAACGCGCTATAGCGTCTAAACAGTAAATCGTAAGATTATAAAAATTTCTCAGGTTTGTAAAGTACCCGAGATAAAAATACAGAGATTATAAATACAGTTTTGCTTTTCCACTTGAAATACGTAATAATGACGTGAAAAATCGACCTTGAAGTTCTGATAGATATCTTTATCTGCTTCCAGGTCCACATATTATTAAGCAAGATATGCTATGCGTTGAACCGCATTTGAGAGAAATTGCTCATGTTCAAGATAACCCTGATTAACTTATCCACGAAAAATTTTACGGTAGTGCTCATGAGAATCAAACACTTGGCAGGTCAATTCTAACACTCACGACAGTTCAAAACCTCTTGGACATTTCCCACAATGTAATCGATTGATTTCTGGTATATCTCTTGGAACGATAGTAACTGAGGCAAACCTAAAATCTGGATCATATCTTGAACAACCTATCTCAAATAGACAATATTATCTCAATAGAGTATTATCTCAAATAGACAATATCATGACTTTTTGCGTTCCTATTATTTCTTCTTTTCGAGTTGGAGATAAATTTTTATTAGTCAATAATTCTAAGCCCAAATCTTGATTTTTCATATAGAACTCATAGATGACCATTTCAAGAGTATGCTTTAATATCGTGCTACTTACATTAGTTGCCAGTGATACAGTACCACTAAAAAATTATTCTGATTAAAATGAATATGACAGATGATTCTTGGCGTTTGGTAAAAGTGTAACTAAGGATACAAGTTTTTTAGGTGGTAAAAGTACACCGCAAAGCCCTTGGCGAAAAAGAAATACAAAATCAAGCTCAGGTACTGATTTACAAAACAATTCTCCTTTCTTCTCAACCCACACTTCTCCTGGTTTATTTACCACGATCTCATTTACACCGTCTTATAGAGCAAATGTTCAAAAGGAGTATTTTCTTAACGTCCATACTGTTAGACTAATGAGGACGATGGATCAGTGTTAAAGGTAAGGAAAAGCTACAGGAGTGAAACTGCGGCTAGAACTAAGAACCTTAAGTGAGCAGTTCAAACGCAGCAGACTAACCGGTGCTTTAACCACATCGACCACCGTCTCACCTAAAAAATAAGTAAAACTGACGTCGACTGATCACGACAAACGGAATATCCTCTAGGTATAAATTTTTTTACAAATAAATAGTGCGAAATATTACACAAACTTTTTCAGATTCAAATTAGCCTACATGAACAAATACTGTTCGAAAGGCGTTGAACAAATATTATCGTCGCGGGACGGTAGACACAAGTGATAAATTGAACTAACAATTTTGTGTTAGATGGATTGAGAATGTAGTGTAATTGTATTAATTAATAATTTTCCAACTTATTTATACAGTGTGCATCAACGGGAAACGTATGTATGAGAGAATGCCTGTACCATTAAATGACCTTATGCTCTGCTTTGCAGATGACCAAATAATTATAGCGCTGGATTATGAGGATATCTGGAGACTTGAGGTAAACCTAAACAAAATGGATAACATGTGCATTGACGGGCAGTACAGGAACCTTCTACTGGAACACAACACACAAATCAAAGCGTGTATAAATACAAATATCTGGGAATGACAATTAGAAGTGGACACAGCTGTAAAAGAACGAAACACTTTGGGGAGAAGAGCAATGAAGATACTGAACAGCTTCATGCGGGATCAACAGATATCGAAAATATATTTTTTTTTTACGTCCGACTATTGTGCACACTTGGGCTAATGCAGACGATGGGATGATTTATAGCGTATGAAATGCCAAGCCCTCGCCGGGAATCGAACCCGGGTCCTCGAGGTGAAAGCCTAGTAAGCTACCCACTAGGCCAGCGAGGCGGCCAATAATGTTTATTAGATATCGAAAATAAAAAAACATAAAATATACAATACAATTATAAAAAGTATAATCGCGTAGGCTGTGGAAGCAAAGTATGGCCATTGAAACAAAAAAAAACAAAAAAATGTCTTGAAGATACAGAAAAGAACTATTAGCGAAGAGCTGCAGGTCGGTCGAAATGGGAAAAGATAAAAAAAATTAAGAATCCGTGAAATCGTAGACGTGAAGCACACCATTCTAGACACACATTAAGACAACTTCGATGGTTTGGCCGTGTCCAAAGGATGGACGAAAATCGACTTCCCAAACAGATTCTAAAATGGAAACCACATGGTCGCAGAAAAAAAAGAAGACCGAAGCTTAGTTGGAGAGAAGGAATTGATAAGGAAGAGAAAGGGAATTGGACCAAGATCTACGGAATGATAGAGAAAAATTTATGGTAGGAATCGGAAGACGCCGGAGAACGCTTTAAGCCGAAAATCTAATTTTAAACAAAAAACATTAATGTAAATACCGTACATTAAGGAAGGTAAATGTAACAGTAAAGGCTTATTTCCTTTAATACTATGTTTCCTTTGACTCTAAACAACCTTCCTTTAAAATTTGGTACTACTATATCAAAAGATAAAAATTTCTGTTCAGCGATTGCACGCACACACAAACACACAAATACAATTTGTATATTTGCTATCCTGACTAGAGTTATATATGTAGTCAATTATTTTATTTCAAATTTGCTACACAAATCTGACTTATAAATAGTCATACACGAGGTGTGTTCAGAAAGTAACGAGAATTTTAATTTTTTGAACAAAACATTTATTTATTCTTCTACGTTGATGTTGTCGCCTTCAAAATAGTCCCCATTGGAGATTATGCACTTGTGCCGGCGCTTCTTCCAATCCTCGAAACACTTCTCAAACTCGATCTTTGAGATAGCCTTTAGTTCTTTCAGCGATGCGCTTTTAATGTCATCCACGGCTGTAAAACGACGGCCCTTTAAGGTTCTCTTTATTTTTGGAAATAGGAAAAAGTCACACGGAACCATGTCTGGCAAATATGGAGGCTAGAGCATCGTTTACAGTACTGTTTTTGGCCAAAAATTCATGAACAAGCAATGAAGCTGGTGCATTATTGTGGTGCATTATTGTGGTGCAAAAGCCATGAATTGTTTTTCCACAGATCCGGGCGTTTTATTCGTATTGCTTCACGCAAACGGCGTTGAACTTGTAGGTAGTACTCCTTATTGACCGTTTCACCTGCTGGCAGGAGTTCATGATGCACTATGCCATTAATATCGAAGAACACAGTGAGTATAACCTTCACGTTCGACCGCACTTGTCGAGCCTTTTTAGATCTTGGCGAGCCAGAATGCCTCCACTGGGATGATTAAGCCTTAGTTTCGACGTCATATCCGTAAACCCATGTTTCGTCACCTGTTATAATACGTTTCAGTAATTCTGCATGGTCGTTGACTTCATTTAGTGACTCCTGAGCAACTTCCATTCGCCGCTGTTTTTCTTCAAAATTCAACAATTTTGGAACGAATTTTGTTGCTACGCGTTTCATACACAGAACATTTAAAACAATGTCATGACATGATCCAATCGAAATGCCAACATCATCAGCGACCTCTCATATTGTGATTCGGCGATTGTTCATAACCATTTCTTTCACTTTTTTCACGTTTTCATCGGTTGTTGATGTGCTGGGGCGTCCAGGGCGTTCGTCATCTTCAACGTCTTCACGGCCTTCTTGGAAACGCTTATACCACTCGTAAACTCTTGCTTTACTGATAGCAGACTCACCATAAGCCTTTGTTACACTTTATTCCATTTTTTACGCAAAATTTGAAAAATTCTTTGATCCATTTCTTTTAACAAACGAAAATCACCGAGCTCATAAACACACGTCTAACCTTAGTGGCTGTCACAGACAAAGTGAACAATGAAAACAGCTGAAAGTTTTATCATACTTCAAGGGCATGTATACCAACATAATAAAAAAAATGTTTAACAATCGGACTCTCCAAGCCCGCGAAATTTAAAAATTCTCGTTACTTTCTGAACACACCTCGTATACGACAAAAGCAAAACTATATTAAACGAACGAGTGCGCGTGTTCAGTTCCCGTCAGAACAGTGTTACTATATAAGTACAACTGAAGTTTTTTCTAGACAAAGTGGCCCATCATGCACACGTGTTTTACACTTCGTATCCACGCATTAAGATTGTTGCAGTAGCTCTTCCTTACGAAAATAATACCCGGGTTGAAGTGTTCCACCCTGACATAAGCCACGGTGGTGAGGCGGGTATTTATAGCTGGTAAAGTGTGTGAAGCAACTCGCCTGCACATCTCTCTGGTTTGTTTCCACTTAACCCGTTTGATAACATACTAAATAAGGCGTATATCAGGTTTTTGTCAGGTTATAGACAATTTTACATAGGAAAAAACTAAAAATCGGGGTTTAATATGACTTCGGTTTAATATGAAGATGTACAGGTATAACTCCAGTTGTTATTTTGTGGATAGGCTAAATCTGGATTAACCTAACTTTGTTATGATTTTGTAGTTTTATTTTTTATTTATTTTTTAACGTCCGACTATTGTACACACTTGGGCTAATGCAGACGATGGGATGACTTATAGCGTATGAAAATGCCAAGCCCTGGCCGGGAATCGAACCCGGATCCTCGGATGAAAGCCCAGTACGCTATCAACTATGCCACCGAGGCGGCTTTTTGTGGTTTTATGCTTTCGTATCTGTGTAAGATTATTTCAGTGTTCTCATTTTGTAAATCTTCTACGGTATGGATTAACACACGCAGCTGCCTCGCTAATGTGATAGAAGCTCGTATTTTTTTTTTTTTTTTTTAATAAGAAAATGAACCTAAGTTTGTGGTTAGGTCCTAAGCTCTCTACAAATTTTCATCCACGATGATATGGAATTCTCTCCGCTCCCCTATGTGTCCTGTCAAATGCTAATATGGTGCAAATAGAATGGGCATTGCGGGTTGAGGGAAACGAGAGAACAGACATGATGGCCAAAAGAGGACCTGCTGCTCGACTTGTGGGACCAGAGCCCGTGCGCGGGATTAGCCATGGAACTACAAAAGATGCAGTAAGAAAATGGGCTAAGGATGGAATACACATCAAACGATGGAGGCCGTTTACTGGTCAATGATTAGAGAAACGTCTTCTCTCTGGACCAGAACCTGCACTGACAAGGCCACTTGTTCAGTTTAACGGGTTACTGCAACAGCACCATGATCACCGAATACGGTCACATCCGGAGTCATTTACGTAAGGTGGGATTGTTACATATCTTGCCTGAGTGTGATCTGTTCGTGCGGTGAGCTGAAACTGTAGCACACATACTCCTCGAGTGCAAGGTCCTGGAGGCCAAAAGAAGAAGCAGCACACATACTCCTCGAGTGCAAGGTCCTGGAGGCCAAAAGAAGAAGCAGCACACATACTCCTCGAGTGCAAGGTCCTGAAGGCCAAAAGATGAAGCAGCACACATACTCCTCGAGTGCAAGGTCCTGGAGGCCAAAAGAAGAAGCAGCACACATACTCCTCGAGTGCAAGGTCCTGGAGGCCAAAAGAAGAAGCAGCACACATACTCCTCGTTTGCAAGGTCCTGGAGGCCAAAAGAAGAAGCAGCACACATACTCCTCGTTTGCAAGGTCCTGGAGGCCAAAAGAAGAAGCAGCACACATACTCCTCGAATGCAAGGTCCTGGAGGCCAAAAGAAGAAGCAGTGCACATACTCCTCGAGTGCAAGGTCCTGGAGGCCAAAAGAAGAAGAAGCACACATACTCCTCGAGTGCAAGGTCCTGGAGGCCAAAAGAAGAAGCAGCACACATACTCCTCGTTTGCAAGGTCCTGGAGGCCAAAAGAAGAAGCAGCACACATACTCCTCGTTTGCAAGGTCCAGGAGGCCAAAAGAAGCAGCACACATACTCCTCGTTTCAAGGTCGTGGAGGCCAAAAGAAGAAGTAGCACACATACTCCTCGTTTGCAAGGTTCTGGAGGCCAAAAGAAGAAGCAGCACACACACTCCTCGTTTGCAAGGTCCAGGAGGCCAAAAGAAGAAGCAGCACACATACTCCTCGAGTGCAAGGTCCTGGAGGCCAAAAGAAGAAGCAGCACACATACTCCTCGTTTGCAAGGTCCTGGAGGCCAAAAGAAGAAGCAGCACACATACTCCTCGAGTGCAAGGTCCTGGAGGCCAAAAGAAGAAGCAGTACACACATACTCCTCGAGTGCAAGGTCCTGGAGGCCAAAAGAAGAAGCAGCACACTCCTCGTTTGCAAGGTCCTGGAGGCCAAAAGAAGAAGCAGCACATATTCCTGGAGTTTTTCTTGTTACTTTAAAGCGAAAAGCACATTGAGGCTATTATCGCCACCCTAAATGTAAGTGTGACTGTAAAGTGTTAGGTGTATAAAGTCCGTGTAAAGACTCGGGTAAGAAGTCTAAATCCCCTCAATGGGTGCAGCTAGTCCGCACCCCCCTGCGGGGATATTCCTGAAGTACAAGGTCCTGGAGGCCAAAAGAAGGAGCAGCACACATACTCCTCGAGTGCAACTTACTGAAGGTCAAAAGAAGGAGACTCTTTGGAACTCAGCAACCAGATAAGGAGTATCACAAGAATACCTTGTACAAGATTTTGGAGTTCGTCAATGGCACTCGAGTCGGTTTACGGTGAAGTTGAAGAAGAATTCAAAAAGCTTACAGCTGACATGTCGGAGGGCAACAGAACCTCAGCAGTACCCTAGAAGAACTGGTGACTTCCCATAGTTCGAGCTCTGCTTGTAGCTAAAAGGTGATGAGGTGGGTTTCCTCACAACCATAAGCGTAAAACCATTCACTGGTGTTGCTGATGTGGTATTTCACTTGGTACTCAAATAAAACAATAATAACACTTACAAAATGTATACTTTATTCATTCTGCAAACATCAAAATATTACATTTTACAAAAAGTTTCTTTAGAATTTCCATTTAGAATATGAATACCAACTCCTATCTGTTACATCACTAACTGTTATTTCCCATAACTGCTACTTATCACCATTACTTAATATATAACACCTACACACAGTATTACTTATTGAACTACACATAATAACAGCCACATATGAAAGAGAAAATGTCCTTAAATCTTACATCAAACAAAAAAAAAGTATGAACAAAAAACTTAATTAGAGTCTACAAAATAAAACAAATATACGTCATTATTAATTAGTAATCAGACGTTTGTCATTATTTGGGTAACCTGTAAACAATTATTTAGAATATATTTGCTTAAACTCTAGTTCTCAAGTACATAGACCTATGTTCAAAAAATAATAGTAGTGACACATTCTAGTAAAATAATTACCTTATCTTAACCATTTTTAAAATTCTGGTTACATCATCATAATCAGGATGGCATTTTAAATAAATTAAATTGAAACTACGAACCCTGACCGCCGTCAAATTCAATTTAATTTCAATGGATTTTGAAAATTCGAATTGTTAATTTATGTTGTTTTAAACGCTGATTATGGCGATAAAATCAGATGTTAATGAATTTTTAAAGATTTTCACCGCCATTTTGAAACTGTTGAACGATTGTTACTGGTTAACGAACGTGTCAAAGTTACGAGTATTATCAACACTGATTTTCGCCCCAAATTTGCATCAAATCGGACCAAAATTGCGAACGTGATAGTGCTAAAACACACGATACACAATACGACAATTTTTAACGAAGTGATCGGCGCTCAAGGTCACGGGTCTGGGTCTTACCATGACGGCTGCTTCCAGTTTCCCCCATAGTTTTCAAATTTAATTTCCCTAAAAATTAAAAACAGCCGAATATAAATTATGGCGCGAAAATCATAAATTGAATCGCAAAAATAATAAACCGGGGGAATAACGGAAAAATAATTGAAAGGACAACCGTATCGGCCAAACCATCAGAAATAAAGCATTTTAAATAATTTTAACTAAACAAACTGAAAATAAGCACTTTTTTTTAAAAAAGATAACGGTTAAAAAAGTGGGCGTTCCCACTAGAGCCCAAGCAAGGGATTTGGTAGAGGGGGAACAAGAATTTTTCTCCTTCACTCGATGTTTACTTCTGGCCTATCCACATCTACCACTTGGTACAATATTTGACAGCTATTGTATAACTGATCTCATATAACAGGCCAACAGAAACGACACATCTTTACCGCGCTGTCACGATAGAGTGAGACAGTAAATATTTCCCTCTCTATCTACTTTCTCCATCTCCCTTCCCCTCTCTCTTTCTCTTAAATTTTAATTTTTTTGTGATAATTACACTGTTTTTTTGTTTCATTTAAAAATTCAATATTACTTTTTTCTTTTTTTAAAAATTACTTTGGTAATTTGCATCTAAGTGTACTTACTGATTTAAGTGTTTAAGTGATAATTACTTTTTAGTGTTTAAGTGATTTTTTTTAAATGACAAATGATAATTTAGGTGTAATTACACTGCATTTAAGTGTACTTACTGATTTAAGTGTTTAAGTGATAATTACTTTTTTAGTGTTTAAACGAATTTTTTTAAATTACACTGATAATTTAAATGTAATTACACTGTATTTAAGTGTACTTACTGATTTAAGTGTTTATGTGATAATTACTTTTTAGTGTTTAAGCGATTTTTTTAAAATAACAATGATAATTTAAGTGTAATTACACTGCATTTAAGTGTAGTTACTGATTTAAGTGATTATGTGATTATTACTTTTTAGTGTTTAAGCGATTTTTTTAAAATGACAATAATAATTTAAGTGTAATTACACTGCATTTAAGTGTACTTACTGATTTAAGTGTTTAAGTGATAATTACTTTTTTAGTTTTTAAATGTTTTTTTAAATATACTGATAATTTAAGTGTAATTACACTGCATTTAAGTGTTCAAGTGATAATTATACTGTTTTTTTGTTTCATTTAAAAATATTAACATTATTTTCTTGTTCTTTTTTAAAAAGTTTTCGTTAGATTACG
Source organism: Callitettix versicolor (assembly GCA_022606455.1). NCBI lineage: Eukaryota > Metazoa > Arthropoda > Insecta > Hemiptera > Cercopidae > Callitettix > Callitettix versicolor. Next base: position 105,169,010 of record CM040186.1, on the reverse strand, counting down.
ATATGCTGTATTTTTAAATATGAACTACAGTTATCGAACTGTAAATTTGGATTATTTGTTTTGTTATTTAATTTATAAGTGTATTAGGACCTGATGGTCCTAATTTCGCCGCAAGTAAAGGCATTCATTCACTCTCACTCTCTCAACGAACGTTCTTAAAGTGCAAAGTTTGTGTTGGCCAGTAAGTCAGTCCGGCGTTCTCTTGTTTTCAGTTTTTGTATTTCATTGAACACAGAAGTATGCACTTGAGAACAGAAGCGTATATTATGTTAAAAAAACAGCGAAAGATCGAATATTAAAATGAATATCCCATAATTAAGTAAAATAACGTTTAAAATATTACGTTATTTGTTATTTCTAATGGTAAACAGATGGCACGACGTCGGGAAGTTAGAAGAACCAGTTACTACCAGAACAGTTAAGACTCAATACATGCAACACGTACACATAAAATACACATTAACACATACAGACTAACGAAAATGTACAATTTTTCAAATACGATTTTCAATATCGCTCTCTCGATCACATGACTATAATGATACTCCGAAAACGAACGAACAAAAAAATAACACTAAAAAACTAATTTTTTAGACAGGCTTCAATATTCAATAAAACATTAGTAACTGATAAGGTAAAACAAATATTTCAACAATTACGATGCGACATCAGTTGCATTAAAGAAAGTTAATGCACTGTTAATTAAACCAACGCTCCCATACATGCTCACACTGGTACAATGTCTAGCTTCAACAAAATTGTAACAATATCTAACGTAATAACGCAACAAAGGATCGCATAATATGCATTATACGAATATGCAAAACAAAAACTTATAGTTCTTATAAAAAAATATACAATGTACAAACCCTATTAAAAATAACTTCAATATAATCTCAATAAAAAACAACTAAATTTATCAATCAAAAATGAAAATGATTACAATAAAACTAACAGGTAAATAACCAATTGTGTGAACAAGAAATTAAAAACATATTTCATAAAATATGCCCACATGTGAACTACATATATCACAACAAACACAGCCTATATACGTAATACGAACCTCCTTAAGACCTCTATAAGACGTAAGACGAACCTTATAACGAACCTCTATAAGACTAGCAATTTAAACAGAACTCAATAACTTTTCGACTTTATATATTTTTCAATGTTAATTATTATAGTAAAAAATATATACCAATTAGCTTTTCAAGAACCGCATCGATAAAATGGACGCTACCATTTCGAAACTCGATGGCCTCTTCCATCAGCCCCGCCCATATTATTGACCCATTACAAACCCTGTTGGATTACCCTGATATCCGACATTTTGAAAACGATTCACTCACACTGTTAAAATCAATAACTCACGCGCCAACCATTAGCAGAGCAGAGACCGCTTAATGTCTACCGAAAAAATTCTAAAAATTTTATTTTACTAATAATTGACAGTTTTTAATATCGCATTATAAAAATAATCGTATAAAGGACGTAAAAACTTAGATAATGAAGCTCGCTAAAATTTTACAGCATTATATTCAATAAAAAATTTCTGTTGAACCAAAAATTAAAAATCATGTATCATGTTTTCTCTTCCTTTTTTTAATTTTAATTACGACAATTTGCTCGTAAACACGACAAATTAACAAAATATTTAAAAACAACCTGGAACTCAAATCAGCTGTCGAATGAAATCAGCTGATTTTTACGAATTAATACGAAAAAACTGATCTTTTAATGCGACTACCAAAATTAAATTAACGATTCATTTCATACACTTAAATCGGTCAAACTTCTTCGCAGTTTCCGTAGTGTAGTTGGTACGGCTCGATGCCGGACGGAAACAGTATGTTTTTATTATAATTAATTTAATATGAGCGCAAAATACACTTATACATCTACACGCAAACATGTTCCCCGCATCACGCGTCCCGCAACATCACAAACGGCCCGAAAACATGATACATGTTAAAAATAACTTTTCAAACACACTTTTTGATTATGTAAAGATTGAGTTATTTTATAAATTAGTTGGAGTTGATCTTACATTTGAGCTTAAACAATTAAACAGCTGATCTGAGAGTTGAGAGATCTACGTGTCATTCAGCTCAATTTGCAGCAGATTAGATCTCTCGCATCGTCCTCTTCGGTCCGTTCGCAGCCAGCTCTTTGACAAAAGCGGAAAAGTCGTGGCCGATTATCCACTGAAGCTTATTCACTCCGTCCTCTCTGCCGACCATCAACCAGTCATTCTCCCAAGTGAAGTGTCTACCGGCCACGATTAGATGATCGTACACCAGCGACACGTAGAAGTACCTGGCCACTCTTTTAATCTCCCGCCGCAGCGCTTTCAGGTAAGCTCGTTTGCGCCTCACATTCCAGCTGTAATCGCGGTGTACTTGGAACCCGGTGCCGTGCAGCTTCTTTGCATTTACCATGATGTACTCCAAGTCGCTGTCATCGGGGATGTGCGCTACCAAAGTTTTGCCGTCCTTCTTGCGCACGGCCCGGTTCACCCACAGGTGTTCGCTACAACCGAACATGGACACGCAGAACTGTTTCACGATGTCCTTATAATCGGCCGTGGTCCGACGGCCGTCCAGCGATAATCCTCTTAAAATCAAGTTATTTCTCCTCGATCTGTTCTCTAGATCGTCTAATTTGCTCAATATTCTTCCTTCGTGTATCTTGAGCTCGTTTATCTGTTCCTTAAGCGATCTGTTTTCCTCCGACAGATCTTTCAAATCGCTCGACAAACCGTACAGATCATCTTTGGTCGTCATGTTGGACAACTTCTTGTCCAACAAACCGCTTAATCCGTCCAACAGCTGACCGTGAGTTAGGTTGCCCACGCGTTTGTTTTCCATTTTCCGCATTTTCCGCTCGAGATTAACTTGCCAGGCAGATCTTTCCATTCACAACGTTATCACAAAGTTCACAGCCGACGCGGAAGAACGTTAATACGATGCACGTCACTTCACTTAAGCACTTAAAGACTTGCAATATCACAACAAACAAAGAACAATCGACACCGCTCCAGTCAGACGTGCGTGCGACCAATGACGCAGACCCAATCTGTTCGTACAACCAGCTCAAATTCTATTTCGATTTTCTAGGTGAGTGGGGGAAAGGGATGCAACACATCGATGCAACATCCCTTACCTAGTTACAGTCAGCTGGGTTTCGTTTACGTCACCATGGCAACTGCATTGATTATTCGCTCTTTCGCCCACCCACCACCCCGTCCCGAGCACAATACGTTTTGTTGTGGTACAGTCCATTTTTCCAAAACGATTTGGAATAACTAAGTTCAGTTTTCCTTAAGCGAAGCTTTTAATGTTTGAAAGTGAATAGGAAAAAAAGTGTCCCGAACGGAAGAATGTAACGGAAATATGAAACGAAGCGAACAAACGAATTTAGTCTCTCTACTTATGTCTTTATTTTTCTTTCTCCTTTTCGATAACAGTACACGCGTATTATAAGAAAACGTTGTGTTGCTTTGGTTTCGGTATTTTTCCTTAGTTGAAGAACACGTGCACGTTGTCAACGTTTATAATACATTCGAAATTAATACAAACGTTTATAATAATTGTTGTTTGCTAGTTTTTAACAACATAACCTGAAACTTATTATAACCTATCAGCTGTTCAATGAAATCAGCTGATCGTTACGAATTAATACAAAACCGCTGATCTTTTACTATAACTACAGTAAATAATGTCTAAGCTAGGTTTACGTATTTATTTTTATTATGGTTCAGGAAACTAAATTAGTGTAACACAATTCACAATTTATTTTCAACCAATTGACATGAAATAAAACTTTTTATGGATAATTCAAGTAGCGATAGTGAGGATTCAAGTTATATACAGTACGACCTAAGAAATTACAAGATATCGCTTCACTTTGACAAGTTTTGGGGTTCAGTCGAATTTATTGCAATATTAATGGACAAATTTCCTTAGTTTTGTATGTAAGGTCAATGGAATTGCCTACCAAATCACCGGGCACGATTGTCTTCGATTTGTTTGTGCGATCAATCGAACAGTTTGCAAGATCAACGGGCACGGTTCTATTTGTTTTGTTAGTGTGAGTCAATCCGATTGCCTGCAATATCACCGGAAAAATTCCCTAACTTGTGCTTGTAGAGGTCAATAGAATTGTCAACCACCGTAGCATCAGACACGATTCCCTTGGACCTGTTTGTAGGATCAACCGAAATGATTACAATATCATCATAAAAATGTTTTTGGTTTTGTTTATGGAGTCAATAAATGTCTAACATACCATCGGAAACGATTTCCTTTGATTTGTTTGTGGAGTCAATCGAAATGATTACAAAATTACCATAAAAATGTTAATGGTTTTGTTTATGGAGTCATAATAGAATGGTCTAACATACCATCGGAAACGATTTCCTTATATTTGTTTGTAGAGTCAATCAATAGTCTCTCCAAGAATTGGTTGTGAATATCTAAGATATGTTCGATGGTGTGGTCAATCGAATTCATTGCAATATCATCCTAAAAGTTCTTAGTTTTGTTTATGGAGTCAATAAAATGGTCTAACATACCATCGGAAACGATTTCCTTAGGTTTGTTTGTGGAGTCAATCGAATAGTCTCTCCAAGAATCGGTTGTGATTATCTAGGATATGTTCGATGGTGTGGTCAATCGAATTCATTACAATATCATCCTAAAAGTTCTTAGTTTTGTTTGTGGGATCAATAGGGCCAACTATACCGTAGGGTACGATTCCCTTGGATTTGTTTGTAGGATCAGTCGAAATGATTGCAATATCATCCTAAAAGTTCTTAGTTTTGTTTGTGGGATCAATAGGGCCAACTACACCGTAGGGTACGATTCCCTTGGATTTGTTTGTAGGATCAGTCGAAATGATTGCAATATCATCCTAAAAGTTCTTAGTTTTGTTTGTGGGATCAATAGGGCCAACCACACCGTAGGGTACGATTCCCTTGGATTTGTTTGTAGGATCAGTCGAAATGATTGCAATATAACTGAACAAATTTCCTTAGTTTTGTTTGTGGGATCAATAGGGCCAAGTACACCGTAGGGTACGATTCCCTTGGATTTGTTTGTAGGATCAGTCGAAATGATTGCAATATAACTGAACAAATTTCCTTAGTTTTGTTTGTAGAGTCAATAGGGCCAACTACACCGTAGGGTACGATTCCCTTGGATTTGTTTGTAGGATCAGTCGAAATGATTGTAATATAACTGAACAAATTTCCTTAGTTTTGTTTGTAGGGTCAAAGCATACAATGGCCTACCTAATAACCGTACACGACTTTCTTATATTTGTTTGCGAGATCAATATAGTTGTTTACAAGATAATCGGACACGGTTCTATTTGTTTTGTTGGTGTGGGTCAATCATACTGATTGCAATTTTGAATAAAATTAGCAAAATTTCAATTTTTTTCCCGCCGAGGCGCGACATTAATTATTTAATACACTTTTTGAAAACAAAGAAACAAGTCAGATAAAAATTTGAGACATAAAAACAACAAACAAAACAATAACAATATAAAATACAATAACTTGTAAAAAGACTAATAATAAAATAAATTTTTTAGCCTATATCAAGTTTGAATCAAATTATCTCTAAATTACGAAATTTTTTTCTCCCGGCGAAAAACCATTAAGGTTATCATCTCCGAGGCGTGACATTAATTATTTAAGACATTATATTATTATTTTTTTTGTGTGTTTAACGTCCGACTATTGTGCACATTTGAGCTAATGCAGACGATGGAATGATTTATAGCGTATGAAAACGCCAAGCCCTGGCCGGGAATCGAACCCGGGTCCTCGGGGTGAAAGCCTAGTACGCTACCAACTAGGCCACCGAGGCGGCTGATGTTTTAAGACATTATAAAAACAACAAACAAAACAATAACAATACAAAATACAATAACAACTATAAATAGATAGTTTCTTAAAACTAGTTAATAATAATATAAATCTTAAAACAACATACACACAAAGTTATTGCAGGCTGTAAATTGACCATACAACAATAACAAGATAAATAAAAGAAATATTAACGTTCCTAAAACTAATTAACAAAATAAAAACAACTTAAAAATAAATTAATAAACAGCAAATATAAACAAACTTTTAAGGGCTGTAAAGGGGTCCTACAACAAGCAATAACAAATATATAAATTAAATTTTATTTAAAAATTCAGACGAAGAAGAAAGTCTAGGACCCGGTCAACGGCCGAGGCACTATCTCCCAAAATCGTTTGCAAACAGTTGCTCAGACCACACATAACGCAAAATTTCAAACTCTAGTGCTGAAATATACATAGGCTGTACTGTATATACACGTATTATACAAAACGTTAACGACCCCTTCAGAAAGTGATTTAAGGTGAGGATCAATGCTCATTTCATGGTGACCTCTCCAATGACTTATTTTCCAAAGGAAATCCGCCAAAAAAGGAAAACTACCTACGATATACAATGTCAGCCAGTATATCTGAAGTAGAGAAAGACGAAAGGCTGTCGACGTTTTGTAGACGTCTCGAAGGCAAAGAACTGGGTCGTGACGTCACGCCGGAAGCTGTGGGACTGTTGACAGAGGAAAGCTTTCAGCACGCTTCCGTTACTGTGCACCAATATTGACTCCTTTCGTAAACATTAACGCTACGTTCTGTGGTACGAGATGTATCGCCTTATACAGATACTTCTGGCGATCTTGTATAAGGAAATCACCCCTTAGATTGGAGCCATTAAGTGGTAAAAGAGTACGAAACAAACGGCAGGAAGGGCAGTCGCTTTATTCGCGCAATTCAAAAGTAAATTTTAACCAGGGGCCTCGAGCGAAATTTCACACAATGAAAGTCTTCAGTAAACACAGCCTTTTGAATAAGAGTGGTTGTTGGGATGAGGGCGGTAGTTGGAAGGAAGGGAAAACATGTTTAAAAAATAAACAGAAAAACGAACGGTTTGAAATAATAATCACAAATTTATGAGTCATTGTAGTATGTACATTTCAATACAGATAATTGTGTTTAATCAATTTTTACAGGGCATTACAATACCACGTTGTAAACGATATTTAATGAAAGAATATAATCTTTTTGTACGTTTTGTATTTCATTTTCTTAAATCAATACAAACATGTTAGTTCATTTAGTTACCCTTTAAAAGGCTACATACAATTGTCCGTGAGTAAAGACGGCATTTGGTAAATACAATCCTGCTCTTTGAAGTATTTGTCCCTGCGACTTATTTATTGTGATAGCAAACGCAATTTTAACCGGTAACTGTCTTCTAGTCAATTAAAAAGGCATGTTTGATAACCACAAACTGTACTTTGACATTTTAATTGTATTTCGTATTTTATGATATCAGTATTAACAATAGATAAATGCACGATGGAAGGAGAAATCACAAATATATTTGTGTGGAAACAATGTCAAAACATGTGTTTGGTATTCGAAATGTTTGTCCCGGCTTGTACGACGGGCAGGGTTAGGGGACTGTCAGTAGGGCCACGTAACCTGTAAGTTCAATGACTTTTAAGTAAATATTGAAATAGTTCTAAGCACGTTATTAAAAAAGTGGCATTTGTAATGAGATTGTCTACTTGTGATTAATAAGTTAGCTTCGTAAAATATACAGAATATTGTCTGATTTGTGATGCCGCGCATGCGCATGCGTACCAGAGGGCAAGTGAGAAATTTCTCACTATGAAAGTCTTCAGTAAACACAGCCTTTTGAATAAGAGTAGTCGTTGGGGTGAGGATGGTAGTTGGAAGGAAGAGAAAACATGTTTAAAAAATAAATCGAAAAGCGATCGGTTTGAAATAATAATCACAAATTTATGAGTCATTGTAGTATATACATTTCAATACAGATAATTGTGTTTAATAGCAATTTTTACAGGGCATTACAATACCTCGTTGTAAACGATATTTGATGTAAGAATGCAATCTTTTTGTACTTTTTGTATTTCATTTTCTTTAATGGATACAAACATGTTAGTTTATTTGATTACCCTTGAAAAGGCTACACTCAGTTGTCCGTGAGCAATGATGGCATTTGGTAAATACAATCAAGCTCTTCGAAATCACAAATATATTTGTGTAAAAACAATGTCCAAAACGTGTTTGGTATTCGAGATGTTTGTCCCGGCTTGTACGACGGGCAGGAATAGAGGACTGCCAGCGTTACAAACAGCGCAAATCAGAATTTTGAATTTTCAAAATTCATTGATTAAGAAAATGTTTTGACGGCGGTCTGGGTTCCTTTTATGTTTAATTTGAATGTTTAAAATGCTAATATATGCAGATTTTAATGCTGATTATGATAGCCAAATTAAAACTTCAAAAAGGATAGTGTAAATAAAAATAATTTTGAAATTTCGCTTCTATCACGTCAGCAAGACAGCTGCGTGCCGCAGTTATTCATAGTTCTGCTAAAAACGTTCCGACACCCGTGTTCCCGTTCCACTGCCTATTTTATTGATTCACCTTTCACTTTATCGCTTATCGATTATTTTCAACTGCATCCGGTTCCTGTGATACGAAATCCAGTAGGCAATGTCTGTGTCACTCGTATTGTAATGACGTGATATGCCGAACATGATAACACCTAACGAACTGATAAGGCATAAAACGGGCGTGGCTGTACTGCACAGCAAATTTGTTTATCTTTACGATTACCCGTAGATTTGACCAATTAAATTTGGAATAGTACGTGAATTTTAAGGTCACTGACTTTAACTGTGCCTGAAAAATTCGACTTTTAAACTTACATTTTGTGGGTTTTTTGTGTGTTTAACGGCCGACTATTGTGCACACTTGGGCTAATGCAGACGATGGGATGATTTATAGCGTATGAAAATGCCAAGCCCTGGCCGGGAATCGAACCCGGGCACTCGGGGTGGAAGCAATAAAGGTTAAACAGGTTAGATAACTTCCCCATTGCACGTAAAACTAGGGTTGCCAAATAGTAAAAAAGTCAATAACTTCTACCGTTTTTCCATGTACTCGTTTTGCCCAAAGTGGATAGCGTACTCGGCTTTCACCCCGAGGACCCGGGTTCGATTCCCGGCGAGGGCTTGGCATTTTCATACGCTATAAATCATGCCATCGTCTGCGTTAGCCCAAGTGTGCACAATAGTCGGACGTTAAAAAAAAAAAAAAAAACTGCGATATACATCTTTATACAGAAGATTATTTGTCCTGAGCCGGCTTTAGGGTCTCTGTTCTTAGCCAGGTCTTCTGTTAATAGGTGGATTAATAAACAACACCAGGCAAGATGGCATTCCCACAGTGAGCGTCTCAAGAACGGGGAGGGCTTAAAGGGGCAGCAGACGCCGTGGGCAGAACACAACTCATGAAAATCATGGGCTAATTACTGGGCTCTGTGGTTTGAGGGTGCAATATGAACAGGATAGGTATGTACCATGGTGAAATCGTGTGTAGAGACTGCAGGACACATAATCTTTATTTGTGAAACTCTTGCTGGTAGGAGACTAGGGGTTCTTGGTTTCCAGGACCCTAGGGACCATCAGCAGGATGAGCTAGTCAGTGGATTGTTGGAATTTACTGAGGGCACCAATCTTCTAAACTAGTACTGAAGAGGTTTAGTTGCACAATAGGTCTGTTGATCGCAATGCTTGGGGTTGTATTATCGCTTCCTCTAGTTTGAATCTATAGTGATCCATAGTGATCTTTAGCTTGAATCTATAGTGAACGGTAACATCGTTTACAAGTAAGAGGCTCGTTATGGACAGACAAACGGTGTCCTACAGACTCTAAGAGAAAGGAAATCGTTAATCGGACTGGTCTTAGCTTTAAAATGAGGAGTCGATCTTACATCTACCACAAAAATATAGTGGACGAAATGGCTTTAATTTCGAAATTAGGCTTACCAAAGGCTGACAAATATAAACGAACTTTTCCGGATTTATTTCCTCGTGAAGGCGGAAACGATCTGATAGAACGGTCACACTGTCAGGAAGATGAAGTTGGACATCGCAGTTTATTTATAGGTTATGTACTGTAACAATTAATGCCATTTTTATGTCCGACATTAAAAGCAATGGCTGCTACGGCCGTTTAACTAGCCATAAAACAAGTCTTTACAGGCATGTGTTAACTACAGAGCGATTATCAACTTTCTTGGTTTCTAAACAGTCGCAGCGATTTAGAAACATTTTCCTAAACTTCCTCTAAATCCGCTTCCTCATATAGTTCCACTTCCGGTAAACAATACTGCTCACGAATCAAATCAGATTGAGTTGTCTTTAAATAACGTGATATTAAACTTTTTTGGTGTTTAACGTCCGACTATTGTGCACACTTGGGCTAATGCAAACGATGGGACGATTTATAGCGTATGAAAATGCCAAGCCCTGGCTGTGAATCGAACCCGGGTCCTCGCGGTGAAAGCCCAGTACGCTATCAACTAGGCCACCGAGGCGTGATTTTAAACGAGTATCCATTGGGAAAATGAACTATTGGAGCGGCCATCATGGTAAAGACCGGACCCGGGACCTTTTGTGGGGTCGTTAAAATGGTGTGTGTGTGTGTGTGTGTGCGCGCGCGCGCGATCTCCAACTTTGCACAAAAATCGATTTCTTTAATAACTTGGACAAAGTCGTTAACCAGCGAAATTCTTTCAACAGTTTCAAAATGGCGACCGTTTTAAATTTTTAAAATTCGTAACGTTTTTGTCGTAATCCCTTTTTGAAAATCCGGTTTCACAATCGTAATCAGCGTTCAGACAGCATAAATCAGCATTTTGAATTTCCGAAACACGTTGATTTTAAGAAATTCTTTGACGGCGAACAGGCTTCGTATATTAATTTTCAATTCAATCTGAAAGTTTAAAACCGTTATACAGATTTTCATGCTGAATTTGCTTCTATCACGTCAGTGAGACAGCTGTGTGAGACTTTTATTATTATTATTATGAACCGTACGTATGATTTAGAGATGAATGAAAAGAACTATTTTTTTCAGCATTCGGAACTGTTCTCTGGAAGGACAACTTTGATCTGAGATGTTTTTCCAAACACAACTCCAGTACGTTTCAAAATATTAAAAAATACATTTTGAATATAAAATACAAAAATAAAAAAATACATGCACAATATTGATTGTAATGTACAAAATTCGAAATAAAAACTACTTTCATTTTGTAAAAAAATATAATGAATCTGACAATTTTGTGAGGAAAAAAAACGATCAAAACAAATTATTATTCATAACCGCTAAACAATTGGTAACAGCCGATGTCGTAACCGGTTGGATGACGTATCATGCTTCCGTTTCTTCATTAAAGTCGATGATTTCTACGTTGTATCATTTCCGGTTAATCGTTAAGTAATTGTTGTATTACAAGTGGGGTGACTTCCCCAAAGCGAGAAGATCCGTGAGGTCAGAAAATTGCCATTTCGGGTGATGGGCTTATTGATCACGTGTTATACGTAGCGGGCTTATTCTCTTGTGATAACCACCTTTAATTTTAGGGCACATAATTTTAAAATTTACACTTCCTTTACAATGTTCAACTTTGCGATTTAAAATAATTGTGGAAACACTTTCTACGTTCAATTCCCCCCCCCAAATCAATTTAGGAGTGAAGAAAACCCGTAAAATCACCGTGATTTAACAAAATAGGTTCAAAATGTTTTGCTTACATAATGATATGACTATATGTGAAAATAACAATCGTGTTTAGTAAATTGAAATTAAGCAATCGTTTGCACAGTTCGCAACATCCAGCCGCCACGAATCATAGCGGCACTAGCACAAAACACCGTCCTTCCTCTTTAAAAAATTTCAATTGAATTATTTAAGTTTCAAATAACTTCGACAGAAACTTTTTTTCCAATTAGGCGCTATTCCCTGATTACAAGCGGCAAGACCGTTTTCACGTGAAAACTCAGGATGACGGGCAGAATTTCCCGACCACCCTGTATACGCGCAGGGCACCTACATAGAAAGCCTAGTTGGTAACGCCGCTGGTACAGGTTGCCTCACACTGAGCGTGTATTTATCGATTCTGCCCAAACCGTCCTACCCACTAAATACACTTTCGACTTATTTGCATTGGACGCCGATTTCAGGTAATTACATACATCACAAAACTAATGGCTCCAATGCCAAGCCGGAGGCTGGGTGGTGCAATGCAGGCGTTGAGCTGGATTTTAATTTAATATCAATGCTCATGCCTGAGAAACTTTACACGTGTACTGGACGAAATACACGTCAGGAACATTTGATTCAATTAATAAAACCGACAGAAATAATTAACAGCTGATTTGATTCCATCAAAAATGTCAACAATAATAAGCTGCTGATTTAATTAAATCAATAATGCTCCTAATAACAATAATAAAAAGATGATTTGATCCAATCAGCAACGCTTATACAGTACTAGTAAAAAAAACTGATTTGATTCCATTAAGAATGTTCATAACAACAATAATAATAATTGCGGCAAGCAGCTGTCTCGCTGACGTGATAGAAACGAATTTTCAAAAGTATCTTTCTTTAAATCTCTGTGTTCATCTATACTCTCTTTCTCTCTCTCTCTCTCTCTCTCTCTCTCTCTCTCTCTCTCTCTCTCTCTCTCTCTCTCTCTCTCTCTCTCTCTATCTCTCTATCTCTCTCTATCTATCTATCTCTATCTATCTATCTCTCTCTATCTATCTATCTATCTATCTATCTATCTATCTATCTATCTATCTATCTATCTATCTATCTATCTATCTATCTATATCTATCTATCTATCTATCTATCTATCTATCTTTTATCTCTGTCCGATATATATATATATATATATATATATATATATATATATATATATATATATATATTGGTGATTTAACGTCCGACTATTGTGTACACTTGGGCTAATGCAGACGATGGGATGATTTATAGCGTATGAAAATGCCAAGCCCTGGCCGGGTCCTCAGGGTGAAAGCCCAGTACCCTATCAACTAGGCCACCGAGACGGCTAAATATATATATATATATATATATATATATATATATATATATATATATATCTAATCCTTTAAATAATTAGAATTATGACCTATTTTTCCGTCTAGTGGTCTATTAACTCATCTCGTAAAGGCTACCGCTGTTTCGAAACCTATTTCATCTTCAGGCCGCAATACCAAATGTAAAATCCCTCTGTCGAGGTCGTCACAAAGTTAAACAACACATTGAAAACACTAAACCCGATTGAACGATTGAAATACACACGATAAAATTTGGTTTGGCCAAACGGTACGTGCAACTCGTGTCGTTACATTCCGAACTGAAGTTATTTTTCTTTATCTTACCCTTGTGATTTCACCGTCACAATCAGCGTAAAACCTGCATATATTAGCATTTTAAACTTCCAAATTACATTGAAAATATACGAAAACAAACCCTGACCGCCGTCAAAAAAAACTGCTTAATTTTAACGGATTTTGAAAATTCAAAACACCAATGCAGTTTTTAACGCTGACCACTCTGGCGAAATCGGTATTCCAAAAAAGACATTTCAGACAAAACGTTAAGAATTTTTAAAGATTTGAAACGGTCGCCATTTTGAAACTGATTTACGAATTTTGCTGGTTAACAAACTTGTCCAAGCGTTAATCGATTTTCTTGCCAATTTTCAATCAAATCGGACCAAAATTGCGAACGTGACTTAGAGGTAATGATCGGTGCCCATTTCAAGGTCCCGGGTCCGGGTCATACCATGATAGCTCATTTTCCTACGGAAATTCGGTAATAAACAGCTATTTTGATTCATTCATTCAATAAATAACGTGGACAATAATAATGAACAACAGATTTGATTCAGACATCAACGCTGATACAACGTTAACGCTGGTTTGATTCAATCAATAATGTTGATTCAATCAATTCAAGGGCATTATCGGGCTTTAATTAGTTTGAAAGGCTACCGAAAAAGAACTAGAAATCGGCAACGAGGAAAATCGAAAAAAACAGATTTGAGATTTTGCTCATATATGCAAAATCAAACCTGAATTCAGCGTAGTAAATATACATTCAATGAATCCAGACGAATATGATTTAACGATTTCTGTTGATGTTTTCGATTAAGAAAACAAATACGCATACAGACATCTGGTATTTCTCCAGCATTTTGGACTTTTTACTAACATCTGCCCAGTTTACAATGTCCCATAGCGTTCCATAAAATTGCTTTTTAAAAACCCACTTCACACCCATTACCGTAACGGTCCTGACAGGTTTGACGGCCCTCAAGTAGTGTTTCTAAACCTTGTAAACAGCTGTTATTTTCGGTAGCTTCAAGATGCGCACGACGCATATTAAATACAAGTTCAAGGTCGTCACAAGATCATTGATTTTGTGTTGTGCTAAAATATTTATCACAGCGTCCACATCAATCATTTAGCAAACGATGCACAAACTTTCTCGAGTCCTTTAGTTTAAAACTCGTTCCAAGTTTTCTGACAGTACGCGGTTCAGACGATATCGACAACAAAACGATTCGATCTAATTTCTCAAAATCGGTTCAGTAGATTTGGCTCGAGTTTTGGACATTAATAACGTAAACAATCAGTTTTCCGATTTCAGAATAAGAGAAAATAACGATTGGAGAGTAGTTCGAAAAAACAAACCAAACACAACGGATTTTGTGGGTTTTGTTTATTCACTCCAAACGGATTGAAATTCGAGTAAAATCTAATAAGCCGATTTTGATAAATTAGGCCAATTTTTCAGATTTTTCCGACAGCTCCGGTATCGAATATTATGTGGAAATATCGATCCATACTTTTGTTATGATAAAACCCAACGATAATTAGTTACTGTAAGATTATCAAAGTCGTTAGGAGAGATTTTGATAAAATTGAGACAAATATTTTGACCGAAAAGGGTTGTTTCTTAAACTAAACATGGTACCAAAAATATAGTCAAACTATATCTACTTTTCAAACTTCACTTTCCTGAGGTGGAAAATGCTTTATTCGCTATCCCCCGGCGGAGAAGCTGATGGTTTAGCAATCCCACCGTACATCTAGCTCACACTACTCTCACTCATCTATTTAAGACAATAAACTACACAAGCGCCCGTGTTGATGGAGTATATGACACTGGCCTAATGGTGTATCAAACAGAGCCCTGGGATAGTTGGCAACCAGTGTACCATTTCATGCGGGACTCTGTATGGGCGGACACCATTTCGCTAGTTACTCACGTTCCCATAAATAGAATGAGCGAGAACTCACAGCACAACAAATAGCTGGCCAAATGAGGCACGACCTCCTTGATAAGGGACAAGAATAAGGGGGAGAAATTGAAAGGCAATCATTAGAACACCTGCAAGTACCTCAATAATGAATTACCCTCTCGGTGGCCTAGTGGATAGCGTACTAGGCTTTCACCCCGAGGACCCGGGTTCGATTACCGAAGAGGGCTTGGCATTTTCATACGCTATAAATCATCCCATCGTCTGCATTAGCCCAAGTGTGCACAATAGTCAGACGTTAAACACCAAAAAAAAAAAAAAAAAAAAAAAAAAAAAAAAAAAAAAAAAAAAAAAAAAAAAAAAATAATAATAATAATAATAATTCATCCAATAGGATGAAAGCATATGACTCCATTGATAGGACTTCACTCATATCAATATTGAGGGAATTAGGCCTGGATAACAAAACTACGAATATAATTAAGTCCACCTTAACAGACACATATTCTAAAGTGAAATTTATGGGACAAGTGTCAGAACCATTTCTGATCAGAACTGGAGTCAGACAAGGTGATGGTTTATCACCGCTATTATTTAATTGTGTGCTGGAGAAGGTGGTTAGAGAGTGAAATCAAAATCTGAAGGAAGGCAGTGGAATCAAAATGGGGACCAAAGGACTGAAGTGTAACTGCCTGGCGTTTGCGGATGATCTGGCTCTCATAGCCAAGGACTGGTCCGAGGCAGAATTACAAATTAAAGAGTTGCAGAAGCAAGCCATTAAAGTAGGTCTCCGAATCTCATTTGAGAAAACCAAAATACTAACGAATATTAAAAATGCACCACGACATCTGGGAGTCGGTAGTCATAAAATCGAGAGAGTTGACCACTTCAAATATCTGGGTGAATGGATCAGCTGGAACGCCCTAGAAAAGAGAGCATTGGAATCCAGGATGTGTAAAATGGAATTGGTGTTTCAATTAACCAAAGAGGTGTATAACAAGAAATCGTTATCCTGGAATTCCAAACTTAAGCATTATAAAACTGTGATCAAACCAGAGGCTTTATATGCATCTGAAACTCTTACACTCAATAATAAGGGATTACTGGACAACCTGGAGAAGAAGGAAAGAAAGTTAATAAGGAAGATATTGGGCCAAAACTTTAGAAATAATGAAGTAAAGTTGATTTCTAATAAAAACCTGTATCTCAAAATTGAGAGACTCTCAGATAGCATGAGGAAAAGACGACTTAGTTTTTATGGCCATATTAGTAGGATGAACAGCAATAGACTTACTAGGCGGATCTTTGCTTTCTTCAGAGATCGGAAAACGAAGAGTAATTGGTTCAGGCGGGTCCAGGAAGACTTAACTGAGCTGGCGATATCAGATGAGATGATTGACGATGTACTTAAACTGCGAAAACTTTTACATAATGAAAACCTAAGGTTCCAAGAAAAACCAACATCTAAAAGGGGCGGGGCAGTCTCGGATGAAAGTAGGAAGGCAGCCTCGGATAGAATGAAGCAGTATTGGATACAGCGGAGGGCAGCTAACGCACTTCAAAGTAATTGATTTGGCGTACCCCAAAGTGGGTGATCCGGATGAAAGAATAATAATAATAATAATGAATTGTGAAATCACCAATCAGAAGGGGGAGTTAACCACCTTGAATCCTCTCCAAATCCTAAACGTTATGAAGACTAGTACTGGAGAAGACACTGTGACTGAGCATCTCGGGAATACAGAAATATGGAGGCACAACAAATCTACAAAGGTCGCAGTGCAATAGTAATCCTAGAAAGTCATTAATTCGCCAGATCGGGACTCGCACCCATTAAAAACACCGCCTCTCATAAGCTGTTATCTGATGGCCAAGGGATCACCAATTTGCAGCTGGAAAGGCGGCTGTCAATTCGTTTAGTCTCCCATATAAAACTCCAAGACAAAAGCACGTTTTTGGACTCTGTCAATGGATATGTTCATCAGTCACGATTACACTACTTTCTTGATACTTTGTAGGCAGCCAAAAAAATCAGCCTAATTTGTAAAAAATCGTTTCAACAGATTTCGCTCAAATTTTGGTCATATATCAACAAATAATCTTCATAAATAAAGTTTCAAAACTGAATAAAAGTTCAAGGTTTATTTTCGTTTTACAATATGTCACGCAAAATTTAATTTTATGCCACGGATTTCGTCAAGAATTTAATTTAATTTCTAAAAATTGTCAGCTGTTTACAATAAATGAAAGGTTATTATTTCCTAATCAAGGACTTTTCGGCGCTGCGCCGGTGGTCCTCGGCAATACGGAAGTCCGACCAGCTGGGAACATATGTTACCGCAGTGACATTGGCCGTAATTAAACTGTCTGTTTACAAGCATCCACTGGCGGAGTTTTATGTGTGTAACCCTGAACAGGTGCTGGGCCCGGCTGTATACAGCTTGCCTACCTGGACCCGAACATCGTTGAGCTGGACACCAACAAGCTTTCGTACTACCTAATTAAATAAATCCGTCAAGATCGCGCTAAGAACAGTGTATTTACAGAGACTATATATGCTAATAACTCACTGTCTTCAGCTTTGATTATTTTCTTTGAGGCGACTATCGCTGTACCTCTAAACCTAACCTAACATGATCTAACCTAACCTAACATAATCTAACCTAACCTAATCTAACCTAACCTTAGATAATATAACCTAACCTAACATAATCTAACCTAATCTAACATAATCTAACCTAACCTAACCTTACATAATCTAACCTAACCTAATATAACCTAACCTAATCTTACATAATCTAACCTAACCTAACATAATCTAACCTAACCTTACATAATCTAACCTAACCTAACATAACCTAACTAACCTAACATAATATAACCTAAGCTAACGCAATATAATCAAACCTAACCTTTAAAAAGTTGATCATGTAGCCTACACAGCGTGTCTACTTTGATCTGAAATCTTTAAGCTGGACACTAAGAAACTATCAGACCATCATCATCCGAATTGTGCTAAAACCGTGTATGCTTATTTATAGAGACTATACCAAAAGCTACCGCGTATGCTTGTGACTCACTGTTCACGGCTTCGGTTCCTTCCTCTGAGGCAATCACTGCTGTAACTCTAAACTTAACTTAATATAACCTAATTAAACCTAACCTTTAAAGATTGATCGTATTGCTTGCCTACCTGGACTTGGAAATCGTTGAGCTGGACCATTAAGAAAACCTTCATACTAACTAAATTCAGCAGGAATGTGCTAAAACCATGTGTGCTTATTTATAGATACTATAACATAAGTTACTGACTCACTGTATTCGCTTTCGGTTTTCTCCTCTGGGGCAATGACCTCTGTAATCTAAACATAACCTAATCAAACCAAACCTTTATAGAGTAGATCATATAGTTTGCCTACCTGGACTTGAATTGAAAATCGTTGAGCTGGACCATCAAGAAAACTTTCATACTAACTAAATTCAGCAGGTGCTAAAACCATGCGTGCTTATTTACAGAGACTGTACCACACATTACTGTCTCACTGTCTTCGGCTTCGGTTCTCCTCTGGGACAATGGCTGCTGTAACTCTGAAGCTAATCAAACGTAATCTAATCAAACCTAACTGTGAACGAGAAATTGTAACAACACCGGTTGGCGTAAGGCCATGAAATGATCATATATACAAACAATTATTGACCCGTATTTAAATGCGAATGGTATCAAAATGTGGCAACAGCGGTGAGCACGGAGGCCAAACTATAGTTGAAATTAATACAGAAATGTATTAAGACGAATGTTGCCGAGCACAGCCGAAGTAGTTACAATGTTGCCAAGTTGTTCAAAACGTCGCGCCAAGTACGTTTTTCAAAAATGTACGCTGAGTTTTCAAAAATGTAGCCTATTGTACAGTTTGAAACAAATATTTTTGTAAATACAGACTGAAAGAAGTATTTAGTGAGTTAAAAGAAGTAGGTTTACTAAATTTATTTCTATGAATGGCAGCCGAATGAAACTTGGCAGACGAATGAAACTTGGCAACCACGGAAACTTTGGGTCTGATTGGAGCCACAGAAGGGCGTGCCTTCCGAACTACTTCGGTTTTGGTTGACAACGACCGTCCCGTTACTTTTTGACATTCAACTACACTTATTGCGAAGACCTTCAACCAATCAATCAACCTTCTATAATTGAAAGAGGTATAACGTAACATAGAGGAATGTGTACAGTGAGGTGATTTTAGGAAGGAGATACTTGGTGTATGGCAGGAGAGGACGTGGAAGGTATAATGGTCTATGAGGTTGTTGTAGGACTTGGAGACTGGGGTAAGGCAAGTCCAACTAACTTACAGTCGTATCAGACCACTAGGACTTTACATGCTAGACAAGATCAACTACCTTACAATGATCTTGCCACACCTCTCTCCCCTCCCCTCCCCTCCCTCCCCTATCCCTCTCTTCCTCTCACCATCTCCTTCCCTCCCTCTAACCATCTCCCTTCCCTCCCCTCCCCTATCCATCCCTTCCTATCACCCTCTCCCTCCCCATCTCTCCCTCCCCCCCTCCCTCCTCACCCTCTCTCTCTTCCTCCCTCCCTCTCTACCGCCCCTCCCCCTCTCTCTACCGCCCCCTCTCTCTCTCGTCAAAATGGAAGACGGTTTTAAAGACGGTCTAAAGAGAGGGTTTAGTAATTAAAAACGTGTTAAAATTGTCCATAACACTTTAATACTGTAGGTACAGCGCCTTGGCAAGACTGAATGGTTTTAAATATTACATACATTCATACTGGACGTACTTATGACTTAGACCTATAAATTTCTACAACCCGCAGGGAGTGCAGACTAGCTGCACCTATTGAGAGGATTTAGACGTCCCTCACGGTACCGGAGTCTAACACACGCTTACACTTACAACACTACACTAACAACTTTTACATTTAGGGAGGCGATAATAGCCTCAATGTGCTTTTCGCCTTAAAATAACACACACATATATATATATATATATATATATATATATATATATATATATATATATATACTAACAACTTAACAAATATTTTGAGACTAAATGCGTATTTATAATTAATAAAAGGCATAAATGTATCTTTACATCTTCAAAAGTCATGTTAATTTTGTCATATTTTTATAATAGAGACTTCAACGAAAGTAACAAAGTCAAGTCAGAAAAGAAAATATTTTGAGATTGTTACCTACGTATTTTGAAAATCTTCGTCAAAGATTACAAGTCCAAGATTCATGAAAGTTTGATAAAAAGGGCTAGTTCGTCAATATTACTTTATCAAAAGATATTGATAAAGTCACTCTAAAAATTTCTTTGGTAGTGTAATATACTGCTTAGACAAAGTTTTACTGAAAACATAATAACGCAACGTGGACCTACGAAAGAATTTTCGCTATTTGTTTGCATTCAAAAAGTCTCGTTTTGACTCTACATAGAATCAAGTTACTAGGTATTCTCCCTCACATTAACCCAGAAAGCCCCACGCCCGTAGACCCTGCCAGCAATCAATACCATACTGTTTCCTCCTCACCCCCAATGATTACCCACTTAAATAATACAAAATGGACGGGGTTTCACTAACCTAGTCCAACACAATAAGGCACAGTGCTGTAGCTGCTATACCTTGTTTGAAGTTCGGATATAAGAACGTTTTCTTTTTACGCTGGACTATAAAAATCATAAGAAATGTTTCAACTACTACTTTTTATCAAGAACTTACTTCGTTTTGTTAACTTCGAGATTTTCAGCTGCCAACGTAAGTAGCAATACGAAAACCGTTACCAGTCCGATACAGAAAAGCAATGTTTTCGGTTTAAATTAGAAATAATAATGACGCAGTCGACAGAAAAAAACGAGTAATTGGTCAAGTTTTTCCAAGATGTTTTTACTAAAACTGCGTAACAAATTTGAAAAAAAGAAACTTTTCGAGAGAAACTCACAAAAAATCGACGACGATCAGTTTATTTTCATTTTTTTATAAATTTACTCAAGAAATATAAATTTCTTTTACTCGTATTTAAAATTTCTTACATTAACTCCAATTATATATATTTTCACATAAGATCAATATTTGAACAAAATCTGATGATCCGATTTTGATAAATTAAGTATATTTTCAAAGAGGTGTCAATAGTTCCCGAACCGACATTTTACATACATGTAAATCGTGTTTTGAGTACCAATGGACCACAAGTGAGCAAAATTTTATCGAAAAGCTGTTAAAAGCAACGAGTAACTAAAATCCACCGTTGTGAACACGCAAAACGAAAAAACTCAAAAATCTACGTTTTTAGATCAATCGAAACTTCGTTCGAATTTTAACATTGAGACAAAGTAAACGCAGCTCCTGAAAACAAATACTGATTCCAGAACAACGTTTCAAGGAACACGATCCCCTTGGTTTATCAGGAATGTTGACCTCCGCAGAGATCTCAAATGGAAACAGTAGGCTACATAATGAAATGTTATGTATATAATGAAACAGTAGAGATTTGTTAAAAAGAAACTGGAGGAGACAATTCATAAATACGATAACATAAAGGAACAGTGAGAATGTGAGAAAAGCATTCATTCTCACACACATATCCGTGTGTGTGTGTGTGTGTGTGTGTGCGCGCGCGCGCGCGCGTGTGTCTGTATGTCTCTTTCTCTCTCCCCTCCCCCTCTCCCTATCTCTCTCTGTCTGTCTGTCTGTCTCTCTCTCTCTCTCTCTCTCTCTCTCTCTCTCTCTCTCTCTGTGTGTGTGTGTGTGTGTGTGTGTGTGTGTGTGTGTGTGTGTGTGTGTGTGTGTGTGTCTCTCTCTCTCTCTCTCTCTCTCTCTCTTTCTCTTTGTATGTGTGTGTGTGTGTGTGTGTGTGTGTGTGTGTGTGTGTGTGTGTGTGTGTGTGTGCGCGCGCGCATGTATGTGTCTGTCTCTCTATCCCTCCCTCTCCCTCCCCCTCTCTCTGTCTGTCTGTCTGTCTGTCTGTATGTCTTCTCTCTCTCTCTCTCTCTCTCCCTCTCTCTCTCTCTCTCTCTCTCTCTCTCTATGTATGTGTTCGTGTGTGTGCGCGCGCGTGTATGTGTCTGGCTGTCTCTCTCCCTCCCTCCCTCCCCTCCATCCCCCCTCCCTCTATCTGTATGTGTGTGTGTGTGTGTGTGTGTGTGTGTGTGTGTGTGTGTGTGTGTGTGTGTGTGTGTGTGTGTGTGTGTGTGTGTGTGTGTGTGTGTGTGTGTGTGTGTGTGTGTGTGTCTTGAATAGAAGAGTGACAGTACTATAAGCTAGAGGTACGGTGGAATTGCTAAGCTGTTCACTTCAGCTGCCTTTGCCAGAAAAGGACTAGGCTTAGATTTTAATTAAGACAATGTTCTCACTGAAAGCCGAGATCTCAAATTGTTTCCCCCGCGATGGACTAAAACCATCACTCACTAGAAGTATGTAGGCGTAACAGTTTTCCAAGTACAGATTCAGTTAAATCGCGTGATTTGTAAACAAGTCACAGACAACTGGTTTGAAGAGTTCAACAATTAAGTTGTAGAAAGTCAGCAAATGGATATTGTCGGTGTTGTAGTTTGACCATTTTCGTTGCAAAGCCGAGGAGAAAACAAATGGCTGTTCGTCTGTCTTGTGTGGTTTTGAAAGTATTAAGCAAACATTCTTTCACAAACACTTGTCTTGTCAAAATTACTTTGCAATTGTAAAATAATTTTATTATCCCGCTATACGAAGTTAATAAGAAACAACGCAGATCGAAGCCGCCTCGGTGGCCTAGTTGATAGCGTATTGGGCTTTCACTCCCAGCACCCGGGTTCGATTCCCGGCCAGGGCTTGGCATTTTCATACGCTATAAATCATCACATCGTCTGCATTAGCCCAAGTGTGCACAACAGTCGGACGTTAAAAAAAAAAAAAAAAAAAAAAAAAACGCAGATCGTGAAATATATTGACCTGTCGTTTTATTAACGCATCCGATGTTAAATGTAACGTAAACACTGAACAATTTTCCAGGGAAAAAGAAAACTCTGCAGGTTCGTCGTAAAGCTGGCCATCCACCTTCGAATATATTTCAACGATGGTTTCTTTTAAATATTTAAAACCGTTGGTATTCGGTGGAAATCCATTATACAGCACGTTTGTTTATATTTCCACAACTTTTTTATTTGAGTCTTGCCGACCAAGGTCTCGCTCATTAGGCCATTCAGTCTGTGAAGTGGCCTTGACAAATCAAACCTTGGTTGGCAAGACTCGAACAAAATAGCTGTGGAAATATACAAACGTCTTATAATTTCATTAATTCAGCGATGAGAAATTCAAACGTGGATGAAATTTAAAGTAAATTTTATGAATATTTGAGCTTAAAACAGTCGGGATAGAAGCATTCTATTTTTTATTTGATATGCGCATGCGTACTATAGATCTAGTACGTTTACGTTATTTTTTTTTTTTTTTTCTTACTATACGGATTATAGAAAATAAGACGATCGCGAGAAAATCTTTAGACTTTGAGGGCGGTCCTATACATTTTCAATTCAAAAAAAACGTGGGTTTTACTTGCCCGTCTGTGCAAATCACTGAAAATTAAATTAGTTGACCGATTTTGATGAAATGTGTTATGTTGCTTACCGATATGTCGAGATAGTGGCTATTGTCTTACGACTTTGTTTTTTGTAAAAAAATTGATTTTTTTTTCGAAATCGATTAACATTTTTTACTTATTACCATAATAAAAAAGTACAAGACACTGTATAGACTAAACTGAAGTAAATGTAGCAAATTTGAAAAAAATATATTTACTGTTCGTGACTATTTATTGATTCAGTTATAACGTAATTTTTTTACACAACCAAAACTTTTCAAAATCTGATGAACCGATTTTGAGAAAATGCCGATAACAATGAAAACTCAATTTCAGAGAAAAGCGATCTGTACATTTTTCTTTGATATATATTTTGATTAAAATAAATCAAAATTATCAAGAAAATTCTACTTTTGGCACTGTTTGAAATCAAAAAAGAAAGTTCGAGTAGTCATTTTTAAGACAGAATTTTTTTAAAACCTCATACATGCTTTTTATTGAAATCGGATAATGAAAACCAGATAAAAAGCATTTTTCTACCCCAAAATATTTTTTCGCGCGATCACCCTTCAGTACCTTTCGCATACACCCTGACCATTTTAAAGTGTTTCGTTTTAACACAATACACAAGTTTCACGCCAAATATGAGAACATCACGCGCACACTGATCGATTACAATGAGGGATGACCAACTGGGAAACCCCGCTCCACTAACCTCGTTCACCCCCTCCCCCCAACAAGTATGCGTCACCCTTTGTGTTCCCGCTACCCTCTGATTAGGGCTTAGCCTTTAGTTGCAGCTTGCAGTTGTACGGGTGTAAGGGCGGATTACATTAGGGGTGGGCTTTCGACAACATTTCCGCAGTATTTTCATTTAAATATGTTTCGTGAAACAATAGCCAGTAGAAAATATTTTTAGTTCTGTTTCTTTCGGACATTTACCATTATTTTGAATGTAAAGAAACAGTACACGATGTTTCCGGAGTATGGACGAACGAAGTCATGTTCTCAAGTGCCTAACTAAAACCTAACCTAGAACATAACAAATAGTTGCCTTAACCTATGTTGAAATACTAATACTTAAGTATAAATGCAAAAAGAATATCAAAACAAAGGCGTGTGCTGGTCAAAAGAAAATAGTTGGGCAGATATCCTGCGCGGTCAAAATGAAAAACCATGATCAGAGGAACTTAAAGTCACCAAAACAAAAGAAAAACTACATAACAGCTGACAAATGCTGCGTATGCTGGTCAAAAGTAAATACTTTACTGCACTGTCAACACTTGGTGGAAAGAGCCTAAACAACTTAGAAAATGTTTTATTCGTAGACGTAACGCTTTAAATAAATTATTACCGATTCGGACATGCTTCAAATATGTTACTTTATTGTATCGTGCATGCGCAATTCATATTTTCAAGTAACTTCTGTCTGAAAATGAGTGCCTAACTTAAAACCTAAACTAGAACATAACAAACAGTTGCCTGACCATATGTTGAAATACTAAAACTTAAGTATAAATGCAAAAAGAATATCAAAACAAAGGCGTGTGCTGGTCAAAAGAAAATAGTTAGGCAGATACCCTGCACGATCAAAATGAAAAACCATGATCAGAGGAACTTAAGGTCACCAAAACAAAACAAAAACTACATAACAGCTGACAAATACTGCATCAACACAAAAGCGTATGCTGGTCAAAAGTAAATACTTTACTGCGCTGTCAAAACTTGGTGGAAAGAGCCTAAACAACTTAGAAAATGTTTTATTCGTGGACGTAACGCTTTCAATAAATTATTACCGATTCGGACATGCTTCAAATATGTTATTTTATTGTATCACGCATGCGCAATTCATATTTTCAAGCAACTTCTGTCTGAAAATGAGTGCCTAACTTAAAAACCTAAACCAGAACACAACAAATAGTTGCCTCACCCTATGTTGAAATACTAACACTTAAGTATAAACGCAAAAAAGAATATCAAAACAAAGGCGTGTGCTGGTCAAAAGAAAATAGTTAGGCAGATACCCTGCGCGGTCAAAATGAAAAACCATGATGAGAGGAACTTAACATCACCAACACAAAAGAAAAACTACATAACAGCTGACAAATACTGTATCAACACAAAGGCGTATGCTGGTCAAAAGTAAATACTTTACTGCGCTGTCAACACTTGGTGGAAAGAGCCTAACTGATTAGTACAACAACTTAGAAAATGTTTTATTCGTGCACGTAACGCTTTAAATAAATTATTACCGATTCAGACATGCTTCAAATATGTTATTTTATTGTATCACGCATGCACAATTTTATTTTCAAGCAACTTCCATCTGAAAATGAGTGCCTAACATAAAACCTAAACTAGAACACAACAAATAGTTGCCTAACCCTACGTTGAAATATTAAAACTTAAGTATAAATGCAACAAAAGAATATCAACACAAAGGCGTGTGCTGGTCAAAAGAAAATAGTTGGGCAGATACCCTGCGAGGTCAAAATGAAAAACCATGATCAGAGGAACTTAAGGTCACCAACACAAAAGAAAAACTACATAACAGCTGACAAATGCTGCGTATGCTGGTCAAAAGTAAATACTTTACTGCGCTGTCTACATTTGGTGGAAAGAGACTAAACAACTTAGAAAATGTTTTATTCGTGGACGTAACGCTTTAAATAAATTATTACCGATTCGGACATGTTTCAAATATATTATTTTATTGTATCGCGCATGCGCGATTCATATTTTCAAGCAACTTCTGTCTGAAAATGCGTTTTCGACAACGGTTTTAAGTACGAAAGCTCAAAATGTTCGCGAGTCGCATGTAATAATACCTGAGCGTTAAAATCTGTACGATTAATATTTTAATTTTCAAATTACATTGAAAACGAAAACCCCGACCACAATTATTTGCATTTTTGCAACGGAATTTGAAAATATCAGGGTATCTACCGGCTCCCTTAATCAAAAATCAAGGACTTTTTGGGAACATATACCACAAAAACATGGGACCATGAATTTCTTCAACATTAGCGGCATCGTACATATTAGTTCTACGATTAAATACACTAGACGGTATATAATAACCTTAAAATTAAATTTTTTGGAAGCCTACTTGAATTTTTGGCTAATAGAGGCGCTACTATTAGACGGGCGAGACGGGAAAGAAATTATTTTCTAGAGAAAAGGATATATTAATTCTAAACCCGTGACATCCGGGACCACTTGATAAAATCAGTGTCTTTTGCGGGACATCTAGGATATCAGGGACTAGTAGACACCCTGAATATAAACTGTTAATTTATGCAGATTTTAACAATGATTTCGACGGTGGAATTAGATTTTCACAAAAAAGTAAAATGAAATTAAGTTTTTTAAAATTAAACGGCCGCGTTGAATAAAATCCGACCGAAACTGCAAAGGAGATTGCTACATTGTCTTAAATCAGAATCAATTCATTTCAAGTTCCTGGATTCGGGTCTTACTACGATGGCCGATCCATAACTCATCTTTTAAATGGAAAATGCAACAGATGTTTTCAAAGTAGCCATAAAACTGTACAGTTAGCCCAGGGCAGCAGTGAACCAAAGTTGAGTTATCGCCTCCATTCCGCTCTTTGTATCGACTTTGCATTACGTCCTCCCGCTTTCTTTCTCTCTAACGATCTAACCTCTCCGGTCGTAAACAATGTCAGACTGAAATTCGGTTATTGTGTTATATATCACTGAAACAATCGCAACACGCAGCGGCCGCCCTGACCTGATGGAAGCGAATTTGCAGCGACAATTTTTGAAGCTATGCTTTATATCTATGTTCAGTATAATGATCTGCCTTCCCTAGCTTCGTCAGTTCTACTTTCGTTGACGCGTTTCGGAGAACCTCCATCTTCAAAAACTATATCTATCCATATATAGATAGAGAGACTATATGATAAACTATATGACAAGATATAGTTTTTGAAGATGGAGGTTCTCAACGCGTCAACAAAAGTAGACTTGACGAAGCTAGGGAAGGCAGATCATTATACTGAACATAGTGACAATAATCCTAGCAGAAGAGAAGAAGAATAAAAAAAAATGTCTATGCTTTATATGTTAACTTGGGCGAGAGGAGTGAATAGAAAAGTGTCCCGAACGGAAGGATGTAACGGAAATATGAAACGAACGAGCGAACGAATTTCGTCTCTATTTCTGTCTTTTTTCTTTCCTCCTTTTCGATAACAGTATACGCGTATTACATGAAAACGTTGTGTTGTTTTGGTTTCGGTATTTTTTCTAAATTGAAGAAGAACACGTGCACCGTTTATAATACGTTCGAAATAAATATAAATGTTTATAATAATTGTTTTTAATATTGCTAGTTTTTAACAAAATAACATGAAACTTATTACAGCGTATCAGCTGTTCAATGAAATCAGCTGATTGTTACGCATTAATATAAAACAGCTGATCTTTTACTATAACTACAGTAAATAATATCTAAGCTGGCTTATTTATAAGTACAGGTATTTATTTAAACAAAACAAGATATTTGTAAACATATCATCAATTTAATTATATATTCAGCAAAGATATCGTTAACAAAAGCTTCGCATCTGTCGGTAACTACCCGAGATTCACGCGTGTACTTTATTAACTTACACTTTTTAAAGCTGATTTTACCAACGTAATGAGCATTAAACCTTTAAAAATACACTTAAATTGAAAATATGAAAACGAACCCTCGTATTTTCCACGGAATTCGAAAATTGTAAATGCTTATGCATATTTTAACGGTAATTAAGACGGTGAAATCTGATTTTCAAAAAAAATGTAAGAAAAAAAAAAGCCAATCATTTTTAAAGATTTGAAATCGCCGCCGTTTTCAAGCTGTTGAACCGATTTCTCTGTGTAACCACCGCCTAAGCTGTTATTGCCCGGGTAAGCACACAATATGTCTAAAAAATAATCTGAAATTCAAGAACGGCGCTCATTTCAAAATCCCGAGTCATTTTGTAAGAGCTCATTTTCCAAAGGAATTTTCTAATAAAACGTTCAATTTTAATGTCGCGAGTTTCTCCGTCACATGTTGCATTACTATAGGTCAACCGCTTAGAAAACGGCTTGCTAAGAGTACCAGTGGGACAGAGAGAAACACTGTGCGAGTGAGAGGTCGAGTCCCGAATCTTTCACTACAGCTCCCTTATTTTCCCTCACTATCGGGGGGTGCAGACTAGCTATTGAGAGGATTTAGACGTCCCTCGCAGTAATCGGGTCTAACACACACTTACACTTACAACACTTTAACACTTACACTTACGTTTAGGGAGGCGATAATAGCCTCAATGTGCTTCGCCTTTAAAAAAAACCTTCACTATCGCTGGGTAGTAACAGTTTGTACATTCAGACTGACAGACTGTGTCACTGGACTGTTGGAGGGAGCTGGAGGGGAATTCTCCTACATGCGCGAGAAATTCTCGCGCAGACCGTTTACTAAGTGGCTGGACTATAAGAAGCTTAGAAGTACGTAAAATATTTAGGTAACACTAACAGTTTATATCGAGTTACCATTGGAAAATGACCTCGGTGGCCTAGTTGATAGCGTACTAGGCTTTCACCCCCAGGACCCGGGTTCGATTCCCGGCGAGGGCTTGGCATTTTCATACGCTATAAATCATCGCATCTTCTGCATTAGCCTAAGTGTGCACAATAGTCGGACGTTAGCAAAAAAAAAAAAAAAAAAAAATGACCTATTGGAGCGGCCATCATGGTAAGACCAAGACCTGGGACCTCGACTGTTCACAGACTCTAACCTCTAAGCATTTTTTAAATGTAAAGAAATGTTGACTTCAAACTGTATATATTCTAACCAAATTAATTTCTTTGTTAGTGCACAGTTGGGCAACGCTAAATGAAACAAGTCTGTTGTATTGTCTCTATAAACAACTTATTTTTTACAGTGTTAACAACACTATAAGTAGCATGACAGTGTACAAACGCATTAAAAAGCCGGTATCTAAATGCAAATCCTACGCCATGCATTAGGCTTGCAGACTATTAAGCCCACGTACTAAGTCTAAGATTTACCACGGTCAGATTATACTTTCTCTATTGTCTAAAGTGAAACGTTTATTGGACTACTTAAACTTAAATTAAGTGATTAAGTTATTGCCGGCAGATGAGATAAGAGAACAATTTGTTTCAAGAGCCGTGTCTAATGCACTCTTACATTGTGACGCTCCTTAGGTTAGGTTACAAAGTAGGCCTATTGAGCAGCTTGGACATAGATAACAAAATGCACTTATCTACATTATATTACTATTAATTCATTTTTTAATTTTAAGCACATAGAGCACATAGAGGCTATTATCGCTTCCCAAAATGTAAGTGTGAGTGTGTGTTAGGACTCAGGTACCGCGAGGGACGTCTAAATCCTCTCAATAGGTACAGCTAGTCTGCACCCTATGCGGGTAATTCAAAGTAATTCAAAGAAACGTTAAGCCTCGCCAGTATATTTTTAATTTTTATACAGAGCGCTCGTATATTAATTATTAATTTATTTATTTTAATTTATTAAAATATAATTTATTTTATTAATTTATCAATTATTAATTTATTTATTTTAATTTATTAAAATATAATTTATTGTATTAATTATTAATTTAATTATTTTAATTTATTAAAATATAATTTATTTTATTAATTTATCAATTATTAATTTATTTATTTTAATTTATTAAAATATAATTTATTGTATTAATTATTAATTTAATTATTTTAATTTATTAAAATATAATTTATTTTATTAATTTATTAATTATTAATTTATTAATTTGTTTATTTTAATTTATTAAAATATAATTTATTTTATTAATTTATTAATTATTAATTTATTAATTTGTTTATTTTAATTTATTAAAATATAATTTATTTTATTAATTTATTAATTAATTAATAAATAAACGACAGCGCTCGTAACCTTCTCCGCCAATTTAACCGGTAACCGTAATACTTACGCAAAATATTACTGGGCCACTTTTAAAATGAAAATTGTGTGCTCTTTTTTTCCACGAAGCTGTTAAAATTACGATAGGTCTTGCCGTTCAGCCAATATTACAGGAAGTAACCAACAACTATACTCTTAAAGTTAAATCAGAGCCCACCACCTTGAAACGGAAGTGAATGGGAAAATCCTACACACAAGTAATTTGGGCTTTATGCAAAGTATCAAATTTTAAAACAATCGGTCAATGCGTTTTGCCAGAGCTGCGTACACTCATTGTAAATCAGACGCCGCCATCTTGAAACGGAAGTGAACGGGGTAAAATCGTACAAATACACCGCACGGGATTTAGAAAAGTATCTTCGTAGGAAATTTCAACACAGTCAATTTGTTTGGCTAAAACTGCGTACCCTCGTTATTGTAAATCAGAGGCCGCCATCTTGAAACGTAAGTCAATGGGGAAAATCTTACAATAATCGTTCGGGCTTTATACAAGGTACCTCCGCACCAAATTTGGAAACGATCTGTCAATGCGTTTGGCCAAAACTGCGTAACTAACAAACCAACCAAATGTCGAACGGTCGAGTAGAAACAGATCTCGCTTCGCTCCGCCAATAATTGCGGCACGCAGCTGTCTCGCTGTAGCGGTGGAGAAAACTTCAATTTTTTTTGTATTCACACTTTTTTAAATATCTGATTTCACAGTCATAATAAGATTTTTGATTCTTAACGATCGCTTAAAATGTGTTCTAAACAGAGGCTGGAATCAGTGCTCATTTTAAGGTTAGGGTCGCTGCAATAGCTCATTTTCCAGTTCGCTAATAACCTAGCTTCATCGGACCAACCATCACTGTAAGACCCAGTGCAAGACCATGGATGTGTTCCGATTTAGATAAAAAACAGGTTTTAAACGGACATTCAAAGTTTTCAATATAAATATACCAATGTATAACGTATTTCCAAAGTTTTGTCCGATTTTATTCAAACGTGACACAAGAACTGATTTTGGTAAAAGCGTGGACAAGTTCGCTACCCAGAAAAATAAGTTTTACAGTTTCAAAATGGTGGATTATCCAAGATCTTTAAAAAAATAAAACTTTTTGTTAGGCTGCCATATTTTTTTTTAATATAATTTCACTGCAACTAACAAAAACGACAACATACAAATGAAATTTACTTTTTGTTTTAATTTTTTTGACAATACGACCACCCGGATTCTCTTTACGCGCGCGTAAATATTCCAACATAATTGCAAATAGAACGGACAGAAACCCTAAAACTCAGTAAATCCGCTCAATGGACGGCCAAATTATTGGGGTGGTCTTACCCTCTCTTCTAAGAACAGATTAGTTATTGTCAGTACTCGGTGCGTAATGACAGAGGGTTGGAAGCCGTTCAAAGAAAACAATGGATAATCCGATCATACTAAAAGCCTACAAAGTACACAATCCCTAAGTAACTAGAGACCTATAGACAAGCAACAACGTTAAATATTTTAATCAGTGCAAACTGACATATAAAGAATCAAAGAACATTTTATCCCGTTTTGAGGCACATTTTAGTTCAAAACAACGGTCTTTATAAAGCGGATTCAATTTAATAATTAATCGTTTACACGATGAAAACACGTTAGCTACTTTCACGCGGTGGTAATTTTGAGGTTATGCGCATCACTTGTTTTCGAACTTCCGTACTTTCCTCGCTTTTACATTTTGTATTATTACTATTGGCATTGAATATTAAACGGACTAAAAGTACAGCCACCATTATAAAAAGCGTGTTCGATATCAGCGGCTAAAGTCCAAGTAATTCGACTATCTGCCGCAACGAGCGCTGCAAACTGAAAGGACAGACATTTGAGAAAATAGGCAGTACTATTATCTATTTAACTGCTGTATTCGTTTAAAATAATAATAGCATCACGGAGCTGTACCGCGGACGTGATTGAAGCAAATTTCCAAAAAAATAACTCTACCGCAATAACTACTCTACACTGTTTTTTGTAAACCACCATAATCAACATGAAAAACTGCATAAATTAGCATTTTAATTTTTCAAATTCTAAAATGAACCGTGAGCACCTTCGAATTAATTTTCGCACTTTTCAGGAAATTTTAAAATTAAAAATGCAAAATAATTTAATAATTAAAGTTACGACTCTATGATTTAGAATGGTCGCCATTTTGAAACGTTAGAACGGATTTTACTGGGTGAAAAATATTTCACTTGAGACTGGCGGTGGAATTATTTGATTTTGAAAAACATGAATATTTGATTTTGATTACGAAAGCCAAAAATAAAAGTTTGTCAGCTTGCGTCGAACATATGGCACAGTTTAGAATTTGTTTCTAGCCGCGTGTACTAGTTCGTGACACGCACAATAGAGAGTAGAACGTTGGCAGAACCACAAAACCAGGGGTAGCAATAAAACCATAAATATAAGTTTTACCGTATTTGCTTACAAAAAGTGTACAAAAACAAGGTAGGGCCTACTTTGAGATTCCTGGAACGTCAGTGGGTTAGGTTCTAAATAAAGGACACCAGCAGACAGCCCACCGTGTCCAGCAGCCATTAGAAAGAATGAAGCCTTCACGACTAAGGGATTCTTTTACCGAGTTTTTTTGTTTAGAATTGTTACTAAATGGTGGAATATGTTTACAATGAAAACATTATTATTGTTTATTCCGACATTTTCCATCATTTGTGTGTATACTATTCGCAAAAATCGAAATCGGACGTCCAAAATGTTTACTCATTCGCTTCCGGTTCCGGTTGTACTCAATTGCCAAAATGAAAAATCTTGTTGGTTAGGTTCTTAAGGTAAGATTATAGACCTATTATTATTATTATTATTATTAATCGTTTTTATTATTAATTACGCTGGTTTAATTTAATAATTTAATTTTTTAATACACCTATTGAGAGGATTTAGGTACCCTCGAGGTACCCGAGTGTAATACACACTTATACTTACAACACTACACTTACGACTTTAACACTTTACACTCACACTTATACTTAGGGAGGCGATAATAGCCTCAATGTGCTTTTAGCCTTAAAATAACAAGAACAAAAAATTAAATAATTAATGGTTTTCAGGATGAAAACATGTTGGCTACTTTCGCGCAGTAGTAATTTTGAGGTTATGCGGGTCACTTATTTTTTCAACTTCCTGTACTTTCCGCAATTTTTTTTTTTTTTTAACGTCCGACTATTGTGCACACTTGGGCTAATGCGTAAGATGGGGTGATTTATAGCGTACGAAAATGCCAAGCCCTGGCCGGGAATCGAACCCGGGTCCTCGGGGTACGCTATAAATCGTCTGCATTAGCCCAAATGTGCACAATAGTCGGACGTTAAACACCTAAAAAAAAAAGATCTTTCATAATTGCTTTGTTGAATAAACCAGACAGTAAAACTGTAGCACTAAATTCTTTTCTTTTTTAATAAATAAAAAATTTACCTTAAAACCATAAGCGAAAATTTCTCACCCCCAAAAAAATCTTCAATGGCACAATCCGCATCACCTTACCCCCGTCTAAGTACGTGATTTTTCATCGTAGATTTACGATCGACACCTTATTTCAAAGCGGTAAATAACACAAGCGTAAATTTTTTCGAGATTTTTCCGCTTCTAAATTATTAAACGAGGCAAACAGGTGTACCAACTTGCCGGGAAAACCCGGCGCTATTCTACTGCATTTATACTTCCCAGCTCTGCAGCTTTCGGAAAGAACGCACGACTTATTACTTGCACAACAAAAGCCTCACGATAATAAAACAAAATAATTCTCTGTCAACAGTAATTGGCCACAACATGTTAGGTTAGGTTAGCGCGGAACGGTGAGTTAACATAAATTACTGAACCGTCATTCATAAACCGGTGGAACAATGGACGGTCCTGTAGTGTAAATAAAATCCTTACGCATTCGCTGCGCCTATCCGGAGCCTGTACGTCATCCTTACTGTACTTACACAACGGTTCCCTGACTCTCTTATCCGACTGGCGTAAAACGTTCCACGCAACGCACGGGCTCCTTAACAGCGGTTAAATTATTTAAAGTGCGGCTCGATGCGTACGTAAATGCCGTGTGGTCCAATGGAAAATGAGCTTTTAGAGCGGCAATCATAGTAATACCCAAACCCGGGATCTTGAAATGAACGCCAATCACTTTTCTAGAGGTTTATAATTTTGATTAGATTTTATCTAAATTCAGCAAAAAATTTGATTTGTCAAACAGTAAAATCCATTCAATAGCAAAACGATAACAATTCCAATCTTTAAAAAAATAGTGTATGAGGTGTGTTCAGAAAGTAACGAGAATTTTAATTTTTTTGAACAAAATATTTATTTATTCTTCTACATTGATGTTGCCGCCTTCAAAATAGTCCACATTGGAGATTATGCACTTGTGCCCCAGCGCTTCTTCAAATCCTCGAAACACTTCTCAAACTCGATCTTTGAAATAGCCTTTAGTTCTTTCAGCGATGCGCTTTTAATGTCATCTATGGCCCTTTAAGGTTCTCTTTATTTTTGGAAATAGGAAAGTCACACGGAGCCATGTCTGGCGAATATGGAGGCTGGGGCATCGTTACAGTACTGTTTTTGGCAAAAAATTCACGAACAAGCAATGAAGCTGGTGCATTATCGTGGTGCAAAAACCATGAATTATTTTTCCATAGATCCGGGCGTTTTTTCTGATTGCTTCACGCAAACGGCGTTGAACTTGTAGGTAGTACTCCTTATTGATCGTTTCACCTGGTGGCAGGAATTCATGATGCACTATGCCATTAATATCGAAGAGCACAGTGAGCATAACCTTCACGTCGACCGCACTTGTCGAGCCTTTTTCGGTCTTGGCGAGCCAGAATGCCTCCACTGGGATGATTGAGCCTTAGTTTCGCCGTATATCCGTAAATCCATGTTTCGTCACCTGTTATAATACGTTTGCAGTAATTCTGCATTGTCGTTGATTTCATTTAGTGACTCCTGAGCAACTTCCATTCGCCGCTGTTTTTGTTCAAAATTCAACAATTTTGGAACGAATTTTGCTGCCACGCATTTCATACACAAAACATTGGAAACAATGTCATGACATGATCCAATCGATATGCCAACATTATCAGCGACCTCTCTAATTCGGCGATTGTTCATAACCATTTCTTTCACTTTTTCCACGTTTTCACCGGTTGTTGATGTGCTGGGGCGTCCAGGGCGTTCGTCATCTTCAACGTTTTCACGGCCTTCTCGGAAAAGCTTATACCACTCGTAAACTCTTGCTTTACTAATAGCAGACTCACCATAGGCGTTTGTTAACATTTCACACACTTTGTTACATTTTATTCCATTTTTTACGCAAAATTTGATACAAATTCTTTGATCCATTTCTTTTAACAAACGAAAATCGCCAAGCTCATAAAAACACGTCTAACCTTAGTGGCTGTCACAGACAAAGTCAACAATGAAAACAGCTGAAAGTTTTATCATACTTCAAGGGCATGTATACCAACATAAAAAAAATGTTTGACAATCGGACTCTCCAAGCCCGCGAAATTTAAAAATTCTCGTTACTTTCTGAACACACCTCGTATACACGTGCATCCTATACTATTTTATATACTATACACAGTATACATTACATATCTCATGGTAGCGGTGACGGTGTCGCTATAAAATCTGACGCGAGTTCAATGATTTTTGCCGATCCAAAAAAAGTGCTCAACGTCGCTAAAGAAGTTTTCACTCAAGAAATTCAAGACTTTTTTACTTAAACATTTTTGAAGATCCGATTTCACCGTTTTAATCAGCGTTAAAATCTCCACAAAAACACCATATCTTCAAATTCCTATAAATACGGCTTCCAAATGAGTTGCGAAGCGGAATGAAGATGAACGGTAACCGGAAGCTCGGTTCAGTCAGTTTAAATACCGCGTTTGTATCTATTAAAACTAAATATTTATGCCTATTTTAATAAATTCTAGGAAAATATGTTTAAGAACCGGAAAATTTGGAGGCGTGGACAGTATGGAAGAGAAGCGGAGTCATCTTCAAAAACTAACCTAGACAGAGTCGAAGCTACGCGGAGCGGAGCCCAGCGACACCGTTACGCTTCAGTGGCTGCAGTTATTAAAAGCAACAAGCTAGGCTTAGAATGCGTAGTGCGCTTTGTTCAGCGGATCTGATGACCGCTCGCACTTCGTGGCCGCCTCGGTGGCCTAGTGGATAGCGTACTAGGCTTTCACTCCGAGGACCCGGGTTCGATTCCCGGCGAGGGCTTGGCGTTTTCATACGCTATAAATCATGCCATCGTCTGCATTAGCCCAAATGTGAACAATAGTCGGTCGTTAAACTCCAAAAAAAAAACTTATTTTTCGTACTGCCAATGGACGAATTGAAAATTTAAAATACTAATTTATTCATATTATAATGTTGGTGAAATCATATTCACGTGTATTATGTTTCAGTGCTGGTTGTGATGGATTTTGCGGGTCACGTGATGCAAGGAACATGTCTATGTTAATATATAACAGTACATTTTGCGCGTCGCAAGTTTAGTATTAAAGTAAATATAATTAAAAATGTCTTTCCTTCCGTCCGGGACCGAACCCGTGTGAGGAACGCGATAACCACTGCACTACGGAAACTACGAAGAAATCTAACCGATTTACGTATATGAAATGAATCATACAGACGAAATCGCTGTCACGTGATATCGTTACTTAACGGAAATCCACCTGAATCCATCGACTCTGGCGGTACCTGACTTCACCCGCTACCATTTCCGACCGCTTCTACGTTAACTCCTCCGTTACGCGCGCCTATAAATAACCTCCCCTTTCTCCCGCGATCAATTTGACAAGAATCCGTTTCAACGACTCTCGCTGACAAATTAATTCGTCACAGATTATGGTAATCGCGTGCAATGCTTACTGGGTGGCCTACCTGCCCGGGGGCGTATCACTGCAACCCGTACTTAGCTCGGCTGCTGATCTACATTTAAACGTAAAACCTATAATCTTCCGTCGTCTATTATTGGACCGGCAGTGATATTAGTTCCAGACATTTGTTACTCATACAATAGAATTTGGTCGACGAATTTAGTTCCGATATAAAAAATGTGCATAGATTATCTTGCTAATTTCATAGTTGTAGTGGAAATAATTTCAAAACAGTGAAACCCGCGTACACGCAACGCTCACGAAAATACACCACGAACCTCCAACGATCCGTACGCGACCTTCCACTAGTAACGAGCATTTCGGGTCAGTCAGCTGAGGAACTCACGTTTAGCTGTAGTTGTACCGATTGGTACTTCGTTAGTGATTAGTTGTGTAAACGAAGACAAAATAACTTGAACTAATGAGGAGAACTAATGAGGACTACGCTTAACTTTAGTCCCAAACTTACGACTTTGATGCGCAGTTCAGAGACGCAGCAGACTGGCCGGTCCTCGACTTGCAACACACGTGAGTAAAACAAACGAAATGACGTCTTCGTCACAGAGTATGGATTTAAAGTCATAAAATATGGAGTTAAAATCACAGAGTACGGATATAAAGTCACATAGTAGATATGGATTTAAAGTCACACAGTATGGCTCTAAAATCACAAAGTATGGATTTAAAATCACAGAGTATGGATTTAAAGTCATAAAGTATGGAGTTAAAATCACAGAGTACGGATATGAAGTCACATAATAGATATGGATTTAAAGTCATACAGTATGGCTCTAAAATCACAAAGTATGGATTTAAAATCACAGAGTATGGATTTAAAGTCATAAAGTATGGAGTTAAAATCACAGAGTACGGATATGAAGTCACATAGTAGATATGGATTTAAAGTCACACAGTATGGCTCTAAAATCACAAAGTATGGATTTAAAATCACAGAGTATGGATTTAAAGTCATAAAGTATGGAGTTAAAATCACAGAATACGGATATGAAGTCACATAGTAGATATGGATTTAAAGTCATACAGTATTGCTCTAAAATCACAAAGTATGGATTTAAAATCACAGAGTATGGATTTAAAGTCATAAAGTATGGAGTTAAAATCACAGAGTACGGATATGAAGTCACATAGTAGATATGGATTTAAAGTCACACAGTATGGCTCTAAAATCACAAAGTATGGATTTAAAATCACAGAGTATGGATTTAAAGTCATAAAGTATGGAGTTAAAATCACAGAGTACGGATATAAAGTCACATAGTAGATATGGATTTAAAGTCATACAGTATGGCTCTAAAATCACAAAGTATGGATTTAAAATCACAGAGTATGGATTTAAAATCACAGAGTACGGATATAAAGTCACATAGTAGATATGGATTTAAAGTCATACAGTATGGCTCTAAAATCACAAAGTATGGATTTAAAGTCACAGAATATGGAATTAAAATTACAGGGTATGGGTTTAAAGTCTCAGAGTATCGACTTAAAATCACAGAGTAGGCCTCTGGATTTAAAGTCACAAAATATGGATTTAGTCACCCAATATGTATTTAAAATCACAGAGTATCGATTAAAGTTACAAAATATGGATTTAAAGTCACCGAATATAGATTTAAAGTCACAGAGTATCGATTTAAAATCAATTTAAAATCACAAGATATCGATTAAAAGCAACAAAATATGGATTTAAAGTCACCGAATATGGATTTAAAGTCATAGAGTATCAATTTAAAATCACAGAATATCGATTTAAAATCACAGAATATCGATTTAAAGTCACAAAATATGGATTTAAAATTACCGAATATAGATTTAAAGTCACAGAGTATCGATTTAAAGCACAAAATATGGATTTAAAGTCACAGAGTATCGATTTAAAGTCACAAAATATGGATTTAAAGTCACCGAATATAGATTTAAAGTCACAGAGTATCGAGTTAAAGTCACAAAATATGAATTTAAAGTCACCGAATATTTACTTAGTCACAAAAAGTCAAAGAGAACGAATTTTAAGCCACAGAGTATGGATTTAAAATCACAGAGTATAAGTGACAAATACAATACTGTTACCGAATGATTTCGAGATAAGCACTAATGAAGCAGAATTTCAAACGAAAAGAATGATGCCCCACACACACAACTTTCACGAGCACTGAGAATGCCCCACTGCAACTACGAATCATTTTGTTTTCGTTGCTCAGTTAAAAATTAATTTTTTGGATTAAAGACGTTATAATCTATCGAAATCTCAAGTTGGTCCACCAACATCACCGTTTACTGTAGTTAGTATAATGAGAAAGCAAAATTAAAAAGTATGGACACATATCACAGTCGGGCGTTAATAGAACCCAAAACAATCCAACATATCATTTAATACAAACACTAATGTATTATTAAGCTCTGGGCTAAATTTTTTATTGAAAGTAAGTTATTTTTCAAATTTACATCACGTAACCAAATCCCGGCCAACCAAATATTCAGCGTTTCTTGTTCCTTTCGTAAATCCAATTCCGAACGCTTCACAGACCACTAATTCCGACGTTCCCCTATCATCTATAAATACGAAACAGTCTGTCACACAATGTTGATTACAAAACATCCAGAACACTTCCTAAGCCCCGCGCCGCTCCGTCATCTTCGCCTCTGTTCGCCTTTCATAATCTATAAATATTACAAAAAACCAGAGCTTAACATCCATTTGTTCAACACGCCAGTACGCCATGTAAACTGTCAAGGCAGTGACAGTTCTTAATGCCGTAGTCTCACACTACCGGAACCCTGGGGCAGGAAGTAAGGGGTGAACCAACGCTCTTATTTAACAGTGTGTTACGTCATAAACTTGAAAGACAATAGTTAATATTTTATGAAGCTTGCCACTTAACACAACTGTATTGTGTTGTCTCCATTGCAAATAATACACAATAACCTGAAGATAAATAAACTACGAAGAAGATTGAACGATTTAAGGATATGAAATGAATCGTTAATTTAATTTTGGTGGATATATTAATTCGTAAATATCACTTGATTTCATTGACCAGCTGATACGTTATAGTATGTTTAAGGTTATGTTGTTAAAAACTAGCTATGTTAATTTGTCATTTATATTAATTCGTAACGATCAGCTGATTTCATTGACCAGCTGATATGCTACAATAAGTTTCAGGTTTTGTTGTTAAAAA
Organism: Callitettix versicolor; assembly: GCA_022606455.1. NCBI lineage: Eukaryota > Metazoa > Arthropoda > Insecta > Hemiptera > Cercopidae > Callitettix > Callitettix versicolor. The sequence continues at coordinate 105,128,090 of CM040186.1, read as the reverse complement.
CTTGCTATGTTAATTTGTCGTATATATTAATTCCTAACCAGCAGTTGATTTCATAAACAGCTGATAGGCTATAATAAGTTTCAGGTTATGTTGTTAAAAATTAGCTACAGTATGTTAATTTGTTTATATAAATATGTAAAGATCAGTTGATTTCAATGAACAACTAATAAGTTATAATAAATGTTTTGTTATGTTGTTAAAAACTAGCAATGTTAATTTGTCGTTTATATTAATTCCTAACGATCAGTTGATTTCATTAAACAGCTGATAGGCTATAATAAGTTTCAGGTTATGTTGTTAAAAACTAGCTATGTTAATTTGTTGTTTATATTAATTCATAAAGATCAGCTGATTTCATTGACCAGTTGATACATTATAGTATATTTAAGGTTATGTTGTTAAACACTAGCTATTTTAATTTGTCGTTTATATTAATTTCTAATCAGCAGCTGATTTCATTGACCAGCAGATAGGCTATAATAAGTTTCAGGTTATGTTGTTAAAAACTAGCTATGTTAATTTATCGTTTATATTAATTCGAAACGATCAGCTGATTTCATTGAACAGCTGATAGGCTATAATAAAGTTTCAGGTTATGTCGTTAAAAACTAGTTAAATGTCGTGTTTTCGAACAAATTATCGTAATTAAAATAAAAGATGAAGGGAAGACTTTATATATAATTTTTATTTTTGGTTAAATAATTGATTTTTTTTTTTAATTAAGGGAACCTTAAAACGTATAGTCTATACTCCGCTTTGCGACAGAAAGCCTTCAGGCAGCGGAGGGACATCGGGATATGTGGACAGGTGGGCAGAAGAGGCACATAAACGCGCTGTTTGACGGCGGTCTGTACCAGTGAACCCGGAGAAAGTACGAGGAAGCGATGTTCATCGGACACGGGTCGCTCGCTGATTAGGCTACCTGAATAGGACGTATAAAGTGGAAACCTCGTCCTGCCAGTACGGAGACGAAGGTAGAACTTACATTCTTCCTGTGTAGAAGACGAGGTATAAAATGGCAAAAGCTACAGCAGGAACTGAGCGACATTATCCCCCATAACAATGTTTGAGATGTAGATAAAAGAGGACTGGTACGTAGTTGCCATATCTACCGAACATATTTTAATCGGAGGAATGATTATAACACCAACTGATTAAATTAAATGGAATGTAATAAACTCTAAGAGAACATGTTGCCAGTAAGACTTCTGCCTTACGAAATGCCTCTTCAAAGTATCTCCGAAGTAGATCAAACCTGAAGAGGGGTCTGCTTTAGGAACCATTTCGAAGTGTACAATGCTTCTCTTTAAAGATGGTAATGATATCACTGAACTGTTACTTTTTCACAGATAGTCAAATTTCACATATTTATCTAATAGTGAATGGCTGAGTTCAACTGTTACTAACTGTGAACTGAAATCTCCGAAATCTGTTCAACCAATCCGTGTCCCTAGTTTCTTTTATTTCCGCTAAGATCGCGTCGCTTTGCCCTGCGCATGCGTAATGAGTTCACAGTTTGTTCCTACCTATCTACACACTTTTGTCAGTGCGGAATTACTGAGACGAGATAAATATTGATATGCTAACTGCGCGCGCACAGTAGTTTCCCGCCAGATTTAGCTTGTTGTTGGTATTATTTATTTAGTATAGCGAATGTTTTTTGCACAAGTAATGTTGTGTGAAGAATTGTGTATTTGTGTAGATAAAATACCTGATTTTGTTTGTTTTTTTCTGATTTATATATCGCCGCCTCGGTGGCCTAGTTGATAGCGTACTGGGTTTTCACCCCGAGGGCCCGGGTTCCATTCCCGGCCAGGGATGGCATTTTCATACGCTATAAATCATCCCATCGTCTGCATTAACCCAAGTATGCACAATAGTCGGACGTTAAACACAAAAAATCTGATTTATATTAGCCTATATGAAGAAGCAATAGCTACATAACAGGTTAGCCAAGACATTATTTCACTGTTCACAGTTATTCACAGTTTAATTTAACAGATATTGAAAAGTAGCAGTAGCAGTTTTCACATATAGCAATTTTATAGATAGTATCATCTCTACTTCTCTTACCGCAGTGACACCAGCTCCAAGAATCGGTTCTTATCGAACTGTCCGCACACCGAATGTCAATAACTCTTTGCCGTGCAGGTGGTACTTTTCTAAGTGACTGACAACCAGACGTCATGTCTAGCCTGTTTCGTTAACAAAACAAGAACGAACCTTTCTATATGAACTATTTTTATCGAGATTATTTTCAGTTATAATATAACGAATCGACTGCCTGCAAAGTGAAACTGTCAACGGTGATGCTGACCGATGTCTTTCTATAGTCGGAACAGAAGATTACGTTGCTCGTGTTGGTCACAGATCAACCGCTAGTCAAATTAGTTCTCGCAAATCCACGACCGTATTATTAGGGAAGAAAAATCCTAAAAATTTTCCAGTTTCGGAAGCAATCCTGGGAAATTATTTAACCAGCAACTTGATTTGTTTTCCATAACTTGTTCTATGAAGAACCATACTTCATTCGGTGTAATAATTTTGAAATTCTATTAATCACATGCTTCTATCTCGTTGACGTAATAATAATCAACATTAAAAGCTAAATAAATTAAATTTTAAACTGTTAAATTAATTACTGTAACATAGCCACCGGACCACATATTCAAATGATTAGGATTATGACCTATTCTTCCCGTCAGTGGTCTATCCACTCACCTCATAAAGGCTACGGCGGTTTCGAAACTCTATCGTTTCATCTTCGCTGTTATACAAAATGTTAAAAATGTTAAATGTGATAAGTCGTCACAAAGTCAAACAAAACATTAAAACATACATCACAAACACTGAGCACAATTACACGTTTAAAATATTCATCATGAAATTCGGCTTGGCCAAGCTACACACGCGACTCGTACGTCGTTACATTGGTTTGGCCAATTTGGTTGCACGTATCATTTGGCCAAACCAAATTTCATCGTACGTATTTTAATCGTGTAATTGTGCTCAGTGTTTGTGACGTATGTTTTTAATGTTTTGTTTGACTTTGTGACCACCTCGACAGAAGGATTTAATATTTTGTATGACGGCCTGAAGATGAAACGATAGAGTTTCGAAACCGCGGTAGCCTTTATGAGGTGAGTGGATAGACCACCGACGGGAATAATAGGTCATAATCATAATCATGTTAAATTAATTTGAAAATACAGAAATAAACCATGAACTTCTTTTTCCTTTGGTTTCAGTGGTTCTGTTGCCTCCGACACGCCAGCTGTAAGCTTTTTGTGTATCCCTATTGCTTCACCTTAAGCAGACTCCAGTGCTCTTGACTAGCACCAGAATCTCGTACAAGATGTCCTGGTTGAACTCCTGATCTGGATGATGAGGTCCAAAGAACCTCCTTTTGGCCTCTAGAACGTCGCAGTCGAGGAGTAGACCTATATGTGCTGCAGTTTCAACACACTGCGCGCACAAACTCAAGCGAGATTTGTAGCAATCCCACCTTATGTAGACGACTCCGGATGTAGCCGTTCCGATGATCATGGCGACGACCTGCTTCGGTGACCTCCTGTTAAACTGAACAAGTGTCCTTGTCAGTACAGGGTCTGGTCCCGAGAGAAGGCGTTTCCCCAATCGTTAGCCAGGGAATTGGTTCCATCGCTTGATGTGCTCTTCCCTAGTACATTTCCTCTCGCGCTTGTGCGACTAATCCCGCACGCGGGCTCTGGTACCACATATCGATCACCACCCCTTTTGGTCACCATGTCTGCTCTCTCGTTCCCTCAATCCCGCAATGCCTAGTTACCCATCCTAGTTGCACCATATTAGCTTTTGACAGGACACAGAAGGAGCTGAGAGAATTCCATACCAACTTGGATGAGATTACTATATAACTGAGAGCTTAACCACGAACTTAAGTTCATTTCGTATTTTCAAAGAAAAACTTGAAAATTTAAACGAAGCTAAACCAGGACTTTCAAAAATACGTAAGATAATGGGGAAAATATTGCGAGCTTCTATCACGTCAGCGAGACAGCATGCTGCAATGATTCCTTCGTTTAATCACAAGTCAGACAACGGGACGCGTTCAACCGAAAAGTTAATCCATACCGTAGAAGATTTACAAAGTGAGAACACTGAGATAATCTTACACAGATTCGAAAGCATAAAACCACAAAACCATAACAAGGTTAGGCTAATCCAGATTTATCCTATCCATAAAACAACAGCTGGAGTTATTCACGCTACGAAGCCTGCACGTCGTATTATATTATAATTAGGTTATATTTTATTACGAAATGACAAGCTAAGTCGGCCTTCTCGATCTAGCTTAGACGGCTTTGTAGATAACCACGGCCAGATGAATATCTCGCATCTTCGTGAGTAGGCCTACAATTATAATTGTGCGTTCCTTATTGTACAAATGTCACGTTTGCCTTGTTTATTCTACTTACCTTGGTAGGCAAGGAAACGCAGCCGAAGTAAATTGAAAGGCGGAATTAACGACCTAAGGTCAAGCGTGAAACGAGGGAGCCCAGAGAAAATTGAAATTTTTATTGCAGTGTTTCTTTCATTTTGCCTTCTTTCATTTCGTACACGCTATTACATTCCAAAATTATTGCCCGTGACGATAATCTTCGTATCTTAAATAAATATCCGGTGGAATCTGCGAGAAAAGCCGCACCCAATTCTATTAAAATGTTTTTATTTACTTGGAAATATGTTGAGCATAATTTGGTTTATAATTCAGTGGTCACTGCGTATTTTACTAACTACAGAGGAAATGTTCAGAGATGAAAGGTTTTAAAACAATGTTCAGATGCCACTTACCCGTCACGTAATTATACAATATTAATCCGCGGAATGTTTATTAAATTACAATTTCATGCAATTTTTAACGGAAAAAAGTAGGCCTACCACTTGAAAGCAGTGGCTGCATTGTAAGTGTACGATTCTTCATACTATTTATAGAGGCGCGCGCGCGTATGTGCGTGTGTGTGTCAAGTAAATGATGATTACGGACCAAAACAATTTTTGATTCAATGTTGATGTTGGTTCATCAAGTAATGTCCGATTAAAAGCCAGGAGTACACAGAGAGCACCACGGCTGGCGCTCATGAAACAAAATGCACATTCTGCTATCAGTGAAAACACACAGACAGCGTTCCAAAGCGTGAGGCTAAGAGCGATTTTTTTTTTTTTGCGGCGAAAAACCATCATCAGGTACTCCATGGGAAATAAGCATTACTGATAAAAGTAGATTTGCTCGAGGTTCGCGATGGTGGACTTGTGATCGCTTGAAATTCAGACCAATCGCGCCGTTCACACAGCACATGGATTGGCGAATCCCATGGTCGATCGCAAGACTTTGATGTCCGAGCATTTACCGATATTTCACGTAAAACACCGAGTCACCCCGATCAGAAGCCAGTCTTCACATTTCCATGACGCGAGATGTGACAAACGTCGATTTGCTTGCGGTTCGCGCTGGTGTACTTGTGGATAATTCCCACCAGTGGATTGGCAAATCACATATTCGATCGCAAGCTTTTGATGTCCGAGCATTTATCGACATTTCACGAGAAACACCGAGTCACCCCGTTCAGTCTTTACATTTCCATGACGTCAGGTTTGACAAAAGTCAGATCAAGTCAGCCACCGGAAGTAGGCATTACTGATAACGTTCGTGCAGGTGAACATGTAGTCGGTCAAATTCCGACCAGTCGCACCGTTCACACAGCACATGGATTGGTAAATCCCATGGTTGATCGCAAGCCTTTGGTGTTCGAGCATTTACCGACATTTTCCGAGTAACACCGAGTTACCCCGATCAGGAGCCAGTCTTCACATTTCCCTGAGCCTAGGTATGACAAACTTGAGACCAAGTGGTAACAAGGCTTTACTGACAAACGTTGATTTGCTCGAAATTCACGCTGGTGGTCGCTCGAATTCCAACCTGTTGCAACGTACACCTGGTAGTGGGTTGGCACATCACATAGTCGATCGCAAGCCTTTGATGTTCAAGCATTTACCGACATTTCCCGAGTAACACCGAGTTACCCCGATCAGAAGCCAGTCTTCACATTTCCCTGACGCTAGGTATGACAAACTTGAGACCAAGTGGTAACAAGGCTTTACTGACAAACGTCGATTTGCTCGAAATTCACGCTGGTGGACTTGTGGTCGCTCGAATTTCCAACCTGTCGCAAAGTACACCTGGCAGTGGGTTGGTACATCACATATTCGATCGCAAACCTTTGATGTCCGAGCATTTACCGACATTTCCCGAGTAACACCGAGTTACCCCGATCAGAAGCCAGTCTTCACATTTCCCTGACGCTAGGTATGACAAACTTGAGACCAAGTGGTAACAAGGCTTTACTGACAAACATCGATTTGCTCGAAATTCACGGTGGTGGACTTGTGGTCGCTCGAATTCCAACCTGTCGCAACGTACACCTGGCAGTGGGTTGGCACATCACATATTCGATCGTAAGCCTTTGGTGTTCGAGCATTTACCGACATTTCCCGAGTAACACCGAGTCAACCCGATCAGAAGCCAGTTTTTACATTTACATGACGCGAGATATGACAAACTTCATACCAGATACACCATAGGAACAAAGCCTTACAGAATTATTCAAAACAACAACATTATTTCTTATAACTCATTAAAATAAAAGGTAACAATGACTGAAAATTTAAAACTATGAAACCTTTAAATTTTAATCTAAAACTACGACAACGTATCAAGAACTAGAATGCTTAAATAAACCAACTGCCACAGTAAAATCAATTTAATCCTTTTCGACTTTGAAACGGAACCTTGCTTGCGTGCAGGAAATACTAAACCACGGGTCTTGGATTTTTAATGAAACCGTCACAGCCCCAGGCTGAGCGTGTAAACACTTGCCCAAACGCAGTGCCAACGCTAAGAGCAGACGTAATGATACGATCCACTTGCCTGGCCCGGTGTTGCGTAATAATCAATTACCTCAGTTCATTGTTCACACTTATTGATCACGAACAATAGAGTGGGTCTAGCAGCTAGTTGCATTCTTCGTTCTGTGCATTGTCTATTCCATGCTGTGTGTAGTCTTCGAAAGTCGTAGCGAGGGCTTAGCCCTGCCGAGTTCTTCCATTCCGCCCCATACTCGACGCACAATACCGCCGTCGTAAAACGTGATCAAAATTATACGGAAAAAGTGTTTGTTAAAATCTGTGAAAAGAGACCTTTATTAATCAACAGTTTGGAAAACTAATTTTTCACAGTTTGCACAAGATATACGAGGTGTGTTCAGAAAGTAACGAGAATTTTAATTTTTTGAACAAAATATTTATTTATTCTTCTACATTGATGTTGTCGCCTTCAAAATAGTCCCCACTGGAGACTATGCATTTGTGCCAGCGCTTCTTCAAATCCTCGAAACACTTCTCGAACTCGATCTCTGAGAGAGCCTTTAGTTCTTTCAGCGATGCGCTTTTAATGTCACCTACGGCTGTAAAACAACGGCCCTTTAAGGTTTTCTTTATATTTCGAAATAGGACAAAAATTCACACTGAGCCATGTCTGGCGAATATGGAGGCTGGGGCATCGTTACAGTAATGTTTTTGACCAAAAATTCACGAACAAGCAATGAAGTGTGAGCTGGTGCATTATTGTGATGCAAAAGTCATGAATTGTTTTTCCACAGATCCGGGCGTTTTTCCGGATTGCTTCACGCAAACGGCGTTGAACTTGTAGGTAGTATTCCTTATTGACCGTTTCACCTGGTGGCACGAATTCATGATACACTATGCCATTAATATCGAAGAACACAGTGAGCATAACCTTCACGTTCGACCGCACTTGTCGAGCCTTTTTCGGTCTTGGCGAGCCAGAATACCTCCACTGGGATGATTGAGCCTTAAAGTCGACGTCATATCCGTAAACCCATGTTTCGTCACCTGTTATAATACGTTTCAGTAATTCTGCATCGTCGTAGACTTCATTTAGTGACACCTGAGCAACTTCCATTCGCCGCTATTTTTGTTCAAAATTCAACAATTTTGGAACGAATTTTGCTGTCACCCGTTTCGTACACAAAACATTGGAAACAATGTCATGACATGATCCAATCGATATGCCAACATCATCAGCGACCTCTCTAATTGTGATTCGACGATTGTTCATAACCATTTCTTTCACTTTTTCCACGTTTTCATCGGTTGATGTGTTGGGGCGTCCAGGGTGTTCGTCATCTTCAACGTCTTCACGGCCCTCTCGGAAACGCTTATACCACTCGTAACTCTTCCTTTACTCATGACAGATTCACCATAAGCCTTTGTTAACATTTCACACACTTTATTCCATTTTTTACACAAAATTAGATACACATTCTTTGATCCATTTCTTTTAACAAACAAAAATCGCCGAGCTCATACAAACACATCTAACCTTAGTGGCTGTCACAAAGTCAACAATGAAAACAGCTGAAAGTTTTATCATACTTCAAGGGCATGTATACCAACATAATAAAAAGTATGTTTGATAATCGGACTCTCCAAGCCCGCGAAATTTAAAAATTCTCGTTACTTTCTGAACACAACTCGTATAACTTTTTTTACGGCACTCTGAATTCAATTACGAATCTCTTTATTAGCGATTTTTCTCCTGTCCTAAAAAAAAAAAATAAAAACAGCCGAGAATATTTTTTCCAAATAATCACGATTTACTGCGGCGAATTCCATAAAACTGCGTACAACTTAATTATTGATCTAATTATAATTAAAACAAACAATATACCGAGAAATTCAATGCTGTCGCAATACAATGTAGGCCCTATTGAGTTTTATAACACAGAGATAACCCGTTCCAGGACTGTACGCACCGCACTTATCTATGTAGGACAGGGTGGCTGTAAACATCACGTGCGCCAACGTAAATTTATTGTGAGCAAACGTCTGCAATCACGTGCGGCCCAAGTTTATTTATTACAATACGTTACACCTAGACCTACTTGCCAGGTCTAAGAACCTTTACGTAAGGCACACTTTTCTTACGTAAAAAACCGTATTTTAAGTACCACGTTTATTAACTGTACGAAGTGTGCATAGAGTGATCGTAAGAAAACTCAATTCTGATTTGTCTTATCAGTTTTCTGATCCCACGAGTCCAAAAACGTTCATTTTTACTAATATGTCTGTGCGTGCGTGCGTGCGTGCGTGCGTGCGTGTGTGTGTTTGTGTGTGCGTTTGGTGTAGTGGAGGTGGTGATGGTATGTGTGTGTGTGTGTGTGTGTGTGTGTGTGTGTGTGTGTGTGTGTGTGTGTGTGTGTGTGTGTGTGTGTGTGCCTATCCGTGCGCGCGTGTGTGTATGTATGTGCGTGTGTGTGATTGTGTGCGCGCGCGATCTTGATTGTTTAACACATTTACACTGATCAAATTTACCTAATTCAACAATATAGCTGACAGAAACTTCTATCATAGTGTATTAGTGAACGTCTCTGGTTGTGTGACGTAATTACTTATCACTATACGAAGTATAAAGGCCTTGATACTTCGACGAATCTATCCGAAGCCGCCTCAGTGGCCTAGTTGATAGCGTACTGGGCTTTCGCCCCGAGGACCCGGGTTCGATTCCCGGCGAGGGCTTGGCATTTTCATACGCTATAAGTCATCCCATCGTCTGCATTAGCCCAAGTGTGCACAATAGTCGTACGTTAAACAAAAAAAAAAAACTATCCGTTCCGGGATCTGAGTTGAAAAAATTTTTAATGGTTTTCACTTATACGTCTGCGAGGGACTTCTTGTGCATACAGTAACAGTCCGAAATTTTGATGAATTAGGGCAACTCTCGTTTGTCCATATATCTTAAAAAAAAAGAATGTTTAAAATTGGCTTTTCGCGAAATCCTATAAGTACAGTTGAATGGACGTCATTTTGAAATAGTTGGACGGATTTTCGTGGGGAACGAACTTGACCAAGCAATTATTGTACCTAAGTGAATCAAACGGGGTTAAAATTTCAAACGCTAGAGTTCTAAAACACCTTCAACACACGCGCGCGCGCGGGCGCACACACACACACACACACACACACACACACACACGCATACACGCACGCGCGCGCACAAGCACACACGCACGCACACGCATACACGCACGCACACGCATACACGCACGCACGCACACACACGCACACATACACACGTATACACGCACGCGCGCGCACACACACACGGACGCACGCGCGCAGATACACACGCACGCGCGCGCGCACACACACACACACGCGCGCGCACACACACACACACACGTATACACGCACGCACACACGGACGCACGTGCGCAGATACGCACGCAAACACGCACACATACATACACACGCGCGCGCGTATCACACACACACGTATACACACACGCACACACGCGTGCGCGCGCACAAACACACACACACACACACACGTATACACGCACGCGCACACACACGCGCGCAGACACACACGGACGCGCGCGCAGATACACACGCGCGCACACACACACACACACGCGTATACACGCACGCGCGCGCACACACATACATACGCACACGCGCGCGCGCCGCAGATACACACACACGCATTTTTACGACTCCACAAAACAAACACGTGTTGGTGCTCATTTCATGATCCAGAACTTGGCTCTTACCACGATGGCCGCTCCGAAAGCTAATTTTCCAATATAAATTTCCCAAAGACTTACAGAAGAATGTAGACTGAATCAGACAGAATAAATTTTCGTAAAACCGCGTTCGTTAACCCGCTTAACACTAAAAACAAATTTATTATTAACTTGTTATCTGAAGGATACGCTAAGTTACTCAGTTCCACTAGAATACAACCTGCAACTCCGCACCGCGTGGAAGGGTATTGTGTTCTATTCCTCAATGGCAAGGAACAATAAAAAAAAGGTCCTTGCTAGTCGCCAGTTAATGGACCGACTAACCAGTTTGAAGGACGCCGAGGGTAAAGTTTAATTAGGCAGGGATCGGATCAGGTGCAGTACAACGGGGCAATCAATTACAAGGATCTAGGTCCTGACCACCCACTTGGGCAGTCTAAGTCTAACTGGATGGCGCACAATACAGTGCAATGTGGGATGCCAAGTATCACTTCCACACTCTTATCGCAGGAAATACAAGAAAGCACATTTCTTAACTTTAGTGTACAAATTAGAAAATCCCTTTGGAAAATGAATAGGCATCAATCTGGGATTTTGAAAATAGCACTGATCCTGACCTTAAGAAAACCTTATGAAGCGTCGATAGGCTTTCACCCCGAGGACCCTGGTTCGATTCCCGGCCAAGGCTTGGCATTTTCATACGCTATAAATCATCCCATCGTCTGCATTAGCCCAAGCAGTGAATACAGAATCTATAGATTCTGTATTCATTGGCCCAAGTGTGCACAATAGTCGGACGTTAAACACCAAAAAAACAAAACAAAAAAATAAGTTAGCACAGTAGTGTTCGCCATTTTTTTTACGATTTGATTCAAACTTGACAGAAAAATCGATTTTGTACTGTAATTTTTGGTAACAAGTCGTTACACAGGAAAAAATAAACTGTTTAAAAATCAATCTAAAACTTTAAGAATATCGAAGATATTTTTGTTAGTTTTTTAAAATTAAATTTGACTGCAATCAACCGTTTTACGGTGAAAAAAGAACTGTTAAAAATCGCATTTACTCAAAATCGGTACTGCCGTACCGGTAAGTCCGGTTGAACTGACATTCTGAAGGTCTCCGGAAAGATGCGGACACTAACGTTTATTGCTGCCCAATTAGAGTTTGACAGAACTGTACAAATATTGGGGCACGGTGGTCGAAGTGGCTAAAGTCTACTGAATCAATAAACTTCTTTTTTCCGGTGAAAATCCTTTAAGTTATCATAGCCGAGGCACGGTATTAAGATTTTAAAAAAGAGTAAAAATCACAAATAAAAATTAGCAACATTACAAAAATAAACAAACAATAACAATAATTAAAACAAAATACAATAACAACTATAAATGAACTATAATGAAGTAACTCGGCGCAAGTACCACTGTAACAATAGTTTGTTTTTTTAACGTCCGACTATTGTGCACGCTTGGGCTAATGCAAACGATGGGATGCTTTATAGCGTATGAAAATGCCAAGCCCTGGCCGGGAATCGAACCCGGGTCCTTGGAGTGAAAGCCCAGTAAGCTATCAACTAGGCACCCGAGGCGGCTATATATATATATATATATACTTAAATGGTTTCTTTCAAGGTTATGAATAATCGGTATTACTGTAAATAATGCAAGTAACATATGGCGCAAATAAGACGGCACTGTCACAAAGGTAGTGTCCGCAAATTTCCGGCATAGAAATATTTATAAATTTTATTTATTTATTTTTTTAACGTCCATACTTCATGCCAGTTAGACTAATGAGGATGAGGGATCAGTGCTAACGTAAACGAAAAAGCAACTGCGGCTCGAACTAAGAACCTTTAGATGCGCAGTTGAGTGACGCAATAGACTGACCGATACTTTAGCCACTTCGACCACCGAGCCCCAATATTTTAGATCTGCCAATAATCCCTAGCGTCCGCAAATTACATCTGTATTTGTGTTCACAAATTTCCGTGACCGCATCTTTCAGGTATTCACATCGATTGGTTTCTTTCCGGTAGATTTTTCCGGCCCAATCAATTTTTGCGCTAAAGTGATTCAAAATTATTTTAAAATAAATCTGAAGGCGGCGTGGGTTCATTTTCGAATTTTAACGCGTTACAACGACAAAGTATGGCAAAATTTTATTTTTAACCTAAAGAGAAAAACAAAAATAAAACGCGAGAGTTTGTGCAATGTTTTTGTTAATTGAACCGACCACGGCCATGTTTCGCTGCAGTTTATTTTGCAGATTACAATCTGCGTCCACAGCCTCCCATCTTGTGTATAAATAAACACTGCACTCTACAGTACACACAAAAGCTCATAGATAAACTGTAAACACTGAATGAATAACGCCAAGTGCAGGAACAGAAGCGCACGGGCCTACAGCAGGTAAACAGCTGAGCGGTACGGAAATAACTTGGCCTTCAACATCCACTGCATGTTCAATTAACTGTTTGCAACACACGTATATACGCATTTATGTGTTAAAAATAAATACCCTTTAACAAAAATAAATATTTTGCTTTATCCGTTAAACTATACAGTATTAATATATTTGTTTATAAGAACCCAAGGTCACAAAAAATTAATAGGTGTGCGCGCGCGTGTGTGTGTGTACGTGTGTGTGTGTGTGTGTGTGTGCGCGCGCGCGCCCCATATGTGTCGTTTCGGCTAGAGACCAAACCAAATGACCGATTTTGGCATCAAAGTCTAGGAAGGAACTATTGTTTTAAATTTTAAATATTTTTTAAGCACTTTTTCGATCAAACACTCTTAAAAATCGAATTTTCTCAACATCAGTTCTAACGATTTTAACTATAATTTTGCTTAAATGCAGTTCGTAATAATCCAAACAAAAACGTATAAACCGTTACGGCCCGAAAAATTCAATCCATGTGCTATCAAGGAAAAGAACTGACAAATTGCGCAGTCTCTAGAAATCGGTTCAGATTTTTATCGCATGCTGATTCATAATCGAAGTCAGTGCAGCAAACATTAAATTTAAAAAAATACCTTTAGGGAGTAAATAGGGGAGGAAGATAAAAGAAACTTTGACCGCCGTCGGATTTCTTTTGTTTTTTCTAATAAATAACAGAACACAATTTTGTTTATATTGTATTTAAAAATTTGTTATACTTGATATAGTTACGATTATTCAAATACGAGCAAAATTTGATGTTGTGTGTGTGTGTGTGTGTGTGTGTGTGTGTGTGTGTGTGTGTGTGTGTGTGTGTGTGTGTGTGTGTGTGTATGACTGTGTGTGTGTGTGTGTGTGTGTGTGTGTGTGTGTGTGTGTGTGTGTGTGTGTGTGTGTGTGTGTGTGTGTGTGTGTGTGTGTGTGTGACTGTGTGTTGTATTTTTCTTTTTTTGTGTGTTTAACGTCCGACTATTGTGCACACTTGGGCTAATCCAGACGATGGGATGATTCATAGCGTATGAAAATCCCTCCCTCAATCCAATCCCTCGCCGGAAATCGAACCCGGGTCCTCGGGGTGAAAGCCTAGTACGCTATCAACTAGGCCACCGAGGCGGCTAATGTGTATTGTATATATATATATTTTTTAAGGCGAAGAGCACATAGAGGCTATTATCGCCTCCCTAAATGTAAGTGTGAGTGTACAGTGTTAAAGTCGTAAGTGTGGTGTTGTAAGTGTAAGTGTGTGTTAGACTCGGGTACCGCGAGGGACGTCTAAATCCTCTCAATAGGTGCAGCTAGTCTGCACCCCCCTGCAGGATATATATATATATATATATATATATATATATATATATATGTGTGTGTGTGTGTGTGTGTGTGTGTGTGTGTGTGTGTGTGTGAGAGAGAGAGAGAGAGAGAGAGAGAGAGAGAGGAGAGAGAGAGAGAGAGAGAGAGAGAGAGAGAGAGAGAGAGAGAGAGAGAGAGAGAGAGAGAGAGAGAGAGAGAGAGAGAGAGAGAGAGAGAGAGAGAGAGAGAGAGAGACTTTATAAACCTAAGTAGATTTGCTGATATCACAAGACACCTTTTTATTGAATAAGTATATTCACAAAGCTAATTTTTAATCAAAAACTAACAAAAATAAGATTGCCTAAAAATCGTATACATAGATTTCAATAAAAATTATCTGTAATATAACCTTTTCAAGTATGCAAACAAACACTAACAATACCTTAACTACTATGTTCATATAATAATTACGAAAGGATTCAATTAAAGGCAATGCCAAAATCTCGTACAAAGAAGATAACGCGTATTACCGTATTACCGAATTACCGTATTACCGTATTACCGTATTATCGAATTACCGAATTACCGTATTACCGAATACCGTATTACCGTATTACCGAATTACCGTATTACCGAATTACCGTATTACCGCATTACCGAATTACCGTATTACCGTATTACCGAATTACCGTATTACCGTATTACCGAATTACCGTATTACCGTATTACCGAATTACCGTATTACCGTATTACCGTATTACCGAATTTTTGGTACCGTAAAAGGCGCGTCCAACAGGACCGTTCCACGGGTCCACCGTTATTGACACGTTAACCTTCGAATAATCTGTCCAGACATGGTTAATCTTACAAACAGGTGGCCAGGCGGACGGTGGACAGCAACGGCATCTGTTTGACTGCGGCCGCACTAATTATCAGCTGCGAAATCAAGACAACAGTTAGTCGGCAATTATCGAGTCAGCATTGGCAACACTGCCAGATGCTGTCGATATGCAGTTAATTAAGCGGATCATGTGATGCCTTGATTGAAGGTCACGACTGAAAGACTGAGTGACAGTGACTAACAGGCCCAATTTTGGCATTAAGGCTTACTTTTACTTCTTGCGCGATATATGGAAACAGAGTAAAAACACTTGCGTTTTGGTTCGATGTCTGTCCGACTGTATGTCCAAATGCGATTTCTGTTCAATATGTCAGCGAAGACTAAAAGAACTTAGTGGTTTCTGGTTACTCTACTTTCCTGACGCACAGTTGAATGAAACAAAATAAAAACATTAATCTCTTCCTAAATATAATTGAACTCTGCTCAGGGAAGTATCCTTATAGAACGCTTATAGAAGTATCCTAATCAATGTAATGGATGCCGTAACATCCAGTTGACGTGCTAGAAGCGAATTACTAAGCTTTTTACAATCATATATCAATTTTAGTTTGTTTTTTTAAGCTATTATTTTTATTCGAAAATAAGACTCGGTGGTCGATGTGGCTAAGAAACCAGCAACGTCTCCGATCTATGAACTGCGAACAAGTCGTGGGTTCGAGACTTATTGTTACTGCCGTACTGTTTCCTTTAACGCCGATCTCTCATCCTCATTAGTCTAACTGGCATAAAGTATGGATGTTGAGGGGCAAAAGGAGAACAAAATTAATTGGAAATAATCCATTATCATTACCGAAGCAAACGTGGCCCCAGGCCCGGGACTTGAATCGTGAACCCCTGCCCCCGGAACGTTTTGAACGTTTTATATATATATATTATATATATATATATATATATATATAGGCTATATATATATATATATATATATATATATATATATATATATATATATACTATATATATATACCATATCGCATATATATATATATATACACTAGAAACTTAAACTTAAACTGCATTAAAATATTTTTTCAATGCAAAATAGTATACCCCTTTTTTACATTTTCTACCCCTTTCAATCTCTTTAGGGGATGAGTTTTAGGAAAAGGTGAGAAATATATTTCATTACTTATATTTCAGAGCGACTACCTTACGTTTTAAAAAGGTCAGAAGAAAAATATATTTTATCCAATAAAAATTTTGTATCTCATTTTTATCTCTTTAAGGGTTGAATGCTGGAAAATCGTTTTTCTGTGCACCCCTACATGTGGTAGTAACCCTGAAAATGTCAATGTTTAGCTATTATAGTCTCGGCTATACGTTGATTATTAAATTTGGACTGGGTAAGTAGTTTAATGATGTTAAAAATAAATTTCTGCAAAATCCTTTCTTAATGCACCTCAACATTGTTGTAAGAATGTACACTGAAAATATCAAGTCTCTAGTTATAATAGTCTTGGCTGTACGTTGATTATTAAATTTGGACTGGATAAGTAATTTAATGGCGTTAAAATCAAATTTTTGCAAAATATTTTCTCAGTGCATCTCGACATTGCTGTACGAAGGTACCCTGAAAATTTCAAGTCTTTAATTATAATAGTCTTAGCTGTACGTTGATTAATAACTTTGGACTGGGTAAATAGTTTAATGGCGTTAAAATCAAATTTTTGCAAAATACTTTCTTAATGCACGCCTATATGGTAACATAAATGTACCCTGAAAATTTCAAGTCGCTAGCTAAAATAGTTTTGGCTCTGCGTTTATGAATCAGTCAGTCAGTCAGGACTTCTTTATGTATTAAGATGTTTTAAGTTTAACTATTTACTTTCACCAGCACATGCTTTTGTTTTGATACAATAATTGTCAGCTGTCGTGTAGCTTTTTTTGTGGTATTTGTGACTTTTAGTTCCTCTGATCACGTGTGACTTAATTTTTCATTTTGACCACTCAGTATACCTGCTTTAAATGTTTCTTCTTACGCATCTAGGCTTACGTTCATAGTATGTTTATGTTTTAACTTCAACTATTTACTTTTGACCAGCACACGCCTTAGTTTTGATACAGTATTTGACAACTGTTATGTAGTTTTTCTTTTGTGTTATTGGTGACTTTTAGTTCCTCTGATCACATGTAACTCTTAGTTTTTCATTTTGACCACTCAGTATACCTGCTTTAAATGTTTCTTCTTACGCATCTAGGCTTACGTTCAAAGTATGTTTATGTTTTAACTTCAACTATTTACTTTTGACCAGCACACGCCTTAGTTTTGATACAGTATTTGACAATTGTTATGTAGTTTTTCTTTTGTGTTATTGGTGAATTTTAGTTCATCTGATCATAGTTTTTCATTTTGACCACTCAGGGTATCTGCTTTAAGTGTTTTTTCTTACGCATCTAAGTTTATATTTTAACTTCAACTATTTACTTTTGACCAGTACACGCCATTGTTTGGTACGGTAATTATGTAGTTTTTCTTTTGTATTATGGGTGAATTTTAGTTCTTCTGATCACATGTAACTTAATTTTTCATTTTTACCGCTTAGGGTATCTGTTTTAAGTGTTTTTTCTTACGCATCTAAGTTTAAGTTTTAACGTCAACTATTTACTTTTGACCAGCACACGCCTTTGTTTAGTACGGTAATTATGTAGTTTTTCTTTTGTATTATGGGTGAATTTTAGTTCCTCTGATCACATGTAACTTAATTTTTCATTTTGACCACTCAGTATACCTGCTTTAAATGTTTGTTCTTACGCATCTAGGCTTACGTTCAAAGTATGTTTATGTTTTAACTTCAACTATTTACTTTTGACCAGCACACGCCTTAGTTTTGATACAGTATTTGACAACTGTTATGTAGTTTTTCTTTTGTTTTTGATTTTACATCTGATCATAGTTTTTCATTTTGACAACTGTTTAAGTGTTTTTTCTTAGTTTTCAACTTTTTTGTTATTTGTTTGGTGACTTTGTAGTTTTTCATCTAATCATGGGTGTTTTCATTTTGATCCACTCAAGTTATCTGCTTTTTACCGTGTTTTTTTAAGTGTTTTTTTACGCATCTAAGTCTATATTTTAACTTCAACTATTTACTTTTGACCACGCCTTTGCACACGCCTTTTTTCTTTGATACGGTGAGTTTGTAGTTTTTTTCTTTTTGACTATGGGTGACTTTTAGTTCCTTTGATCAGGCTTACGTTCAAAGTAACTTTTAATTTTTTATTCCGACCGCTTTGTTTTGATATCTTTTTCTTTTTATTAAGTTTGACTTTTAATTACTTTGTTTTAAATTAGGTATTCCATCCGTACTCTCGAAATGTCGTGTATTATTTCTATATACACAAACGATGTCGAACACCCGAACAAACAATACAAACAGTTACCGAACAATCGGGTTCTCCAACCGTTACGTAAACTGTTCACACTATTCAAATTAATTTCAGTTTAGCGCGCCCTAATCACGAGCCATTATAATGATAATGCACTGTTCTTCTTCACAATGGATTAGAGGGCGGAAGAACGCATACAATGGTCCTTTAATGCGTTCATTCATGCGCCGTGTGTAAAGAACAGTAAAAACATAGTTTAGGCCTAACCAGAACACTGTAGTAACGCCTACGTTACAGGCTCTCAGCTCTGTAGAAATTGCATCCAAGTTGGTATGGGATTCTCTAAGCTTCCTTTGCATCCTGCCAAGCGCTAATATGGTGCAATTAGGATGGGTACCTGGGCAATGTGGGATTGAGGGAAACGAAAGAGCAGACATGATGGCCAAGAAAGGAGCTGCTGGTCGACTAGTTGGTAGATATGGGTAAGAAAACTCCAAACTGTTAAAACTAACTGTTATTCTATTTACGAAAAACAAACTGCTTTGTCAAACGGAAACTAACAGTTTGAAATGTTTGAATTGGACTGGATCGTTATTTGTTAAACAAGGAACAACAGTTTGGACTTCCCCAACACCTACGTTATATTCGAACGTTGCCGCAAGCGCTAAAACATTTTTCTTGCTATTTTCCTGTTAAACTGTTGACAACAGTACAAACACCTTTTCTTTAACTTGCTATTTGCTATTTGCTATTTTGTTATACTTTTCCCCTCTATTTCTTGTTGGAACGTAGTGAAGTAAGAACTGTTTGGGCGTTGTCAAAGTTTATCTCTATTTTTCAAACGAGTTGTTTGAAAGTTTTAAATGTAAAATTTGTTGTTCAAACATTTTTTAAACTGTAAAAACAGCCATAATTGTGTTTTATATTAGTTTTTCTCCGTAGTTTACTTTGTGTTTAGAAATTTAAAAATATTTAGTGAACAATTTTGAAAGTTTTCTTTTACTTTTTTTATGTTTTTAGAATTAAGTGCATAGTTTTTAATTATTTATTGGATGTGTGGACTTTTTAAAATTCACAATATCTACTCTTGTATATATCTTGAATAATTTTAGGTTATTTTAGGTTAATAACCTATCATTAACATGTAATAACCTAATGTTAATAACCTATAATTTTGTAACTATATAGAGCCAATTTTATTTAAACATATTTGGCCTATGTTCTTATTACTATATTTTACTTAACGTTACTTTTTTCAGTGTTGAAAAATGAAAACCTACGTTCTCCCAAATAAAAATATGACAGTAACATCTCACATAACCTAATTTTATTTAAACATATTTTTTATATTTATTATCAATCATCAATATTTTTTAATCAACTAAAAATATTCTAAATTGTTTGCATTTCAGTAAATATGCAAAGGCTATTTAATTTTTAAGTAAAAAAAATAATGCTTCTATTAGAAATTCATTGCATTTTGTAAATATAAAATGGCATACATATATATTACGTTTTGAGAATGTAATTTAATTATTACTACATTTAATTATTTTTTTCTAAATGTTTTACAACCAAACAGTTAAGGACATGGTGGTAATGGGAATGAAAAAGTAGTAGTAGAAAACTGATCGTTTGTGCTTATGTTTTAGCTGCTAATACAACTTCGAGTTTCATTTTTCTATACCTGTTTTTTCAAACTGTTTTTCCAAACTGTTATTTTTTTCCAACAAACAGTTCGTTGATATTTTTTAAAAATAGCAGAAGTTCCCATCCCTACTAGTTGGACCAGAGCCCGCGTGAGCATTAGTCGCACAACTGCTAGAGATGCAGTAAGGAAATGGGCTTAGGGATGAACACATCAAACGATGGAGACAATTCCCTAGCCAAAGATTAGCGAAACGCCTTCTCTCGGGACCAAACCCTGTACTGACAAGGCCCCCAAAACTAGCTTACGTATTTACTGTAGTTATAGTAAAAGATCAGTTGTTTTATATTAATTCGTAACGATCAGCTGATTTCATTGAACAGCTGATAGGCTATAATACGTTTCAGGTTATGTTGTTAAAAATTAGCAATATGAAGAATTATTATAAACTATTAATTTCTAATGTATTATAAACCCCCGCAGGGGATGCAGACTAGCTGCACCTATTGAGAGGATTTAGACGTCCCTCGCGGTACCCGAGTCTAACACTTACACTTACAACACTACACGTACGACTTTAACACTTTACACTCACACTTACATTTAGGGAGGCGATAATAACCTCAATGTGCTTTTCGCCTTAAAAAAAATTTTACTTACTGACAAAGACACTTGTTCAGTTTAACAGGAGGTCACTGAAGCAGGTCGTCACCATGATCACCGGACACGGCCACATCCGGAATCATCACTATAAGGTGGGATTGTTACAAATCTCGCCTGAGTTTGTGCGGGCAAGGTGTTGAAACCGCAGCACATATACTCCTAGATTGCGAGGTCCTAGAGGCCAAAAGAAGACTCTTTGGATCTCAGCAAACCAGGACAAGTTATACAAGATTCTGGAGCTCGTGAAGGGCACTGGAGTCGGTTTAAGGTAGTGGTGGGGCAAAAAACACCAAACTGTTGAAAAAACTGTTTTTCTATAAACGACAAACAAACTGCTTTTTCAAACGGAAACAAGAAGTTGGATTTGGACTGGTTTATGATTTGTTAAACAAGGAACGGCTTTCCGTACTACCACACCTACGTTCTATTCGAACGTTGCCGCAAGCGCTAAAACTGTTTTCCTGCTAACTGCTTTTCTTCTACCTGCTTTTGCTTTTTCCCTTTATTTCAGCCGCCTCGGTGGCCTAATAGATAGCGTACTAGGCTTTCACCCCGAGGACCCGGGTTCGATTCCCGGCCAGGGCTTGGCATTTTCATACGCTATAAATAATCCCATCGTCTGCATTAGCCCAAGTGTGCACAATAGTCGGACGTTAAACACCAAAAAAAAAATTCCCTTTATTTCAAAGTTGTTTGTTGCATGTTGCTTGTAGTGACGTAAGAACTGTGGTCAATGTCAACGTTTATCTCTATTTTGTTGCGAGTTGTAGTAACAACCTCTCACATTTTGTAGATACAGAGCCTAATTTTATTTAAAGATATTTTTTATATTTATTATCAATCATCAATATTTTTTAATCAACTAAAAATATTCTAAATCGTTTGCATTTTGGTAAATATGCAAAGGACTATTTAATTTTAAGTAAAAAAAGAACGCTTCTATTAGAAATTCATCGTATTTTGTACATAAAATGGCGTGCTTTATGTTTTATCTGC
Organism: Callitettix versicolor; assembly: GCA_022606455.1. Lineage (NCBI taxonomy): Eukaryota > Metazoa > Arthropoda > Insecta > Hemiptera > Cercopidae > Callitettix > Callitettix versicolor. The sequence goes on along the minus strand of CM040186.1, from coordinate 105,106,192 downwards.
TAACACAACTTTGAGTTTCAGTTTTCTAAACCTGTTTTTTCCAACTGTTTTTAAAAAGCAGCTTTTTTTCCCTCAACAAACAGTTTGTTGACGTTTTGTAAAAATAGCAGAAAAGCCCACCTCTAGTTTACGGTGAAAAAGTACACAAAAAGCTCTTAGGCTGTGTTGGGGGCCACAGAGCCGCTGTTAATCCCCAAAAAGGAGAAAAAACGCCCACGTTACAAGACATTCATGTTTGTGTTTATGCTTGTGTTACTTAAAGCTACGGCTACGATCAAATTTACTGGCTTCTTTATGAAGTGATTGGATTTGATCGTAGTTCAGTGATGTGTGAAGGGTAAATCGATCGTGAAGAAATTGATCGTAAGATTATAAAGGATCTATCCGTTCCTAGATCCTCTGAGCAAGAAAACAAATCATTCTTACTGTCTGTCAGCTTGTAGAATTGTACAGACCAACTTTGAGTAAAACCCAAGTTTCTTTTAAAAAAAACCTAATCCGTATGGTTTTTTATTGGTTATTTTGAGGGTTTACTTACAATCCATTACTTGTCCTACTTGTTTTTTACATGCAAGAAAAATAACGTACTAGTAGTTCAAATAACATTAGAACTCGCAAAACATTCTTAATTAATTGCCTGGCCACCGCTCCGTGACAGCGCTAGTAACCATTTCTGCCAATTAATTTAATCAGTAAGTGCAATATTTAGGGGAAATGTTACTCGACCCGACTTTATTGGAAATTGTATGCTCTTCCTTCCCGAATCGGTTAAAATTACAAAAAGTACACGTGCGGGATTCGAGGAGTTACCGACAGAAGCGAAGCTTTTGTTAATATCTTCGCTAAATATTATTAGATTGAACAAATGTTTACAAATATCTTTGTTTTGTTTAAATAAATAAATACGTGAAACTAGCTTAGGTATTTACAGTCTTTATACTAAAAGATCAGTGGTTTTATATTAATTCGTAACGAACAGCTGATTTCATTGAACAGCTGATAATACGTTTCAGGTTATGTTGTTAAAAATTAGCAATATGAAGAATTATTATAAACGTTTATATTAATTTCGAGTGTATTATAAACGGTTACAACGTGTTCTTCAACTAAGGAGAAATACCGAAACCAAAACCAAAACGTTGTCATATAACACGCGTGTACTGTTATCGAAAAGAAAAATGAAAAGATAGAAATAGAGAGACGAAATTCACTTGCTCGTTCGTTCCATATTTCCGTTACACTCTTCCGTTCGGCAGACTTTTTTTCTATTCACTCCTCTCGCCAAAGCTAACATTAAAATCCTCGTTTCAATAGGTCTTAACATTCACTTACACGTCAAGTTGAACTACCGTAACGCATTCATTACATTTACTTAAAAGCATCCTCATTTCCCATTAAACACAAGCTTTGCACTTTTCCTAGAACATAACAGAAGAATAAAGTTGCCCTCAGAAGGCCTTAAACTCGCCATTTCGCGTTTAGGTTATTTTCCCCGAAATCCCCACCCCAATTTGAACACTAAATACTAGTGGTGGGCGAAACGGTTATTTTCCTGAAATAGGTTTCGTTCCAACCTGTAACAGGTTCCATAAACGGTAGGCTTATCTCACCGTTACAGCACAATAACCCTGTTCCATAACCGCTGTTATTCCGTAAGGGCGTTTAAATCTGGCGGAATCACCGCATTGTAACAGGTTCCATAAACGGTAGGCTTATCTCATCGTTACAGCACAATAACCCTTATCCATAACCGCTGTTATTCCGTAACGGTGTTCCAATCGGTCGGAATCACCGCCTTGTAACAGGTTCCATAAACGGTAGGCTTATCTCATCGTTACAGCACAATAACCCTTATCCATAACCGCTGTTATTCCGTAACGGTGTTCCAATCGGTCGGAATCACCGCCTTGTAACAGGTTCCATAAACGGTAGGCTTATTTCACCGTTACAATACAATAACCCTGTTCCATAACCGCTGTTATTCCGTAACGGCGTTCCAATCGGTCGGAATCACCGCCTTGTAACAGGTTCCATAAACGGTAGGCTTGTCTCACCGTTACAGCCTAATAACCCTGTTCCATAACCGCTGCTATTCCGTAACGGCGTTCCAATCGGTCGGAATCACCGCCTTGTAACAGGTTCCATAAACGGTAAGCTTATCTCACCGTTACAGCCTAATAACCCTGTTCCATAACCGCTGCTATTCCGTAACGGCGTTCCAATCGGTCGGAATCACCGCCTTGTAACAGGTTCCATAAACGGTAGGCTTATCTCACCGTTACAGCCTAATAACCCTGTTCCATAACCGCTGTTATTCCGTAACGGCGTTCCAATCGGTCGGAATCACCGCCTTGTAACAGGTTCCATAAACGGTAAGCTTATCTCACCGTTACAGCCTAATAACCCTGTTCCATAACCGCTGTTATTCCGTAACGGCGTTCCAATCGGTCGGAATCACCGCCTTGTAACAGGTTCCATAAACGGTAGGCTTATCTCACCGTTACAGCCTAATAACCCTGTTCCATAACCGCTGTTATTCCGTAACGGCGTTCCAATCGGTCGGAATCACCGCCTTGTAACAGGTTCCATAAACGGTAAGCTTATCTCACCGTTACAGCCTAATAACCCTGTTCCATAACCGCTGTTATTCCGTAACGGCGTTCCAATCGGTCGGAATCACCGCCTTGTAACAGGTTCCATAAACGGTAAGCTTGTCTCACCGTTACAGCCTAATAACCCTGTTCCATAACCGCTGCTATTCCGTAACGGCGTTCCAATCGGTCGGAATCACCGCCTTGTAACAGGTTCCATAAACGGTAAGCTTATCTCACCGTTACAGCCTAATAACCCTGTTCCATAACCGCTGCTATTCCGTAACGGCGTTCCAATCGGTCGGAATCACCGCTTGTAACATATTCCATAAACATTAGACTTATCTCACCGTTACAGCCTAATAACCCTGTTCCATAACCGCTGTTATTCCGTAACGGCGTTCCAATCGGTCGGAATCACCGCCTTGTAACAGGTTCCATAAACGGTAAGCTTATCTCACCGTTAGAGCCTAATAACCCTGTTCCATAACCGCTGTTATTCCGTAACGGCGTTCCAATCGGTCGGAATCACCGCCTTGTAACAGGTTCCATAAACGGTAGGCTTGTCTCACCGTTACAGCCTAATAACCCTGTTCCATAACCGCTGTTATTCCGTAACGGCGTTCCAATCGGTCGGAATCACCGCCTTGTAACAGGTTCCATAAACGGTAAGCTTATCTCACCGTTACAGCCTAATAACCCTGTTCCATAACCGCTGTTATTCCGTAACGGCGTTCCAATCGGTCGGAATCACCGCCTTGTAACAGGTTCCATAAACGGTAGGCTTATCTCACCGTTACAGCCTAATAACCCTGTTCCATAACCGCTGCTATTCCGTAACGGCGTTCCAATCGGTCGGAATCACCGCCTTGTAACAGGTTCCATAAACGGTAGGCTTATCTCACCGTTACAGTCTAATAACCCTGTTCCATAACCGCTGCTATTCCGTAACGGCGTTCCAATCGGTCGGAATCACCGCCTTGTAACAGGTTCCATAAACGGTAGGCTTATCTCACCGTTACAGCCTAATAACCCTGTTCCATAACCGCTGTTATTCCGTAACGGCGTTCCAATCGGTCGGAATCAAAGATTCCGTGTAAACGGTAATACGGTTTCATTTACATAACATACCGTAAAGACAAGAGGAATTCCGCTAAATAAAACAGAAATTTTAAAATGTTACATTGGTATTCAATTATTAAGAGCCGCCTCGGTGGCCTAGTGGATAGCGTACTAGGCTTTCACCCCGAGGACACGGGGTGAATTACAGTGGATTTTTAACTTAATAATTGGTTTTCTTTTTAACGTCCGACTATTGTCCACACTTGGGCTAATGCAGACGATGGGATGATTTATAGCGTATGAAAATGCCAAACCCTGGCCGGGAATCGAACCCGGGTCCTCGGGGTGTTACGTTAAATAAGTCCACGTGTACTAAATACGCCTAGTTCGTTCTCATCGGTATAACTGGCTTAAAGCAAGAATCAATGGGTTTTTAACATACGTGAGCAGTACGATCACGTGACCAACGCACGATCAGCTGTTTCGTGAGTGCAGACGCAGTGGCTAGCCTCACATTACAATTTCTCTTCCTTGTTCTCCGAATATTGTCACAGATATAACATTACATCAAGGTTAACACTAACGAATGTAAAGCGCTGCTAAACAAAACTGTTTTGAAACCTTTTCAGCTAATTCTATTCGAACGTTGTCGCAGCGCTAAAACTGTTTTCCTGCTAACTGCTTTTCTTCTACCTGCTTTTATGCTTTTCCCCTTTATTTATTCCAAAGTTGCTTGTTGCTTGTAGTGAACTAAGAACTGTTTGGTTATTGTCAACGTTTATCTATTTTGTTGCGAGTTGTAGTAACAACCTCTCACATTTTGTAGATACATAGCCTAATTTTATTTAAACATATTTTTTATATTTATTATCGATCATCAATATGCTTTAATCGATTAAAAATATTCTAAATCGTTTGCATTTTGGTAAATATGCAAAGGACTATTTAATTTTTAAGTAAAAAAAAATGCTTCTATTAGAAATGTACATAAAATGGCTTACATAATTATTACGTTTTGATAATGTAATTTAATTATTACTACACTTGTAAGGATTATTTTTATCCTTTCTAAATGCTTTACACCCAAAAACAGTTAATGACATGGTGGCTGTGGGAATGAAAAAGTAGTCTTAGAAAACTGAACTTATGTGCTTTATGTTTTAGCTGCTAATACAACTTCGAGTTTCAGTTTTCTAAACCTGTTTTTTTCCAACAGTTTTAAAAAGCAGCTTTTTTTCCTCAACAAACAGTTTGTTGACGTTTCGTAAAAATAGCAGAAACGCCCACCTCTACTGTATACGTACTGGCAAGCCATTCCGTTACGCTATTCGTCCGGCGATTGTATTGTTCTAAAGACTGACAGTTATTGCCAATAAAAGTACCGTAATTGGCTGTAATTGAGACATTAATTGTTGGGAAAATCTTGCGTGGGAAAGTTGCATCAACATCGATTGTGAAACGCAATTAGTTTTAAAAATAGCCAAGTGAAAAGTAAAAAGTCCGTGAAATGGGAATAATGGCGACACGCAACTGTCTCGCTGACGTGTAGAGGAACATTTCCAATTAGTGACATTATCGCGTCATATAAAGAATAATTTTTACATTTTATAAAAAAAGACAAACATTAGGCCGTAAACCCTGACCGCCGTAAAACAGAACTTACTGAAAATGTGATTTTACAATTGCAATCAACGTTATTACCTGAAATTTCCAAATGAAAATGAAAATACGACATTAACTCTGACCGCCTTTGTATTCATTTTTTCGAATCGTTATTGGAAAAATGACGTATTATGCCATCATGGTAAGACCCGGACTCTGGTCTTTGAAATGAGCACCGATCCTGTTTTCTAGATCATTTTTTGAAGGATTCTTAAAATTTGTGTGTGTGTGTGTGTGTGTGTGTGTGTGTGTGTGTGTGTGTGTGCGCGCGCGCGCGCGCGTTTTAACACTCGCGCGTTCGCAATTTTGGTTCGATTTGCTTCAAACTCGGCACAAAAATCGATTTGTCAACAGCTTAAACGAGTTACGCTGCCTAGCATAATTCGTTCAACAGTTTCAAAATGGCGGCAATTTCAAATTTTTAAAAATTTCACAGTCGTAATCAGCGTTAAGAATTGCATACATTAGAATTTTCCATTTTCAAAACCCGTTGAAATTAAGAAATTTGTTAACGGCGGTCAGGGTTTATCTTCGTATTTCCGATGTAATTTGAAAGTTTAAAATCTTAATACAATACTGATTATGATAGTGAAATCAGAACTTCAAAAGTGTTAAGATAAAGAAAAACATTTTTTTTGAAATTCGCTTCTATCACGTCAGCGAGACAGCTGCTCGCCGCGATTATTGTATTTTCAATGAAGCCCTACATTGAGTTAAAAAAAAGCCGCCTCGGTGGCCTAGTTGATAGCGTACTAGGCTTTCACCCCGAGGACCCGGGTTCGATTCCCGGTCAGGGCTAGGCATTTTCATACGCTATAAATCATCCCATCGACTGCATTAGCCCAAGTGTGCACAATAGTCGGACGTTAAACACAAAAAAAATGAAAGTTTAAAACTATAATTTATGCCGGAAAACTTTAACTTAGTAAAAAATCTAATTTACATTAGCTCAAACAAATTCGTTTCCTAACAAATACCCCAAATCATAACGTTTTTATCTTAAACCTTTTTTGAAAATTTTGATTTCATTATGGTTAAAAACTGGATAAATAACCATTTAAAGTTTTAAAAATGAGATTCAGAAAACAAAAATTTGCTTGACGGCAATCGGTGAGTAGCCAATTTTCAGTGTAATTTGAAAGTTTAAATTAAAAAAAAACAGTATGCAGATTTTTATGGGCTACTTGTTATGATGGTGAAATCGAAATTTAAAATAGTTTAAGATTTTAAAAAACTGCGTTTGAAATTCGCTTCTATCACGTCAGCAAGACGGCTGCGTGATAATTTTCACTGTAAACTAGCTGTATCCGGCCACGAGCTGCCGTGGCTCAGTCTGGTTTAATTTAACAATGCATTCTTTGCGCAGGGGCCATGCTAATCTTCTTTATATCGTTTCAATTTCCGTAGATGTACTGCCGAAGCAAGTACATATACTTCAATATTTCAAAATATTTGTAGGCCTACTTGCCCCTCTAGGAATTCAAACCCTTGTTTTCTGAGGTCCTGCAGGGGGTGCAGACTAGCTGCGCCTATTGAGAGGATTCTAGTCCCTCGCGGTACCCGAGTCTAACACACGCTTACACTTACAACACTACACTTACGATTTTAAAAATTTACACTCACACTTATATTCAGGGAGGCGATATAGCCTCAATGTGCTTTTCGCCTTAAAAAAAAAAAAAAATTTAACAATGCACACTGAAATGCAGTCATAAAATATTTAGTATAACGTGTGTTTTCAAAAAAAACATATTTTTACCTGCCACAAGTGTGACGTCTACATAATAATAGGTAAAACTATAAAAAAACATGCGCGTATTCGAATACAATGTTTTTTTACAAAATTCAAAGCAATCGGTGAAGAATATTGAACAAAAGAACATTTACATTTTATTTTTATAAAGTACAACAATATTTGCATATTTAAATAGACCTACCAGTTTATGTGATTTTTTTTAATTCGATATCCGGAGTCAGTCTATCTCTGAACTTGCACTTTAAGGTCGTAGGTTCGAGACTGTAGTTACTGTCTTTAACGTCATTCCCTCGTCCTTATTAGCCTAACTGATATAAAGTATGGAAAGGAAAAAATGAAATTAATTTCCATAAACGAAATTCATTTATTAATTTAAACGTAAAAAATTGCTTTTACAAATTAAGTAACAACGTGTAGGCTAAAAAAAACTTAATTTCTGTTACTGAACCAAAAATAAAATTCATGTATCATGTTTTCTCTTCCTTTTTATTTTTATTATGACAATTTACTCGAAAACACGGCAAATTAATATAGCTAGTTTTTAACAACATAACCTAAAACTTATTATAGCCTAACAATGAAATCAGCTGTTCGTTACGAATTAATATAAAACAACTGATCTTTTACTATAACTACCAATATAAATTTGTGCATCACGCAAAATCCAACATCACAAACCAGCCAAAACTGTGACGAATAAATGTACTTATAAAACAAGATAGGCCTACTCTCGACTTTCGACTAGAGCCTAGTCCTACTGCCACGACTCTAGAGCGAAGCACAGATCAAGCAAGCCGTGCAATTTTAATTAATGTAGTTACAAATCTTCCAGCGTGTATATAACAAATTGTAAACCTATGCACGCCATTATATCAAGCACTATTTCAAATACGCTACGATTTGTCGAAAGGCAAAATTTCCTTAGAATACTTTCATTATGTCAACTTTTCAATAGCTTTTAACGTTTATTTTTCAGAACGATTCGATTGATCGAAATCAAAGGATCGAAGAAAAAAACAGCACACGCAAAATTTTCAAACAAATCTATTGTACGGGTTATTACTATTATTACCGAATTTCAATTGGATGTTCTGTTGGAGCTAACATCATGTTAAGACCCCGGGATAGTGAAATAAACGTTTATCTTGACCTCAAGAACAAGTAGGCTATTGAGAGGTCATTAACAATTTTACTTATGTGCGAGTACATTTATTCGAAAGTAAGGCCTATTTTATTGTTCACAATTTTAGTTCAATTTACGCCCAATTGAAATACTCCACAGAACTTCATTTTTGTTAATTCGTCACCCAACAAAATCGTTACAAAATGGCGGCTATTGAAAAAAAAACCTAAAAAAGTAGCCTAAAGTTTCTTTAAGTTATGCATTTTTAAAAATCTGATTTCACTACCGCAATCAGCATATAAATTAGTATTTTAAACTTTCAAATACGGTATTGGAAATACGAGAACCTAATGGAGGTCAGACTTTCAATCATGACTAGTATTGAAAAAATTGAATTTCACTGCGGTCAGGGTTCATATTTTTGTCAGCCAAACAGTTGCCTGCAGCTCTTTATACTTTATTATTGCAGAATATTAATTTTGTACTTCAAATTTCGTGCACAAACTCGCGAATCTGTAAATCTGCATATGTGTAGTCTCGATTTCGAGAAATTAGGCGTTTTAGATTTTTCTATTTCTCATCGGGAAGACTTTAAACCTATATTTAGAGTTAATGCATGCGAACCAACCTTTTTAGCTCCTTAAGGATCAGCCCATAGCGAAGGCTGCTCAAAATTTGGGGTACATTATTAGTACGCTACCTAAACAAGTGTTACTACTTTTATAGGCTATATTTTAAAAAAAATTTTAATGTCGCAAAGAAATAATTAACCAATAACAAAAAGAAAAATCTGTACTAGTTAAAATCAAATTTTAGTACCACCAATAGACCATTAAACAATTAAATACCTTCCGATTTTGTACTTTAATAATGCTAACGGTACAAATGCCTATTGATCATCTAAAAAATGATTTACTGAAAATCCGTGGTTTTCTTAACCTTTTAGGTTAAGCCTGCATTAAGTTATAATCACGAGGGAAAAATTTATTTTTGTCAGTTAACCTACTCATAAGTTTTACTAAAAACGAAAAGATCGTTTAAGCCTACATTCTGCAGCCGTTAGTTGATATAAAAATGACTGGTTAAAAATAACAAACCTTTAAAATTAACAAGCTTACATTCACAATGTTATTATTTTAATGAAGACAATTATATACACCTAATTTCCATCGGTCCCATAAAAATAAAATACAGTGCATTTTATCAGTAAGGACATTATCAACGAACCAACATTGTCATAAGCTGTTTGATAAGATACAGTTAGGCTATATTGCATTTTCTTTTTACCTTTTAGGCTTCCAACGGCGTTTCAATACACCCAGCATGTGGTAAACAGCAAGAAATCCAACTAGGCGAAAAAACTGGTAAAAGAAATCCAGAATCCAATAGAAAGCCTTACAGTTACAATAACCTTACTAAAAACCAAACCTAACAAAAACACTTCACTACATTTCAAATATCGTTCACACGCACAACTCTCGTGTATGAAGCAATGTATAATTTACACGATCACGAAAACACGTCACTTTAAATACAGGTTTAAAACTCCGGCATAGAATTATACACGACGAAGCACTCTGACCAACGTTATACGACACAACCGTAAAGCTAGCGAGACTGTATCTAACTGAAAAGCGACTGAAATAAACAAGTCCAAAATGGTGGACGCCGCTTCGGATACGTTCGGCTGTTTCCGGCCGTACGATGGGAAGGGGAGACACGTGTTAACAACATCCGAATGCATGCGGTAAAGAAAGTGAGGAAGATAACAAAGGTCATTTCACCTGTGAGTGTATTTTGCTTCATTTGTGACCCGGCTTCTGAGCGACTTCTGTAACAGTAAAAATCTGTTCTTATCTTGATCGTTGACAAATGTTTGGGACTTCATTAAACATCTGTGTTCCGAGCATCTGTTTTTCTTTATCAATGGATGTTCCTGTTTACGTCCAAGACAGGCTGATATTCCTACACATGCCGTAAGAAAACACAGACATTTAACATTAAATAATTGCATAAACATTGTTAAACTTTGCATAAATTTTCTTCAGAGTCATAAATATTGGCTTACATAGCCTATAAATAACATACTATATGAGTCGATATCTCTAGAAAATTCAGTTTCTACGACAGAATAATTTGTGCAATATTTTATATACAACTGCATATCGTGAAAAAAATAATTTAGAAGCATAATTAATATGTTAATCCTTTATTGTTTTTAAACTAGTAGTTCAAAGAACAGTAGACCTGGTAGTATATTCTTAATTAATTGTTTGACCACCGCTCTGCAATAGCGCTAGTAACCTATTCCGCCAATTTATCCAGTATTTAGGAGAAATGTTACTGGACCACGTTTATTGGAAATTTTATGCTCTTTCTCAATGTAACCGTTAAAATCGCCGTTCTGCCATTATTACAGGAAATAACAATACAACTGCACTCGTTATCGTTAACTCAAAGGACGCCATCTTGAAACGGAAGTGAATGGGGAAAAAATTGTACACATAGATAGTTCGCATTTTATACAAGGTATCCTGGTACCAAATGTCAAAACAATCGGTCAATGCGTTTGGCTAAAACTGCATATCTCGTCATATTTAAATCAAAACCGCCATCTTGAAACTGAAGTTAATAGGGGGAATCTTATAGGAAAGTTGTTTTGGCTTTATACAAGGTATTTTTTAAACTAAGTTTCAAAATAATCGGTCAAAGCGTTTGGACAAAACTGCGTATGCTTGTCAGCGTTAAATCAGAGTCCGCCATCTTGAAATACAAGTGAATGGGGGAAAATATCTTACCAAGTTGTTTGGGTTCGATACAAGCTACTTTCGAACTAAGTTTCAAAATAATCGGTCAAAGCGTTTGGCCAAAACTGCGTACGCTTGTCAATGTTAAATCAGAGACGCCATCTTGAAATACAAGTGAATGGGGGAAAAAATCTTACCAAGTCGTTTGGGCTTTATACAAGCTGCTTTCGAACTTAGTTTCAAAATAATCGATTAGAACGTGTGGTCAAAACTGTTTACGCTTGTCAACGTTAAATCAGAAGCCGCCATCTTGAAATTGCAGTGAATTGGAAAATATCTCACGTATATGTCGTTCGGGTTTACACAAGCGTTCGGTGGTCGATGTGACTAAAGCACCGGTCTGTGCTGCGTTTATGAACTGCGCATCTAAAGGAGTTCGAGCCGCAGTTACTCCCCTTACCGTTAACGCTTATCCCTCGTCTTCATTTGTCTAACTAATAAAGTATTGATTTTAAGCATAAAAAAATTACCAAATTTCAAAACAACCGGCCATTGCGTTTGGCCAAAACCGCTTAACAAACAAACACAAACCAAATGTTTACCTCGTTCTATCAAGTAAAGTAGTTTTAAAATCGTGAAAAACTTTCACCGTGGTCTACACTTAAAAAAAAAATTAATTTCGCCTTTATAACCTAGCGTTATATTTTCAACTTTAATTTAAAAAAGTTAGGGTACTTTCAATGGAATTTGAAAATTGAAAACATTAATTCAGTTTTCAAAATCTAGAAGTTATAAATTTTACGGCGTTGTTCATCTACGAAATGATAATATTCGTTTATTTAAAGTTGTTAGTTTTTGAAAATCCCCTTCCATCACGTCAGCGACACAACCGTGCTACGGTTATTTCTGGAAAAAACCCATTACGATTTCGCTTGTTATCGGGCGTTTTAAAACAAAACCCACGTGCGCCGAGTTATACAGCCCCATCACTAGCGTATAAACGTCAAGCCATGAATGTCTGATGGCAGGTTTGGTGTCGTAAATTTTAAAAAGTAACGAGCCCAAAATTAGGAACCACAGTTTGTGTCACATAATTTTTGCAAAACAAAGCCCCCCCACACGTGCCCTATAAAGTTTTATTCTTGACCGAGAGAAATTTTACGTTTGGTGGGTGGCAGAACTGGACTCCTTGGGTGGCGTATTATCTGATTCGAAATAAGTCTGGAAATATTATATTAATTTATGTTAAGGTATTTTAATGCTTGTAAAAGGGAAAATATTGCTTGTTTAGTTTGCTATATCGTATATCATATAGATTTACAATAGCCTGTACTAACTACAAATGACATTCTTCCTAGTGGCCAGACATGATCGCCTTTAGGAATCACACAAATAGAATCTATTTATGTTGTCAATTAACATATGTATATATACTAGGGGCTCCGCCCCTGCGGCCTTCAGCCGCCAATTACCATTATTCGATCGTTCCGCAGCTTCTAACAACTCATAACACTGTCTAACCTTATACAATATAATTACCAAACAAGTTGTAAATTAAAAACAGAAATAATTACAATAATTACATCAGCTGATTGTATTCCTCGCAGGCAAACATATAAATAATTCAGTATTAATAATTAAAAAACAATTAATAATGATTTATATGTTATTATATTATATTCCTCGTAAACATTGATAATAAACATAACCTCTGTTGAAATAGTACGCATTATGGAAGGAACAACAAAGGAGGGAAATCAGCTATTCGAACATATCTTCAGCCCCCCACCGAATCACAACAGCTGAATAGTTTACACTATTTACTAGACGGACGAATATACTTCGGTTTTCGTATTTTTCCTTAGTTGCAGAACTTACGCGCACGTTGTAACCGCTTATAATACATTCGAAATTAATATAAACGTTCATAATAATTGTTACTCATATTGCTAGTTTTTAACAACATAACCTGAAACGTATTATAGCGCATCAGCTGTTCAATGAAATCAGCTGATCGTTACGAATTACCGACTAGCTGCACCTATTGAGAGGATTTAGACGTCCCTCGCGGTACCCGAGTCTAACATACACTTACACTTACAACTTTAACACTTTACACTCACACTTATATTTAGGGAGACGATAATATCCTTTAATGTGCTTTTCGCCTTAAAATAACAAAAATAACCATTACGAATTAATATAAAACTGATCTTTTTTTTAATACGAGGGTTGATCAAATATAAACGAGACTGATTTTTTAAAAAATTTATTGCTTACTTACAAATTATTCTTGATACAACTTATTTTTCTACATAGTCTCCCGCACAAGTAACACATTTTTCCCACCGGATTGGAAGTTTTTTAATTCCATCTTCGTAAAAAGTTCTCGGGCGTTCATTGAGCCATTGGAGCACGAAGGTCTCCACCGCAGAATCGTCTTCGAAACGCTGGCCTCCAAGCGCCTCTTTGAGTGGCCCAAACAGGTGATAGTCGCAGGGTGATAAGTCTGGACTGTATGGGGGATGTTCCATTGGTTCCCAGCCAATTTGATCGAGTTTAAGCCTCGTAGCGTTCGCCGAATGCGGTCGGGCATTATCGTGAAGAAGAATGACGTTTCTCGCCGGTTTAGATTTCCTTTTCCTACGAAAAGACTGTTTTGCGGCCTCTAAAACATCGCAATAATATTGTGCATTTATTGTGCGTCGCTGATGGAGGAAATCGACGTGAAAGGCGCCTTGATTGTCGAAAAATACAGTGGCCATTACCTTCCCGGCCGACGATCGTGATTTGGCCTTCAGAGGCGCCCTCTCTCCCCTCTTCTGCCACTCCATACTTGCCTGTTTCGACTCGGGAGTGTAATGGTGAACCCATGTTTCGTCACAGGTGACAATCCGGTTTAATAATGCCTCACCATCTCGTTCAAATTGGGTCAATAGTCGCTGGCAAATCTCCAAACGATTCCGTTTGTGAACGTCGCTCAAAATTCGTGGAACCCACCTTGGAGATACTTTGCTGAGTTCCAGGTTTGATGTAACGATTTTTTGAACGCTACCATACCTCAACTGGAGTTCATCTGCAATAAATCGCAGCTATATACGTCTGTCTTCGTCCAGGAGCTTCCGAACAGCATCAATGTTTTCGTCCGTGACGGAAGTGATCGAGCGACGATCATGGCTGAGGTTTTCTACTGCTTCCCGTCCTTCGGCGAATTCCTTGTGCCAAGCAAAAACGCGAGCTCTTGACAGGGTCCTGTCCCCGTATTGAGCCGTCAATTTACGAAAGATTTCAGTCGGATTGACCCCCTCCTTGGTCAAAAACTTAATAATAATTCTCTGCTCCACGGAAAAGTGCACTTCACTCTCACTCATTGTATAGTTTTATACTGAAGGGTCCGAACGGAAATGTTGCCCGTCTACGCCCGTCCCAAACCTCCCAGGCTACCTGAAACCCCACCCTTTAGAGTTCAATGTCCAACGGAAAAGTTTTTAGAAAGTCAGTCTCGTTTATATTTGATCAACCCTCGTAGTTTACGCACTCATTGGAGCACTTTAATCAGTGCATACACCTCCAAGTCTAACATCGTTATTGAGAGACTAGCGTTTCAGCCTCTTCTTCCGTTCCCAAAGGGACCGCCTCGGTGGTCTAGTTGATAGCGTACTGGGTTTTCACCCCGAGGACCCGGGTTCAATTCCCGGCCAGGGCTTGGCATTTTCATACGCTATAAATCATCCCATCGTCTGCATTAGCCCAAGTGTGCACAATAGTCGGACGTTAAACACCAAAAAAAAACTTCCGTTCCCAAAATTTCTTCATCCTGTCCGACCTGGCTGCCATTTATGGTGTAGTCTTCATCAGTTATGGTGTAGGTCTTTCGTTCAAATGTTGTTAGCTTGAATCGCAGATATTTATTCCTTAGAATCCTCTTCTCTGCTCTACCTTTATTTTGAGGCACCGTCAAATTTAACTCTTCTAAATCACTCTAAATCTCTTTGAACCAATTATTCTGCAATTTAATCTTCCAGAAATAGCTAAACAGCTGTTTCACCAGTCGGGTTTCTGGAAGGCGTGCTATATGGCCGAAAAAAGCAATTCTCCTTTTCCCCATCGTGTCTATTATCGACTCACTTTCTCGATGTAACACTTCATTCGGTAGTAATCTCCATTGGCCATTCACTTGGTGTTTCTTGTTAATGATTGTTCTGATGATCCTTCTATCTGCTTTCTGCAGTTTATCAGTTGTTGATTTAATCTTCAACTTGAAGAGTGTTTCACTAGCATATTGGCTATATGTAGACAAATTGTTGTCTCAAGTTTAACAACGGAATTATAATGCTCTTTTACCATAACTACAGAAAAATAATATCTAAGCTATATTCAAGTATTTTTTTATTTAAACAAAACAAGATATTTGTAAACATATCTTCAAACAAATTATATTTTAGCAAAGATATCATTACTAGAAGCTTCGCTTCTGTCGGTAACTCCCCGAGTTCCACACGTGTACTTTTTTTTATTGCTTGCAGCTATCGAACCATGGTAATTACATGGAAATCTCATGGAAATTACTGAATGCGAGAGAATTTGCACCATTTGTGTGTATGCAAAGATACACGACGTTTTAAGGATTTAAATCTAGTCCCGTTCTCAAATGGCAAAAGTGAAACATAAAACCTAAAAAACAAAAAAATTAGCCTCGATCAATGGTCGATCATGCGGCTCTTTGACTCCTTGGCTGCGGCTCTTTGACTCCTTGGCTGCGGCTCTTTGACTCCTTGGCTGCGGCTCTTTGACTCCTTGGCTGCGGCTCTTTGACTCCTTGGCTGCGGCTCTTTGACTCCTTGGCTGCAGCTCTGACTCCTTGGCTGCGGCTCTTTGACTCCTTGGCTGCGGCTCTTTGACTCCTTGGCTGCGGCTCTTTCACGGAATATGATTTATTAACTTGCCTTGTAAGAGATGGTTGCCTTTTTGAAACGCAAGGTTACAGACGATTTTTTCGACGTTAGAAGAAGTAATTTCATTCGAAAACAAATTGTTGCTTTTGCCGAAGATTTTGAAAGAGAAACTCTAATACACTTCCATGCCTATTGAAATATTGTCGAGAAAATAAGTCCAATATTGACGTTTGCTATTTCAGAACAACACTGTTAAATATGAAGGAAGCTTTACTCATCAGGTTCAAAGACTTTAAAAACTGCAACGCGACATTAGTCTTTGTTTAGAAACCCCTGAACAGAACCAGAGTAACAGGGTTACCCTAACAGAACCTCTGAACAGCCACGGTAACAGAAGTAAAGTTCTCGCCCTTTAATATTGATATTGGTAGCTTTGAAATGCAGTTGCTGGATTTAAAAAATAAAGAATTATGTAAACTTCGAGCGTCTTTATACCGATTTAGAGACAACATACAAACCTGACACCCTTACTTTCCAAGGAAATGCAAGGACATTGTTCACATTAGTGGAGTATTTGTAGTTTTTTTTAAGGATACCTTTTATATTATTTAACATGTTACATTTTTAAATAAATATTATCTTTATTTAAGTATGGTACAAAGTTTTATTTAATGTACCGTTAGTTAAACTAATACATATTTAGCAAAGGCTAGCTCGAGAGTGTACTTTTAATTCTAATTATTTCCATAAAAATGTTTCTACTAAAGCAAACTTTAAAAATGGCTATTTGAATAAACTTCAATTTTCTATTTTTTATATTTGGCTCTTTTGGATGACAAGTTTGCCGACCACTGTCCTAAATATGTATTTAGGACAGTGGTCGGCAAACTTGTCATCCAAAAGTCCAAAATACATAGAAAATTTTAAAATAAAAATACTAACACAAGTAATAAAATACAACACAAAGTGATAAAAACAAACAAAAACTAACTAAATCTAACTAAAAAATCTAACTAAACTAAATTCTAAAACTAACTAAACGGTCTAGAACTAAGATAACTAAACAAAAACTTGCAATACTAACTAAAAACAACTAAACTAAATAAAACTAACAAAACTAACTTAAAATAACTAAATTAATTAAAATAGGTAAAACTAACTAAACGAACTTAAACTAATAAAAAAATAATTAGGCTTAAACTAACTAAAACTAATCAACACTAACTTAACTAACTAGAATTAAACTAGAACTAGAATTAACTAAACTAATCAAAACTGACCAAAGAAACTAAAATTAACTAAACTAACAAAACTAACTAAAACAACTAGCTAAAACTAATTCAAATATATAAACTAACATAACTAAATATAACTTTCAAAACTAACTAAAAATAGTTAGTATGATTAACTAACTAACTAAAACTAACTGAAATAACTACAATTAACTAAACTAACAAAATTTACGAAATTAACTACAGCGAACTATCTAAAACTAGTTAAAACTAATTAAACTAACTCTAAATAAAACTTTCGAAACTAATTAAAACTAATTAAACTTATTCAAAACTACTAAACTAACTAAAATTAACTAAACTAATTAAAACTAACAAAACTAACTAAAATTTGGTAAATTAACTAAACTAATTAAAAGTAACAAAACTAACTAAAAGTAATTAAACTAAATAAATTAACTAAACTTTAAAACTTACAAAACTAATTATAACTAACTAAACTAAATAAAAATAATCAAAACTAACTAAACTATATAAAATTAAACTGAAAGAATTAAACTAACTAAAACTAACTAAACTAAGTAAAACTAACTAAAATAAATAAATTAACTAAACTTTAAAATTAACGAAACTAATGAAAACTAACTAAAATTAACGAAATTAACTAAGATAATTAAAACTAACAAAACTAACTAAGAGTAATTAAACTTAATTAAACTAAATAAATTAACTAAACTTTAAAACTTACAAAACTAATTATAACTAACTAAACTAAATAAAAATAATCAAAACTAACTAAACTATATAAAATTAAACTGAAATAATTAAACTAACTAAACTAAGTAAAACTAACTAAAATAAATAAATTAACTGAACTTACTAAAATTTACGAAACTAATGAAAACTAACTAAACTACCTAAAACTAACTCTTAAAAATTAACAAGGGACAAACGCTCAGAACTAATATTAAACGCGGTCAAAGCATGAAAACTAACTGCACTGATCTGCGAACCAGGTCTCAAAACGCAAAACGAAGATGCCCAATAGCTTCGAATAACGGAAAGATTTATAAACCTGTACTTTATGTTTATCTTTGCCAATAGCTAGGCCTGTATTAACGTATGCTGTCTATCTAATAATAATAAATTATAACGAACATAAAATTGCTATATATTTATGCCTTTTATTTATAGAAAGTAAATTTTGTATAGGCTAGGCACTAAGAATTAAACATTATATTTTATTGCATTTGCTTGGAAAAAAGAACCTATGAAACTGCATTGACTTTCATATTTGCAGGCGAATATAAAAAGGTTTTTCATTCGACAATAAAATCGACTTTCCGATTATTAACGATCTATACATCACTGCTTACAAATTATATTTACATTCAATAGAGAAATGTAACAATTGGTGCGGCCGTGATGGTTGCGCCAATAGTTCTTTTCCCACAGAAAGTCGCTGAAAAGCCCGAAGTTATTGGGCAAGGACAAGGCAGCTGTAAGTCTTCAATCTGACGTCAATTACCAGATCCTGAAATGGGTAGCGTGCGTCCACCTGGCGATGGGCAGCTGCCGGGCAACTTGATCGCGACGCCCGCATCCCGGAGGGACTTATTGCATATGTATAACTGTTTTTGCGAGTAGGTTCGTTGCTCTTAACGAATTAAGTGGCGGCCAACACAAGGCCAACTTAAAGAATTTGCAATCGATTTTTATACATTAACTAAATTAATAAATCATTTATGACATTTAAACGCCAATAGCCTAGTCGATGTTAATTTTACGTAAGTTGTCCAGTGTATAAATTGTTCTGTGTAAATTTAGTCGTGTATAAATTGTTCTGCGTAAATTTATTAGTGTATAAATTGTTCTGTGCAAATTAAGTCATGTATAAATTGTTCTGTGTAAATTTATTAGTGTATAAATTGTTCTGTGCAAATTAAGTTGTGTATAAATTGTTCTGTGTAAATTTAGTCGTGTATAAATTGTTCTGCGTAAATTTATTAGTGTATAAATTGTTCTGTGCAAATTAAGTTGTGTATAAATTGTTCTGTGTAAATTTAGTCGTGTATAAATTGTTTTGCGTAAATTTATTAGTGTATAAATTGTTCTGTGCAAATTAAGTCGTGTATAAATTGTTCTGTGCAAATTAAGTTGCGTATAAATTGTTCTGTGTAAATTTAGTCGTGTATAAATTGTTCTGTGCAAATTAAGTCGTGTATAAATTGTTCTGTGCAAATTTAGTCGTGTATAAATTGTTCTGTGCAAATTTAATCGTGTATAAATTGTTCTGCGTAAATTTATTAGTGTATAAATTGTTCTGTGCAAATTAAGTCGTGTATAAATTGTTCTGTGCAAATTAAGTCGTGTATAAATTGTTCTGTGCAAATTAAGTCGTGTATAAATTGTTTTGTGTAAATTTAGTCGTGTATAAATTGTTCTGCGTAAATGTAGTAGTGTATAAATTGTTCTGTGTAAATTTATTAGTGTATAAATTGTTCTGTGCAAATTAAGTCGTGTATAAATTTTTCTGTGCAAATTTAGTCGTGTATAAATTGTTCTGTGTAAATTTAGTAGTGTATAAATATTTCTGTGTAAATTTAGTAGTGTATAAATATTTCTGTGCAAATTAAGTAGGGTATAAATTGTTCTGTGCAAATTTAGTAGTGTATAAATATTTCTGTGTAAATTTAGTAGTGTATAAATATTTCTGTGCAAATTAAGTAGGGTATAAATTGTTCTGTGTAAATTTAGTAGGGTATAAATTGTTCTGTGTAAATTTAGTAGTGTATAAATATTTCTGTGTAAATTTAGTAGTGTATAAATATTTCTGTGCAAATTAAGTAGGGTATAAATTGTTCTGTGTAAATTTAGTAGGGTATAAATTGTTCTGTGTAAATTTAGTAGTGTATAAATATTTCTGTGCAAATTAAGTAGGGTATAAATTGTTCTGTGCAAATTTAGTAGTGTATAAATATTTCTGTGTAAATTTAGTAGTGTATAAATATTTCTGTGCAAATTAAGTAGGGTATAAATTGTTCTGTGCAAATTTAGTAGTGTATAAATATTTCTGTGTAAATTTAGTAGTGTATAAATATTTCTGTGCAAATTAAGTAGGGTATAAATTGTTCTGTGTAAATTTCGTCGTGTGTAAAATTGTTCTGTGTAAATCTAGACCTGTTTAAATTGTTCTGTATAAATTTTAGTCGTATACAAATTGTTTTGTGTAAATTTAGTCGTTTGTAAAATTTTTCTGTGTAAATTTATCCCTGTGTACTGCGTAAATTTAATTGTGCGTAAAATTGTTCTGTGTAAATTTAGTCGTGTATAAATTCTTGTATGTCTATATTGTCTTACAAATTGTGTAAATTTAGTCGTGTATAAAATTGTTCTGTGTAAATTTATCCTTGTGTAAACTGTTCTGTGTAAACTTAGTCGTGTGCAAATTGCTCTGTCGATCATTTGGGATAATGTGTAAATCGATTGTCGACATTCAGTATTTAAAATGCGTGAGCGGTCATTTACAGTTGTAGCTCTATATATTGCTCTAACGGCACCATTCCATCTAAATTGCGAAGCTGACTTTGGGGTTTCGTGTAAGTTGTGCCATCTGTTGTATTATCTGGGGTAGCGTGCAAATTATGCCAGCAGCCATTTAGACCAATTTGTACATCTGGTTATTGGCTATTTAGGGTAGTTAGTAAATTTTGTTAATTGTCATTTAAAACAGTGTGTAAATATGGATAATCTTCTTTTAAGGTAATGTATAAACTTGGCTAATCGTTATTTAAGTTAGTGTGTAAATTTGGCTAATCGTTATTTAAGGTAGCGTATAAATTTGGCTAATCGTTATTTAAGGTAGTGTATACATTCGGCTAATCCATGTTTATGGTAGTTTGTAAATTTGGCTAATCGATATTTCTGGTAGTGTATAAATTTGACTAATCGTTATTTAAGGTAGTGTGTAAATTTGGCTAATCGTTATTTAAGGTAGTGTATAAATTTGGCTAATCATTATTTAAGGTATTGTATAAATTTGGCTAATCGTTATTTAAGGTAGTGTATAAATTTGGCTAGTCGTTATTTAATGTAGTGTGTAAATTTGGCTAATCGTTATTTAAGGTAGTGTATAAATTTGGTTAATCGTTATTTAAGGTAGTGTGTAAATTTGGATAATCATTATTTAAGGTAGTGTATAAATTTGGCTAATCGTTATTTAAGGTAGTGTGTAAATTTGGCTAATCATTATTTAAGGTAGTGTATAAATTTGGCTAATCGTTATTTAAGATAGTGTGTAAATTTGGCTAATCGTTATTTAAGGTAGTGAAATTTGACTATTCGTTATTTAAGGTAGTGTTTAAATTTGGCTAATCATCATTGAAGGTAGTGTATAAATTTGGCTTATCGTTATTTAAGGTAGTGTGTAAATTTGGCTAATCGTCATTGAAGGTAGTGTATAAATTTGGCTTATCGTTATTTAAGGTAGTGTGTATTTTTTACTAATCGACATTTAAGGTAGTGTATAAATTTGGCTAATCTTTATTTAACGTAGTGTGTAAATTTGGCTAATCGTCATTGAAGGTAGTGTATAAATTTGGCTTATCGTTATTTAAGGTAGTGCGTATTTTTTACTAATCGTCATTTAAGGTAGTGTATAAATTGGCTAATCGTTATTTAAGATAGTGTGTAAATTTGGCTAATCGTTATTTAAGGTAGTGTATAAATTTGGCTAATAGTTATTTAAGGTAGTGTGTAAATTTGGCTAATAGTTATTGAAGATAGTGTGTAAATATGGCTAACCGTCATTTAAGGTATTGTATAAATTTGGCTAATCGTTATTTAAGGTAGTGTATAAAATTGGCTAATCGTTATTTAAGGTAGTGTATAAATTTGGCTAATCGTTATTTAAGATAGCGTATAAATTTGGCTAACCGTCATTTAAGGTAGTGTATAATTTTTCTAATCGTTATTTAAGGTAGTGGTGTGAATTTTGCTAGTCGTCATTTAAGGGAGTGGGTAATTTTTGCTAATCGTTATTTAAGTTAGTGTGTAAATTTTGCTAATCGTTATTTAAGATTGTGTAAATTTTGCTAATCGTTATTTAAGATAGTGTGTAAATTTTGCTAACCCGTCATTTAAGTAGAATGGATTTTTTGCTAATCGCCATTTAATGTAATGTGTAAATTTGGCTAATCGTCATTTAATGTACAGTATAAGCAACACAAGATATAATTGTGTTGCAACTAGGCTATAAACAAAGCGCCATCGCGGTGTAGATGAAGAATCCCCCGAGCGTAAAGCAAAGCCAGCTGTTAGAAAGCAAGTTAGCCAGTTCTGAACGAAAAGTACACATTTTAAATCACTGTTTCTTGAGATATATCACCGTTCACTGAAAACGTTTAATGGTTTTACGCCCATTTGTTATACTCCCGCGTAAAATGGCACAAAATTATCGAAATCGGTTAGCCGGTTATAAAGTTATGACAAATTTTATATATTTTTGCATTGAATTTATC
>CM040186.1:105061105-105073605 GCA_022606455.1 Callitettix versicolor | reverse complement strand
TCTTCAGCAGTGTGTGCTAGTCAGTGGGTTGCTGGAACTTATTAGGGGCACCAAACTGCTGAACTAGGTATTTTAAGAGATAAGTTGCACAATAGGTCAGTCGATCGCAGTGCCTGGGGTTGAACTATCCCTTCTTCTAGTAAATAATAATAACAAGTAGTCAGTAATAATACGTTTAAATGTTGTGCTGCTAGAACGTCCGTTAAAATTTAAACGGCCGTTATACCTTATTAAAGTAACTGATCTATGCAGTTCCTTTAAACAATGCTTAAATATATTTTTAGAGGTTATATTTTACAATCGATAAAAGTGCTTTTTATTATACATTGTTGTAGTATCAGTTTTGTTAAAATTTAGTTTTAAATAACCACTTTTGTGTGCAAAACAGATACTTTAATTTTTCTAATAGTTTCTGATTATTTCATTTGAAAATACCAAAATAACAACAATAGGCCTGCTACTGGAAACAGTAAAAAACGAATGTAAACAGAACACATAACCTTCAAACCAATTGTACAAATAAGCTGAAAATGATCAGCTGTTTATAGAACGGCCATTTTACCAGTCATTAATCAGTTATTAAACTAAACAAAGCTTTAAACATCCTTTAATTAAAGGTTTGTTAAAAATGTTCTTGCAACAGAATGCCGCCTCGGTGGTCTAGTTGATAGCGTACTGGGCTTTCATCCCGAGGACCCGGGTTCGATTCCCGGCCAGGGCTTGGCATTTTCATAAGCTATAAATCATCCCATCGTCTGCATTAGCCCAAGTGTGCACAATAGTCGGACGTTAAAACACAAAAAAAATCGTTCAACAGAAAAAACATTTAAAGTAACCTTAAATTTAAAGTCTACGTAACGAAAGATTAGACTTTCTTGCAACCAAGGCCTGTAAGAACAGTTAAAGTCTTTTATTGTTTCTTTGCTTTATGATTCTTAAATATCACCCATTTCTATATTTTTCGAACGATGAAAGATTTAACCTAACTCGATTTCCAGTACCAACTAGAGACATTAAAAACAAATCATAAGAAATAGAGAAAGTGTTTCAAGTTAACCGCAAGCACAGATGCTGTAACGTTGTACCGGTAGGGCTAACGCAATGTTCGACCACAGATTAAGCGATTTGATAACCTCAAGCAAATCTTCGATGAGCACGTAAATGTTGTAGAAAGTTGAATCTACCATATACGTCCAATCTACTTTTCGATAATATAGGGCATGTCTCGCCTAAACCGATCGAATTACAATTATCGATATCATATTTATGACAAATTGTTAAAGTGTGAGTAGGGCCTGAGTTGTTAAACAACAGATGTCTTACGAGGAAAACAGTTTAATCTGTGACATATTACGAGGGCTATTCAGAAAGTAGATTACGTTTATGGATAAAAAAAAAACTAAGTACAGGAAAAAAATTTTATTATATACATTTGAAAGAGGAACTAAAATACTATTTTTCGACATAATCGCCAAACAAATTTAGACATTTGTCATATCGGTGAACTAGCTTTGAAATTCCCGTGTCGTAGAATTCCGCCGCCTGTGACGCCAGCCAGTCAGTCACGCCCGCGCGGAGATCTGCGTCGTCATCGAAGCGCTGTGTTGCAAGCCAAGTCTTTGTTTCCCACAAGTTTCGCGAACATTGTTGTACGAAATTGTCACCAAAAAGTTAGGATACCATAAGTTTTGTGCCAGATGGGTGCCAAAGTTCCTGACAGAACAGCACAAGGGTCAGCGTATGGCTGCATCGTTGTCATTTCTGGACGCTTACGACAAAGATGGTGAATCATTTCTTGATCGCATCGTAACGGGAGATGAGACTTGGGTTAAGCACGTTACCTGTGAGACAAAACTACAGTCTATGGAGTGGGGGCACACAAATTCCCCCAAAAAACCGAGGAAATGTTTGCAAACCCTGTCAGTAAGGAAGATCATGGCGACCGTTTTTTGGGACAGGAAAGGTGTTCTTCTGGTTGACTTCCTAGAACGTGGAGCAACCATAAACTCAGAAAGGTATTGCCAAACATTACGAAACTTAAGACGAGCTATCCAGAACAAGCGGAGAGGAAAACTGAGTGCAAAAGTGTTGTTTTTGCACGACAATGCCCGCCCTCACACGGCAAATCGAACAAAAGACGTCTTGACGGCCTTCAAGTGGGAGATTTTCCCTCATCCACCCTACAGTCCGGACCTGGCACCTAGTGATTTCCACTTATTCCCGAAGATGAAGACTTGGCTTGCAACACAGCGCTTCGATGACGACGCAGATCTCCGCGCGGGCGTGACTGACTGGCTGGCGTCACAGGCGGCGGAATTCTACGACACGGGAATTTCAAAGCTAGTTCACCGATATGACAAATGTCTAAATTTGTTTGGCGATTATGTCGAAAAATAGTATTTTAGTTCCTCTTTCAAATGTATATAATAAAATTGTTTTCCTGTACTTAGTTTTTTTTTTTATCCAAAAACGTAATCTACTTTCTGAATAGCCCTCGTACAACAATCTCTCAGCGTTATAAGAAATGATATTTTACTTTTTCACAAAATACACGACGGTAGAACATCAACCATAGAAAACTAACAGTGGATCGAATGCGCCCGATAACCATCTCGTTACAAGTCATCGTTACAATCAGGCCTTGTAAGCACTGTTAAGCTGCGTCCACACCAAGCAAACATCCGTCAAACATGTTGGTCAAACACGTTCGAGCAGATAAATAACTATGAACATTTCCAGTTTGTTCAAAAAAAAATATTGGGGCAAACATAGTTGGACAAACTTTTTGTTCGGCATTTGAACATTCTCTTTCAGCACTTCCACGTGAGATATATTTTTGTGGAATGGATAAAGAAGTGCGGTTACGACTACGTGTATTGCAGTTGCTTTCGTTGTAATGAACAAAAAACACTTCGACGTAGGTGGTGGCAAAGACAGTTATTTCATATAGTGGTGAAGATTTTCTCAAATTTTTCTCGAATTTCCAACGCAGATTTTGAGTTTTTAGTTAATAAAATAGTATCAAGCACAGCTCGGAAAAACTAACTATCGTGAAGCAATTAGTGTGAGCGATCGGCTGGCAATTACCCTAAGATTTTTATCTACAGGTGACTCATACCATTCTTTAATGTACTTATTTCAAGTTTCTAAGCAGATTATTTCAGAAATCGGGCCTGAAGTTTGCACAGCCTTAGTGAATCAGTTGTCAGAGTACATGAAAACTCCATCCACTCCAGAACAATGGAGATCACACGTCGTTCTTGGATCCGAAATTCTTTGCTCATCTTTACTCTACCACAAAAACACAACTGTCGCTTAAAATAATCTCACAATACACTCTACAAACATACAACACTTAAACATAACTGGCAATACGGACTTCTCTCATCGACAGATTCCTCAAAACTACTGCAATTGTTTGTTCTTTGTTCACTGTAAGAGAGAACAAACATGGCGGAGCTTCCCCCTCCCCAAACGAAAACGGATAAATGTTTGCATTCAAACATATTATTGTTTGAAAAACTTGTTTGACATACATTGTTCGCCCGGTGTGGACGAGGCTTTACCAAGACATCTGGACGGACCAGCAAACTCCATCTCTGCTTCTTTGCCGCCATCACGCTACCGGCCGTCTTACAGATCAGCGCTTCTCAAACCGGGGAAAGTATCTTGGGCATAGAGTTAAACTTTGTAGCCACCAATAATCTCACCCAACCTGTGACGTCACCCACAGTAGTCTTACACAACCGTGACTATCAAACACTGCACAAAGCTGCGAGACACCAACCCGTTTGAGCTCTCGTCGTACCAATGTTCCCTCTGAAAAACAATCAACAAACACGTAGAGGGATCATTAAGTCTTCATATTTGTTATTTGTTCCCATATAGAAGATGGTAAACTCTGCACAAAATAAGTCAACCTTTAAGTCCACCTTGGACTTTAACACTGCTACAGGCAGATGAAAGAAAACGTAAAACAGCTTTACTATTTTAATAGACTCGACAGCGGACATTATTAGTTTTCCTTTCCAATATTTTTAGAAAAACTGATTTATTGCAAATGGTATATCAAAATCAACCTGGAGTAAAGAGAGTTTTTACTTTGGATCAGTCCCATTGAATAAAGGTATTAGAAGCACCACCATTATAAAAAGTGTGCTCTATATTAGCGCCTAAAGTCCAAGTAGTTGGACTATCTGCCGCTACGAACGCTGCAAGGACAGGGGGTAGACATTTGAGGAAATATACAGTGTTATTATATATTTAAGTAGTTGAAGACTTTGCAGCAAGACGCCACCAGAAGCGAGTGCTCACATACCTTTCATAAGGATTATAGTTCTAGTACGTTTTTATTCAATGACAGTATGCAATAGTATTCTAGGTTGAGTAATGGCCATGACTGTGTATGTGGATAATTTGAAACAGGCCTTCAAGAAGGCTTGTATTCATATTTACACTGATAGTCAAGCACTGATCAAAGCACTTGCGGATCCTGTAATTCAGTCCAACGAGTGTCTGGAGAACCTCAAAGCTCTGTCCTTAGGAAACCAGGTTAATCTTCGTTGGGTTCCGGGGCGCAAGATGGTTAAGGGCAATGAGGAAGCAGACTTGACTGGACTGGGATCTGCATCTGAACCGGCCTGTTTTGCTGTCAACAGATAGATTAACAGCAACACCAAGCAAGATGGGACAACTTTCATGGCATTCCTGTAGCAAACGCCTCTTAAGAAAGTCTCCTCACGGAGTACTTAGAGAGGTAGCAGACATCTTGGGCAGAACACACTAAGGAAACTACAGGGCACTATGATCAGAGGGTGCACTTGAACAGGATAGGTGTGTACCACGGAGAAACCGTGTGTAGATTGTGCAGAAAAGAAGAGAAAACTGCAGGACACATAATTTATGATTGTGAGGCTCTTGCTAGTAGGAGGCTAGGGGTTTTTGGTTTCCAGGACCATAACAACAATGAATATAAACGTACTCTAATGCTAACCCTTATAAAAGGTAGGTGAGCGGCAGAGTGTTCAACTATAGTTGGCCCCTTTACAGCCCTGAAATTATTTTGCTGTTTTCTTTTGTTATTTGTTTATATTTGTTTTATTTTGTTATTTAGTTTCAGGTACGTTTATATTTATTTTATTTTTCTTGTTATTGTAGGTCCAATTTACAGCCCTACAATAATTTGTGTGTTTGTTTTTGTTTTCAGATATATTATTGTTAACTAGTTTTAGTCATATATTTATATCTGTTATTTTGTTTTGTTTTACTTATTCGGTTTTGTTATTATAGTTTGTTTTTGGTTTTCTTATTAAAGTTAATTTTTTTGTTTATTTTATTCGTTGTTTTATAATTTTATTTTGAGTATCGGCGATGATAACCTCATTGGTTTTTCGCCGGAAAAAAATCAACTACAGTTAAACAGATAATAGTACTGTCTATTTTCTCAAACGTCTACCCCATGTCCTTGCAGCGTTCGTAGTAGCAAATAGTGTAACTACTTCAAGTTTAGCCTCTGATATCGAGCACGCTTTTTATAATGGTGGCTGTACTTCTATTCCGTTTATATTCAATGCTAAGGACCTCCAGCGGAATAAACCAGTCAGTGGATTACTGGAACTAATCCGTCGAATTAGTACCTAAGAGGCGTAGATACACAATAGGTCCGTCGATAGCAGGCGTGGGGTTTTTATAATCCCTTCCTCTAGCATTCTTATCTAATCTACATCAAAATCAACTGTGTATGCAACGCCTATAAAGTTTAATATTTTAATTAATTTTTTTTTTAATTGGTGCCGCCACTTTCACAGACGTGTGTCTGCGCACAGAAAGAAGCCATTACGCATGCGTACTGCTATTTTAATCTCCTGCGCATCACAACTGCAGTCTCTCACATGCCAACACGGCAACTGATTACAGTAACACAATACCGTTCAGTTCTTACAACCTGTAAAAGCGCGCATGTTTCCTATTCAATTAAATAAATTAAATCGCTATACAACTGAGTTAGCGTTCAATTACAGCAATGAATCAACGTGTCGTACGCAAACATCAGCTGTACTCGGTTACCCAGGCAACAGAAATACAGTAACTCAGTTGAAACACTTTCACAAAGAAATAATTGCTATTGCCGTGTGATTATGTTTTGTGTAACCGAGACGCCATCTGGCGAAAGGCTGTTCAACTAATTGACTGTTCCTCCGCTCTAAACTGTATTACCCGATAGATACAGCGGTACCTAAAGGTTGCGCCCTGATTGCTTGCAGCGTGGTCACGTGGCAGCAGGCCAAACTGTCGGACATGGTAAAACGAAACCTTAACCAGGGGCTGGAAAAGTGGTTTAGAAAGGGAATTTTGAAAAGTAACTAATGACACAGGCGTTGTTGATTCTAACTGTGAAATGTGTTGAAGAGACGAATAATTGTGTTTACTGTTTAGTTTGAAGCAAGCAGTTTACAGAAAAAATACAATAGGAAATATGGCAGTTCTTATTTGGAACTAGGAGCCGCCTCGGTGGTCTAGTAGATAGCGTTCTAGGCTTTCACCCCGAGGACCCGGGTTCGATTCCCAGCGAGGGCTTGGCATTTTCATACGCTATAAATCATCCCATCGTCTGCATTAGCCCAAGTGTGCACAATAGTCGGGCGTTAAAAAAAAAAAAAAAATGGAACTAGGATTTATTTAATGCGATGATAAAAATGAACAGGAACCAGAGTGTTTGTTCTGTGTTATGAAATGTTGTCGAACGAGTGCATGAAACCTGAAATTTTCGACATCACTTAGAAAAAAATGTTACAATGTACAGAATAAATCATTAGAATATTTTTACAGCTAATATAATTAAATATAATTTTTACAATTACAGCTAAACTAATGTCATTCGAGAGAAAAACAAGGAACAAAACGTTCAAAAACTGGGAAAAAAATCAAGAAATGTGACAGTGAAAATGATTTAGGCCGGATGGCTACCAAATATGGAGAACGAAGATGAACGGCAACCGGAAATGACTTCAGTTATTTTAAAGAACGCTTTTGTATCATTTTAAGTCTTTAGGCCTACTGTAACGTATTCTAGGAACTGCTATATTTAAAACCCGTTACCTAGACAACGGTAACCACGGTAAGGAGAAATATTAAGTTTGGAGGCGTGGTCAGCGTGGTGGGGGAAAACGGAACCTAGACAGAGTCGAACAGAAACTATGCGTTTCTGGCCGCACTTACATTAAAAACAATAGCTTAGGTTTTGAATGTAGCCGCTTCGCTCATTCATGTTGCTAGTTTTATTAAACCAAGAAGATCTGTGAGAGATAAAAGATTTATGTTTAAGTTAACATCTATGTCACAAATTTCTGTAAGGAAACTGCCAAATGTAAACTGCAAATCAAACTGCAGATCAAACAATTATGTTAATTTGTCGTGTTTTCGAACAAATTATCGTAATTAAAATGTTTTAAAAAGAAGAGAAAACATGATACATTATTTTTATTGTTGGTTCAATACCAGAAATGTTTAAGACAGCCGTTATTTTGTCGTATTTTTCTTAACAAACAAACCATAACCATATCATTTTGCGTTAAAAGTATAGAAAACATGCATTTTAGGAAATATATGCGTAGTTTTGTCATTAATTTTAATGTGAAAAATACGCTCCAATATATTTGCATCGTTAACACGTCAATGTATGTCAAAGTTATCAAGAGCGCCGTGGCACTGGGCAACCTTGTCCAAGTCCAGCAACCAGGCCGCCAACATCCCAGCTGGTTGTACCTAGTTGTTTGCTCTCGCCGCTCAATAAATTTCGCGTTTTATTACAAACCTGGACGTTCAAAGGTTTTAATAGACATAATTTTATAAACTTCTACCTCTTTGGAACAACCTCTTTGTCAGCGTAAATAGTTCCAATAACGTTGACTTGACACAGATTCAGCTGATCCGTGCATACGCAAAAATAATAGCGGCACGCAACTGTCTCGCTTACGTGAAAGAAAAGAATGTCCAAACACATTTTTTATTACAATTTTACAAATACGAAAATGAGTCCTAACAGTCAATAAATTTAATTTCTTACTTTCAAAAAATTTGAAAGGACAAAATGTTAACTACGTAATAAAGTTTTTAATGGTTCCATTGTAGATTCCTCGTCCAATATATATATATATATATATATATATGTGTGTGTGTGTGTGTGTGTGTGTGTGTGTGTGTGTGTGTGTGTGTGTGTGTGTGTGTGTGTGTGTGTGTGTGTGTGTGTGTGTGTGTGTGTGTGTGTGTGTGTGTGTGCTGTGTGTGTTGTGTGTGTGTGTTGTGTGTGTTGTGTTGTGGTGTGTGTGTTTTTTTGCGATGCCAATGGGGTAGGTTACTGTCATTCCCCACGGCGTGGGACTCAAGTTCAAACTCAAGTTAAGATATATTGCTACACACTAACAAAACCATCAAAAGCATTCCTCTTCTGTAAACCCCCCCCCCATGGAACCGCCGCCAAGCATTACTTCGTCGGGAGGTGGACTGGCTGTCCGCCTTCTCGTCTCTTAGACGAGAATAAGCGTTAGGTCTTATTCTCGGTCTTCTGGTCTCAACCTCTTCAGGACTACTGCAGCGAATCCCGCAATGGCCCTCCAGTTGGCCTAGAAGTCATCACTGTCGCAACCAAACTTTCCGGTGTAACGCTGCCTCGCAGATACGTTTGCAGCTTCATCCTGTCCTCGTCGAATCTCCCACACCGGAAAAACACATGCTCCGCGTCTTCCTCCACTGCTGGAAAACAGAGGTGACAAGCCAAGCCTGTTTCCAGCCTGAAACGGAACAAGCATGCCCAGTGAGATAGAAGTCCACCTCCTCATGCTCCCTGTTGCACCACTGGATGTTGCTTATGAGTTTGTGTGCCCATCGTCCATTTGCTGATTCGTCCCACCGTCTCTTCCAGGTACGCAAGGTCCGAATTCGCACCTCTTTAATTGCCATTCTATGACTATACCGCTGCTCAGCACTTCCAGTACAGCCTCGTTCTTTCATCAGCCATCAGCTCCATTGGCGGTTCGCCAGCCACTACGCATGCAGCGACGTAGGAAACTGTTCGGTAATCACTTACGACAAGCAGCAACGAACGGCGGTGCACAGCGCTAACCTTGCGCGCATAGCTCGCGACCTTCATATCCTGGCTCCAAATCGGCGCCCCGTAAAGGAGCACTGAGCTTACTACTCCAACCAGAAGTCGGTGGCGTGTCTGTCTTGGACCTCCTAATCTGATTTCGGCATGAGTTTGCACAGAGCTCCTGTCCACATTCGCTGCCTTTTTACTAGCTGCCTGAAGATGTTCATTGAAACAGAGTCTTTCGTCAATCCACACACCAAGGTATCGAAGGTCTGAGACGGAACTTATCTGCATATCTCCACAGCGTTATTGTTTCCCTCTTTTTCCTGCTGGTCACGAGCACGACCTTCGTCTTATGATTGACGAGCTGCAGACCTATAGATGTCAGCCATCTCTGGATCGACTTCAATGCCTCGTTGCCCGAATCTTGACTTCTTATAAAAACATCCCCTCAACAACTACCGCAAGGTCATCGGCGAATCCGAATGTGTGTGTGTGTGTGTGTGTGTGTGTGTGTGTGTGTGTGTGTGTGTGTGTGTGTGTGTGTGTGAGAGAGAGAGAGAGAGAGAGAGAGAGAGAGAGAAAGAGAGAGAAAGAGAAAGATATAGATAGATAGATAGATAGATAGATAGATAGAGAGAGAGAGAGAGAGAGAGAGAGAGAGAGAGAGAGAGAGAGAGGGCTCCATTAGCATGTAATGTTTGAATTATTCATATGTACTGAAACAACAAGAAAACTAACCGACCGTATCACTACCGGTACGATTACCAGCCGATATAATTGCAATACATCGTCTAATAACTTTACTAGAAAATACAACATTAAATTCAAGAAGAACGTCGATTACGATTGTGAAATTGGATCTTCAGAAACAATTATTATTGTTTAAAGATTTGAAATGACCGTTTTGAAACTGTTAAACAGATTTTACAGGGTATCGAATTTATACAAGCTGTTATCAAATCGATTTCTGTGCTACGCGAATCAAATCGAACCAAAATTACGAACGCGTCAGTGATAACGTATAAAATTTTAACGACCTTTCAGAAAGATGTCAGGTTCGGCGCTCAATTCAAGGTCCCAGGGTCTTGGTCTTACTACGATGGCCGCTCTAATAAATCACTTTCAAATAGAATATAAGTGAGGCACAAACATTGCACAAACTTTCTCCATTAAATCTGATGTTTTGAGGTTAAGTACTTGAGAGTACGGTGTTTTTTTTTTTTAATTTTAAGGCGAAAAGCACATAGAGGCTATTATCGCCTCCCTATATGTAAGTGTGAGTGTAAAGTGTTAAAGTCGTAAGTATAGTGTTGTAAGTGTAAGTGTGTTAGACTCGGGTACCGCGAGGGACGTCCAAATCCTCTCAATAGGTGCAACTAGTCTGCACCCTCAGAGGGGCAGAGTACAGTAGAAAAAACAAAATTGTTTTTTTTTTTTAAAAACCGACATTGTGCACACTTGGGCTAATGCAGACGATGGGATGATTTATAGCGTATGAAAATGCCAAGCCCTGGCCGGGAATCGAACCCGGGTCCTCGGGGTGAAAGCTCAGTACGCTATCAACTAGGCCACCGAGTCGGCTTTCTGTATATCCAAATGACGGCCAAACCCCGAATATAAATATTAACAAACACCGCACTCAGCTGTCTTGTTTACGCGTTTAAAGCGGATTCCTAACAAGAGCGTATCCAGTACTCCACTAAGGGATACCGGTTTCGTGGGGAGGGTTGTAGAATTCGAGAAAGTGAAAGAGGCTTTAATAAATATTTTTTTGAAAAAAATTAATTTACGAGATATTTACTGCATTTTAAATAAAATATTTCTTATACTTTCTGCCAAATAAGAATTAATGTTGGGCCAACAGCAATGGTTTTCATGAGACTAACAGTTGGGCTAGCAAACAAACAGCCTGTTTGCCCATTGAAAACAATACGATGGCGTGTTAACTAACCATTACCAAACTTTGCTGACAAAATCTCAATATTGGACCAATAATGTGTGCTACTGGTGTGCACTCTAGGAACAAAAAACTAAAGACTCAAAACTACTTTTACGTAAAGTAATACGATAACAATTGAAAAAGTGGATTTTCAGGAACTTTTGTTTGACTAGGCTCTGGATATGAAGTATTTTGTCGTGCATTGCCTTAAATATTAATCGATAACTAAAATGAAAGTGCATTTCAGTATATTAAAATATGTGACTTTTTGAACTGTACTTGTGAACAACTAAAATAAAAACCTATAATTCCCATTGGTAACGAAAGACGTATATTGCCCGTCCTTCTCTCTCAATGGCTTAAGTACTAAAGACGGGCAATGTCTGTCCTCTACTTCCCTGATCTCTTTGCCATATGTTTCTAGCCTAAAAGTCGAATATAGAAACATAAATCTATTTTCAATCTATGGAGATATTTTTCCTTCGTTTATTTCCGTTGTTACTCGTTAATTTCCGCCAGTTTCTTTGTGAAATTGTGTACGAATTTGACAGTTGTAGAAACATGGCTTCTCTCGAGGAATTGTTTATTTCTTCGAGTGCATTTAGTGAGTTTGTTGAGGATATTTTAAATGAAAGTGGTTGTGAGATTAGTGATAATGAAGAGCAAGATGATATTGTTGAAAATGAACAGTGATGATGAGATCTGTGAAAATTGCCTAACTTGCAGACAAATACTACACATAACCTACAAGTAAATGATTGGAAGTGGACTTCTAATACAAATATAACTAAAATTCTGGGGACATTTTGTAGGAAAAATCCCCCCAACAAACAAAGCAAGGCCATCTAGAAAGTGTAGAGTATGTACTGCAAAAGGAAAACGGTCTGAAACAATTTAGCAGTGCAAAAAATGTAGTGTTCCTTTACATTTGGAAAATTGTTTTGAAATTCATCATAGTCGGACAAATTTTTGAAAAGGAAACAAAATTTACATAGTGTAAATATATAAACATAAAAAAATGTTAATATAGTGTTAAAAGTAATACATTCTCCAAAGTTCAATTCATGGGAGAACTTTCCACCCCTTTTGAGATTAAAACAGGAGTCCGACAAGGAGATGGACTCTCTCCATTGTTATTTAACTGTGCTCTAGAAAAAGTAGTTAGAGAGTGCAACGTGAATACGCATAGTGGAATCAGACTAGGAACTAAGAACAAAGGCATTAAGGTTAATTGTTTGGCTTTTGCGGATGACATGGCCTTACTAGCTGAGACATTGGAAGACGCTAAGGAACAGACTCTTGAACTCCAGAAGCAAGCGTTAAAAATGGATCTCAAAGTTTCATTTGAAAAGACTAAAATATTGACAAACATACAAAAACCACCAAAAAAGCTTCAAGTGGGAGAACAATACATTGAGATAGTCAAAGAATTCAAATATCTTGGGTAATGGATCAGCTGGAACACCCTAG
>CM040186.1:104913605-105056105 GCA_022606455.1 Callitettix versicolor | reverse complement strand
AACTGTGAAATTCGTTTCGACGGTCTTAATGCAGTCTTAATCATTTTTATAATAGTTATAAACATTTCTTGTTAAAAATTAAGTCGACAACAATACTGTTTACGATGTTTCATACAGGTCTAGGCTAGACATAACCTATTTTTATTTTTAATTATTCTGCCAATGTTGTCCACAGTGTGAACTGTGAAATTCGTTTCGACGGTCTTAATGCAGTCAATCATTTTTATAATAGTTATAAACATTTCTTGTTAAAAATTAAGTCGACAACAATACTGTTTACAATGTTTCATACAGGTCTAGGCTAGACATAACCTATTTTTATTTTTAATTATTCTGCCAATGTTGTCCACAGTGTGAACTGTGAAATTCGTTTCGACGGTCTTAATGCAGTCAATCATTTTTATAATAGTTATAAACATTTCTTGTTAAAAATTAAGTCGACAACAATACTGTTTACAATGTTTCATACAGGTCTAGGCTAGACATAACCTATTTTTATTTTTAATTATTCTGCCAATGTTGTCCACAGTGTGAACTGTGAAATTCGTTTCGACGGTCTTAATGCAGTCAATCATTTTTATAATAGTTATAAACATTTCTTGTTAAAAATTAAGTCGACAACAATACTGTTTACAATGTTTCATACAGGTCTAGGCTAGACATAACCTATTTTTATTTTTAATTACTCTGCCAATGTTGTCCACAGTGTGAACGGTGAAATTCGTTTCGACGGTCTTAATGCAGTCTTAATCATTTTTATAATAGTTATAAACATTTCTTGTTAAAAATTAAGTCGACAACAATACTGTTTACAATGTTTCATACAGGTCTAGGCTAGACATAACCTATTTTTATTTTTAATTATTCTACCAATGTTGTCCACAGTGTGAACGGTGAAATTCGTTTCGACGGTCTTAATGCAGTCTTAATCATTTTTATAATAGTTATAAACATTTCTTGTTAAAAATTAAGTCGACAACAATACTGTTTACGATGTTTCATACAGGTCTAGGCTAGACATAACCTATTTTTATTTTTAATTATTCTGCCAATGTTGTCCACAGTGTGAACGGTGAAATTCGTTTCGACGGTCTTAATGCAGTCTTAATCATTTTTATAATAGTTATAAACATTTCTTGTTAAAAATTAAGTCGACAACAATACTGTTTACGATGTTTCATACAGGTCTAGGCTAGACATAACCTATTTTTATTTTTAATTACTCTGCCAATGTCGTCCACAGTGTGAACGGTGAAATTCGTTTCGACGGTCTTAATGCAGTCTTAAATCATTTTTATAATAGTTATAAACATTTCTTGTTAAAAATTAAGTCGACAACAATACTGTTTACAATGTTTCATACAGGTCTAGGTTAGACATAACCTATTTTTATTTTTAATTATTCTGCCAATGTTGTCCACAGTGTGAACGGTGAAATTCGTTTAAAATTAAGTCGACAACAATACTGTTTACAATGTTTCATACAGGTCTAGGCTAGACGTAACCTATTTTTATTTTTAATTACTCTGCCAATGTCGTCCACAGTGTGAACGGTGAAATTCGTTTCGACGGTCTTAATGCAGTCTTAATCATTTTTATAATAGTTATAAACATTTCTTGTTAAAAATTAAGTCGACAACAATACTGTTTACAATGTTTCATACAGGTCTAGGCTAGACATAACCTATTTTTATTTTTAATTATTCTGCCAATGTCGTCCACAGTGTGAACGGTGAAATTCGTTTCGACGGTCTTAATGCAGTCAATCATTTTTATAATAGTTATAAACATTTCTTGTTAAAAATTAAGTCGACAACAATACTGTTTACAATGTTTCATACAGGTCTAGGCTAGACATAACCTATTTTTATTTTTAATTATTCTGCCAATGTCGTCCAAAGTGTGAACGGTGAAATTCGTTTTTCAGTGGGTATCAAACGGATTGGTCCAACGTGCAGGCCTATAAGCAGCACAGCTATCCGTGCTGAACACATACACAATGAATTTCTCATAACGAATATTCAAAAGCCTAAACCTAAACATATCACAAAAGTGAACCGCCATCCATTTCATAGAAATAACGACCTGGGTCGTGATCATCGTTAAGTGTACATTCCGCTAAATGTCAAGAATACGCAAGGCATCTTCCACGATAATACTAACATACCATTCGAGGAATTCAGCTTCGCGAACTGAGCATATTCAGTGTAATATCTTTGTGTTAATAGGTTACCGCTTTCCCACGTCCCGAGCCAAAAAGAGTGTCAAATTTTATGTGTCAAATTGGTTATGTTAAGTATTAAAGTTATTTTGAACTTAATCGCTTATTTTTCAACTAAATGTTTTTGTTATTTTAAACTTTGTGAGCACTATTTTAACAGGGTTATAAACTTCCTGAATTAAAAAGTGTTCATAGTATCAGTATAGGCCTAATCAGATCGAACCTAAAATTGTTTCTGTAACACAAATTTACTATCGAAAGTTAATTAACTAAATTATGTAGTTACTTATTACTTACTCAGCCTGATTATGTTTTTGTAATCTTATTTTAATTTGATAACACTTGAAGTCAACATTTCACCAGAAAAAAACAAAAACAAGTTAACTAAATCACTTATTCGAACAGCCAGCGCTTTCTAGTAGCAAGAGAAGTAACCAATAATCCGTAACCATAGATAAACTACTAAAAACAGTTATGTTTAAAGTTGTCTGATTTTTTAAGAAGAATAAAATGATTGTTAATAAAACGAATAATGTATTTCAATTTTTACTATTCAATTACGGTATTTTTTTGCTTTTGACGAACATTTGATACGATAATAGCTTGATTTATTTGAATAACTTACGGACTCTAGGTAATGTAGAATTGATTGTGCTAACTTATATTTATTTGAAAATTAATGTTACAATGTTTTTTTACTTAACTTACAGTAATTATGAGACAGTATAGCTATAAATATTCGGTTTAATTCAACTTTTATTAAATTTCGAAGTATTTATTATTACTATATTTTCATAAAATGTACAGAAATAAATGAATTAAATTTTTTTCTGTCATAAATACCTGTTTTCTACTTTTATTATTATTTTATCTATTTTGTTTTAGAGACAATCCAAAACAGTTGTCTTTACCAATTAATTATTTAATTAACTTTAGGAGACAAGAAAATATTAAAAAATAATTACAGAATTGTATGAAGGTTCTGCATAACGTCAAGTTTTAAAAATATTTTAATGTCAATTGACACGATATAGTATACTTGTTATATAGGATAATTGACATGATATACGTAAAATACTTGTCAAATAGTCAAAACATTACCATTTTATTACCTAAACCCATAGATAAACAGATAAACAGTCATATAGTGACAAATTTTAAGACAAGTTACCACCACTTCTTCTCAACAATTTGATTTGCTTTAAGTTATATTCCTGAAGGTAGACATTTTTGTTGGTAGTTAACAAATATCTCTTAACTTTTCTTAGTTCCATCTTCCCTTTGACAAAAATCTTTTATTTAAGGTTAATGTAGAATACAAAGAGATTAAACTTCTTTAAAACTCACTGTAGGCCTAAATATGTAGTTATAACATATGATTTTGGTTCATTATTATTATTTTTATTATTAAAACATAGATTTGATTGTTAATTTTGTTTGTAGCTAACTAGAATATAGCCTATAGGATTTTAGGCAGATTTTGTCCTGGGTATTGGTTAATTTTTTTTATCAATACAATAATTTTATATTAATTATAAACATTATAAAAACAATTGGTCAATTAAAGTTTACTTGAAATACATGTAAATAAAAACTACATTTTTTTTGAAATTACAGTAATTTTTTAGGCCACAAGCACATAATGGCAAAAGGTAAGAAAAGCAGGAGGAAGGAGTTTGTCAAAAAAATGATATTGAGAAAAAAGACAAATATGAAGAAAATGATGTGAAATGTCGAAAATTAGATGAAAAGTGTACAACTACTGCTAGTCATTTTTTTAAGAGTGATGAACTACAAGAAATAAGAGCTTTACTAAAAATAGATGATGTGGTAAGAGAAAATAAAATTTTAAAAATTGTATAAAAAATAATAAGAAGTAGCTTATCTTTGTTAAGTTAATGATTTAAAATTAATTGGTTTAAGGTATACCTAGTGTGGTACATGATTGTAATAAAAAACTTGATCTTTTTTTGATAATTTCAGAATGATAAAGTCTTCTTAGCAGGGGCAATCGCCATTGGTAAATATGATGTTGTAAAAAGATTATTGAAAGATGGTTATTTCATCAACAGCTGTGATAAAGTAAGTATAGTATAATTTATTAGAAAGTATTTAGTAATGCTTCTTCAGATAGTAGCTATGTACTATATTTTATCTAAAAATATAACAAATACTTTTTAACAATTAGGCTTACTTATTCCCTGTTTGTTAGTCTAAACTTTTCACTGGCTTGATAAATGAATAAATAGCAAGTGAATGTTCCAGTAGCATTTTTTGATGGTATTCTGTTTTCACACATGGTTGGGCAATGGTTAAAACTGACAAAAAAGCCTACCAATAACGAATCAAATCCCAACATAGGGGCAACAATTAAGCATCACCAAAAACCAACAAAGTAATTGTTGGCCCAACTTACTCCCAACAGTTACTCAACTACCTTTCAATCATAACCTTACTAATTACCAACATGTTTACAGTATTATATTTTTATTCAATTGAGTGGTCAACTTAAAAGTAATCATAACTTCTCTACATTCTTGAACACATTTGAATGTATTTTATTATCAAATCCAATAAGTATTCTTACTCAAAGTAATATGTGTATTATGATATATAATTAAAAAGCTAGAGTAGTCTACATATTAAATTTAGTAATAGGGTTAATCTGATATTTGTCAAAAAAATTTAGAGAAAGTATTATGATTATCAGAAGATTGTATTCAATCGACACAGCCTACTTCATTATTGAAACAAGGTTATTGTGTAAAAAGAGACAAAATTCATACAAAATTTATTTAAATGACAATTGCGGAAAAAGCCAAGCCAAAAAAGCACTATAAGCACACTATTCTGTATGTATAGGAGTGTGCAAATACCACTGATAAGTAATGACAAAGAAGTAAGCAAATAATGGACATAATTTGACTTTTCTGCAGTGCTGGCAATATTTAAAATAATAAGTACATATAAAATCATCCATAGTAAATGATTATAGTTAAATAGAAATAAAATAAGATTAAAATTTTTTTAATCATTGTAACACTTTTGTTGGTATAGTAATTAAAATATAATATTATTCTGTTCACAAACGTGCTAACAAAATTTCTTCTATTGTTGGCAATTCTGTGTGTGCACTTACACTCTGCAGTAAATATTGCAACATTGGTAAAGTACTATCACATTAACAAATAAGTAAATATTGCAACATTGATAAAGTACTATCACATTAACAAATAAGTAAATATTTCAACATTGGTAAAGTACTATCACATTAACAAATAAGTAAATATTGCAACATTGATAAAGTACTATTACATTAACAAATAAGTAAATATTGCAACATTGATAAAGTACTATCACATTAACAAATAAGTAAATATTGCAACATTGGTAAAGTACTATCACATTAACAAATAAGTAAATATTGCAACATTGGTAAAGTACTATTACATTAACAAATAAGTAAATATTGCAACATTGGTGAAGTACTATTACATTAACAAATAAGTAAATATTGCAACAATGGTAAAGTACTATTACATTAACAAATAAGTAAATATTGCAACATTGGTAAAGTACTATTACATTAAGAAATAAGTAAATATTGCAACATTGGTAAAGTACTATTACATTAACAAATAAGTAAATATTGCAACATTGGTACAGTACTATTACATTAACAAATAAGTAAATATTGTAACATTGGTAAAGTACTATTACATTAACAAATAAGTAAATATTGCAACATTGGTTAAGTACTATTACATTAACAAATAAGTAAATATTGCAACATTGGTAAAGTACTATTACATTAACAAATAAGTAAATATTGCAACATTGGTTAACAAATAAGACATTATTTTAATACTT
Organism: Callitettix versicolor; assembly: GCA_022606455.1. Classification (NCBI taxonomy): domain Eukaryota; kingdom Metazoa; phylum Arthropoda; class Insecta; order Hemiptera; family Cercopidae; genus Callitettix; species Callitettix versicolor. The sequence continues at coordinate 105,050,014 of CM040186.1, read as the reverse complement.
TTGAAATAATTATACCCAATTTAATTGACTAAACAAAATATTTCTTATGCTTTCTTCCAAATAAGAATTAATGTTGGGCCAACAGCAACAAGGTTTTCATGAGTGTAACAGTTGAGCTAGCAAACAAACAGCTCATTGGCCCATTGAAAATAATACGTTGGCGTGTTAACTAACCATTACCAAACTTTGCTGACAAAATCCCAATATTGGACCAAAAATCTGTGCTACTGGTATGCACTCTATGAACAAAAAAACTAATGACTCAAAACTACTTCTACGTAAAGTAATACGGTAACAATTGAAAAAGTGGATTTTCAGGAACTTATGTTTGACTAGGCTCTGGATATGAAGTATTTTGTCGTGCATTGCCTTAAATTAATCGATAACTAAAATGAAAGTGCATTTCAGTACATTAAAATATGTGACTTTTTGAACTGTACTTGTGAACGACTAAAATAAAAACCTATGATTTTAAAATATTTGTTTCAGGATGGATACACCCCTCTTATGATTGCAATTAAATACATTCGTTACGATATCATAGATTTGTTACTTTTTCGAGGAGCGGATATAACATTGGTAGATAATGACGGCAATACAGCAGTTCTTCTAGCAGTCCAGTCTCCACAATGGGATCAAGATTCTTTCCTAAGTTTCTGGTGTTCCATAAGAGATAACCAATCTCTAGATCCGAATTATGCAAATAACGTAAGATCAAAGATGTTAGTTTGACTGCTTTTAGAAATTTTTTGACAGCCAGTTTAAAACAATTTAAATGTGGTGTTAGTTTAGTTAATCCTACCACAGATACTTATAAGCTGGAAATTTATGTGACGAAAATTATTTGAAATGAAGTTGTAAGAAAAGTAATTTTTTACAAAATGGTGAAGTAAAATTTGTACAAATAAAATGGATTTTTTTTTTTTTTTGGTGTTTAACGTCTAACTGTTGTGCACACTTGGGCTAATACAGATGATAGGATGATTTATAGCGTATGAAAATGCCAAACCCTGGCCGGGAATCGAATCCGGGTCCTCGGGGTGAAAGCCCAGTACGCTACCAACTAGGCCACCGAGGCGGCTCAAATAAAATGGATATACTAAAACTAAAAAAATTATAATACCAGTGTTATAAAAAACCTAAATTGTTAATAAGGTAGTCATTTCTTTTAATAAATAAATTGTATGGCAAACTGAACTAACTTTTTTACAAATAAAATTGTTAGATGTATTATATAATTGATACAGCCTATACTTAAAAATTCTAGTGAAACAAAAAAATAAACCTAGTCATAATAAGGGTTTAGTTTAATTTCTTCCTGAAATTTTTTAAACTGAACCTGCTTTTATTTTATAATTTTGTACACTGATGAGCCATGATTCTAAGTACATTATAAAGATTTGAAAAAAAGATCTGATGAACTGATTTTGAGAAATCAAATTTCTTATTAAGTCACCGTTGCTGTTTTTTATTTTTTGGATAGCTTCCAAACCAGAACTTTCGTAGTGATAATTACTAATATATATTATTGGGGCCGCTTCGGTGGCCTAGTTGATAGCGTACTAGGCTTTCATCCCGAGCACCCAGGTTCGATTCCCGGCCAGGGCTTGGCATTTTCATACGCTATAAATCATCCCATCGTCTGCATTAGCCCAAGTGTGCACAATAGTCTACTTTTTTTTACAAAAAAAAAATATATATATATATATATTTGGATTCCTAAGAGGTACATTTCAACCAATTTTTATTAATACCTTTGAAGCCATTTTTGATAAAATTATTTTATAGCAGCTACCCTTATTTTGTAGTACATAGATAATTCCAAAAACCTTTGAAGGAAAATAGGTTAAGAACGTGTAGTTTTAAAATTTGAACAAAATCAGGATACTTTAGTACTTCTACATCTAGATTAAAATGCACAAACAGGTTAAAACTTATGTTTGAGCAATTAGTATTCATGACACATAGGATGTGTTAAAATCAACATATGCAGTTTTTAGATGATGCTGAGAAAGTTAAAATGTTTGGTATATTAAGTTAGAAGCGATTGTCAATTTTCTCACGGTTCTTGCAATATAATGTCAATAATTGTTGGTACAATTAAAAAACAAATAATCTCATAGTCCTCGATAAGTTAAAGCCTTTATTAAAAATAAGCCTTAAAATCAATAAGTTATAGCTTTTATTGAAAATAAAAATAGTTTCAATCGAAATTTTAATCATTTGTGTATAACTTAGCTGATTGCTTATGTGGGTGTGAAAATAAAAATGCCTTCTGCATGTATAACTATACATGCATAGGATAGAACATAGGATAAGTCGTGAGCCATTACAGGTATTACCGACTTGAAAAAAATTAATTTCTTTAAATAATTAGCTATAAACTTCCTCTAAACAATTTTCGCTTTGTTATGACTGGATTTTATATATTTTGTTGTTGTTATTTTAAGGCGAAAAGCACATTGAGGCTATTATTGCCTCCCTAAATGTAAGTGTGAGAGTAAAGTGTTAAAGTTGTAAGTGAAGTGTTGCAAGTGTAAGTGTGTGTTAGACTCGGATACCGTGAGGAACATCTAAATCCTCTCAATAGTTGCAGCTAGTCTGCACCCCCCTGCGGGGTGGGGTGGGGGTGGATTTTATATTACAACAAAGGACAAGAAAGAACGATCATTAGATTCAATTTAAAGTTTTTTTGTAAAAATACACTTTAACTGTGTTAAATATAAAAATAGCCTTGCAAAGTTTAAAGAACGATTGCACATTTTTATAAAATTCAATCAAGATCAAAACATGCCCAATTTGTAGTAAAAATAGTTTGTATTTAATCAACATTAATCTTTTCAACAAAATCATTTTGTCAAAACAAACCCATATTTAAATAATTGTATAAGCTCTTTGCATGTTTTCAGGCTGGCTATACGTTATTACACTACTCAGTGAAACGACAATGGCAGTTGGTGATTAATGCCTTAATAAAAATGAAAGTTAATTTCAACTGTGTGACAAACAAAGGCGTCACACCATTGATGATGGCTGGTTCCCGAGGAGACAACACCACTGTTAATACCTTGTTAAATGCAAATGCTGACATCACTTTGGAGGACCAGGTAAAAACGTTTGAAACCAAATACAGTAACGGTTGTAGTTGAGTGAAAGATATTAAAAATCTTTGGTGAAATTAAATTATATTAAAAATAATAGAAGAATAGTAGAACAATAAACTGAAAATACTAGAAAGGAGAATCATGAGAAAAATTTTAGGCTCAGTGAAAACTAAAGAAACATGGAAACTAAGATCTAATGATGAAATATATAGGGACATAGAGGACATGACAGAGATGATAAGGAAGAGACTGCAATTTTTTTGGACATATGTACAGGATGAATGATTGAAGACTAGCGAAAAGGATACTCAAGTACCTGTGGGATAAAAAGTCAACAACTAGTTGGATTCAAGAGGTAAGGAAAGATTTAGAAAGAAATAATATAAAAGAAGAAGAAACGCTGAAAAGAGAGATTTTTAGAAAGAGGATACTGAGTATGGAGGAATTCCTAGGAAGATTGCAGAGGAAACCTGGTGCAAAGTGGTCCGAAGACAGAAAGAAGCTGCATAGTGAAAGATGAGGGAATATTGGAGAGAACGGAAGAGAAAACAGCTGAGTAAGAAGAATTGAAATTGTCACATGGTCCCTAGCAGGCCTCATCGAAAGAAGAAGAAGAATAGTAGGAGATTATTTAGAAATTTAAAAAATACTGGACCATAATATTAAATTATGAGTAAAATTATGTATGTAGTGAAATCACATATTTCAAGCACAAAACACTTTTATTTTCTGGTTCCCTCTTTTTATTATAAATTTTCTTATATCCTTTGTTCAATTTATTCTGTCTTTTCATTTTCTGATTATCTTTCTTTAAAACTTGCCAGTTCCAAAACTTTGTCCTTAATCAGGATATTCTTCAACATCTTCACAAGTGGTATAGCTAGATTTTTTTTTGTTTTTGTTTTTGTTTAACGTCCGACTATTGTGCACACTTGGGCTAATGCAGACGATGGGATGATTTATAGCGTATGAAAATGCCTGGCCGTGGCCGGGAATCGAACCCGGGTCCTCGGTGTGAAAGCCCAGTACACGCTATCAACTAAGCCACCGAGGCGGCCTGGTCTAGCTAGAAAAACTATACTTGTTCTAACCTATACTGACAAGTAATTTAGTCTTTAACCTATACGTGCTATCTTCCCATATTTATTAACACGCCAAATCATTTATTGTATTGAAACTGGTTGCATAATCAAATAAATTGCAAATGACTCCATAATCAAATAATGCACATTAAAACGCTTCATATCTTTTGGTTATTTCGAAAACCAGGACTGAAAATTTGACCTGTGGAAATTATGTTGTCTGTCTTTGAGTAATACATACTTGGTTGAATATCCTTCTCACAGGAATCATCTTTAGTAATAATGCTTCATAGAAATTCATAGAAATGATGATATTGCCCAGTATGATATCATCATACTCACCTAACACATAATTATTCTATATGAACTAATTTTTGTGTAGGCCTACTTATCAAATAGCTTTATAATTCTAATCAATAATTCTGACAACGCTGACTTGATTATTAGATAATTGGTGGCAATAAAATATACAATTCATTTTTAAGATTATTCTGAACATTGGCATTAAAACTTAAAAATTTAAACATAATCTTGCTTGAACTTAAACACAATAAGTATCAGAAATTAAATATATTTTCTATCAACATATAATGTATCTGCATTTTACACAATTTTAAATCATGTATATTATGGTAAAAATTTATTTTTGATATTATAATCATACATTTTTACACGTGTGTAAAAGGAAACTGTTCAGTTTTTATAATAATCTTAATGTTTATTTGCTTCAGGCACACCAATTCAATCACAAAGGTATTTTAAAAATAACCCTAAATATTAAGTTCTTAAATGTGCATTTTTTTACACATACATATTTACATAATTAATTAGTATTAGCCTAAAACTAATTACATTCATTATATTCCAGCATGGCTGCACGGCTCTATGCTATTCGATAGCATTCATGATACAAAAAGGTTTAAAAACTACAAACCCTTCGTTAGAAAGACTCATGGCCGATTTAAATGAGGAAAATTCTAAACTTACATTGGAAGATTATCTTAAAGTAAGTTTTGCGATAAGTTTACAGAAGAATCAGATACAGTTAGTACAAAACAAATACTTCAATATACTTTAACAAAAATCTTAAACTTTAAAATATTTTCATATCAAAAGTTTAAACAAAAACCATATTTTTAAATGTCTGTATTTTATAGTCCACTAATGATGGGACTGAAATTCATATTTGTGCACTGTAGGTTTAATTAGGTGTGTGCTTTGCTTGCAATTATCCAGATAAACATAAAGAGAGATTATATATTATAGACGCTGTAGAGCAGAGTTATATACTCTAAAGCAAAGTTTCACTAAAACAACTTGTTGTCCATTTTAGTCTCATTTGGTTTAAAATTGCAATAGAAATATGAATAAACTGCAAGATGTCTACCTTATGTAAGACACATCTCTTTCACTGGTAATGAAAGAGATGACCCTAAGAGAAAAAAAATCCTCTATGTCATTTATTGGTTCAGAAAAAGTACATATATTACAGAGTAAACTAAGCTGTACACTGGGCGAGGGAAACTTACATAAAACGGTGGAAAAAATTTCATGGCGTATAACATGCAAAAAATCTGGTTAACAGTGAAATAGAAAGTTGACTTCTACCACTGGGAAAAGATAAACTGCAATAGAAAATATATTTGATTACAGGCAGTGACATAACATGTTCGAGCCAGGCTCCTTGCACAAATTTTTACTGGGACCCAGTTTATTGACATGTCAATTTGTTTTAACATTAAAAAAAACAGGGACTGCCTTTATTTGTCCAAATATAGCAATCTGTTTTGCTAAAAGATGCCTCTATACTCTTAATACAAATTGTCTTTGAGAATAATATTTATAGAGTTAAGATGCATTGAACTAAACTTTCATTAGAAGTTTTTTTTAATTTATTCATTCAAAAATAGCATACACTACTTCATGTTAAAAAATGAAATTGAATGGCTCAACATTAACAGTGACATTCAAGCGAGCTGTACGTTTAGTTTACAATCCAGCAACAACAGAAAAAAAATTTCCATTTCAATATGATGCAGAAGAAAAACTATTTTTGAAATTTTAGGCTGGCTAGTTTACAACTGAAAAAGATAGAGGGCCTACTTAGCTTTCAATCACAAGATCTGCAAGCATGCATGTTATGCCATTGATTAAAGAGAAAAAAGTATCTATGGATATACAAAAATCTCATATGAAAAGTGTATGTCTGTATCAGATCATAAGCAACTTGACTATGTGGTGAGCAAAAGGAGACTACAAAACATTCAGATTTTAGTGCCATGCACTTGAGCAAGCCAGCAGTAAAGAATAAAACCTTACAGTATTCAAGTGGTGGTAACACAATCTCAGAGTAGATAAATGTCTAAATGCTTAATTTATCGAATATGGATAAGAGTAAAAAATGGTTCAATTACAACCGTACTCGTTATTATTAATTAGACTGCACAGCAGTGGTGGTACGTAGATATTTATAAAAAACAACGTTTGTGTGACTTCCAACAATTTTAACCAATTAGTTAATAATTATCAAATTAAATTTAACGTAAGATGTCAACTTCCTTTTATTGTTGTCAATGCAATGTTATATAACCCTTTTTTTGATTAGCTGCTGGTAACTTCATATTTTGGACATTCTGTTATAAAAACATTAGTGTTAGCATGATGCAATGACTACGTCATCATGCTGAGTCATGAGGTATTATCTTATTATAAAAATAAATTTCTGTATTTTTCATTTGTAATTCAATTTGTCGTTTATCAAGTTGTGGGTCTCGCAATTGGTTGCTGCTTAAATTTCTTACTCCATACAGAAACAGAGAATATAATACACAACGTTTCTTGCAATAATACTAATTGGTCATGTTATATTTGTAGCCACTGCCTATTAGATGTTTCAAAATATGATTTTTGTCTGCTTATTGTAAGATTTGCTCCTTGAATCTAGTGGTGAATGAACATCCGGTATGCCTGATAGAGAACTTCTCTTAAATGGTGCATGTGATTTCTTATACCCTGTACAGTGATGGTTTTTTGAGCAAATGAAAGACATAGGACTGCACTGACGACATTATAATCTTATATTAAGTGTCCTAGAGGATAAGCTGTACGAAGTGTAGCTATTAAATAACAAGACTGATGCTGTAAAACATTTTATTTTGATTTCATACATACTTATTTATTATTAACTTCAATATACTCCCCTCCTCTTTCCCTAAAATGCTCCAAGTGAATCTTCCATTGTTCGAAAGAGTGCTGGAAGTCTTCTTATATCAGCTACTTCAGGACACGTGCTGATTTCTTTTCCACAGCTTCAACGGACTCAAGTTTTGTTCCTTTTAAATGCAGATTTCACCTTAGGAAACAGATAAAAGTCGCACGATGCAAGATCCAGCGAATAAGGCGGATGGACTAACACTGGGATGTTGTACTTGGCTAGAAACCTCATGACAGACAATGTGGAATTGGCACAAACTTTTTGCATGTAAAAACTGTTATGTAAAATTTGCTGTATGGATTCTTTATCAATTCGTACAGTTTCAGCAATCGCACGAATACTTAACCGACGGTCAGATCGGATCATATAACCGATTTTTTCAATATTATCGAAAGGGAAAGGTGACCTGGGCGTAAATCATCTCGAACATCTTCTCAGCCATCTTGAAAACAGTTAAACCACTCAAAAACATGTGCACATGATAAATATTCATTGTCATAAACTTCTTTCAATAAATTATAAGTTTCAGTAGCGGTTTTTTCAAGTTTCATGTGAAATTTTACAACAGTTCGTTGCACTATTGTTACACTTAACATTTTTCTGGCAAAACAAACCAAAAAAAACTCTTAATGCAAATGAAGGGTACTACGGCTACACTGATTGTTTACAGAAGCGAAAGCTACTGTAATAAAAAAAAAGCTTCAGATAAACAGCTGTCAGTCGCTGGCATTTGGTACATGCACACTTCTTCTGTAGCAGTGTCAGTCTCATTATTTAATAGCCACACATCGTACAATAGATTTAAAAGTAAATTTACTGTCATATTTGCAGAAACGATTGAATTTGCTCATCAAGCCACCAAAACCCAGCTTCAGTAACACAATCAATAGTGTTATTGTGCATATCATCACGTTTTTCACAAAGTTTATTCAAGTCGGACTCGACCTGTTGATAGAGCTCGACGTATTTCAAAGATTTAAAGAGGTATTTTCACTTTAGCTGTATTTATTTTACGTAGTTTTATTGAAAAAAAAATCAATTAGAAACGTCAGTAATATTATGATGAAACTACTTACAATTTAATGTAGTATAGGTATATTACATACTGTTGAATACATATTTAATAAATCCACTTTATTTAAGGACCCATCAGAAAACATTTTTTATTTTGTTATTTCAATGCGAAAAGCACATTGAGGCTATTATTGCCTGCCTGAATGTATGTGTGATTGCAAACTGTTCATTGTAAAGTGTAGTGTTGTAAGTGTGTGTGTGTGTGTGTGTGTGTGTGTGTGTGTGTGTGTGTGTGTGTGTGTGTGTGTGTGTGTGTGTGTGTGTGTGTGTGTGTGTGTGTGTGTGTGTGTGTGTGTGTGTGTGTGTGTGTGTGTGTGTGTGTGTGTGTGTGTGTGTGTGTGTGTGTGTGTGTGTGTGTGTGTGTGTGTGTGTGTGTGTGTGTGTGTGTGTGTGTGTGTGTGTGTGTGTGTGTGTGTGTGTGTGTGTGTGTGTGTGTGTGTGTGTTAGACTCGGGCACCACAATGGATGTCTAAATCCTGTCAATACATGTAGCTAGTCTGCAGCCCCCTGCGGGACCTCAGAAAACATGGGTTTGAATTACTGGAGGGGCAAGTACAAATATTTTGAAAAACTTTCTATTCAGTTCTCTCTAGACCAGCGCTTCACAACCTTTTTTCATCAGCTTACACATTAAATAGGCCTAAATTTTATAATAATTTTTATTTTACAATATTCTTTTGTTTTAAAAAATTTAATATTTGTGATACCAGTTACTCTTTTAGACGTTAAGCCTACAGTTTAAAACTTAAGGATATTAACACCAGGCTGAGAACAGCTGCTATGAACTGGTAAATTAAAGCAAAGTAATTTCACACTAAACTGTACGCAGTCCTTGTCGTAATGCAAACTTTACTCTAATATGATTTTGCACTGGTGGAAAACTGTATGTTTTAAAAACTGTATTCAATAATAATTAGTTGTTTCTTAATAACTAATAGTTGAAAGAACAGTAGACCTTGCAGTATATTATTAACTAATTGCGTAGACACTGCTCCACGACAGCACTCTAACATGCCCGTAATCATTTCACCAATTTAACTGGTAACAGTAATATTTATGGAAAATTTTATTGCATCACCTTTATTGGAAATTTAATGCCCAAAATTATAACGTCTCACTGTTCAGCCAGTAACTACACTCGTCATCGTTAAATCAGAGGTCACCATTTTGAAACTGAAGTGTATGAGAAACAATCATACACATGCATTGTTTGGTCTTTGTACAAGGTATCTTCATACCAGATTTCAAAACAATTGATCAACGTATTTGATCAAATTTGAGTATACTCCTTATGTTTAAATCAGAGGCTGCGGTCAGTCAAAAAGAAAAAGTAATAAAAAAGCACATCTTTGCAGTGTTCAAAATTCAAGATGACGTTCTTTTTATATTCTTCTTCTTTTCTGCTAGGATTATTGTCACTATGTTCAGTATAATAATCTGCCTTCCCTAGCTTCGTCAATTCTTCTTTCGTTGACTTGTTTCGGAGAACCTCCATCTTCAAACACTATTTCTATACTGTTCTATACTATTTCAAGTATGACCTGTATGCATTTATTTAATGGGTTGCAGCTATAAATACCACAAGAAATTTAAGAAGAGAAAACGATAGAACCATTATACACTTTCACATGAGTAAGAAACATTTTGTGAAAACATTACAAATACATTCTGCATGCCTTTGTTAGTTGTGAAATTTATAATTTGAACATAAACTTTCAATTTTATAAATTATATGATTGAGAATAATTTTATAATTATAACTGAGAAACATTGTAATTTTTTGATCAGGCAACTGACAAGCATATGGACGACTCTGAGTACACTGAAGCTATGATGGGCGTAATGTTGGAGTTGGTCAGATACTGTGAGTGCTGTTTTCCATGTTCGTCTCAGGAACAATTAGCAGACGAGTTTTTCAAAGCAGGTTGCGGCAAATGCTGTTTGGAAGCAATGAGAAGGTATGGTGGAAAGTTTCATTATTACCTACAGATTTTGTTTCTATTAAGTAATAATAAATGTTTAACTGTATGTAACTAACCGCAGTCGTGTTAAATTTTGTTTAAACGGGATACAGCCTACTTAATTACGGTAGGCCATAGATTTATTGGATTGTCATCCAATGTTTGATTTGTACTGTTTGTTGCAAAACCTTGTCAAATTGCCAACATAAGATAAAACCGTGGACCATAAGAATAGTTGGTCACCTAGTGACTTGTATTTAATGCAGCTCAAATATTGCACATCCACAATAAAATCTGGTTCCGACACTGTATTAAAAAAAAACCATGAAAATCAACTTAATTTCTCAAAGGTTTTGATTATATAATTATGCAGAGATACAAGTCTAACGAGTGTATCTAAAGAGTGTTTACATTTAAATAAACTGTAAAAGAAAGTTGTATTATTAAAAAAAAATAGAACTTGTTTTTTCTCTTCAATTGATAAAATGTTTTAAGAAATTACACCTATTTTCCAATTTTTTCATTCACTTCAAAACCAGATTTTTAGACAAATGACAATTTAAAAAAATATGCAAAGTTTCTTAACATTTATTAGTAAATTATAACTACTATATTCAAATGAAATACATACCTAATCTGCCAAAATTTTTGTGTGCATATAACACATAAATAAACCTTATTTTGTTTTTCTTAGAGGTTAGATCTGTTTCCTTACATTTGTATGTGATATTTTCACTTCCCTTAAGCCCATCCAAATATTATTTTTAAAATTGTTTGTTTAAACAAATTTTAATAAATTTAGCGAATAAATTATGATTTATAGAAGTAATAAGAGAATAAATTAATGTGTTTAATTTAGACACAGGAAAGTGTAACAAATTCTAAAACTATAACATTTTATATAAGTTAAGTAAAATAACACTTGCAGTTAACTAGAATTTGTATTGATGTTTTCAGACATGCATCCACTAGAATAACTATTATAAGGGCAGCCTTATTGCCACTTTTTGCCACTTGTACAAGTAAAAGTTATATCGCTCGCATTTGGTTACAATCAAACTACAGAACGATCCAGCCCTTTTACTACAAATATCTGAGGTCTACTATACAGCAAAACTATAACAATCAGACAAACAATTTCCATTTCAAAATTCTTAAACGTTGGTCTAACGAGTTCCAAGGGCTTATGCAAACGCTGAAAACAACTGGAAAAATAATATCAGAAGAAGAAAAACTGGCTGTGAAAAAGAAGATGAACAAGTTAACACCATCAGATAATCCATTTAAGGAAACAAAACCAATAGAAACGGACTCCGTTTCAAGTTCTAATAAAATGAATAGTTATACTGAGATGATTGAATATCTCCTTAACTCTCCTTCGGAACCTAAATTTTCCAATTATTATTCCACCTTCCAAGATTTAAAATCAGAGAAGCCAGAACTGAAAATTACTTCAGATAAAAAGAAAACAGACAGCCCACAAATTGTAAAGCAGATTATGAAACGAGAGATTTCAGAAATTAAACGTGATTGTGATTACTTCACTTTACAGAAGAAGCAATACGATATACGACAAAGATACTTGGCTGAACATTTTAAAGAAAATAATTCAATCGAAGCAGAGCTAGAAAAGATGATAAATCATGAAGAAAGAAAAAGTTTAAATGATAAGGACGATGACTTTAAAACAACTATAAGCGATGCTTCGACCATTAATAACAAAAAAAGGAAACGGTCTGAAGATAGATTTCAAGATGGCATTAATTTGTTTGGCATGCACGAAGAAATAGAAGAAGAAGAAGTAGGAAAAAATGAACAAAATCACGACACACAGGACGAAGAAACACAAGAGGATAATTGTGGTGATAATACTGCAAAACAATTGGTGTCAGAAGTAGAATTAAATGCTTCTTTAAAAGATTTAGACAAAATTTTTGATAATATAATAAAACGTTATGAATCAACTTGGAAGAAAGAATGTGACGAAGGGTATACCGAAGCTCAGGGCGACTCACAAGACCTGTTAAACTTAATGTCAACTCTACCGTCATTGGAATTATTTCATATTGATCAAATGAGAGCAAACTGGGAGTGTTTAGTCCAACAGATAAAGGACTATGGAAAGAATGACTACGCAATGTACGAGTCAATAACAACTCAATTAAAAACAACTCTTTTGGAGTACGAGTCCAAATTGGATAATGAAAATATAAAGATTTGGAAAGACGATGAATACCGTTTTCAGTTTAACGATATGTACAACATCCAAAAATTGAATAATGGACACAACGATATTGAAAGCTGTAAACAGTCAAATTCAACTATTTCATGGCTCAGAAAATCAATAAAAAAAGATGGAATCACACTGTTCAACAATGATTACAAAGAAAGCGATAATACTCAAGAAGACACAACAGAAGAATTAAAAGAATGTAACAAAGAGGAGGAAAAAGAAGATCAATATAAGAAAAGTCAGTGGATATGGGGTGACGTAACAGACAAGCAGATACCTTTGGTGACTACTAATTCTTCACAGGTTATTATGCCTAAATCTCCAACAAACACACCAACAAAAATTAATCTTGAAAAGGCTGTACCATGTTCTAGTGTGAGAGATTTGGTATCTAAAAACAAACGACCTATTCTACCTCCACCAGGATTTGAAGAAAAACAAAAAACAGTTCCCTTGTTTAAAGACAGTGAAATTAATAAGTAAGTACGAATAAATGTAATAAACTGTAGCCTTCATTTTTTTAGTCTGTTGCTTTGTTCATTTTTGTTTATTGCTAGTGATTATCCAGCCCTTCAAAATGCAGCTTAAATTTCATTTTTTTCTGTTTATTTTGAGTAATTGTTATGTTATAACAGTAGTTTCTTGTTTGATTACACAAATAATACTTACAATTAAGAACAATAATATAATATGTAATTATTATTTAATTTAAATGTATTATTTAATATGTATTATTATTATTGCAATTAATATTTACAAATAACATTGTGTAGTTATGTACAGTGATGGTTATTCTTTTTGAACATATTAAGAATGTTTGAAACCTGACGGCCATATGTAATCTATTTATAATAAGACTAATGTAATGGTACAGATTTATTAAGGTTAATTTATGTTTGATATTTTATTTTAAATGTCTTGTTTGTGGGAATTGTGGCCCCCTTTTTACATTCTGTATGTGCTTTAAGGTACTTTTTTGTGTTTAATAGTACACGGATGAGAAATACAAAGTGAAAAATATACACAAATGTGTAAAAAGCATTTCATATTCATACATACGAAACCTGTAAAATGAGATAGTCACCACTCAATACTTCATATTTCAAATGAACAGGAAAAAATGTGAATTATTGAGGATGATGAAATATAAATAGTTCAAAGTATAAAGGTTGATTAAAAGGAAAATTTGAACAATTGAGTGATTATTTATTTAAACTATTATGTTTTTGGTCCATAAGTGAAAGAAGCTTATTAATAGAGAAGTCTTATTAAGGACTTATTTAAGAGAAGAGATGATTAACAAGTAACAACAGCTCTACATAAACAGTACTGAACAGTTTGTATAAGAACTGACTGACACTTGATGGTGTCCACTGCCCAATAGACCTCTATTATTGTCTATTATCTAAACAGTTACTGTCTCATTCTGTGCAGCCAAGTAAAATGTAGTTTCTGTTTAATAGTGCAGTTTATTTGTGCACCAGCTCTGTGGGCTTGATATTTTTAAGACATAATTTTTCCATTTCATAATAATGGATAAGCCATATTGTTATCAGTAAGTAAATGTGTTCAAAATTAGTGGGATATACAACAGTTGATTAAAGTACAGATCCAACAAATAAACAATATTGTGCCTACATAGTATAAACAAAAATCTAACTAGTTAGTACGATTTATAGAGGCGAAAGCTGGGCTGAGTATGAATTGTAGTGTGGACATCAAGCTTCCTCAATACGAAATAAGAAAGGGACTAAAATGAATGGTTTATCAAGAGTTTTTCAAGGGTCCAGCACCTCAGTATGAATTAAAGAATTTCATGAACTATAGAGATGTGAATTACCAAGCGACAACTACATCAAACATAATTTTATTTAGATAATTAGGGGAGTAATCTGTATTGTTAATTAACATTAGTCCTATAAGGAATAGATTCACTACAGTCGACAGATTCCATGGACTCTTAAGATAAATTTATACTTCTGCTTTATAAATGAAACGTATAAGCCTAACTAACCTCATAATAGTAAATAATCATCATGCAGCTATCTCCATGACCAAAGGGAAGCTAATTAAAAAAAGGTGCATCTGAATAGATTAGGAATTTATAACACAGAGAAACCATGAGTAGACTATGTGGGACGAGTATAGAAACTGCAGGTCACATAATCAGTGATTGTGAGGCTTTTGCTAGCAAAAGATGAGCAAGGGTGTTAGTCTTCCAGGATTCCGAAGACCTAATTTGAGCTAGTCTAGCTGCCTCGGTGGCCTAGTTGATAGCGTACTAGGCTTTCATCCCGAGGATCCAGGTTCGATTCCTGGCCATCGTCTGTATTAGCCCAAGCGTGCACAGTAGTCAAATGTTAAAAAAAAAAAAAAAAAAAAAAATTGAGCTAGTCAGTGGACTACTCATGTTCACTGAGGGAACTAGTGTCTACTTAACATTAGTTCACCACTACCTACCAAAGAAGGTTAGTTACCCTTTGGTCATGGTATCAGAGGTTATTTAAATTTTTTTTTTTTTTTTAAGGCGAAAAGCACATTGAGGCTATTATCGCCTCCTAAATGTAAGTGTGAGAGTAAAGTGTTAAAGTCGTAAGTGTAGTGTTGTAAGTATGGTGTGATAGACTTGGGTGCCTTGAGGGACGTCTAAATCCTCTCAATAGGTGCACGTAGTCTGCACCCCCTGTGGGGCAGTTTGATTTAACTACATAACCTAAAATTATTTAACTACGTAATCTACTTATCTATCTATTTATATTTTTCTATCTATTTCTATTTATCTATCTAATGCATTTTTAAGACAAACATAATTTTTGTTCAGGATTGATATATCATACAGTCCTCGATTGTCACAGTTAGTACAAAAAATGATTAAACACGGCTTGAAACAGTACTTCACCGAAGATTTAAGAAGTTCAATTTATCTTGCCACTTCTGATGTTAATTATTACTTTACCCTATTTAGTGGTGGATATTTCGGAGATATCGTTCTTGGACTTGATTCGAATGGTAACTATTTTTGTTAAATACAAATACAGTATTTAAAATAATAATTATAATAATAGCTGGCACAACTATTACTTGTTAGTCTAGGTTATTTTTTATTCCAAATTGCGAGTTACTTTGTGGAAAGCTGTCATTGTTTGTAAACAAATTGCGTAAACATTTACCTGAATAGATGAAACAAATACATCTTGAGCATGAATATTGTCTATCTTATTTACTTATTGTTTCAACTGCTTTGATTTTATTTTATTCATATTCTTTATTAAGTACTCGCCTTTTTTCTATTATTTAGTAATACAGAACTTCTGTTACACTAGCTGATACAGGACCATACCAAAGATGTATTGAGTTTAATAATTTATTATATTTTACAGACAATTTTGCTTTGATTTATTTTACATAGTGTTAGTTATATATAGTTATTAGTTCTGTAAAAGAAATAATTTGTTTCTAGAATCACCAATAGCGGTAAAAAGGTACAAAATGATTGACGATTCAGCTGTACGTAGAACTGTTGCATCATTTTTGAAAGAGTCAGTTAACTCTATGTTAGGTCTCCGCAACATTTACATTGTGCCCTACTTGGCTTGCATAGAAACAGAAAAAACCATACTGACTGCAATACCTTTTTGTGACTGTAACCTGGGTGAATACATTGCGCTCCTAACGATCAGTCAAAATCTTCACTTGAAGGCAAAAAGTTTAATAAAACAGGTAATATAAGTGTATTGTTTCAAACCCTATATTGTACTATTAAACAACTTGTGTGTACAATGGACTTTTTAAAACAATTTTTATAAAATTTTATACATTTTTAGAGCATACAATAATTAAAATTTTTGGTAGCCATACTAAAATTGACTTTAGCTTTATCAGTAAAAAGAGAATGTTGTAATTATACATTTTACAAAGAAGATCAGTCCTTATTATATCTTAGTTCGTTCAGTTTTATCTTTACCTAAATTCTTGAAAATTTTATAAGTATTAAAAAAATAATGCTTACTGTATTTGGATTTACAAAATGTAGAGATTTTAACTACTGCAGAAAAACAAAAATATAAAAATAAGATCTATCATCATGATAAGAATTATTAGTGTCTCAAGAAAACAGCTGACAATGTTTTACATGAAACTTTCATAATTTAAACTAAAAATTAAATTAGCAACGGAAAAAACTAAAATATAACAGCGGCACATAACGGAAGTGAATTTCTAACAAAATCTAAATAACAGGCCTAAACTAACACTAATATTTTTCTATATTAAATTTCTTAATTCCATTATTTTAATTATTAAATTAAAAAGTTTTTTAGAAGTATGGAACACATTAATTCCTATACAAAATTTTCAAATTATACTGAAAATATGAAATTTAAAATGCATGGTAAAAGTGTTAGTTTTTTAAAAGATTTGAAATATTTGAATGAAATCAGATCAAAATTGTGAATACTAAAGGTGATACAAATAGACATTATTATTACTTCTGGTCTAGAGATCGTGGATGATTTGTCTGAGATCTGGGTTGCACCATGATGGCCACCTCAATAGCTCTTTTTCCAAAGTAAATTTGCTAATAACTTGTGGAAGAAGTGTATAAACTAAAGATAATTTCAACCAACAAGAAAATTTTAGGTTAAAAAACAAACTAAATGAAACATCATTGGATAATTGAAACTATAATTTTACTTTTCATGCTCTTAGGAAACAAGTATAGAATCACGACAACACACAGTGTCTATGTGCGTTAAAATATATATTTATACTAACTGAAACTGAAAAAAAGTGACCAAGTGTTTTTAATCAGCTTTGAAACTGTTTCAGATTATATTTGGCCTCCATTATCTGCACACACTCGACACTCCAATAATCCACGGAAACCTAAAGCCATCAAATATTCTAGTCGATGCTAAAGGAGCTTTAAGATTATGCGATTTTGGATTACATAAAGTAAGTGGAGTTACAGTAGAATTTTGAATTAACCGTTACCATTTTAACCATAAATTTCTATTAACTGTCAGGTTAATTCTGTTATCTGACATTTTTAAGCAGTCTTCCACGTAATAAATATTAAAAGTAATCTTTTAGACAGAACATATAACTTATTTATTCATAGGCGACACCACATCAGCTGACACTAATTGCTACTGCAAGGAAACATTTTACTAAATCAGAGTAAGATGCTTTGTGCAGGACGTGTCTTTGAGTAAGTTTGGGAGCTGAAAGAGAAAATTATGTCATTCATAAGTTTTTTTTTTTGGTGTTTAACGTCAGACTATTGTTCACACTCGGGCTAATGCAGACGATGGGATGATTTATAGCATGTGAAAATGCCAAATCCTGGCCGGGAATCGAACCCGAGTCCTCAGGGTGAAAGCCCAGTACACTATCCACTAGGCCACCGAGGCTGCTCATTCGTGAGTAAAAAACAGGTGTTTGAAGGCTGTAAAATTTTGAAAATTACTGCATGGCTTTTGGACTTTATACTTTTTTCAGATTTTCTGTACCTTGTGAACAAATTGAATGTTATGTTGCAAGGAAAAATTCAATTTATTTATAATATCTGCAATTATCTTACTGTAACTACTATAAAAGGTGTTTTGGAATTTCCATTATTAGTTTTAACTATTGTAAAGAGATCACAGCCAAAGAATGACCACTATTGACAAAGACGCAGAATATTTAAGAAACTGCTGATAAACTGCCTGCTGTAATAAACAACAAGGTATGTAGTAGAACTGTCGTTTATATAAAAACTTGGGAAGAAGTAGGTCGGGGACAGTCAATTCTGAGGTGTCTGGAAGGTCAGTCGATTCCAGTGGAGCCCAAAGGGTCTAGGGCAACTGTACGTCAGAAGGCACTGCAAGACCAAAGGGTCTAGGACAACTGTACGTCAGGAGGCATTACAAGAGGACATTCCAGTCAGGCGGTGCTGGAGAACAATGAATTGCCGTAAGTCGACAGTTTTTTCGCGCACTTCTTCCCCTTTTCTCCATTTGGTTTAAATAAATTGGGACAAGGGTTTCAAGAGAGGATCTTGGGATATATTTCAGGGGAAGATTTTGACAGAATAATACAATAGTGTTCATTCTTGGGGTTGTTATTAACTGTACTTTTAGCCGGGACAACATAAGAATACTGTAATGTAATTAAATATATTAAAGGGCTTTGTTGAACTACCGATAGTTATTTCTGTAGAGGACCCGAGTTAGGGGATCCTGAAATCCTAACACAGGGTTTACTGTAACTAGTTATATTTGAACAAACAGTTAGCCGAAAGAGACCTGTCACACTTACAGAAGATAAAATAATAGTTCTCTTGGTGGAAGACAAACATATAAGGTATGAGAAAAGTGTAAGAAGACTCCATGTTCAATTTGAATATGAACATGTTCAGTATGAACACGATCAGTACTTTCAAAATATTGTTTGACTAAAATATTTTCAGTATACCATTTAATTTGGACTGTGAAACAGTAAGAATATAATTTCAGTTTGAACTATTTTAGTTAAAGTGTAACAAAGAGTTGAAGCTAATGTCCCAAGAGCGGAGTTTTACAAGTCGCAACCGGAAGCAAGTTTCCTAAATCTGAGATCAACGTCCAAAAGAATACGGCTGTATTTCCATTAACCTATATCTGTGAACAAGTACGAATCTTTGAAAAAATAATGTCAGAAACAGATTCACTTCTGAGAATCAGCTCATCCCAGTTACAACCAAATTCTGAGATGCTTTTAGAAACACAGTCACAGTTCCATTCATTGCACACGCCTTCATGCTATTTCATTCATTAAATTTTGCAACAATATATTACTCATGAAAAAAACACAAAAAAGTAGTTTTCTGTGTATTTCTTTTTAATAAATTTTCTGTTTTTAAAATTGTTACTTAATGAAGTATTTATGTTGTTATTACTGTTTATTTGGACATTTGCCACCATTTATTAAGAAAGTATGGATCAACTTTAGTTGTCAATTGTCTAACTTTAAACGTGCAACAAGAACATGCCTCCATAAGTAATGGAATATTAATTCCTTAATAAATGTTTAACATTCCACTGTAATAACATAAATATTCTAACAAAAAGTAACAATTTAAAAAATATAATAAACATCATACGATTCAATTAACTTTACTTTTGACCTCTTCTCAATTAATGAAAATCAAATACTTTAAGAAGGTTATGTAGCATTATTTATACTGGTATGAAGATTATATTATGATATATGTTGCTAGGTACTGTACAAACTGAACCCCCCAGTTACCTCTTCTGTGATCTGGTGGGCCAGAGAAACTTATGAAGAGTATTACTCCACTTGGAAGGTAAGAGAAAATCTATAACTATATTTATTTATTAATTAGCAGGCACGATAAAACAACTAAAAATAATTGAAAAAAATATATTTGTGTCTAGATACCAAGAAGGGTATTTTTTTTTAAATATTCTTTGATAAGTTCACCTACAATTCCTATATAGAATAAAGCTTGCCAGCATTCTCGAGAAAGAGAATAAAGGAATGTTTGAGAGAAAAGATCTGTGGAGACATGTGGAACATAAGCAGCAACAAACCTCTTTCAGCTGAATACAAGGTGTGTTCAGAAAGTAACGAGAATTTTAATTTTTTGAACAAAATATTTATTTATTTATTTCTACATTGATGTTGTCGCCTTCAAAATAGTCCCCATTTGAGATTATGCACTTGTGCCAGCGCTTCTTCCAATCCTCGAAACACTTCTCAAACTCGATCTTTGAGATAGCCTTTAGTTCTTTCAGCGATGTGCTTTTAATGTCATCTATGGCTGTAAAACGATGGCCTTCTAAGGTTCTCTTTATTTTTGGAAATACGAAAAAGTCACACGGAGCCATGTCTGGCGAATATAGAGGCTGGGGCATCGTTACAGTACTATTTTTGGCCAAAAATCACGAACAAGCAATGAAGTGTGAGCTGGTGCATTATTGTGGTGCAAAAGCCATGAATTGTTTGTCCACAGATCCGGGCATTTTTTTTCATTGCTTCATGTAAACTGCATTGAACTTGTATGTAGTATTCTTTATTGACCATTTCACCTGGTGGCAGGAATTCATGATGCACTATGCCATTAATATCGAAGAACACAGTGAGCATAACCTTCACGTTCAACCACACTTGTCGAGCCTTTTTCAGTCTTGGTGAGCCAGAATGACTCCACTGGGATGATTGAGCCTTAGTTTTGATGTCATATCCATAAACCCATGTTTTGTCACCTATTATAATACGTTTCAATAATTCTGCATCGTCGTTGACTTCATTTAGTGACGAGCTACTTCCATTTGCTGCTGTTTTTGTTCAAAATTCAACAATTTTGGAACAAATTTTGCTGCCATGCGTTTCATACACAAAATATTGGAAACAATGTCATGACGTGATCTAATCGATATGCCAACATCATCAGCGAACTCTTTGATTGTGATTCGGCGATTGTTCATAACCATTTCTTTCACTTTTTCCACGTTTTCATCGGTTGTTGATGTGCTGGGGTGTCCAGGACGTTCGTCATCTTCAACGTCTTCACAGCCTTCTCGGAAACGCTTATACTACTCGAAAACTCTTGCTTTACTCATAGCAGACTCACCATTGGCCTTTGTTAACATTTCACACTTTGTTACACTTTATTCCATTTTTTACGCAAAATTTGATACAAATTCTTTGATCCATTTCTTTCAACAAACGAAAATCACAGAGTTCATAAAAACATGTCTAACCTTAGTGGCTGTCACAGACAAAGTGAACAATGAAAACACCTGAAAGTTTTATCATACTTCAAGGGCTGATAAAGCCCATTATATATGTTGGTATATAATGTATACCAACATAATAAAAAAAAAAATGTTTGACAATCGGACTGTCCAAGTCCGCGAAATTTAAAAATTCTTGTTACTTTCTTAACACACCTCGTATAGGTCCAAATTGCCTGGCAGCTCATTTATACAAAATCAACATAGTGTAAACAGAGAACTGAATGCTAGACTAAAAGTTCAACTCTAAAAGGCACACATGCTCAATTGCGGACAATTAGACCTAGAAGATAGGAATTCTTCCAGTATCAGTCAACTGTATTCAAGTGCAAGAAAGCTAAAGGACTGGAGTTGTTCATAAGGCTAGCCTTAGGAGAGGAAAAATCATGGAAAATGTCTGAATAAATTGTAATAATGAATGATTGTTGACAAACCAGCAAGAGCAGATTTACTTGGAGGGTAACCACTTGCTTAACTTTATGTTTTTGGTAAGATTGAGCATCATTGTGGTGTTTTTCCGCCTTAATATAAGTCACATTTTAGGGCAATTTTGTTCAATGCCAATTTTTTATCTCAATTTTAAAGTCAGTCAGAGTCATATTCCACAGATTTTGGAATAATTTAATTATGGTAAAATGGTAAAATTTAATTATAATTTTCTTTAAAGTTTGTTTGTTGAACTCATTACAATAATGAAAGAAAACAGTTTTTCAATTAAAAAATAATAAAGAAAGAAGGAAGAAGCATTGAGAATGGAGACAACAAGTCTGTCTATGGACACGTCTGCACTATGTCATATTGCAAGAATCGCAAGTTTGCCACTCAAGATAGGAGATCCATAGATATGAATTTATGTTTAAAGGCATTGCAGAACACTCAAATATTTCCTGATCTAACAACAGTCATAGCACTAATATAACTTGCTTTATTTTGTCTCTAAGCATAGACAAGTCTTAATGTAAACTAACTGTTTTGCAATCAGGACTTGTGTGTAAGCTTACTGGTGTTAATAAAAAATATCGCTCATAAACTCATAAATAATGTAGTTGTCAGGTAAATTTCGGTAAAGAAAAGTCTGAACAATACAAAATCAAATAACTGTGTTGTATAGTTTATTTAAATATGCATACAGACATTTTATATATGGTTTTATTTAAGATTATATCAGCTGCATTTTGCCAACAGATGTTGTGTACAGACAAGTCTGATATACAATCAACTGGAATGATTATACATTACATACTGTCTGGAGGGTTTCATCCGTTCGGAACGATTCCGAGTGATATTATGAAAAATCTGAAAAATGGTTGGGCACGTATAAAGACTACGGACATTAATGCCAGTGCTATTGTCCTCTGGACACTATCTTATGATCCTGAAAGTCGTCCTGATACTGAACAAATTTTAAAGTAAGTAATATGTACCTAAGTAATAATCTAAAGTACCTAGCAATTTTATGTTACTTCAACTAAATTGTTCTTTTCTTATTAATAAAAAAATATTTTAAATAATGTTTAGAATACAAGTAATAATTATGACACAGCTGATTTACTGGTGAATAGAAACGAATTTTCAAAAAAAAACATAAAATAGTTTTTATTTGAGAACATAAC
The DNA here is from genome assembly GCA_022606455.1 of Callitettix versicolor. Classification (NCBI taxonomy): domain Eukaryota; kingdom Metazoa; phylum Arthropoda; class Insecta; order Hemiptera; family Cercopidae; genus Callitettix; species Callitettix versicolor. The sequence goes on along the minus strand of CM040186.1, from coordinate 105,026,953 downwards.
TGTACTTACACAATAAAAAAATATAACAACCCCTGACCACAATGTTTTTATTATTATTATTATTATAATTTTTTTTTACAATCTGATTTCATTGCTGTAGTCGGTGATAAAATTTGCATCAAAATAGAAATTGCATAAATTTTAGTATGCTGCTTCGACTGCATTTTATGCTTAAAAACAATGGTGTGGTCAGAGTTGGTTCATGTTAAAGTGCACAGTGTCTCCTATATTTACAACAGTCACATAATTCAGTAGATGAACATTAAGCGAAAGCAATAAGCATAGAATGGCACTACATAGCACCGTTCAGAGTAATTTCAGCAATATAATCTATAGAGTTTTCAAACTATAAAATGATTTAGAAGTATGACAACTATGGCTTTTTTCCAATAAAAATGTTTTTTATGAACTTCCATTGCTACTATTCAGGCACTGGCACCAATTACAAATATTTATTAATGGTACTTACAAAAAGGTTGAACCTGAGATTGGCTTTTCAGTAACTGATGAGAGGAAGGGAAGTTTTCAAACTGGCCATGCCTCGAGCTGACTCTGAAGGTAAAACAAGAAACAAAAATGCTGCATCATTATTTTATAAATTTACAGTTATTACAGGCTGTTATTTACAGTTACATAAATTTGTGTTCAAGTCTTGCAAGTTAGTTTTGTTTGTCAAATTCTAATCTATGAGTTCTATTATCAAAAGTAATAGGTAATAATTTCATATAATGAGTTGTTAGTTTGTTTTTTTAACAAAAGACCATGAATGAAACAACTAAATTATATTAAAATATATCTTTTTGGATACAATATAAAAGGTAAATCTGCTTTTAACGTTAAAGGCAAAATAAAAAACAGTTTGAACAGTGTACAATTGTCTTTAAGCAAAGATTAACTAAAATATAAGATGAATATTTTCAAGTGACAATAATGTTTAAAAGCCACCTCGGTGGCCTAGTTGATAGCGTACTGGGCTTTCACCCTGAGGATCCGGGTTCGATTCCCGACCAGGGTTTGGTATAAATCATAAATCATCCCATCGTCTGCATTAGCCCAAGTGTGCACAATAGTCAGACGATAAACACCAAAAAAAAAAAAAAAAAAAAAAAAAAAAGAATGTTTAAATATTGTTTTGTTGTTATTGTGTAGACATGTTTATTTCTGGGATCAAATAAAACAGTGGAATTTCCTGTTGACTTGTTGTGGGCTAAATGAAAATGGAGAAGAAATGGCGCATTTCCCTCTGAAAGAAGTGTTTAGAGACTTGGATGCTCAAGTTGTTAAGAAAAACATCAACTGTAATTGGGTGAGTAACTTTTGTTTATAAAATTAAGAATTAATCAAACATTTAATGGTTTTTGTGTTTAACTTTTCACTACACGAAGAATAAGAAACTTTGGCGATCAGGTAAAAAAATGATCTTGATTTGTTGATGAATCTTGTTGTTTTCGGTTCTCAGAGTTCAAAGAAAGTGCTTGTCTATGCACATCACTGAAGCATAAACTAATTGCCTGTTTTTTTAACAAAATATAACATGTTTGCTCAATTCTTGGGAACATTTATTTTATTTTTAAACCCGTTTTCTGATAAAAAACTGATAAAATCAATATTTCTCAAAATCAGCTCTAACAATTTTGATCAAATTTTACTCAAAATACAATCCATAAGTACAAAAAAAAGTATGAGTCCTTATATCCACAAAATTCAAATTGGGGAGCTACAAAAAAAACGAAAAATTGAAAAATAGACATGCTTTCTCAAAAATGGTTAATGATATTTTGGTCTGTTATGAGGATTAAAGAGTCAAATCAATGTAGCAAATTTGAAATAAAAGAAATTTTTGGTTAGGAAGTAAATTGAAAAAAACTAAAAATAATCCCTGATTTTTTTGGGGCGGGGTTTTTTTGTATTTACTATCAAATAGTAACTTTCTTTTGTTTCAAATTTACCACACTGATTTGAGGTATGACCACAGTTTGAGCAAAGTGTAATGAACCAATTTTAAAAAAATAGGCCAATTACATTTTTGAAGTAAACTTATGGTTGTGGTTGACAAAACATAGGTATAAACACTTGCTTTTGTGTCATGCTTGATTCTGTAATGTATATATACCTCATAGATATATAATTATTCTTGTATATATGTAAACTTGAAATAACTATTTATAAACAGCTGATTTTGCACAACAGCTGTTGCTTCAATATAATTTCAATTGATATTACGTTTATTGTTCTTGTTAATTTTAAAATATGTATTTTCTAAATTTGGGTAGTAAAGTTATTTAATGAATATGATCTATTACAATTTTTGAATCCCAGAATCACAAATATTATATTTATTATTACACTTAGACTATTAAATACCCCTTCCTGCATGCATCTACATTTTTAAAAAAACAATTAAATCATAATAGTAAAAAACGTATACTGTCAGGCATGTCAGAAAGCACTTCTGTTGGCCAGTCCTGCGACTGCTTACTTTTTTGCATAATTATTATTATTAATAATTAAAATCCAATCTAATTCATATTATATTTCTGAAAGTTTGTGTGTTTGTTTGTTTGTTATTCAATCACGCTTTAACCACTGGACCAATTGAGATGAAATTTGAGTGATATGGTTTAAGTATCAGAGATACATATAGGCCTATTCCCGTTTTACAAAACGTCATTATACTACTTACCCAGCCCAAAATAATTATCAGTTTTTAGTTAATAATCACAATCTGGTATTTTTAATTTAAGACTATTCAATGTTTGTAAAACAGAGTGCAGAATATATATATTATATAAAATTTTATTAGGATACTTTAATTGTAAGGTAGTATATATATTTGTGTAATTACATTATATTAAAAAAGGTAAATATGCAGTGCAGCATCTATTGGAGTTTTCGATATTTTTCTTACTAAAATGCTTTATTATGTGCCCAAAAGCAAAAATCCAAAATATGAAAGCAGGAGAAGTACGATAAAAATTGAAAATAAAAGTGACCAACATAACCTCAAAATTGCTACCGGCGAAAATCGGTATCGTGTTGTACTGATTTTAGACGTATTTTTATTGTTTTACTGATGTACAGATCAGTAAAACAATAAAAATACGTCTAACACGGGTTTGGATGATAGGAAACCCATTTTTTAAAAGAATAGTGCATAACCTAAGTGACACGGTTGTTAGGCCTAACACGGTGATGCGTGAAAAAACCTTTATATTTTTTTAAAGATTATTTGGTTACATATCCTAACTGTCACGGTTGTTAGGCCAAACACGGTGATGCGTAAAAAAACCTTTATATTTTTTTAAAGAATACTGCATATCCTAACTGACACGGCTGTTAGGCCTATCACGGTGATGTGTGAAAAAACCTTTAAATTTTTTAAAATAATACTAAGTATATTAACTGACACGGTTATTAGGCCTAACACGGTGATGTATAAAAAAACTTTTATATTTTTTTAAAGAATACTACATATCCTAACTGATATGATTAATTGGGCCTATCATTGTGATGTGTGAAAAAAAACCTTTATTTTTTTAAAGAGTTTCCAAACCTTAACTGACACGGTTGTCAGGCCTAACATAGTGATGCGTGATAAATCCTTATATTTTTTTAAAGAATATTCCATAAGCTAACTAACATAGTTGTTAGGCCTAACACGGTGATGCATTAAAAGAACCTTTATTGGTTGTTGGGCCTAATACTGTTATGCATGGAAAAAACTTTATATTTTTTTTAAAGAGTACTCCATAATTTAACTAACACGGTGATGCGTGAAAAAACCTTTATATTTTTTTAAAGAGTACTACATATCCTGACACGGTTGTTGGGCCTATCACGGTGATGCATCAAAAAACCTTTATATTTTTTTTAAAAATACTAGGCTACATATCCTGACACGGTTGTTAGGCCTAATATAGTGATGCGTGAAAAATCTTTATATTTTTTTACAGAATACTTCATTAGCAAACTAATATGGTTGTTAGGCCTAACACGGTGAAGCATTAAAAAAATCTTTATTTATTTTTTTAAAAGAGTACTCCAAACCTAACTGACACGGTTGTTGGGTTAAACGGTGATGCAGGAAAAAAACCTTAATTTTTTTTAAAGAGTACTCCAAAACTTAAGTAACATGGTTGTTGGTCCTAACACGGGCAAAGCCATGACGGGTAACAGCTAATCATATTACTATTCCAGTTTAATTGTATAATAATGACTTTTTAATAATACTGTATTTTATTAAAATATGACATATTTTAGCGTATCTTAGACATACATGAGCTTTTTAGCATCGAGTAGCAAAAATTTATGTCTGCTAAATCATATAATATTGTATATAGCAATATATTAAAATGAAATGACCTATTCTGATTTTGAAAATTGACATAATTATTATTATTAATAAATTAAAATCCAATTAGTAAATAAAAATAATTTAAAAAATTACTTGAAAATTGTAATTTGTAAAAACACCAAATTGAAATATTTTTCTCCATTGAATGTTTTATAAAACATGAGCATAGAAGTTTTCTTTCTATCAGCACTACCCCAAGTGCCACATGTATTATATATATATATATATATATATATATATATATATATATATATATATATATATATATTTTTAGGAGAAATACTTTAATGTGAGAAAATTTGTACTATAATGTTTACACATTTATTTACTTTGCACTGAAAAATAAATGAATATATTTGAACTTTTGTTATTAAGCTTAAAACAATTTTTTTATGTAACATCGGTTAATTTATATTTACTATTTTTTATCAGATTCCTATCATAGAGAAAGACTTTGGATTAGATGGAGTGTACACAAACACACCTGGTGGATTACTTGAGTTCTTACGGAACAAAGTGTTAACGAGTCATGACCACAAACAAATTAGAGAATTGTTTTTGGGGATATTTCCATCGTTACCCATGAACCTGTGCAAACTTCTTCAAGAAACACCCTGGACTTATTTGCCAGCTTTTGAACAATACAATCAAATAGAAGATTTAAGGCAAACTTAGGACAAAATCTGCATTTATTTTTATTTTTTAATTTTTTTAGAAATCAAATTATAAAGTAAATTTATAATTCCTTCTATTATTCCTATAATCAACTGACGTGAAAATTATTGGTGTGAATATTACAAAAATACTTATATTATGAAATACTATTTTATACAATTTTATTTTTTGTATTTTATGGTATAAAATTTTACTTTGTAACAGACCACTTAAGGTGTTAATATCGGACAACGCATGAGAACTTTTAAAATTATATTGTAAATAATTATGGAAACATATCATGTTACCAAAATATAAATTGTATTTTAAAATGTATTAGTCTGTGTTTTATTTTTATAATAGTAGGCTTTAGTAGTGCCTGTAGTCCAAAGAACACATAAGAAAATATGAGACAGCAAATATACAATCAGAAATTAAATTGAAATTTAAATGGTTTCTCAACGTTCAAGAATATATTATTTCAAAAATACTGCTCACCACATTGTACCATAATTTTCATAGATCTTAGTAATTTTTTTTTACTGTGCAATTTACTCGTATCACTAGAATCAAACAAGGTCAGAGGAATGGGGTAAGAACTGCTTAGAATACAGTAGATAGAAAGTTGGGCTAAAGGACCTCAACGTAGGCTGAAGGGTAAATAATTGCACGAAAAACAATTTAAATCTAGAAAAAAATATTCAAAAATGAATCAAAATGTCAAAATAATGAAGTGAATAAACATAAACAGATATATAAATATGTTCACAAATACAAAAACTTATGAACAAAATTTATGTATAAAAATATGTAAAATAATTAAACATTATGTGTACAAGAATGATATACACAATTAGTATATATTGTAGTAGTAGAATATATACAAATTAGTAAATTTGTAAAGGAAAAATTGGTCAATTATTGGAAAGAGCCAGATGAAATCGACAAGTTCTTTTGCTTAAGTATGATTTTGTTTCAGAACTGAATAGGTGGAATTTCAACTAAATTTCTTTACTTCATCATGTGGTATATATTGTCCAAAAAGAGCCTTAGCTTTAAAAATATTCAGAAACAAACAGTTTTCCACTCATTTTAAAGTTTCCTCTCGTTATATTTCAAAAAATGATCAAAAGAATGAAATGTTAAGGAAGCATTTCCTTGCACAAAAGCATTTTTCCAAAGAACAAGTTTCTTTTAAAACCTTCTACTTTGTCTGAGAGTTGGATAATATTTGGATCATATCCTTACACAAACATGTTAAGGATGTCTAATCTTTCAAAAAAATCTGTGACAAAAACTAGTTTATTAAAAACTCTTCATTAATAAACTGAATACTTCATTAAAACCTTCTTCATTAATGTAGAGATACATTTCACATTTTTAACTTCAAAAACTTTTTAAATATTTGTTAAGAGATAGCCATTGAGAGGTGCTATAGTACAAAAGGCATGAATGTTCACTTCCCATATATTGATGTAATTTTCTCAAAATCCTTGCCTTTGATTAAGTTGATGGCTTTGGTAACTGTTTCTGAACAACAGGTTACTCAAATAGCTTTGGAAACTCAAAAAAATCTGATCTTACTTGTTCTGCTGCTAGTACTGTCTGGTGGATCATCAACAGTATGTCCAAGTAGCACTTGTTAACTTGGACCTAACTTGAGCTTGTAGGCCATTTTAGCATCCTGCCACCATCCGTAAAAATGTCAACACAATTATTCCAATGAGTAATATTGTCAACTATGAAACCATTTAAAATATTAAATAAATCCACACCGCTTATTCCAGCTTTAATCTCTTTAAGAAAAGCAAAATAAATATTTTCTTTATATATACCTCAAATAGCAAATTAGATAGACAGCTATAAAAAAAATTTCTGTTATTGAATCAAAAATGAAAATCATGCATCATATTTTCTCTTCTTTTTAATTTTAATTACGATAATTTGCTTGAAAACATAATAAATTATCATAGCTAGTTTTTAACAACATAATCTAAAACTTATAATAGCCTATCATGTGTTAAATGATATCAGCTGATCATTACGAATTAATGTAAAACAACTGATCTTTTACTATAACTACCATAGCTAGTTTTTAACAACAATCTAAAAATTATTATTGCCTAAAACGAGTATAGTTTTATTATAAAACTTATTAGCTGTTCAATGAAATCAGCTGATCGTTATGAATTCATGTAAAACAACTGATCTTTTACTGTAACTACTAATATAAATTTGTGCACTAGCATTATAAGATGTGCAAAATCCTAAATCACAACCAGCCCTAAAACATGATACATATTAAAAATCTATTGTTTCATCTAATTGAACTGGAAAGTCCTTCCTTTTCCAAGTTGTTGTTGATATCTTCAGTCATTATAATAAATTCTCTGACTAACAGTATTATTAAGAAGTGGAATTTTAAGTAGTTTACTAACAACATCATCATCTACAATAATTTTTACCATGTTTACAGCTGCAGGCAGTATGACCTTTTCTGTAATTGTGTGGTTTTTTATACTTAAAAACGTGGTAAGATAATTTATATGATGCAGGAAGAACATTATTATTAATTTTTCACTGGGGAAGGATGATTTTTCGTCATTAGCTACATTTTTTTCTAGAAAAGAAATCTCTAAATTTGTCATTTAAATTTGGTTGCTTTAATTTACTTGAGAAAATACACTACATAATCAATACTTTCAAACAAACTACACATTCAGGACATTCATAATTATACATTTTTATAAAATTCAAACGGATTTTAATATTGAATGTGCCATTTGAAAGAGCTAAATTTGTCTGTACCTGTCCCTCAAATTTCATGTTGATCTTGAAATTTGTCGTGATTCGGTTCAATTATACGACAACGCGTGATTGAAGCCGTTTCGGTGGCCTAGTTGATAGCGTACTAGGCTTTCACCCCGAAGACCTGGGTTCGATTCCCGGCCAGGGCTTGGCATTTTCATACGCTATAAATGATCCCATCGTCTGCATTAGCCCAAGTGTGCACAATAGTCGGACATTAAAAAAAAAAAAAATACATTTTAGCAGAAGTAAAACTGTAATGTAGGTAACTAACTTTGTACCTCCTGTATGACACTTCTATACTTTTATCATAGTTAAAGACTGTTTCATTTTGTTCACTTCTGTAACTGTGAGGCCTACTCAAAAGCATTCAAAATAACTCACATAAATTGTAATATTCAAATCATAACTAAACAAAATTACACTGAATTCATGTACAAAGCAATTAAACACACTGAACTAGTACACAACAATGCAGCGACTTTTATATTAGAAAATTTTGTATTCCTGTATATTGAGATCCTTTATGAGAAGGGAGCTTTTGAGATGTCCAAATGTTGTGAACTACCATGAATTGACTTTTGTGGTATTCACTATCACACAATATACGCTGTCACACATATATACGATATTCTGATCAGACCAGCTGGAACGAAAGTGGACTGGTGTTATGATGTCTACAGTCGAACTCATTGTCTCAAATTTTATGATTAGCCTATTAGCCTGCAAACTGTTGACTCATATTTGTAATTTATTTTCACAATTATATTTGTTGTTCCATAATAACTAATCTAAAAAAATACTGATTAACAAAGATATAAAGAAAATGTTGCCATGACAACAATGCTACAATAGAATGCAATTTAAAACCAGTGTTTTTGTTGAATCATCCTTTACATAAATAAGTTCAACAATAAATTTTTAAATTATAATTAACACCAACATACTATAGGCCCCTACATGCCTGACTCATTGTAAGCATAACATTATTTAAAAAGAGTTTAAATAGTTTAATATATTTTGCACACTGTATATAAATAAGTTCATTAATTAATTTCTAAATTATTAACAAAGTCCATTCTACTACATGTCCAGCCCAGTCAGTAACAGTTAGTTGTATATAATGTACAAGACTGATGTTTTACATTGTATATGATATAGATAAGTGTCCATTTTCTGTAATATCAGTTCTGTTGTGTATGATTTCAATTTAATTATATTAGGAATATAATTGGAGTAATTAATAAAAACCAACAATAAATACAGATTAACTCAGTTTTTTAACTTTTTACTTCTCAGCCAATCCCTGACTGCCATATTTATTATTATTATTATTTGGTAGCTGAGTTAGAAGAACTGCTTCAACAAACTTAACAAAGATTTTCATTGTCAAAATCAGATTTTGTCAGTGATTTCATTACTACAACTATCAGTAATAGTTAATAATGGCTGACTGTGTTGTAGGCATTATTGACTAAAAGCTGATAGTTTGTAATAGTTCAGGTAACATAAATTAGCAGGTTAAAAATATGAATGGTGATTAGTTTTCTAAATATTTTAAATATAAAGTGTCTATTTTCCACTAAAATAGTTGCCTAAGGTCCACAAATTTAACATTTTATTTTCCAGTTCCAAAGTTAGAACATAGATTTTTTTGTGAATTACAGAATAATTTTAACTTTTATGATAATCTCTATCTATATTTATTTATATGAAATAAATCATAAGCAAGGAATCTCAGGGCACCTAGAAAAGTAAGGCTACCTACATAATTTAGAAGGTTATGTTTGCTATCAAACATTTTTACATTAATCCATAAATTTAACAGCAAGATTGAAAGAGGGAAGACCAATCAATTGGCTTATTTATAACTATTTTAATTAGAACATACATAATTTTTAAAGATATAAATTTGGTATGTCATTGTTTCTTTCAAATTTGCTATTAATATAAGTGTAATAAACTAAATTCATAATCAGTCCATGGAGGCTGTATTAAAAATAATTACAAAATGTTTAGTGCACTTACCTACCCACTACTTTAAATATAATAATCAATAATAAATATTGTTATTTTGTTATAAATTATTATTAGATTCACTTCACCGAGTTCACTTGCTAAGCATCCATACACACAATATGAACGATACAATTTGATACGAGATTAAATTATTATTATTATTGCATCTATGAAGTCATAAATTTGCATTGTTACTAGTTTTTCAAGTAGTTAAGAAAATCATTACTAGGTCGCAGCACAATATTGACATAAACATTGAATAAAAATGTACATTTATTGTTGCTACATTATAATGAAAAAAAATCTGGGTAAAACAGGCAAGCTTTATTATGCTTGTTATTTACCAGGAGATTTTTCATAGTTGAAATTTGTATTAAAGATATTACATAAAACTGATTAAACTCTTCAGCCTATGTTACAGAAGTTAGGATAATACTAATCTGTACACTGGTGCAATATTCCATATTGATGCTAAATAGAGAAGTTGTAGTAAAAATAGCATAGAATTTAAAAAACTTTCTGAATTGTGCCGCTATCTGAGGAAGTTTCATTTAACTTTTTAAGTTGTAATTTTTTAACATTTCAACAGAGTACAAATAAAAATTAAGTTACGGATCAATATTTGTGTGAAATTTGAGAAATCAAAGTTTGTTTTAAATTTTCCGAGCTAATTGTAGTAAAAGTAGCGTGAATTTAAAAAAAACAAACCTGTCTGAACTGTGCTGCTATCTAAGGAAGTTTCGTTTAACTTGTAAACTGTTTAGCATTTCAACAGAGTACAAGTAATTAAAAAATTAAATCATGATCAATGTTTGAATAAAATATAAAACATTTGAGAAATCAAAGTTTTTGTTTTAAATTTTCCATGATAATGTCCATTTTAGTTAAAATTTTTTTTGTAAGCCTAGTTTTTTTATAAGTTTTGGTGAAAAAAAGTCCTGAGAGTTAAGTAAACTAGGTAGGCCAATTACTTGCCAATTTTCATAAAAATAGATAAATATCACCAACCGGTGACCACATCCTTGAATTACAGAAAAAAAGTTGTATTTTAAAAATTTTACTGGCATCCTGAATGAAAACACAAAAACCTAAACTGTTTTAGTGTCTAGCTTTGTGCACAGACAACTAATTTAGAACCTGAAAAAGAGTATATATCTGTCAAATCAAATGTATACATTTCTTTATATAATGATGAAGAAAAATAATGAGAGAGAAATGAAAATGTTTATCTTAAAACATTTTTTACAAAAGAACATAACTCATCTCTAAAGATTGTACTGAAATCTTTAACTTTCTTTCAAAAATAATTCTTACAAAAAACATTATTTCTGAATTATTGCAATTAATGATAGATCTATATCTATCCATGTACCCAATAATTTTAAAAAAAATATTATTGCTATTTTTTAGTTTCTTAATGGTGCATTGTTCTGAAATAATTAATGAAATATTTTACCTGAGGCTATTTATAACATCTTTTTTATCAAAAAAACCATTAGAAAATTCACTAAAACTCTATATAACAGCATGACTAAATATAAATACAAAAGTAGGCTTACTCAACTAAAGGTGTTTTGGAGAGTGCTGTAATATTTATCAGTTGGTACTGTTTGCTTCAACTCTGTTCAATATTACCTTGATCTTCCCTATTCACTAATAAAATACTTAAGTTGCCTTTACACCTGCAAAAATTGTATGACAGAGTATGTGTTCTACATATTTTCCATAAAACCATCATAGGTTTCCACATAAAACCTAAATTTTTAAATTAAAATTATTTAGGCGTACATCAAACATTGTGTTAAGAAAATTTTTGCCGTATTGTTGTTTTAACACACAGTACTTGAAAGTGTGGCAATATCATAACGCAAAGAATGAAATAGCTGTATGTAAACAAGAATTAATTAAACAAAAATACGACTGTCACAACAGCTGAATCAAAGTTACAAACTTACGTTTGTCACGTTTATGTCTTCATTCAAGTATTATTGTAATTAATGTTTATACAGTATTCATTCAGAATGCCAGCTGACATTTTTTTTATTCAAGGATGGTGATCACTCTGATCAAAAATATTTTTTATAAATAAAAATAATAAAAATATAATATTAGAAATGTAGTATGCGTAAATACATAAAATCTTTTCAGATTAGTAATAAATATATGTAGACCTTATTTTCAAGAAAACAATTATTCGTTTAATTCAGCATACAAACTAGAAAAACAAATATTTAACTACGATGTAATTATCACATTACTTTTTTGACAGTTCATTTGACAACCAATCCAAACCTTCATACAGTCCTTCACCTTTAGTCGCACACGTTTCTTGAATATACCAAATATGGTTTTTCTCGTTTTTCAAACCCAACTCTTCCGTCAATTGTACAATGCTCATTGCGTTTGGTAAGTCTTGTTTATTCGCAAAAATAAGCAAAACAGCATCACGCAATTTATCTTCCAACAACATATTTTTCAGTTCGGTTTTCGCTTCTTTTACACGCTGCCTATCGTTCGAATCGACAACAAATATAAGACCTTGTGTGTTCTCGAAATAGCGTCGCCAAAGAGGTCGAATTTTATCTTGACCACCAATATCCCAAACAGTAAAGCTTATGTTTTTATACTCCACAGTTTCAACATTAAACCCTATTGTAGGGATTGTTGTAACTATGTCTCCAAGTTTAAGTTTATATAAAATTGTTGTTTTCCCAGCTGCGTCTAAGCCTACCATCAAAATCCCAATTTGCTTTTTTTCAAACAATCGATTAAATAAACTTGAAATAAACAGGCCCATTTTAATAGTAAATAAAGTTAGGTTAGTTTCTTAACACTACTTTTTTACATTAACTATGTTGAATTTATAGTATTTAATAAGAACAACAAAAGAACTTTTGATAATAGCAAACAAGAGAATACAAATAAAAGATAATTAGAGTTATACAAATTTATAAAGTTACCATTTATGAGCAATATCCAGTAATTGAAACATTCCAACATACAGCAGTAACAAAAATCAGCTGATATAAGAATACAAGTTTCTCAGTTATAATGAATATTAAATTGCATCAATTTTATTGCATGAATATTTTATATCAAAATATACATAATTTAAATGACATTTTCATTGTTTCCTTTTATTTTGATTGTACTTAATAATAATAATAATAAATTAATAATAATAAATTTCTTTTTACTACTTAAATATTTGCTTATTTATATGGCACTGGATTCAGATGTTATAAACATTCAATAAACATCAGCACTGCACAAACTAAAACATCCAAACACACCAAAATATGTGTTGCTTCTTGCATATAAATTATAGAAAAATCAATGGAAAATCTGCCTAATTTTTTTTAAAACTGTGTATCACATTTGATCAAATTTTGGCCATTCATATAAAAAAATTCATAGACTTCTAGTAAATTTGAAAAAAGATAAATTTATCGCTCAAGAGTAAAACCTATATGATCAAAATCACAATGTGCAGACTAATAAATGCAAATAGGAAACCAATCTACTACAAAGTGAAAACAAACTAATTTGCTATGAACAAAAAAATATCACTCTTCACCCTGATGTATATTATGATAAAGTAACTACCATCTTCAGAGGGCTATAAAGTAATAATTTCATTTTGTGCAAAGGGGTATTTTTGTATTTGCATATTTGTATCAGTCAATCTTTTTAAATCTCCAGAGATCTGCAACCAAACATGATTTCTTGTACTTGAGGCATGTGTAAATCTCAAATTATATAAATCAAAATCTTCTATTGCATTACAGAAGTTTATTGAGGACCAAATTGGGTGTTTCCAAGATGGTAAAGTATCTGGGTGTGATACTGGATAGAAAACTGATGTGGCTGCAAATCTGAACCATTCTATTTTAAAGGCAAAATCGTCACTGATGGTAATGAGGGGCCTTATTGAATACAAATTGACTAAAGCCGAGTGTTATTCTCTGGATATAATGGCTATTGTTAGACCTCCAGCTGATGTACATTTCTCTGGTGTGGTGGCCAAAAGCAACACAAGCTACAACAGGCAAGCTATCAGCGGTTTGGAAGCATGTTAGTCACTGGTGCTTTTAGGATCAGCTACCTTAGAGATTTGTTAAGCCCGTTATCTCTGGACATATTCATACAAGACAGGCTAACTATAAGCCTATAGTTTCATGGTGAATGAAGGGGGAGTGTCCTTGGAGGTGGGGCACGTTGAGATTATCAAAAAAAGTTCTAGAAGACTTGGTGTTAGATACACAGTTATTGTCCATTCTTGAGAGGACTGGAAAGATGGCAAGTGTACATCTACTGGTGGGGCAGAAAACACCAAACTGTTAAAAAAAACTGCTTTTCTATAAACTGCTTTTTCAAACGGAAATAAGCAGTTTGATTTGGACTGGTTTATGATTTCTTAAACAAGGAACATACTGTTCTATTTGAACGTTTCCGCAAGCGCTAAAACTGTTTTCCTGCTGCTTTTTTCTACCTGCTTTTTCCCTTTATTCCAAAGTTGCTTGTTGTGAAGTAAGAACTGTTTGGTCAATGTCAACATTTATCTCTATTTTGTTGCGAGTTGTAGTAACAACCTCTCACATTTTGTAGATACAGAGCCTAATTTTATTTAAACATATTTTTTTATATTTATTATCGATCATCAATATTTTTTAATCAACTAAAAATATTCTAAATCGTTTGCATTTTGGTAAATATGCAAAGGACTATTTAATTTTTAAGTAAAAAAAGAATGCTTCTATTAGAAATTCACGCATTTTGTACATAAAATGGCTTACATAATTATTACGTTTTGAGAACGTAATTTAATTATTACTACACTTATAAGGATTATTTTTATCCTTTCTAATTGTTTTTATACCCAAAAACAATTTAAGGACATGGTGGTAATGGGAATGAAAAAGTAGTCTTAGAAAACTGAACGTATGTGCTTTATGTTTTAGCTGCTAATACAACTTTGAGTTTCAGTTTTCTAAACCTGTTTTTTTCCAACTCTTTTAAAAAGCAGCTTTTTTCCTCAACAAACAGTTTGTTGATGTTTTGTAAAAATAGCAGAAACGCCCACCTCTAACATCTAGGTCAGCTTGTCTGGTAGCCCTATAAATTTGTTCCAAATTGGTATGGGATTGTAAAGTGCTAATAACTAGTGCCTTTGGGATGGGTACCTGGGCAGTGTGGGATTGAGTGAGCAGATCTGATGGCCAAAAAATGAGCTGTTGCTTGACTTGTGGGACTCGAGTCTTCAAGTGCAACTGTGAGGATGCAGCAAGAAAGTGGGCTAGGGAAGAACACATCAAATGACGGTGGAAATTCCCTGAACAACAATTAGGCAAAT
Organism: Callitettix versicolor; assembly: GCA_022606455.1. NCBI lineage: Eukaryota > Metazoa > Arthropoda > Insecta > Hemiptera > Cercopidae > Callitettix > Callitettix versicolor. Next base: position 105,011,765 of record CM040186.1, on the reverse strand, counting down.
GTCTTCTCTCGAGATCAGACCCTCCACTGACAAGGACACTTATTGAATACAGGAGGTTGCCGAGACAAGTTGTTACTCTGATCACTGGACACAGCCATCTGGGGTCATCTGCATGGTGGGATTATCATAAATCTCATCTGTGCGGGCAGGAACCTGAAATTGCAGCACACATACTCCTCGAATGCAAGGCTCTGGAGTCGATTAAACATAAACACAAAAAGCTTATAGCTAACATGTCAGAGGTCAGCCTAGTGGCAACTCTACTGGAAAAAACTCCTTTCACACAGTTGCCAGTGATAACATATTTTACAAAAACTATTAATTTCTTCAAATCTCTGTAATCCTGTAACTTCATTCCGACTTTGTAAATTCAAATATACGAGGGTTGATCAAATATAAACGAGACTGACTTTCTAAAAACTTTTCCGTTGGACATTGAACTCTAAAGGGTGGGGTTTCAGGTAGCCTGGGAGGTTTGGGACGGGCAACATTTCCGTTCGGACCCTTCAGTATAAAACTATACAATGAGTGAGAGTGAAGTGCACGTTTCCGTGGAGCAGATAATTATTATTAAGTTTTTGGCCAAGGAGGGGTTCAATCCGACTGAAATCTTTCGTAGATTGACGGCTCAATACGGGGACAGGACCCTGTCAAGAGCTCGCGTTTTTGCTTGACACAAGGAATTCGCCGAAGGACGGGAAGCAGTAGAAAACCTGAAGGCCAAATCACGTTCGTCGGCCGGGAAGGTAATGGCCACTGTCAGGCGCCTTTCACGTCGATTTCCTCCATCGACGCACAATATTATTGCGATGTTTTAGAGGCCGCAAAACAGTCTTTTCGTAGGAAAAGGAAATCTAAACCGGCGAGAAACGTCATTCTTCTTCACGATAATGCCCGACCACATTCGGCGAAAGCTACGAGGCTTAAACTCGATCAAATTGGCTGGGAACCAATGGAACATCCCCCATACAGTCCAGACTTATCACCCTTCAACTATCACCTGTTTGGGCCACTCAAAGAGGCGCTTGGAGGCCAGCGTTTCGAAGACGATTCTGCGGTGGAGACCTTCGTGCTCCAATGACTCAATGAACGCCGAGAACTTTTTACGAAGATGGAATTAAAAACTTCCAATCCGTGGGAAAAATGTGTTACTCGTGCGGGAGACTATGTAGAAAAATAAGTTGTATCAAGAATAATTTGTAAGTAAGCAATAAATTTTTTAAAAAATCAGTCTCGTTTATATTTGATCAACCCTCGTACATCGACAGAGCTTCATTAATAATCCGCTTGCAAAGAGAACACAATGAATTGCTTAAACCTTGAATAAGGCTATTATTTACTTGTTATTAATTATCAGCTTAAGGTCAATATGGCCTACAAACTATGGTATATACTTACTGCATTCCAATCAATGCCATATCTGTCTTAGAAGTTCATTTTAAAAAATATTCTTTCCAGACCTTTAAAATGCATCCTTTAGGTCTTGTGTTTGAATATTTGAACTTGAGATACCCACAAGTAATAATCAGAAAGGGTTAAATAAGGTGTTCAGGTATCAGTCAACCTGGCGATTACCTTTCTGAACGGATGCTGAACAGTGTGGGCTACGGAACGACACAATCCTGCATTTAATTCCTTAAGTCTGGCTGAAAAACTCTTGAATCATAGCAATTTACCACTCGGAAATCATGATTGTCTTCAGGAAAAAAGATCAAATGATCATGATGCACGATAGACGACATTTTGGTGACTTTAGTCAATTATAATGGAAACTTGTCCAACTAAGTCCATCCCCCACTTGCTTTCCTCCCTTTACAAAACCCTATTGATAGCAAGGAGGTTATGTTATCCCAGTCTATAGAATATATAAAAAAATTAACACTTATAACTGAACACTAAGGATTTCGATTGTAAATTGTTTTCTCATAGATGTAAGAGACAAAACTACTGACGTTCATTAAATAAAAATAGTTTTAATCCACTGTAGCTTTTACTATTTACTGTCACTTTCAATCTATACACTACAAGATATACTACGGAGTATATCACTTCTAAATGATTTATAAAGGTCAAAATTAATAATAACATGAAGCGCTACAGTGGACTAAAAACTTTACTTTATAGTCATCATTATATTTGACTAGTACATAAAGTTTCAAAATATCTGAGAAAACTAGTTACCGTTATACTCACCAGATATCACTGCTATCTTTGACATCACACAATATACAATACAATCACTCAAGTATTGTAACAAACACAAAGAAATATTAGAAATAGGGTGTTATTTCACACAATTTGTCACAGTGATTTTACAAGTAACGGTTACCGTTCAGCAGAATTAAAGCTTCCATATAAGCACCATAATATAGTTAGACATTTGGGAAATACACAACTGTCGAACATATTCTTTCAAGATTATTGCTTCAGGATCCAAAGGAATGTCATTAAGTACTTCAGATAATCACTGTTTTAACAAAAAATTTTATTCAATAAATTTACAATAAAAATAAGAATATAATTTTTAAATAGGTGAAAAATCAACATCGTGCATGTTAGAAAGAAGTAACTAATTTCAAATAGTATACAGCTCTACATTCAGAATAACCTATCACAGTCCTGTCTTTATAACTAATCAATCCGTTAAAATATTTAGTTAGATTTCGAAACAGTATCATACCGTAAAGTTAAATACACGATGATATATAAGAGCAATAAGGGATACAATAATTAATATTGTCATGCACAAGTGTAGAAAGCCCGTCTACAAATTAAAGTTTGACATTTCTCCTTCACCAGAAAGTATCGCAACGGCAGTTGTTCCTAACTGCAACAGCTTTGAGGGGTCGGATCTAAACCTGAGCGTTTAGTGATAGTAACACGTGTAAACTCTTCAGATATCGTAGGGTGTATACCTACAGTATTTTCCAGTGCTTCGAAAGTCAAACCGCACCTTAAACAGGAAAAACAACGTTAACGTTTGATTAAAAAATATTTACTAAGAAAAATATTATAATTATTAATTGTAAATAATAATCACATTTCATAAAATAAAGTGCAAACCTTTCTATCAAATATGGCATAAAAAGTTGTTAGTTTTAGGCCATAAATCAAAACCAATTTAAGTTTAACAAATAAATTACATGAACCAAAACAAGGTTTAGGGATGGGTAACTACATATTGGGAAGTTTAAGTGAGTTTTTTATTCAGAAAGTATAGGAGTTTTTTTTATACTAATATTAAAAATATTAGAAAAATTCAAATTTTTAGAATTTGTAAGATGTGTAGATGATTTACTCTCTTTATTTGTTTCACCCAACTTTGGGGTACACCAAATCAATCACTTCTCAATGTTCTGTGCCTTCCTCGTAGCCCAGTATTGCTTCATACGTTGTGATCTTGCTTTTCTTTCTTCATCAGAGATTTGGATCATTCGCTTGGATTTGACTTTGCCTCGGAACCGTTGCTTCTTGTCCTTGGTTATTGTTTTGGCTGTTCTGTCCATGAGCATAGTGTCAGTGATTTGTAGTTCTGTTATGTCTTTCTCTGTTTCTATAAACCAAAGTGGTTTGGCTCTTCTACTGCGAAAGTAGTCAAATATTTTTTTGGTTAGTCTATTTTTGTCCATTCGGAGGATGTGCCCATAAAAATCAATTCTCCTTTTTCTTATTGTGTCTGATAGTGTTTCAGTTTTTTGGTAAAGAGTTTCATTCCTGATGATTGGTTGTTACGGAATTTGGAGCCTAAGATTTTTCGTAATATCTTTCTTTCTTTGATCTCCATCCTGTCAAGTGGGCCCTGGGTTGTGAGAGATGTTTCAGCTGCATATAAGGCTTCTGGTTTAATTACCGTATGATAATGCCTTATCTTTGTATTCCAGGAGAGGGACTTCTTGTTGTATGTGTCCTTGGTAAGTTGGAAGACTAATTCAACTTTATTTCTCCTAGATTCCATAGCTTTTTTCTCTAGGGCGTTCCAGCTGATCCATTACCCAAGATATTTGAATTCTTTGACTATCTCAATGTATTGTTCTCCCACTTGAACCTTTTTTGGTGGTTTTTGTATGTTTGTCAATATTTTAGTCTTTTCAAATGAAACTTTGAGACCCATTTTTAACGCTTGCTTCTGGAGTTCAAGAGTCTGTTCCTTAGCGTCTTCCAATGTCTCAGCTAGTAAGGCCATGTCATCCGCAAAAGCCAAACAATTTACCTTAGTTCCAGCTGATCCAATCCCCAAGATATTTGATATTCTTGGTTCATTAAATAAATTACATGAACCAAAACAAGGTTTAGAGATGGGTAACCACATATTGGGAAGTTTAAGCAAGTTTTTTATTCAGAAAGTATAGTTTTTTTTATACTAATATTAAAAATATTAGAAAAATTCGAATTTTAAGAATTTGTAAGATGTGTAGATGATTCATTATTAATATATTTTTTTTTTACATCCGACTATTGTGCACACTTGGGCTAATGCAGACGGGATGATTTATAGCGTATGAAAATGCCAAGCCCTGGCCGGGAATCGAACCCGGGTCCTTGGGGTGAAAGCCCTGTATGCTATCAACTAGGCCACCGAGGCGGCTTAAAAATTAAAGACATAGGAGGGAACAAAGGGGAGAAATCAATTGGAATTGGAAGAAATCAATAACTTACCATTTATAATGGAAAAAGAGATACATGGTAGCTTAAATTACCGTTTAAACTAAAAAGGACACATTCCTTGCTTTAAAATACTGAATGGCAGAACGAACCTCACAGTCGATAGGTTCGTGAATTAACTAAAAACATTTTAAATGCACACGTAAAACTGGAAACATTATACAAATTAACCGCAATAGTGTCAGTGAAGAGGCGATGAATTAGGAAGACTAGCATGCATGTGCGGAATACCAGTAGCAGCACTGCGGTGATGGTAGAATAAAACCACCACCTAAATGTGTCTGTTATTTTACTGTTCAGTACTACGTAAAATATATTTCACTTTATCAGAAATTATATATTTTTTAAACCTCAATTTTTCTTTAAAGGTACATAATTTTTTTAAACAAATTTCTTATCCCTTTAATATACAACTTTCATGGGCGAAAAAAAAATCAAGAATTACAAGCGTCCTTTAAGAGAGGAGCTTTTCTAACACATACTTAGACATTAAACATTTTGAGTTAGCTGTAAAAAAATTCTAGGTAATCCAGAAAACTACAAAACATTATATCGATTCAGAGTTCGATGTATTATTATATATACAGATTTTGGCGAAAAACACATGAAGGCTATCATCGCCGTCCATCAAAATATCCTACATTGGTGGGGGGGGAAACTAAATCTAAACATTATTAATACTGTACTAAAACTATAACACTATAAAAACTAGAACTAGATAACATTTAAAAAAAATATATATATATATATATATATATATATATATTTACACTGTTACGCTGTTCAACAATACCATAGCTAGTATAATTTAAATACATTTATACGACGTACAAAATTAAGAACTCGGTCAATGACCGACGAATCATCTTTTAAAACTGCTTCCATAGAGGAATCCAATCCACACATCTGACGCATGCTTTTGAAACCATCACAATCCAGAAGAAAATGTTTGATTGTGATATCACCACAAAACTGACACGTAGGTGGATCCCCGCGCGCCATGAGAAAGCCATGCGTCAACATTGAATGTCCAATGCGGAGACGGGTAACAACCACCTCTTCCCTACGACTAACACGTATTGATGAACCCCCCCCTAAGGACGAACAGTATTCTTAATTACCCTCAATTTGTTATTGCCCAAGGCTACCCATTCTCAGAGTTCGAAGCTGGAGAACTCTATCTACAGTCATGTCCTTCACTTTCTTATAACAAACCTATAATGCCATTGTACACCATAGAACTACTGTAAAACTTCAAAGAAAAGCAACTAAACCTTTTGTAATAACTTGAAAATAGATGTTCCTTTATCTACAATTACTAAACTTTGTATAGTCTAATTAAAACAGTTATTTAAAATGAAACAACCAAAATTGTTTAAAAAAACAGACATTTGTAGTTGAATGTGATTTCAACCGGGTATACTATCTGGACTGAATTGAATTTCAAATTGAAGTCCTTTTCGCTAATTTGAAAATTCAGTTCTATTTTAAACAAGCCTTCAAAATGAAATATCACTCAAATTAATATCATTTTTTGTTCGCATATGCCATGTTTTGAAACTGGAAAAAATCAGTAAAAACATAAAGAAGTTTATTCGCGTTCTATTTCAAGTACCTCACAAACATCCTGTATACAGATGTTTATCGTTGCATATATACTCACTTTAATGCAGCTGCGTAACCTTGTATAACCTCTCCAGCATTAGGTCCCATAAAATGCATTCCAAGGACTTTTTGCGGGGCTTCTCGCAAGCACACTACCTTCAAATAACAATTTTTAGGACTACGTTGGGGCACAAAGAACTCTGTAGGTTTGTAAAACGCATGATACACCTACAAAATAAATTAAAAATTTTATTAAATTTTTTATCTTCATTTTTAAGAATAACACAATAAACTGCAGCACACAATTGTCGAGACGGAAGCAAATTTCAAACACTAAACATGCTCAAATTGCATGCAGCATGTAAATGGACATTTTTAAAATAAAATTCAAACTACAAACAAAAATTAATTTTGGTAATAGCTTGGACACTTTGTTACTACGAAAAATTCTGGCTATTTTGAAAATAATAAATGGCTTTACCAGGGTAACTAACTTGTCCAAACTATTACCAAGATCAACTTTTTGTTAAGTTTTAACTAATTTGGACACAAGTTGCAGTGGAAATTACTTAATCTACTAATTCTAAATTTCAAACAAATTTTTATTTTACAATTATCTATGCCACATTCAAATAAATCAAGAAGACTAACAACACTTTTATATACTTCGACCTTCAAACCTAATAATTTTTCTAAACAGTTGGCAGGATGGGTAATGATTATGTATGGGGCAAATTGATTTATAACTGGCTATGGTTGATGGTGACCAACAATAATCGCGAAGTTGTTGGTTTTCAACATAAAGAAAAAAAAGTTGGCCCGTAGCTGTACACACTTGTCCACAAAATTGTTTACTCAGAGTGCATAATTTGCTAAGGACTTTTCCGTAGTTTAGATTTGATTTATCACAATGTTTTTAAGATGGCAATGTGGACAAACTGTCACCTTTAATTTTATTGAATAAAAGAGCGTGCTATAAGAAATTCAAAAATAAATGCCAAAAGAATATAAATACGATTTGTACTTAAAATTATTATAAATTCCATTACAGAAATACTAAAACAATATGCAATGCTAGTGCAGCAAAGTGCAAAAATATTTTAAAAAAACAGCACTTACAATAAAATCAATATTTCAAATTTATCTACTGATTATAAACGGAAATGAAATAAATGGTAGCGACCACAATGAATTTGATGTCCACTGGGAACACGTTAAAATATTTGAATAAATACACATGATTTTCTCAGCGACTGAGCAATCATGTAGAGAAGCTATTAAATTTTTTTTTTTTTGAAGTAATAAATGGTTCTTAAAAATATATTACCAACTTTCTTCCATCCAATTTATTCAGGCGTTTAAAATTGCAACTGTTATGGTAACATTAGTTATAGATTTACAAAACATTGATTGCTTATCCGCCATACTACAACAATGACATAAATCAGCACATATTAAAATACAGCTCAGTTCTTATTAAAGAGTAAATATTACATAAAAATAAAACGGAGATAATTCCATTTGTAGTACATGAACTGCAGGTTTTTAAGCACTTACCTCAATATTATCTTCCCCATGCACTTTAACGGCGTGTTCCTCACTATACCCAACGCACCCGTATTCCAGAGGCGTAAAAACTGTCGTTGCTACGTCAGCGTAGTCCATCAATGTCTTGCTGTTCCCGTACAGACGTGCAGCCAACAGTTTGCCTGCTTGGACTGCCACAGGAGTTAGTTCTGGCCTTTCCTGTTTAGTAAAAAAAAAATTAGATGTACGATGTGCAACACATTGTACCTAATCTCACCTTCTGCTGTTCCTAATTTGTGGTCTGCGTACCACTATTGGTAGATATGTTTTGACTGAAGGAGTTATGAAATGACTACAGAAATAATTATAATATTGCCAATCAATAAAATAAGTATAAATAAATCAGTCTTACGATATGTGTGTGATTTAAAAAAATTATTAATTTATATTTTATAATATTACAAATCTCTCGTTTAATGTTCAATTTGTGCCTTGGCTAGCTTTCACATACGGAATTACTTAACGTTACTGAAACAAAACCTTTATAGAATATTACAACTAAATTCTGAAGACTATGATGACATTTCAATTGACTTATTAAATTAGAAGTGTGATATAGGTGAAAGATTTGAGGTGATTTATGGATTACTTAACAAAATAAAATGATGAATTTAAATTTAGGCTATTCTACATTAGATTGGTTTTAAAACAGTCTGTTGTCCGATAAATTTTCACTGATTACAAAAAGTTTTGTTTTTAGTTTGTGATTGTCCTCAAGTCTGATGATTAAAGCTAGTGATTTTGATATTAAAAAAAGTATCACTCACCAAGTTTTTAAGTTTACCAGATATTATATTATATTATATTAATGTTACCAGATATTATATTTTCTATAAACTGAATTTTGTTGAATATTTTTTTCTTTTGAAATTTGTTTAGATATCTTCTATTTTTTTATTCCTTTATTCTACAAACTATTGCACTCTCTAATTTCTTATAATGATTATTTATTGAGGTAATTCTTTTATTTATATGAAAGCACCTTAACATGCTGGTTACAATATTATGAATTATGGACAATATTATTATAAATTATGGACTGCGGATGAAAATAGGCTGTGGGTGCTTTCTTTATTTAAGGTGAGTTCAGGGTTTGGTGATTTATGTTGTGCTACCCTAAGGTGATTAGATATATTTATGTATAATTTAAATTTCGATATCATTACGCAAGTTACCAGAAAATACTTTGAAGGGACTAAAAGGACGAGACAAATATTATTTGTTAACTCATGAAAACTATAATATTTAGGACACATTATTTATAGTGGAAATGTAAGAAATTCTAATTCATATCTTGTTTAGTTTTGCAAGTGATAACTTATGTTTACTGAAAAATTGTGTACAGTGACTTTCATAATGAAATATATTTTTATAGAATGAACTAATATTGTAAAAGTTTTATCTAAAAGATTTAATTTTGGCCTATATAACTAATTACAAAAATTACTTGAGGAAAGGTTAAGAAACTTTACTTCTAAAATTGAAGTAAGAGCAATAAAATATAAGATGTTAAAATTGAAATTAATTTTTTAAAAACAGTTTTTACTCTTAACAGAGTTAGTAGAAAGTAAAAAAGTTTATATTTGTTGACAACTATCTACACTTACATGGAGGATGTCACCGACAGCGTAAATATTTGGTACATTGGTTTGTTCGTTAACGGCAACAATTTTTGCGTTCGATGGTTGAACTTCAACACCGGCATTTTTAACTTTTAATTCCTCAGTTAAAGCTTTCCTGCCAATAGCCAACAACACGTGTCGTACTCATCGCTATGCACAGAGTTGTCCTGAAAAGTAAAACAAACACGTAACTTTCTGCGTTCTTCAAGCCTAAAACACAACCTAAAGTAATTTCTTTAAAAAAAATGCAATATTATTTCTTTAAACGCAATCATTTCAGGGACATGACAAGAATACTCAGTTGTCATCGTTATGCACTGCTGGAACTAGCGTGAGTATATATAATCGTTTCGATATTTTTTCTGTTAACACACTTGGAACATATTTTCTTTTATACTGAACATATTTTACATTGTTAAAACAGCTGTTTGGAAAACACTGAAATTAATTTTTCTGTAATGTTATTTGATCAAGTAAATATCGTATGCAACTTAAAGCATTTTATACTTCTCATGTAAAACAACAGACCTTGTTAATTAGTCTGCATTCCAAACTAATACAGAGCCAGTTGTGTTTCGAATGATTACAGATTTAAGTAGTTTTTAAACAATTTTTTTAAGTGAATGAAAAATAGTGCAACCTAATTTATTATTCATGTATTATTTGTTTCTTCTTCTTCTTTATCATTTTAGTAAGTTTTTCATTGAACAAAAGTATATTTACTTATATAATAAAGACTACATTCATAATCAAGACATTATGTGGAAGCTGGCTTTTGTAAATTTTGATCTTTTTGTAAAACAGTTTTTTAACACCCAGTTCTTCGATATTTATTGATAAACACGATAATGAAACAAGAGAAGTTTAATTCATTTATTTAAAAAATTTCTTATTTAAATATAGAAATATAAACAATATTCATTGATAACTATTTGGTAATTGATATTTCAATGATTACTGTTTGAAATAGCACTAATTTCATTCATAAGCAGATAAAATTATTGAAATAACGGAACATTATGTTATTTCTTTAAGACCTGTGAGACACTAGGTATGCAATTACGATTGTCAATATAACAGTAAACTATGAACACTCACAGTAACGTTCTTGTACTGTACGCTCAACTTGCCACTGGGCAGTTTTTCAATCTTCAGAGGAATACATTTATGAAGAAACTTGACTCCACGTTCTCCCATCTCATCCGCTATTAGGCCTGCCATCTGTTGGTCAAAACCTCGCAACAATACTGAACGTACCATTACAGTAGCATCAAAACCCATGCCTACAAGAAAACCTGCGCACTCAAGACCAATATCTATTGTTATTGTTAAGGAGACTTTCTTTATCACACATCAACTGTATTCATAGTAAAAATAACAGCAAGTATAATCAATCAATTGTATTTGTTTACAATTCACTTACCAACAACTGTTTCCATTTTATGAAATGTTTTTCATTTTTGCTTATTAACAACAGATTGGCATGTTTAAAACGGAAAAACTAGAAAAGTAAAAAAAAATTTTTAAAAGTTGTCTTCTGGCTAACGGCTGTAGCTCACTGACAGCTCAGCAGAAACTGCTTACTTGTAAAGATAACACTATATATAATATACCCTTCACAAGGTGATATTTCTGAGCACCATAACATGCACTTTGGATGTGTTCCTGGGAGTTTTAAATGTAACCTACAGTGACAGGGGTCAACGAAAGTAACCAAATGATTTACAGTTAAATACGTGTATTACACCTAACCTAACTATTAAACAACGCCAGTGATAGTCACCAGCCACAAATATAACCTGCACTTTGACCTCAGAAATAGGATAGTCTTGTTGTTCCAACTCTTTTAAACTTATTAATTAATCTGTTGACAATAAGGGAAAATGAATACATTATAAAAAACAGTTGCAGGTACTAGGTAAAGAGTAAATAATTACCCAGGCAACTGAAGGTCGGACAGTTTATTTTACAGCACCCTGAAATATACCTCAAAGGAGAAACTAAGCAGTGTTAAATAGAAGCAACAAGGAAATTATTAAAAAAACATACTTTGGTACTCATAACAACCATTCAATTTTTCTGCACATTTAAAAAAAATCACTTTCAGTAAAGCTAGTGTACAATTTTAAAGGATACAGCCAGCACCAACGACGAGCGTCTTTCCCGGAGGTTTCTCTAAACTGAATATGTCATCACTAGAAATACCGTACTCCAAAGCACCAGGAATGTCTGGGTAATGCGGACGTCCTCCAACGGCAATCAGAACTTTCTCTGCAGTTAAAGTCCTCTCAGTACCGTTCTTCAGCTTTGCGATCAATGTATGTGCGTCCACAAAGTGTCCGTGCCCATTGATATACTCCACTTTCCTATTTTCAAAATTTAAAGTAATGTTTTAACCAATAATGCGTTTAATTTTACTTGAAGTTCTATTTTAGGTTTACAACAATATGTGCAACGAAATTAGTTAATTACGTGCTACTGATAATAGTGAAATCTGTAACTTAAGTTATAGTTTACTATTTAAATAAATAAAACCGAAAGAAATGCGAACACAATTGGTAATACAGTCCACCTTGGTTATAGCGCTATTTTCATAATGACGCTAATATTCTATACTAAGTGTACATGTATTTTAGGCTGGGTTACAAAGCTCGCTGTCATGCTGCTGTCCAGCCACTTAGTAAATGGCCTGAGCGAGAATTTCTCATGCATGTAGGAGAATTCCCCTCCAGCCCCCTTCAACAGTTCAGGGACACAGAGTCTGTCAATCTGAGTGTACAAACTCTTACTACTCAGCAGTAGTGAAGGAAAAGAGAGGAGCTATGGTGACAGAGTGGGGACATGACCTCTCCTGGCACATTTTTCTCTCTATCCCACTGGTGCTCTTAGCAGTTTTCTAATCTGCTGACCTATAGTCACTCTCACTTGAAATAAAATTTGTGTTCTATTTTTAGAATAAAGGTTGACAATAAAAAACAGTGCCTTTCTAAGAATTTTGTTGCAGGCTAAACAAACAATGTAAATTGTATTTTCCTGCAAAAGCATTCTCTCTCTCTCTCTCTCTCACACACACACACACACACACACACACACTGTACGCCTTAGTAGGGTGGAAAACTTCAATCTCACGAACCCTCACAACAGTATATGCATTCTGTTGCATGTATACATACTAGACTCTACTGTACTTATTTTCTATTAATTTTAACTAAAATATATTTCAAAATATATAATAAATTGTAATAAAATAGCCATTAACTATGTACACAGTACAAAGTATGTTTTTCTTTCAGTACATACAGTATTTCTGCCATTTACTGTACACTTGGTTACAACGCTATCTCATTTACAGCGCTCATATATGTTTCGTCCCTTCAACCGTGTTATATCCGAGGTCGATTGTACATAAGAGGTTATTTTCACCAACTCTGACATATGGTGCAGATATCTGGCCAATAAGTACAAGACAAGAACTGTTTACAACCTTTGTTTCAGTTGTAACATATGTAAATTTATAATCTCAGCTGACATAAAATGTCACGTATAATATATACAGCTTACACTCACTTATCTCGCAACATGACCCTGGTGACCCAGTTAACGGACTTGACATGGTTCTGTACTACCGTGGTCAACGTTTCCCAGTTAATCTTTACATTGGCTCTGTCCGGAATATCCCAACCAAAAGCTTTAGCATCCTGAAACACATTCATTTTCTTATAACACGTAATTATAAATATAGTTTATTTAAACAATTAAACTGGTCTAGGACCAACAATTAATATAATGTAATCATATATTAATATACTATTGTAATAATTAATTATATATAATTAATATACTAATGTAATCAGCTTAACATAAATTAGCGTTCATACATTGATGTTTCCAAGTTTTTTCTATTTTGTTGTAAGATCTTTCCTACTCATTAAAACACTACACTCTTTGTACAAATCAGCGTAAGCTGATCCAATCTTAAATTAGTTTAAAAGGCTTAATTCTTTTTAACCTTTTAATTAAATTGTTATAGTCAAACAATATCATAGCTTCTGCATATAAGCTAGTGTAGTCTAATTTAACGCTAACCCACAAACTTCCCAATTTTCTTAGCTGCCATAGGAATGTCTAGATCTCGATGGATATTCTGATAACGCATGTACCACGGGGAATTTACCAAATATTGCGAAACCTTATTCTGAAAGTCTGAATTTTTCTTACATTACTTGGCTTAACACATCTCCACATTTGGATACCATACAGTTGGATTGATTTAACTGAGTGTATATTATAATCTTATTTTGTACTAGTGTAGAATTCCTTCCTGATAACCAATAGTGCCGTTTGTACTTAAGTCCAGGTTATGCTCTTTTCTTATGTATATGGTCCTTCCAGCAGTCTGGAATCAAGAGCATGAGCTGCCTCGGTGGCCTAGTTAATGGCGTACTGGGCTTTCACCTCGAGGACCCAGGTTCGATTCCCAGCCAGGGCTTGGCATTTTCATACGCTATAAATCATCCCATCGTCTGCATTAGCCCAAGTGTGCACAATAGTCAAAAAACGTAAAAAAGGCATCAAGAGCGATTCGGAGATCTTTGGCCTTATTTTCACCGGACACTACTTTGCTATTAATATTAAGTATAACATGTAAAACGATCAATTATTTATTGAAGAGTTCCAGATCACAGTAAAATTTCTTTACCTGGTTCCATACATTGAGTTTTACTTGTTTATGTAATTATACTTTTGGAGGGACTTTGTTTCATCAACAGATTAAGACATGGCACAGTGCGATACATTTTTTCGTGTGTATCACATGCTTATTGAACAGTAAATGTCTGTTTTCATATTACAGGGAATGTCCGCATTGGATTTGTTTATACTCCCCAAAACAGACAGATAACTGCTGTTCTGTAGCTAGGAAATTTATACCAAAAATATGTGCATTCAATCTGTGTTGCTGTGCGATGCGTTATTTTCAATGTCTTAATCTCATGATAACATAGAACCCCAGAATGTGTAACTGAATAAGAAATACAAGCAAACAAGAGACAGAATCAGATTAATAAAAATTTTAATTTGTTATTCACTGAAAATAAGTGTTAGTTTATATAAAAATTTAAGCTACCAAATTTCTATCCTATTGAGTCTACAATATGTAGTTGACGAAGTTATTTACTTAACATTTTTTATACTTAAATATAAATAACACTAATTAATATACAGTTATTGCATTTGATTTCAAAACTGCTACTGCAAATTTTACAGTCTGCAATAATGTAGAAGAATTGTGCAATAAACTTGAAGGTTAGTAAATTCTTAAGTATGCTGTCTCAAGTACAAGTACTATCTAAATACAACAGTGCAATAATTATTACTTTTAAGGCAATATTGTGTAAGATAACATTTACAGGATAAATAGCAGTTTAAGTATTAACTGGATTCTTTCATGTATTTGTGATTTATTTTTTTAGAATCAGTTGCCATTAATCTTTTAAAAACTCAATATAATTAATTAAGTTTCTAATAACAAATGAAGGTTCTACTAAGTAACTGAAATAATCATTTCTACTTAAACTTAAAAAATGTATAACAAAATATATGGTGTAATTATATGATAAAAATCATTTTTATTCAACTTAAAATAGCGTTTTTAAATAACAAACAAACAAGTTTTTACACAAAACAATGTACCAAACTAAAAAAAAATGTTTCTCCTCAGTTACGATAACTTTTTGTATACCCTAATTTGATTTTATTTAAAATTTTGTTTAATAATTGTGAGTTACGATTTCTAAATAAGGACTAAAATCTATCAAGCCAATTGTACAAAAATATTTTTATATTCACCCACTGTTATTTCATTTTTTTACTTTTTTACCTACAAAAAGGTCAAATAAACTTGATTAAAACGTCAGAGTTTGGTTTGTTTGATTTAATCCAAAAACATAATTTCCTTCATCTTACCAACTATACATGACCAAAATTTGATAATATAATTTTGAGAACTTATGCCTACATTTTTATTCAACTTAAAATAGCATTTTTAAATAACAAACAAACAAGTTTTTACACAAAACAATGTACCAAACTAAAAAAAAAATGTTTCTCCTCAGTTACGATTACTTTTTGTAAACCCTAATTTGATGATTTTATTTAAAATTTTGTTTAATAATTGTGAGTTACGATTTCTAAATAAGGACTAAAATCTATCAAGTGAATTGTAAAAAAATATCTATTATATTCACTCACTGTTATTTCATTTTTTTTTACTTTTTTACCTACAAAAAGGTCAAATAAACTTGTTTAAGTGTTCAGAGTTTTGTTTGATCATTTTAATTCCAAAACATAATTTCCTTTTTCTTACCAACTATATATGACCAAAATTTGATAAAATGATTTTGAGAAATTATGCCTACATTTTCCATTTTTACTTTCTCATTAAACAAAGTATAAAAAAATGATCTTGTCATTTGCATTAAGTCGATGAGACTTATTGTATGCTTTTTTTCCAAATTTTGAATAAGCAAATTTTCATTGCCGTCATCTTGAAATAGAATTGTTTTAAAACTGGTCAATTTTACTATTACTACATAGGCCATATATTCAGGTGAAAGTTTAACATTTTAAATAAAGAAAAATGCATCTTTTTAAAAATAAAATGCTATTAATATTGTTTTTATACACCTTCAACATATAATAAGCACACTGACCTATTATTTCAATATCTAAATTGGCACTGGATAGTTTACCAGATAAAATCAATATCGCATGAATACAGTGTAGTAATTGTGACTGTTTCCATGGCAACAATGAAATAAACAAAATCTAATCTGGGTATAACATAGAATGGCTTCCAAAGGAGCAAAGTTGAATAAAGTGCCATTTAAAATTAGACCCAATTAGGATTTTAACTTACAAAATCAGATAATAAACCTCATATCTACAAACAAAATTATATTTTTTTTATTATATAATTCAAGTTAAAAAAATTAAACTTAAATAGTTCAAAATAATTGCACAAACTTTCACACATTCAATTAAATCAAAATATACTGAAATGACACTAATTACCATATTTAAACAATTTGTATTGTATGGGTTGTTACATTTCTGAAAATTGAGTGTGATTTTAAAAAAACAAATAACTTTTCTATGATCTTTTCTTATTTATTTCAAAATTTTCAACTCAAATTTAGCAAAATGATTTGAATTATATAAAGATCATTAAGTTTTGTTTGTCACTTTTTAATGAACTTAGTTTGGTCAAGTAACTAAACAGGCTGATAATGTAATAACGCAGTTAGGCCAATTAGATCAAAAAGTGGTCCCGTCTGGGTCTTGCCAAAATGGCCATTTTACAATGCTAATTTTACAATGGAAATTCACTAATTCTTTCAATTTCAAGTATAGGTCAGGCAGGGAAAACAAGATGTTTACAATAGTATAGCCCTAATTATAAACGTATTTCCTTATCTTTAGATAAGAATTTATTTCTATATCACAACATTTGTTGTTACCAAGTTAAATCACCTGTTAAAAAAACACTTATATTAGCTCGTAAAATTTACTGGATGAGTATTTTGGAATAATGTTGTACCTTCACTTGCATTACATTCAAAATTTCCCTGATTTTTTAAAAAATTCCCTGACAGACTGGTTTACTTGACTTTTGCATATAGACCTGTGATACTGCTTGTAAATTTTATTAAGTTTCTTCTTTGTTTATTAACTAATCAGCTGTTTCCACATTTTCTTATTAGCATAAACAAGGCAAATGATTAAACTCAAAATGTCTCTGTAGATAACCTGTTTTTAAAATTGTTATTTAATGAGGGAATATTCATGTTACTATATTTTATTTGGACATTTGCCATCATTTGTGTTGTATATGGAAATACATGATATTTTCAGATTATTACTGTTATTAGATTAGAAAACCTAGAGGAAGGGATAGTAAAGCCCAGGCTCTACGATCGACTGACCTATTGTGCAAGTAAATATTAGTTGAGCAGATCGGTGCCCTTAATAAGTTCCAAAAAACCACCAAAGCAGCTCACTCAGCTGAAGATCCCTAGTGTCTTGGAAATCAAAAACCTCTAGCCTTATACTAGCGAGAGTTTCACAATCGTGAATTACGTGTCCTGAAGTATGGCTTCTACAAATAATAGTGAACGTCCAAACAAGCAACGATGGCGGATATCGTTGCAATATTTGTTGGAAAAAAGATTTTTGTAATTAAAATTATAAAATATTCGCTAGATTTCAATCAATAGGGCTACTTATATTAAACAGAATTTCTATAAATAGACAATATAGATTTTTATAATTATAGATAATAGTAAAAGATAACAATTTAATCAAACAATAATATTATCTGTGTGACTGCAATTTTCCAACTAGGAAGAAGCCACTTGATTAAAGGGTTTAATTAAATGCTTGCAGGGGAAAAACATCAGAACACTACGCTAATTTATTTACACACTGTGAAAACAAAAATTGTAGTTAGAAGCGTTTATCAAAGGAAAATATTGATCAAATATTCTTGTTTGATTAACAACAGAACTGCATAAATCTAATCTACTATATCCTTACGAATTATTGACAACATTATGGCAAACAATAACCTGAATGTAGACGGGTGAAGAAATTTGGGACACATGTGACAATGATTTAACACTTTCACTGACGGACGAACAAACACAGAAATGTTAAAGAAACATAGCACACACTGAAGTAAGTTGGCTGGAATTTCCATTCATATTCTCAAAAAGAGAGAAAATTTCATATTCACTGTAAACACTTAACTAGCCTAGAATTGTCTTATTGACTTAATTTTATTGGAGCCCAAAAATAATTCCTGGAGAAACAAGATGTAGTACATTCTTTTAAAATTCCCCGAACAGCAAGATTTTTTATATAAATTTCACTTGAATCATTCACAAAAATACCTAATTATTTAAGTTTTGACATCACTGTATTACAGCAAAAATGTTTGAAATTTTATATACAATTTTACGAGTTTCCTTTCATTTAAAACTTTAAAAATTATTTTATTCGAAAACCAGCTGACTGCAAACCCAAAACAATTTTTTTCCTGTAAATTTAAATTATGAATATAAAAAGTGATCAAGCAGATGCTTTGAAAGCATATCCTCTTAAGAGTCTGTAGGCATCTGTATCAACTGCACATTAACATGAAAGAACCAGATGATTTCCATATCGTCTGCTGTGTCGCAATATGGTTTGTACCACTTTAAGCTGTTTTTTTAAAATGCATTTGGTTTCCCCACATGAAAATGACTTTTTAATGGTACTGTACTTACTTTTTTTACCCACAACTGCGAAAGTTCGAGCGGCATAAAAAAGCCTTT
Source organism: Callitettix versicolor (assembly GCA_022606455.1). NCBI lineage: Eukaryota > Metazoa > Arthropoda > Insecta > Hemiptera > Cercopidae > Callitettix > Callitettix versicolor. Next base: position 104,992,918 of record CM040186.1, on the reverse strand, counting down.
AATAGATGTTGAATTTTTCAAACATACTTTTGTTAAGATCCATAGAGATATAAAAATAAATACAATTTTGAAAAATGCTGAAAAACCACTTTTCATTTGAATCCAAACTAGGTTTACAAATTTTTTGAAATTTTCTGATCTTCCATGTGAAATCGAACTTTTTGAAGAAGTATGGCATGTCTCTAAAAAGCTATTAGGAATTAGTATAACTTCTAGTTTCAATTGATAGCCCATACTAGATAAAACAATTTGTTTCCCTTTAAATACTCCATATATTTTTTATCACCCCTTATACTTTTCCTGTGTTCGGGCTGCTATTTTTAAACTATGAATTACATTGTTTAGATGTAAGAGCATGTTACTGACAGACAGAACGAAACACACAAAATTATATGAGCGAACGACCTACAGATCTTAAAAAACAAACATACAATTTGTTCATATTTAAAAGTGTGACTTCCTTTATTTATATCTTAACAGATCTACGTTAAAACATTTAGGTAGTAAATTACGATTAATTGAGGAAGGAAAAAATAATGACAATTAAAAATGACATTCACACATTAACCACAAGATAACAATAATCTAGTCATGGTCAAAATGATAAATACATTCAGAGATAAAAAATAAACATTCTAAATAAGTTCTTGATAATGAATTAGTTTAAAGTATTACCATAAAAAAATGATATATTTCATTGAATCTTTTACCGATTGATGTTTTCAAAATTTTAAAGATATAAATGTCACACGAGTTTTTAAAATTTTTTGATTATTTCATTTTTGTTTAAGAACATAATTTTTCATTAAAAATACAAATCGGAAATAAACAATTCTGAAGTAATCTACGACAAGTTTGCATAATTTTTCAAAATTGGTTTATCACATTTTGGACATATATAAGGATTCTGGAACTTAAAACTTACTGTACCAAATTTGAAATAAGAGAAATTTATGGCTTGAAAAGAAATAATAAAAAGAACACACACTGATGGGGGGGGGTCAGAGTTTATTTTCACTTATTCCTTTTCGGTTTACACCAAATCTAAAAATTTCTTTATTTCAAATTCGCTACACACTGATATAAATCAATGTACTGCCATGACTTAAATTTCAATAAAATATGATAACAGGATATTTATAAATTAGGTTAGTTTATCAGTTTTATTCTGTTTGTCAAACTGGTTTTTTTTTTAGATATCCCCTTACATTTCGTTTGTTTAAAATATTTGGATATGATGACTGGATATTTATAAATTAGGCTGACTTTTCAGTTTTGTTCTGATGCTTGCCCAAATTGATTTGTTTTTAGATATCCCCTTACATTTTGTCTGAAAATTTTTGGATACAATGACCGGACATTTATAAATTAGTCTGACTTTTCAATATTGTTCTGATATTTGCAGAATTCGATTTTTCGATTATGGATGCTTGTGGTATGTATTTACTCAAAATTTCATCAAAACTGTTGAGTTAATTTTGAGAAAATTTGTTTTTAAAGTTTTCTACAAATTAGGAATAAATTGAAAATCCCCCCCTCTCCGATATAGCAAACCAGAACTACATGCCAAATTTCACCGAAATCGGTCAACTCACTTAGTCTTGAACAATTTGCATAAACAAGTAGACATCTATGTAAAAACCATTGACCTCAAAGCAGTGGTCTCATATCCATCCAAATTTCTAAATCGATTTTTCTTCAATATCACTACAACCAAATACTATTTTCTATATTTCATAAAAAAAGCAAAAGAACCATATGTTGATGTTATACTTTACAAACTATTTATTTGGAAATTTTTATTTTTTTCAACTCAAATTATTTATATTTCAATATAAACAAATATACAAGTTTTCACTGCATCTCAAGATATATAAATATAAATTATATAGTTCCTAAATAAAATCAAGGCCTTTAAAATATAAAAAAAAAACAAATTACAATTTTTTTTTTTGCATTTGTAATTCTTGTTTCATAATGCTATATAGCAAATTACACTAAGGGTGCAATTATAATTATTCGGATGCATTTATCCAAAGTTCCAGTTTATCTAAAAAACGATGTAGTAAAAACAATTATTAAGAAAAAAATTTATCATAATTTCCATGATGAAAAATATTTCAAAATAGTAAGGAATCATTTTTAATACACATCACTGATTGATATGATACTAATATTATTAGTCAACTAATCACATATGTAAGTCTCAACAAGGTATCAATTGTCAAAACAAAACAACACCTTCACAACAGTTATGATAAGTAGATGAGTAATGCTACTTTGACAGGGGGCACACAATATTGCCAAACTTTTATTAATATTTTTTTTAATAGACAATTTAATATTAAACCTTACATGTCATTTAATATCATGTTGTGTATTACTTATGCTGTAAGGTACAACTTTTATTTTATTCTTTTTTTAGTCTGTTTAAATAAATTTTATATTTGTATTAACTGTAACTTTTACCCAACTCTCACCAACCCACTACCATTGGTCCCATCAGGATTAGACAATGGAGTCCCTAATGTGTAAATAAACAAGGCTAAATAAATATAATTGTTAATTGGTGCTAATTTTATTTTTTTAATATCATTTTCACAGCTGATACACTGTACATGACAGACAGCTGATAATACTGTATTTGTTATTTAATACTGTAGTGTTACAGACCTGAACATATTTCTTCCTGTATTCTGTTCCATAAATTATAATTAACAGCTTATAAGTTATTAAATTTTAAACCTGCACTATAGACATAAAGAAATTTTAACATTTGGCAAGCAAAAAATAAGCATCTGAATAAAAAATAATTGCCCATTATGTATGATACCTTTTTTACATAGCAATGTAGTTAGGGCACTAATAAACTAATACGCAATAGTAATTACTATATTAATTTAGGTTAGAAATGTATTCATTTCTGACCTAATTAATACAATAATTACAACATTATTAAATTACATCCACTGGTAAACAGTCCCGAATAATGTCTCTTTGGAAATGTGATTTATTTATTTTTATTTTTTTATTTTTGGTGTTTAACGTCCGACTATTGTGCACACTTGGGCTAATGCAGACGATGGGATGATTTATAGCGATTTATAGCGTATGAAAATGCCAAGCCTTGGCCGGGAATAGAACCCGGGTCCTCGGGGTGAAAGTCTAGTTACACTATCAACTAGGCCATCAAGGCGGCTATGGTAAGGTAATGTGATTTAATAACTACATTAGTTCAAATGGTTTTATTCTTTTCAATCTTCTAAGCCAACGTTGTCGAGTAGTTGGAGAGCTTCACCTTTAAAATGTTGATGTAATCTTTGTTTGAGACTTTGAGCAAATTTTCTGACTTTATTATCAACAGTTGGAACGTCAAGATCTTAATGTAGATTGTTATTACAGTACCGAGGCGCATCAACAATACTACAAAGTACTTTATTTTGAAAGCAGTGAATAATATTTCTATTTTTTTGACTGGCACAATGCCAGAATTGATACTATAAGTCCATACGGGTTTAAGGAGCTGCTGATAAGAAAGAATGACTTATTAACCAATACATCCTTTTGTATTTGAGCTGCATCTCTTGACATGCATCTTCCACCTAGATCTGGCATCTAACGTCATGCCCAAGATATTTAACTGTATTCACATAAGGAATCACTTGATAATTAATAAATGCAAGTTTGTGCTCAATGCGCTTATTGGTAAAATCGATGCACAGATTTGCTTTCATAGTTTAATTCTCCGCTTTGTAAACCAACAAGCGCAACAATGTTGTATTTCGAAACCAACAAATGTTGTTGTTGTTTTCCAATGGTTTCCGCTGGCTCTCGCCACCTTTGATCTTGCTTCCCAGTAGAGGCCAGGGAGGTCTCTTCTTCTCTGCTTCTCTTCATCTAATTTTCTGCAGATCATGAGATGGTCCTTGTTCATAATGGTGTCTGGGCATTCACACAATGTGCAGTTGTCATAGTTTAATATCTTAATTTTCTTCAGGTGTTCATTCAGACAGTCGTGTCCAGTTGTCAGCCGAAAGACCACGACAGATGTCCTCCTCTGGAGGTCCTTGACTTCCCATACAAGTCGAATACATTCTCATAAGGCTTGTTCTTTATGTCTTCCTTGACTTTGTTTTTAAATTCAAGATAAAGTGTTCGCTTCAGTGCATTAATCCTAGCCTCTAGTGTGAGCATTCTTTTTGGTTTCTGCACTATAAGGGTTCCTTGTTTGGCCAGCTTGTCTGCCCGCTCATTTCTTTGTATGAATACAATTGACAGGATCCACTGCAGTACCAATTCCTTGGTACTATTTTTTATTTCTTCTGGATCGATTCTATGATAGAGCCTACAGATGTGTTGTCAGCAATTGCTTGTAATGCCGATTTAGAGTCAACTAATATCACTATGTTATTATTCAACCATGGCCTCGTTATTATTTGCCTCAATGCCTCTTCGATTGCAAATAACTCCGCCTAAAAAACGGTGGCGTCCGAGCTTAATGCAAAGTAGTAAGACAAATGCTCACAGAATATTCCCACTCCTGTTTCACCTTTGATTTTAGATCCGTCAGTATATATTCGCAACCTGTCGTCTGATGGGTATAGGTTGTTTATAATTTCCACAGTTATTTGTGCAACTGTGACTGGGTTGTCCTTGGTTTTATTTATTGGTTCCACAAGTTGAGTGCTTATGTTGTACCTGTCATAGTCCAGAGGACTCTTCAGCTGTGTAGGCTCCTCGATCACCACACCACTTGATCTCCATTTAAGCATCAGGTGTTTGAAACTTGTTTGTGTTTTTAATGTTTGTTCTGCTGGTGGTTCTAGGATCCATGGGTTATTGTACTTCCTGTGAAGAAGCTTCTCATTATGTTATCATAGCTTTGCACCTGTATTCATTGTGCAATGGTTTGGTGTCTGAAACCAACAAATGTTGTATTTCGTCTACAGCAGCTTGCAGTTTGGTGGACTCAATGTTATTGTCACTAACAGCTAAGATAGCTGTGTCAGCTAATATAGCAACAAAATTTTGTTTAAATGTTGGTAAATCACTAGTATATAGAAGATATAGGGTTGACCCCAATACACTACCCTGTAGCACCATGCTTGGATTTTCTTCAGGTCACAATACGCCTCATTTGCTTAATCCTAAAATATCTTTATAAAATATGGGATTCCAGCATCTTGAACTGGAAGAAGCAGTTTCAGCTTTTGTTTCAGTCCTTCATGCTAAACCTTATCGAATGCCTGGGAAATGTCTAAGAAAAATGCCGAGCAAACTTTCTTCTCTTCTAAATACTGTCAGGAATCGAATGAACCTGATCAATGGTGGAATGTTTATTCAAAAACCAAATCTATAATCCAGGTTGTTTTTTTTTTATTTTCTTTGACAAGTTTTAGTCTTTTAACAAAAGTTTCTCGAACAATTTTCAAATATTTGGCAAAAGTGATATTGGCCAATAAGATGTTGTGTTGTGAGGCAGTTTTCCAGGCTTAGGAATCATAATGACTTCAGCTACCTTCCACAGTTGAGGTACATATTTCTGTCGAAATGATGCGTTGATCAGATTAGTTAGCTTTGCCAAAGCTCTTCTAAGAATCTCTCTCAGAATTTCCTTCAGAATTTGATGAGATCAAAACCAGGATCCTTTTTAGGGCCAATGTTACTTTTGATTTCCATTTTAATTTCAGTTGGTGAAAACAATTTTTTAGTTGTTTTGTTGGTATTGCTATATATTTTTTTTTTTTTTTTTTTGGTGTTTACGTCCAACTATTGTGCACACTTGGGCTAATGCAGACAATGGGATGATTTATAGCGTATGAAAATGCCAAGCCCTCGCCGGGAATCGAACCCGGGTCCTCAGGGTGAAAGCCTAGTACGCTATCCACTAGGCGGCAGGTATTGCTATAAAGCACAATACCAACAAAATAATAGGACATAATTGTTAAGACAAAAATTGTGTTCTATTTTTCACAAATGACTCAAAATCAGCTGGCAAATTATAAACATCATTGACAATATTAAGTAATGTTACGTCATATTACACAACAAGGTGAATCACAATCCAATACAAAATTTTACTTAGGTATACTCTGAAAGTGTAAATCACTATAGCCTACTTTTCGTCACTATTAACACCAATATATAATTCACCTAATTTTCTAGATTTATTGAACTAGATACACCACAAGAAACTAATGTTTCTTTACAAGTTAAAATGAACTAAAAATCTAATATATACATGAATATTTTAATGGCAAAAAACATCAAAAGAACTGAAGTTATCCGGCAAAAACAGTTGTCACTAGACCGTCTAGATCAGGGATTTCCAAATTGTAATGGCTCAAATACCATATTAAAAACCATATGTGTGACTGCGGCCTGCACTTTAATAATAACAGGCTTTCCGAAATTTCATAAAATTTTGAAAACAGAACTAAGGTACATGTGTAAAATAACCTGTGTAGTTTAACTGAAACAAAGGCGTAATCTTTTTAATTGCTTAAACAATACTTCACAAATAATTGTACAAAAGAGTGTAATTAAAATAATAACAGAAACTATTACAGCCGGAACAATTAAATTTTGAGGAGGTGTACTGTACAATGTCAGTTAATTTGAATATTTGACAAACAGCAAAAAGGAAAATGAACTTAAAAGAAAAACTGACATTAAAACATAATCAAAACAAAACTTTAAAAAAAAGAACAATTTAGTAAGTGTACTATTAGATCAGCTGCATCTATCAATGAACGAATGTCCACTTCCAACTCTGTTGTTACTATTCTCAATAGATGCAGCAAGGAAAACTGAATATTTTTATCAATAATTATAAATATTTTTTGTAACTTTTCTTGAGATTAAAAAAAAAAAAAAAAAGCTTTTGCAAGCAATTTAAAAAGTAGCTAACTCTAGTCTAGACTGAAATTATTTTAAATATTTAAATTGAAACTTACATGAATAGCTTCACCTAAAAGGGAGGCTTGATGCATTAATTTTTTTGGTATACAGCCCACATTCACACATGTACCTCCGAGACCCCATGTTGTACCTCTAGGCGAAGGCGTAACAAAGTCTAAGACAGCAACTTTCTTTCCATAGCTCACAGCCTCTTTGGCGCACGCAAGTCCACCAGACCCACCTCCTACTACAACTAGATCGTAATCGTACTGGCCTAAAACAAATAAAAATAGTTCCCATTATATGTTATGTTTTTGTAATGAACAGGGTTGACATTTATCCAAATTTGTCCGGATATCAAGGGAAATCATTCCCGGGCAGATTTATAAATCTAAGAAATATTGTATTTTTTAGCAATCTTGGTTGAAGATTACAAAGAAAGGAATGCTTATTTTATTGTGCAGCACTCGAAAGTTAAAAACATCCTAAAATAATACTTTTAAGTATTATTATTGCTATACTCAATTTACTACCACCACAAACTTAGAATTAATAGTGTACCCATAATACTGTGTTAAACTTACAAACTATAATAGACAGTGAACTTGAGTGATATATGAAGTTTTCCTAACTACTACTAAATGTGCTTTATTGGTCTGTCAACATAACATTCCTATTGATTTTTTTTTAAAGGCGAAAAGCAGGCAGAGATTTCAACATCAATTAAACCAAGCTTCCTACACCAATTATGTTCCACTGTATTTTTTTTAATGCATATTCATTTCCATTTTTTTAGGTTATGTAACTGGTTTTTTGAAACTAAAACATTATTTTACTTTAATGATTTAACAAAAATGGTATTTTGACATTTCCTTAACGACAAAAGTAGACCTATTGTATATAACTTACTTTTAATAACCTAAGAATATTTCAAAATTGTAAAAGATGCATTTTTAACACATGCATTGCTGATACCATAATGGTTACATCGCATCAAACTATAGCAAGCGAAAGAACACACCATTACAGTGACAGTAAAGTTTCAATGCAACTTTGAGGCTAGGTTTTTGTTTATATCATTAGATTTGTTAATAAATCAATTTTTTTATAACAGTTATTTTGATTAGTCAAAAACACTTTTAATAATCACTCTCAGACTCATTAATTTTTCCAATCTGAACATGAACAAGTAATGGATTGATCACTACTTGAATGTACAGATTTTCTCATGAAATATCGTCTTCCAAAGCATCCAGCGCATTAACTAATTTCTTAATTAATACAACACTTCTTGAATGATTGTTGCGCTAAATCCACTGATATTTTATTTCACAAAGCTGAAACCCATTCTGCAACTGTAGATAAAATACTTTCTTAATCCATATGGTGTGATGAATAAGTTTTCAGTAAATAACCACGATGCATAGTCTTTGAAAGATTTAATTTAGTGAAATACCAAGTATTGTATCACTAACAAATCACAATAAATGCATCAATAACTAGCATGTTTATTAGGGTTCCAAAGGGCTCCTGGCCACCTATTTTAAATGACACTAACCAAGTTGTTTCATTAAATCTGTTGTCATCCATTTCTTTTTATACACAAATAATTATATTTTTGGAAAGGAACATTTTTGAAATAATTTTCCTATTAAAAATTATATAGAGGCAATTTATAACCATCACCTGTTGTGCATAGTATGACTGTTCTGTACGTAAATGTACTCGTCCCCATTAATTTAACTAGCAGAAAATATGGACGCCAAGAAAAAAAAGACTGTGATACAATGTTTTTCATATCCTGTAGTATTTATTTTAATTTTTCTATCACCGTAAAAAGAATTACGTGAAAATTCACTGCATAATTTCATAGCATATCAAAACAAAAGGCATTTCATCCGCACTGCCTAATTGCCTAAATGCACATACATTCAAAAAGGTCAATAAAATGACATTCAAAACATGAAAGTTTTACTTAAAAATCAACCGGAACTTTTTGACAAATGCAAGTTCAACATCTATCCATATAAATAGACCTTGATATATGATAAGCCTATTGCACTAAACAGTTATACATATAAATTTATCCCATAATTTGTTACCACTTTCATTGCTTTCAGATGCATCATTTTACATGTTAGTGGTAAACACATATTTCTAGCATCAATCACGAATTGTAGAACAGCTTTACCAGCTACAGAATAGCGTCCTTTTTTATATTCAGTAAACATGCAAAAATTAAATTTCTGTCCTTGTGCCACCTGCAAATATTTGTTTCACTTATTGTAGGCCTACATTTCCACTCTGCAGCTGTTTCCATTTTGTTCAGCGAATAAAATAACTTTTCGTTTCATTGCTGCATCATAATGTACTCTGAAGATATTTTCTCTCTTTATTTGTTTCACCCAACTTTGGGGTACACTAAATCAATCACTTCTTAATGTTCTGTGCCTTCCTCGTAAGATTGCTTCATACGTTGTGATCTTGCTTTTCTTTCTTCGTCAGAGATTTGGATCGTTCGCTTGGATTTGACTTTGCCTTGGAACCGTTGCTTTTTGTCCTTGGTTATTGTTTTGGCCGTTCTGTCCATGAGCATAGTGTCAGTGATCTGCAGTTCTGTTATGTCTTTCTCCGTTTCTCTAAACCAAAGTGGTTTGGCTCTTCTACTGCGAAAGTAGTCAAATATTTTTTTGGTTAGTCTATTTTTGTCCATTCTGAGGATGTGCCCATAAAAATCAATTCTCCTTTTTCTTATTGTGTCTGATAGTGTTTCAGTTTTTTGGTAAAGAGTTTCATTACTGATCTGAAGATATTTTATATACAGTATTTTTTTTTTTTTTTTTTAATCAACCTAGTTCTCAATAAACAACAAAAGATTCAAATGAAAACATTTGTCATTCAATTGTAAAGGCAAAAAAAAATGATAAGAATTGTAAAAAAAAGGAGGGGGTCTCATAGTGCACCTTGCAGCTGAGGCAAATCATTTTTTTGAGTACTACAATAGAAATGTGTTCTAGAATTGATGAAATATAGTATTACTTATAATTCGCCAGGTATTAAATAAGCTTTTTTGTGGAAAAAGAAAAAAACTGATAGACTGCACTTTTGGTTCATTTGCCAAATTACGTAATTTTTGTGTCAGAATGCTTTATTACATGCCAAATAATAATAAAATAAAAGTGCTGGCACAACAAGAAGTTAAAAAAAATCTAAAATAAAAGTGACCTAAACCTAAAAGTCACTACTGTGTGAAAGTAGATAACATGTTTTTCATCACGAAAACAGTTAATTAACTCTTTGACAAGTAACAACGTCTTTAAAGCTGAGATCACAGTGAGTAGCATATTAGCATCAAAACTGTCAAAAAAGAGTAAACAATTTTTTTTAATTAATCCAAAACTCATTTATTTTATTGTAAAAATACATAAAAATATGTTTTAATGTATTTTTTTTGTGTGACAATCCTCAAAACATGGACATAGGCTATATACACAATGCTAAACTATAAACATTCAAAGAAAATGTCTTTTTTTTTTGTTTCTTTGTTTTCATGTTGTAACAAACATAACAAATTCCTTTGAATTTTTCTTTTCTGTTCACTACTTGTTGATAGAGGCCAGATAAAATGACGTCATGTGAGTTACAACGGATAAAACTTGATCTTCTTTAGGCATGTAATATAGTTCTACAATTTGCCTAATCAGGTTAAGGTAATAATCCATTAGTGTTTTTTTTTTTTTTTACCTTTACTTAAAATGAACATGTGATATCCATTTAACACAACAATATCAAGTAAATGTAAATTGTAATAAAAAGCAATAATAACAAAACTACAACAAAAAACAACTAGATAAATAATAATTTAAAAAAAAAATAACTAAAACAATATTGATATACTCTCTATACTATATACATTAGTATACACGTCTTACTTCGAATACCATCAAAAAGATAACTACCGTCATGCATCCAATATTTTTTACGCGTCAAACTATACTGACTCTGAAAGACCATCCCACTTTCTGGGAATGCCCATTAGTCATCCATCACTGAGTGTATTACTTTTATTATATTTAGCTGGAAATTATACCGATGTAAGACGGGTTTATAAAATAACTTGATATTATTTTATTCTGTTTACACAATAAATGCAGCGTGTAAATATAGAAAAGTACGAAGACGTCATATTCGTTCATGTTATATATGTGAATGATGTCTTTACTCATTGTTGTACTTTTAGGGTTTTTGTTGTACTCTTCAAAGGATTAAATATGTATTATTAATAATAAAACAATATAACTTTCTTTTTTTTAAAAAAAAGTTAAGAACTTAACAAACACGGTTGTGTGAAAAAACCTATAATACGGTTGTGCATGAAAAAAAACTAATATGGTTTTGTGCATGAAAACAAGCCTTACATGGTTTTGTGCCGTTGCATCGAAACTTTAATGTTTCCTTATCAAATTCATAATTACTGCCACACTTTAAACACAGATATGTATGCCAAAAATGCATTGAAACTTTAATGTTTCCTTATCAAATTCATAATTACAAGTTCACAAGTAATGCTGTGATGTAATAACACTTTTGTTACTACAAGAACTATGAATGCACTGATAATGACATATGAATGCGCTGACAATAACGCTCTGAGAAGGCACATGTCGGTGACCCTGGCATTATAGATCTACCATGCTCCATTCAGTAGACAACAATACAACACAATATAGTTACATAAAAATTGCATAAAATCATGAATTATTATAAGACATTTAATCTTTCCTAGAAAAATATTTTTTAATTCAATAATAAAGTATGGTAATAAAAATTTTTTTTTTTATCATTACTTTAGTAAATCACCTGAAAGTGCAGAAATAACAACAAAATTAGCTGTGTTTATTAACTACACAACATCTATTGTGGCAGAGTAAAAACTAGACTAAGGATAGAAAACATGACAAAATAGCCTACAAACCATCCTCTGATGCAATAACAAACTTAGGCCTTTAAAAGCAGTTAGGTTAGTAAATTAATTCTTTTTAAAAAGTACAAACTTCTTAATGTAATGTTATTGTTTCTAAATTGTATTAGGTCTATTAAATTATTTAAAAAACAGAGGATGTAAAATATAACCTAAATAAAACAAAATTATTCTAATTCTAGTTACTACTGTACTCACTTTTTACTTTATCCTTAGACAATGATGTTACAGAAAAAAACCTAATATTATTAGAAGTTGAAGCTGGTTTAATAAAAACAAACGTACGGCGAAGCACATTTAAAGCCATTTTATCTGGTAGTATAAAACGATTTTCCTTAATATAACCTCAATTTATTTACATCTTTTAATATGTAGAATAAATATAAAATTAAAATATCTTGTTTACATTGTTCACTTTAATTACACTATTTTGTTCATTTAATTTTTAATTTTGTTTTATAATAAAGAAACAAAATTCAACGATCTCTAATTCTGTTTAGAGAATTATTACGTAAATTTCTACTTGGAACCCGTCATTTCGTAACTACTGACGAGTTCTAACCGTAACCTCGAAGTTCACTTGCACAATAGATTATTTATTAATATTATGAAATCAATTTTAATAACAGGATGCAACCGAGGGATCGGTTTAGGAATAGTTAAATACCTAGCAGAATGCAACGTTTCACTCAGAAATATATTTGCTACTTGTCGAAACCCAGAAGAGGCATCGGTAAGAAATATAATTTTTATTTGTAGGTGTTACCTAACCTAAAAATGCAATATAATAATTAAAATACAAATTATTACGAGAATTTTGTTTATTACCTGAAGTTGTTGGTGCCATATTACAAAGAAATAAATTTAACAATGAAAATTACTTCAATTTACTTAAACTCTTTTAATAAAAGTACTGTACTGAGTTCAACAATACAACACAACAGTATTTATAATAATAATCACAGATAGATACGTAATAAAAGTTACAACACACTTCATTCAGTTCAATGGTGTAAAATAATGAAATTTCGTAACCTTATGGTCTTTTTCACCATCTGAGTATGACTACAGAATAAAAGTCTTTTGTGTAGAGTAGTTGTATTTTCCTTCAAGCGTGATCGCCACTATTCGTTGTATTTAATGACGTCATGGTTCTATTTAATCCCCTCCACTCCACACACAATTCAAAAATAATAACATCCACCAGTAAGAACAAAGACCAACAAAACTAATATTTGTAATAACAGATAACACTAACAAAAAAGTTCTAAATATTTGTCATAATTTTAAATAGTTATATCAAACTAATTTTTTTGTATTATTTAATACTGTACTTCAAATATTTTTCAGAAACTTCAAGATATTGCTAAACAACATTCTAACATTAAAATATTGCAATTTGGTAAGTTCAAAAATTTTGTATTTAAATTAAAATATATTTTTGAACAAAATAATTGGTATTAGTCTAGTTTAGTGTGACCACACAGATATCAGAGATTTTTTTTTCTTACAAATTATGGAAAACAGTTTTTACGAAGTTACGATTTTTGAAAATTAGCATTCTATAGATTTAGATAGGCTTAACAAAGGTTGCTTGAATCATCCGAAATTAGTTTTATTTATATTAATAAAGGGAAGTGTATGTTTAAAGTACAACCAAAACTGGCACTCTAAGGTCCAAAATTTTTAATGTAGATGAACAAAAGTTTGGAATCATATTTAAAAATTTTTAATTAGATTTTTTAAAGTTAAATATTTAACAGAAAAGTACTCATGTATATATAAAATATTCATAAGGAAAATGTTTGAATTTCACAGGTAATGCTATGCCTGTACTACTTTATAACAAAATATAATTTTGCTCACTGATCTGTACAAATCATACACAAATCTGTACACACAAAACCATTTAAGGTTTAGTTAGACATTTTTTTAAACAAAACATTCTGATTAATACACAACAAGAAACAAAGGAATAAGTTGACAGTTGGACGTAAAGCTACCCACCTCATTTATAAGGTTCACAAAACATTTATTTTTTAATAATTATGTTTTAGAAAAGTGAAGATTGTCAGTGTTTTAATATGGTGTGTTTTTTTTATAAAATATGATTAAGAAACTTAACTTTTTTGAAGAAATAAAGTAATGTTTAAAAGATTCACTACAAAAAAAAAAATCACTAATATCAATTTTTGAAAGCATCAAGAAAAATTTACCGTTATACTTATGAAGATGTATATTTTCAAATAAAATTAAAATTTTTGGTCTTGTTACCAGATATATCAGACATTTACCAAATAATTACCCAAACTACTCAATTACTCAAAGGTTTTAGAAATAATTGTTTTCTTAGATTCACTGTAGAACAGTACTATATTTTTGAATAGCAAAAAGAGGTATTGGGAGTTCTATATGCTGCAACAGTTTGCCTGTCCTGCTTGCTTTGAGACTTCTTTAATATGATTGTTTGGAAGAAATTTTGATGACAGACTGATAAGAACTGTTTGTTAGAGTTAACAAATATTATTATTGGTGATAAAGTTGTTGCATATGTGCAAAAGAGGCTTTTATAAGTGTATGTATAACTTTTCTAATTAACTAGGTTTTTTTATATCTAATTGGCCCACTGCTATGATCTGAAAATGATTCAAATAGCAATTTGTTCAATAACATTTTGGTTCTTAAGTGCAAAAGCAGGATGGTGGTGACTAATAAACTATAATTTTTGTGCTATTTTTTTATAGTAATAAATCATTTTAACTGTATGTTATTTTAAATTAGAATTAACATATAATAATACTATATATTTAATTCTTTTTTGTTTACAAAAATTGTCATCACATTTTTATTTGTTATTAACAAGCTATTGTAAACTACTTTTTCTAGATCTTAAAAACTTTACCAGTTATGAAAAATTAGCATCTCAAGTATCGGATGTTGTTAAAGATGAAGGTTTAAATGTTCTGTTCAACAACGCTGGCGTGACTACAAAGTTTACCCGAATTAATCTGGTGAAGATGGAGCAGATGGTAGAAAACTTAACGGTCAATACCATAGCACCATTGATGTTAACAAAGGTACATATTCTTATGTTAAAAGAGCTTCAATATAGATACCAGTGCATGGTTGTGAACTTGATGATTTGGTTTAGATGGGGGAGGGGGGTTATGAAAGTACTCCAACTTTCTTATAAACACTGACTTTAAAAGAGTAACTTCCTTTGAATGAATATATCAGTTGTCACTGATTATGATATTTTTTGTATAGTAGTAATAATGGGCAAAATTCTAGTGTCCAACTCTCTGTCTATTTCAATGCTTTTACATTAATATAGATGGGCCTAATTATTGTTGATAACATTTGTTACTATTAAATAATATTTCTACAGCTAACACATGTTCTTGAATTTGTAATAAATGACCTCTTAAAATTTTGCAGGCTATAAACAGAAATGTTCTACTGTATAATGTATTGAAGGTTTAAATGGCCCCTGTCTTGTCACAGACTAAAACTGACTTAAAAGACGAGCTTTGAATTGAGGGGGGATTATACATGAAAAAAATATTTAAGAAATATTACTTTATGCAACCTTAAACGTGTAATAAAAGATACATATTAACATATTCGTTCTGACGTAAAAGTATGAAATTATAGTTCTCTATAAATAACAACAATATAAACATGTTACTGGTTGGATGTCAAATTTTATTACTTTTACAATACATAAATGCAGTCATGGATTGTATTATTATTGGTGCCATCCATATAATGTTAAAAGAGAACCTTACTTATATTCGATATTAATGTCAGTTCTGAACCATGTGACTGATTAAGCTGCTAGGATTATTGCCATTTGTTAGGATTATGGGTTCCTTCGAATAATTTTCTATCGGTGGTTCATTATAAAAATTACCTTTAATTATTTGATATGTTCTACCTTACAAATATTGTAGGTGGCAACCCCAAGAATGAACACTACTGTCTTGTGTGAAATGAAATGTTCCCCAAAATATGTATTAATCCCTTTAAACCAAAATAATAAAAGGGGGAAGAAGTGTACGCTAAATAATCGTCTACTTACTTTTATCGCCGATTTGCCACTTCTCGGCACCGCCCAGTTGGAACAGAAAAGCCACACAGTCTTCACAGAAAAATCACCCGGAGTAAACTGACTTTCTGGCCCCGCCGGAATCGACTGTCCCTCGCCCTACCTCTTCCCCATGCTTTTGTTTCAACTGCTGTTCTACATACCGTGTTGCTTATTGCAACAGGCAGTACATCAGCAGTTTCGTAATTTCGCCTGTTTCTTTTTGTCAATAGTGTTCATTCTTTGGCTGTGACCTCATTATCATATTCAAAACCAGCAACCAAAAACTAATATTTTTTCTAAATCCTAACAATACCGGTTCTTTGTAGGACGTTGTCCTCAACGTCGAAACCAGGTCTTCTATAATTAGTTTGGGTCCACATTTGTGGATAGTCTGTGTGGGGTAGGGAAAGTGCAAGGGTTTGTTTTATTACATATATACTAATAGCTAAGTATAATATTACTAATGTTAACCCTGAAATCCATGTGATAAGGAGTATTGGTAGGAGGGAAGTGCAGTCCATCACGTCTAACCAAGTTTTCGGTAGTTCGACTGCGTTTAAGGCATCCCCTTCTATGTGGTTATGGATAAACATAGCTGGGGTAGTTAAAGTCCAGTTCTTATCCAGGATATGTGCTACTTTGACGAACTTAGGATGGTCTTGTGATACAAATGGTTTGATTACTAGGGATGTCAGTGTGGTCCAGGAAATGGGAACAATGTGGTTTATGTTGAGGTCTAAGGATGTTCTACTGTCACATGGGAACTGTTTCTCTATCAAGATAGTATCACCTTCTTGTAAGGAACAATGACAAGGAATTTTTACTTCAATTGTTCCTGGAACATCATGCTGTGAAATAGGAGTGGGTTTCGTGCCATTGCAGACTATGTGGGTGTTGGGTGTAGGATTTGTGATGGCAAAAAGATCCCCAGTTATCTCCGTGATTATGGGGTTCTTGCTACTAGGAGTGCAGTGAAAAGTGCATTGTTGTGCTATTGCATGCAGATCTCCCCCTCTCATTAATTGTACCGCGCACCCTTCAGATATCGACCCCGATATCCTGTGTCGAGGTAAGAAACATAGTCCCGTGCTTCCAGGTTGACAATCATCCAGTTGCTTTCCAGATATCGTTCTGACACTTGTCCCGTCCGTGGCAACGATTGTCGGGGTGTGCGAGAGTATGCAGGTGTGGTTCTCCTAACGTAAGGGTACTGGAAGGTAATGAAAGAGCTGCCATGTCGTGGATCGATGCTGAATCAGCACTTTTACTGTTGTCAGGATGGAGTGGGGTGTAATGATGCACGACGAAATGGGTAGGTGATAGTAAAGGTGTATGTTGTCCTTAGGAATGGCTAAGGACATATGATCTCGGATCAGGCGGAGTTCCAGGTGTTTTAAGTCTGCAAGCAACAAATTTACAGGTACTGAGGTGGGTGTAATCACATGGTTTCTACAATTTGTTCTTATAGTATCGATCATATAAATTAAGGTATTATAATATATTTGCTTTTCTTGGCGCAACACATAATGTACTTTTTTTTTTTTTTCATTATAAAAAAAAGATAATGAAAAATCTTATAGCATATAAGATAATTATGCTATAATCTAAAGTAAGAGTTTCAAATGATTAGGATTATAACCTGTTCTTCACGTCAGTGGTCTATCAACTCACCTCATAAAGACTACCGCGGTTTCGAAACTCTATAGTTTCATCTTCAGGCCGTTATAAAAAATGTTAAATCCCTCTGTCGAGGTTGTCACAAAGTCAAACAAAATATTAAAACATACATCACAAACACTGAGTACAATTGCACATTTAAAATATTCATCATGAAATTCGGCTTGGCCAAGCTACACACGCGACTCGTACGTCGTTATATTCTGCTGCTGAGTCTCCATTATTAGTAGCGCGCCCGTCATTGTTATCAGTTACGGTGCGTCTCTTGGTTTTTGTTACTTACTCAAATCACTTATCCTTAGAGCCATGTCATATATTAAATTTGATTTAAATGAAAGTTTTTTATTGAGGATGTTCTGGGGGTCTGATTTTTTGCTCTTGTAAATCTCAAACTCTTCAATCGCATCCATATAACTACTTTTATGACGCAAATGTAATATTTCCATGTTGGTATGGATGTCTTCGAATTTATGGTTTTTGTCCATAAGATGTTTGTGAAAGCCAAGTTTGTTTAAATCTTTACTAGTGTTAAGAGTTTCAGTGTAATTTCGAATGAACTTTTAATTTGTAGTACAATTTGTTTTCATTATTATAAAACTATTCACAAATTACAAGGATCGTTTGGAAAGTAAAAAACATTTTGAACTGACAAGTTGCTCAGTTCCTCCCTCCCCTACCATAGCTGCCATCATGTTATTCACTTCCCACTAGTCTGACAGTGAGCCACTTCAGTTGTTTACTGTTTATTTGTGCAACTTCAAAATGTGTGACAAAATTAAGGAAACCCACCATATGTGAGTTCGCAAGTGTAATGATTTTTGAATGTGAAAAAAGTTCCGCCTATCAAAACTTAAAGACAGATAACTAAAGTTTATGATGACATTAGTGCCAGTGAATGGAACGGCATTGTTTCCGATTCCGTCAAAACCAAAAAAAAAGCTAAACAATTTCTGAGTGCCAAGAAAGTTATGGTTACAGTGTTTTGGAATTGAAAGTATGTCATACTCATCGACTACATGTATGATTATAATCTACTAGAGGGGAGATTATAAATACAGCAGCCTACTGTCAGACTCTTTACCGACTATGCCGAGCCATTCAAAACAAAAAGCGTGGATTGTTGTTGAGTGGCATTGTGCTTCTTCAACAACAAGTTTTTGAACATCCATCTTACAGCTTGGGCTTTGCCCTGAGTGATTACCATCTTTTTCACAAATTGAAGGTTTTTTTGGCGTAAAGTAAACTGAACAAGAGTGATAGTAGTGGTTCAACAAGTTGGTGGCAACTGAGTATACAGAAAGCATAGAAAATCTGGTGAAACGCTATGACAAATGTTTAAATTTGAACAATCATATGTAGAAAAATATGTAAGGTATAAAAGGTGTTGTAAAATAAGATTGTTTAATTATCTTAATAAAAAGTGTCTAGAAAAAGAAACGTCCTTTACATTCTACGTGAACCCTCATATGTTGATTTTGGAATTTATTTTACCATTTGTTTCTAATACTATTAATTTCATTTTTAGTTATGTTTACTATAATTTGTTAATTTAAACATCGTGCATTTGGTTCCACAACTGATAATTTGCAAACATTAAATAAAGTTACATAGCCTTTATTTCAGACTTCAATCCTATTTTTTTATGATAGGATACATCCAGTATCAAACTGTAAGTCCATTTTCAAGTTCATACTATTTTCACGAAATACAAAGTCCTTTTAGTGTATCCGCTTATCGTTATACTAAAAGTTGGAACATAATACTGTTATTAAACGTTTTGATATTTTATTAGTATAAAATGTTTTGTACTTTTGAATTTATTCGTGTACTGTGTTGTCCATTTTAGCATTTTGATGAATGAATATGATGTTAAGTGCTTTGAAGTGAATGAGGTATAGTACTTAAAAAAGTTGTAGGTTCCGAAACCATGGTCTTTCACAAAAATTAGAACTGAGGATAGAAATACTAAATATACAATCTGTTGTTGTTTCTTATGGCTAGCCTGGACTCCAGTCCATCAGCCTCCTTGCCTCCCAATACAGCTGAGTGAAGCTCTTCCGTTGTCTCGAATCAGCATTCAATCCAGGGCATGTCAGCATGTGTTCCTTGTTCATATTTGAGTTCGTCTCTTGGCACAGAGGGCACATTTCAGAGTAGACACCAATGTGCTTCAAGTGGGTGGTGAAGCAGTCATGACCCGTGTTACAAGACGGAACTGTATACAATCTTATTAAATATTTTTAATTTGTAAATATACAACTCAGAATATACTATTGTTATTCATTGTTATTATCGTTTTCAGGCATTTTTACCATTATTAAAAAAAGCATCAGCCACAAATAAGGACGCTCCACTAGGAATTTCAAGAGCTGCTATTATCAATGTGAGTTCTATCTTAGGATCAATACAAAGCAATGACCAAGGTGGATTCTATCCCTACAGATCAAGCAAGGTATTTAAAACATAACTTCAATTAATTTAAATCCTTTACAGCACATCTTGCCTAGTTACTTTGTGCTGGTTTTAATATTAATTTTTTTATGACGTATCAATGTAGGTGTGTTTGCAATTTGAACATGCAGACAATAGAAGAAACAAATCTGTACAGTTTGGCATATTTATTAAATAATATTTCCAAAGATACTTTTAAAAATTGTGATGATGTTTAAACAGCCTAAATAAACACAATTATCTTGTCCATTTTTTTCATTCTTATGTTATCGAAAAAACAGGTTTCATATTCTTTTAAACATCAAATGAATTTCATTCTCAATAAACATACACATGTTTTAATTCAGTACATTCTTATTGTCTCTTAATTTTACAGAACACAAATCTATTAAACGTTCAGAGATTAAAGAACGTGTTTTTCTCTTTAGTTACTTTTTATTAAGATAATGAAATAAAACTTATTTTAGAAAACGTTTGATAGCTGAACTATTTTCTACATTGTCTCCGTTTAAATTTAAACATTTGTCATAGCGTTTTAACAGATTTTCTAAACTTTCTGTGTACTCAGTTGTTACCAACTTGTTGAACTACTCACTAATGCTCTCTTTTAGTGCATTGTCACTTCCATCCAAAAAAAATCCTTCAGTTTGGGAAAAAAAGATGGGAATTACTTTGGACCAAGTCTGGGCTATAAAGCGGATGTTCAAAAACTTCCCACTTAAACTGTTGAAGCAGGTTCAACATCAACATAGCAGTATGCGGATGTGCGTTATTGTGAAGAAGGACAATGCCTCTCAACAACAAACCACATGCTTGTTTTGAATGGTGTGGCAGTTTGACATAGGTTGCTGCATTTGTGGTCTCCCCCTCTAGGTATATAGTCGATGAGTAGGACATCCTTCAATCGCAAAACACTGTAGCCATAACCTTCTTGGCTCTCAGAATTTGACTTTTTTTGGTTTTGATGGGGATCAGAATGTGCTATTCATTTATTGGCGTTCACATTACTACAAACCTCGATTATCTGGCTGTAACTTTTGATAGGGTGGAATTTTTTCACATTCAGAAAGCATATTACACTAGTCATAAGCTCGCATTGGTTACGTCCCTGCCCTTTGTGCACACCGCCCGTCGCTACTACAGATTGAATGATTTAGTAAGGTCTTTGGAATGGTGCGCGACATTCTGTTCTGTCGGTTACTAATGTTGCCAGAAAGGTGACCAAACCTGATCATTTAGAAAAAGTAAAAGTTGTAACAAGATAATTTAAAAAAAAAAGTCATAATTTGGCAGGATCGTTAATTTTGTCACAAATAAAATTGCACAAAATAAAGAGTAAACAATTGTAGGTCTAGCTATTACCATCAGGCTGGCGCAAAGGAGTGGGAAGGTCAATGATGTGACAGTGGCAGTGGTGGGGGAACTGAGTAGCTTGTCAGATCAAAATGTTCTTTACTTTCCGAACGACCCTCATAATTTAATGCAGTTTAGTGTAAAATTTAGCTCAAAATTAAATTTGAGAATGTTTATTTTTTCCGCTTCTGTTTATATAAAGCATTTATCACAAAACAATTATATGGTTTTTTTAATTTCAGACAGCACTGAATGCCATAACTCGTTCGTTAAGTTTAGACTTAAAAGAGGACAAAATATTTGTAATGAGTTTACATCCGGGATGGATAAAAACAGACATGGGTGGCAAGAATGCGCCGCTGGAAGTTGATGATGCTGTGAAATCTATCTTTACGACTTTGGAGAATTTGACTGAAGAACAAAATGGCGGTTTTTACCAATACGATGGTAATCAGCTGCCTTGGTAGTATATTTGTTGGTAAAATTTATATATTTATGGTGGCCAGTGAGCTATAAAAATTATAAAATTTTGTTTACTTAAAAAACACATTTAAATTGTATACTATACAGCAAATTCCTAATTATCTTGTAGATCTGGTTGTTGCACAGTGGATAATGCAATGATTGAATAAACTGTTTGTTGTATGACCAAACAAACTACAGCAGTTGTTAGTTATGTGTAAGATTTAAAAAACACAAATAAATTCAAACATATACCATTTATTGTATAAATATGATAAAATATCTCAATGGATAGTTATGAAGCAAAAACATTTTCAGACTTTTCAAACACAGGCTTTTACAAAATAATCAGTCGCTTCGTTTTTTTAACTATATACTCTAGTAGGCGACATGAGCTTTTCAGCAGCCATTTTATACTAGTCAAACACTAAAACGTTGGGCATTGTTGTTTATAATATTGAAGGTGACAAGTCATGCTGTAGTCCTAAATGTTGCACAAGGTTATTGTTTTTAGAAATGTGTGGATTCCTCTCCTCTATCCTTAACTTTCCCAAGCATACAGTTATAAGTCATTTACTGCACTTTAGCAGTATTTACAATTCACATAGTAGACCTGTATGAAATAATACATTTACTGTGATATACACAAAATACAGTGAATTTGATTGTTACATAAATATTGTTAGTAAAAGTAATTTTTTCTTGGTACACTGTGAATAATCGGGAATCAGCTGTACATCAATTGCCGCAGGCTAATGTCAATATTTATTTATTGGTTGAAATATTAGGTATATTGTAAAAAATAAATCTTTAGTTATAAATTTGTCATTATAGTTTTAAATAAAAAGTTGTTAAATGTATTTTATAAATGTATTCTTATTTTTATTTTTTTATAAATAAATGATATTATCATCTAACAATTTGAATATTAATTCAGCCTAACAATATTTTAAATAAACAGTTAATTGTCAGTTCTAATTTATTAATTATGACCATAATAATATTAGAACATCAACTTGGAGAATACCAGACGAGTTTCCGGAAAAGGAGATTCTGTCCGGAACAAATCCTTAAAACTAATACATTCTCCAAAGTTCAATTCATGGGAGAACTTTCCACCCCTTTTGAGATTAAAATAGGAGTCCGACAAGGAGATGGACTCTCTCCATTGTTATTTAATTTTGCTCTAGAAAAAGTAGTTAGAGAGTGGAACGTGAATATGCATAGTGGAATCAGACTAGGAACTAAGAACAAAGGCATTAAGGTAAATTGTTTGGCTTTTGCAGATGACATGGCCTTACTAGCTGAGACATTGGAAGAAGTTAAGGAACAGACTGTTGAACTCCAGAAGCAAGCGTTAAAAATGGGTCTCAAAGTTTCATTTGAAAAGACTAAAATATTGACAAACATACAAAAACCACCAAAAAAGCTTCAAGTGGGAGAACAATACATTGAGATAGTCAAAGAATTCAAATACCTTGGGGAATGGATCAGCTGGAACGCCCTAGAGAAAAAAGCTATGAGATCTAGGAGAAATAAAGTTGAATTAGCCTTCCAACTTACCAAAGACACATACAAGAAGTTCCTCTCCTGGAATACAAAGATAAGGCATTAGCATACGGTAATTAAACCAGAAGCCTTATGTGCAGCTGAAACATTATCTCTCACAACCTAGGGCCCACTTGAAAGGCTGGAGATCAAAGAAAGAAAGATATTACGAAAAATCTTCGGCCCCAAATTCCGTAACAACCAATTACTCCACATCAGTAATCAAACTCTTTACCAAAAAACTGAAACACTATCAGACACAATAAGAAAAAGGAGAATTGATTTTTATGGGCACATCCTCCGAATGGACAAAAATAGACTAACAAAAAAAATATTTGACTACTTTAAGTAGAAAAGAGCCAAACCACTTTGGTTTAGAAAAACGGAGAAAGACATAACGGAACTGCAGATCACTGACACTATGCTCATGAACAGAACAACCAAAACAATAACCAAGGACAAGAAGCAACGGTTCCAAGGCAAAGTCAAATCTAAGCGAACGATTCAAATCTCTGACGAAGAAAGAAAAGCAAGATCACAACGAATGAAGCAATACTGGGCTACGAGGAAGGCACAGAACATTAAAAAGTGATTGATTTAGTGTACCCCAAAGTTGGGTGAAACAAATAGAGAATATTTATTTATCTAGCAACAGATATTTAATATATTTTGTTTTAGCTGTTAAAATATTTTTGAAAATCATTTACAATTATAATAGATTACATGAAAATAATCCAATGGTGGTTGATGATCTGGAGCACTCTTCTCTCTGTACAGTATTGCCATGTGCAGCAGGAGACAGGCAACATGTGTCGAGCAGTTGACATGGCGCAGTGAATTGGCAACCATGTCACAATTGCAGTTAGACTATTTTCATGCGGTCCACTTTATTAATTTTTGTTACTGTTTTTGTAAATAATATTATTACAATTAAGTATAAAAACTTGAAAATTTCTTTGTTTTTCTACTAAAAATATTAAAGGTTAGATAGAGGAAAAAATAGTAAAGGTTAGATAGAGGAAAAAATAGTAAAGGTTTTTTTAGTCAATTATTTTAATTACAAATACGAAACTAACATACACATAAATTGGTTTGGTACTTATTTATTTGCCCAACATCAGGTTTACCTGTAAAACACACGAGAAATTAAGTGTATGCTTAGCAAAATATTAACTTAGTGAAATTAGATTATTGAAAATAAAATTAAGCAGATAATTTAGGATGTTATACGGTTGTTGTTTTGAAACAGCTGACAAAATTTTAGTAATGAACTAATCCAATTGATTACCAAAATATGCACCCATAACGTGAATATTGTGCGAACAATTTAATAAAATATTACAAATGTTCTATGATTGTAACGGAATTTTCATAATTGTTCCTCGTTGCAGTCTTTGGATTTCCATACCCACCTAATATTGGCTTGAGAATATCGATAAATAAACCTGGACTGTATCCGACAGTAATTTAAAATATTAGTTGAATATTCTCAGAACAATGTGAATACATTTTGTAACATTACCATACAGAATAATGTAGAATAATAAAGAAAGTTCCTCTGTCATCATTTGTGTAAACAATCTATTCAACTTCATGATTTTTAATTCCCTGAACATAACCACCGTAAACTGTTATGCTATGTGAAAAAAGCCACATTGTTAGCAATAGCTAATTACAGTAATAATAAATCTTAGATTTTATAAACCTTTTCTACTATCACCTGAAACCCAACTGTGCTGGATTAACAAGCACAGTAAACTGTAAACAGTCTACTGTAAACTGTGTGTATTATTCGCTACGTGTAGTCTGATATCTGAACTTAGTTTACAGAAAACTTGCAATCTATTTCTCAGTATACGAGGTGTGTTCAGAAAGTAACAGGAATTTTTAAATTTTGCGGGCTTGGAGAGTCCGATTGTCAAACATTTTTTTTATTACGTTGGTATACATGCCTTTGAAGTATGATAAAACTTTCAGCTGTTTTCATTGTTGACTTTGTCTGTGACAGCCACTAAGGTTAGATGTGTTTTTATGAGCTCGGCGATTTTCGTTTGTTAAAAGAAATGGATCAAAGAATTTGTATCCAATTTTGCATAAAAAATGGAATAAAGTGTAACAAAGTGTGTGAAATGTTAACAAAGGCCTATGGTGAGTCTGCTGTGAGTAAAGCAAGAGTTTACGAGTGGTGTAAGCGTTTCCAAGAAGGCCGTAAAGACATTGAAGATGACGAATGCCCTGGACGCCCCAGCACATCAACAACCGATGAAAACGTGGGAATAAAGAAAGAAATGGTTATGAACAATTGCTGAATCACAATTAAAGAGGTCGCTAATGATGTTGGCATATCGATTGGATCATGTCATGACATTTTTTCCAATGTTTTGTGTATGAAACTGAAACATTCGTGGAGGTTCATAACAGGTTGAGGAGTCACTAAATGAAGTCACATGCAGAATTACTGGTTTACAACAGGTATGACGGGTTTCAAAAAACTAAAGCTCAATCATCCCAGTGGAGGCATTCTGGCTTGCCAAGACTGAAAAAGGCTCGACAAGTGCGCTCTAACGTGAAGGTTCT
Organism: Callitettix versicolor; assembly: GCA_022606455.1. Taxonomy (NCBI): domain Eukaryota; kingdom Metazoa; phylum Arthropoda; class Insecta; order Hemiptera; family Cercopidae; genus Callitettix; species Callitettix versicolor. Next base: position 104,966,879 of record CM040186.1, on the reverse strand, counting down.
TTGATATTAATGGCATAGTGCATCATGAATTCCTGCCACCAGGTGAAACAGTCTATAAGGAGTACTACCTACAAGTTCAACGCCATTTGCGTGAAGAAATCCGGTAAAAACACCCGGATCTGTGGAAAAACAATTCATGGCTTTTGCACCATAATAATGCACCAGCTCACACTTCATTGCTTGTTCGTGAATTTTTGGCCAAAAATGGTATTGTAACGATGCCCCAGCCTCCATATTCGCCAGACATGGCTCCGTGTGACTTTTTCCTATTTTTAAAGAGACTATTTTGACAGCCATAGATGACATTAAAAGCGCAGCTGAAAAATAAATCTCAAATATCGAGTTTGAGAAGTGTTTTGAAAAAGAAGCGCTTGCATAATTTTCAATGGGGAATTTTGAAGTAACAACATCAATGTAGAAGAATAAATATATTTTTTTCAAAACATTAAAATTTTAGTATAGGAGTATAGAGTTTTTGAAGCTGGAGGTTCTCTGAAACGCGTCAACGAAAGTACAATTGATGAAGCTAGGGAAGGCAGATCATTATACTGAATATAGTGATAATAATCCTAGCAGAAAAGAAGAAGAATATAAAAAGAAATTAAAATTCTCGTTACTTTCTGAACACACCTCGTATGTGTGACTGAATATAAGAGCATTATATCTTCTGAATTAAATTATATTCTAGTCAAAAATGTTATGTCAATTTGAGCGAATGAAAAATCCTCAAGTCCTACACTATCACATTTCATTATCAAAGATCTTTGATAAAAATTATTTTATAATATCTCTGATAGTATAATGGGGCATCTTTTGTAAAACATTTCTATGTTGTTATATCCTTTATAATATATTAGAAGTTGGTTTTAACTTTTATAAAAGATTATCCAAGATCTTTGACAAATGTTAGTATCATATTGGCCTAGCATACATTTAATCTTCAAATTTGAACATACTGTACTCTGAAGGTCAGGATCAGTGCACATTTCATTTTATTGCCACAATAAAATGGCAGGATCCATATCTTGCCATAATGACTGTTCCAATGGAAATTGGCTAAATATATAAACTGATAACTCCCAAGCTATAAACAGAATGTTTTTTATTACCATGGTATATACTTCCTGTCATACTGAATGAAGCCTCCGTTCGTATTTTCATTTAAACCTAAAATGACTTTCATCAGCTCTTGAATACTTTCCGTGGTGGACAAAAAAGCATCTGGACCGCCTAAATTAGTTCGTACCCAGCCTGGATGTACAGTAAGGACTGCGATACCATCGCCCTTCAGTTCTTTACCAATTGTGCGAGCAGCCATGTTCAGCGCGGCCTACACACATTAAAATCACTTTCAAAAATATATTTTGCATTCTTGTTGAAAATAGGACAGTAAAATTAATATATAAGATAAGATATTTGGGATGGTACTAGAAATGCAGGATTGTTAAATAATCAATATATTTTCATTAAAATCACACGTCAAGTCATGATGAAAAAGTAAACAATAAAAGCAAAATAAACATTGTTTTTCTAGACTAGTGGTAAGTCAGGATGTTTTAGTATACAAGGAATTAAGTCAATCATCCAGTTGCAATTGGGTTGATCAATTGAGATATTGACTGCTACAATTGAGTAGCTTGTGGGTCCTGTTAACCTATTTGGCAATGTTTACTGTGATGATTGGGCCTACTGCGACGATATTGGCTAAACTAAGAGTCCAACTCCATTTGACTTTAAATGATTGTTGCAGGCATGTTGACAAAATCTATACCAAGGTTACGATACAATATGTTTATTGGTTGGTTTATTACAGGTTTATCAATACAGCAAATGATACGAAATACCATAAGTATTATTTATTGTCAAAGAATAAATATAATTGCAAATTTGTATTAGACTATGTGATTCAATAATGTCAATCATTTTAATAACAATATTTTCATAACATTCTACGAAGAGTGTCTAGAGAGTAACTACAGTTTTGAAAAAAATAATAATTTTTTCAAAACCATACTTACTCTCTAGACACTCTTCAACAAACAAGAAAACAAAAATCATTTGCACATGAAAGAGGATTCCTAAAATACTTTCCTATATAGTTTCCACCGATGTTTAGACACTTGTCATAGTGGTCGACCCACTTATTCAGTTCTTCATCATGCCAATGATGACAGCCATAACTGTACAGATTGTTTCATTTTGTCAGTTTCAAAGCTCTTATCACCACACTCTTGATTCACGTGGAAAAATCAGTGGTAGTCGGATGGTGCCAGTTCTTCTTCTTCCAATGGCTCCTTTTGGTTCACACCATTTTGGATCTTGCCTCCCAATACAATCCAGGAAAGTCCCTTCGTCCCTGCTTCCCTCTATCCAGGCCCTCGCAGATCAGTAAGTGATCCTTGTCCATAACATACACATCTTTTGAACAAATTTTGCACTTGTCAGAGGTTATTAGTCTCATCCTATGGAGATGCTTGGCAAGACAATCGTGACTTGTTTCAAGGCGGAAATTTGCTACAGCTATTTTGCGTGGAAGCATCTTATTGTCCTTAAAAAGATTAAACGGATCATAAGCTTTGTCTTTTAGGTTTTTCTTCATTTCACTAACAAATTTTTGTTGTGAGTCTGTTTTTAGTTTTCTTATAACTGCTTGTAATGACAGGGAGCCTGCTGGTTTTTCAATAATTTTTGTTCCTCTCTTCGCCAAATTATCCGCAGCTTCATTTCCCATCAATCCCACGTGTGCAGGGACCCACTGCATTCCAATATTGCCAACATTATTTCCTACAATCTTGTAATTCTGTCTGATATTTTGTATTACTTTGCTTTTTGGATTATCGTTATTGGCTATTGCCTGCAGAGACGATTTGGAGTCAACTAAGACCACTATGTTTGTGTTTAGCCATGGTCTCACAATCAGCTGTTCGAGAACCTCATTTACAGCTATCAATTCTGCCTCAAACACTGTAGAGTTGCTGCGTAAAGCAATGCAGTGTGAGAAGTGGTCACAATATATACATGGATCCAAGAGTCTGACGGGTATCGCACTTCCAAGGTTTCCAAAGCGATTTTAGATATTTTCACTGGAGCATCAGTGTTGTTGCTCACTGGTTCAAGGAGATCCAAGAGAATGTCAAAATCCATGAATTCCAATGGGTCCATGAGTTGAGAAGGTCATTCCACATTTACTTTGTTTATCCTATTAGAGATGATAAGTTGTTTAAAGCTGGTCTGAGTTTTTAACGCTGGCAAACGCCTGCCAAGAAGCAAATAGATTCAATCAAAATGTTTACGATTAACCATCATAGCACCTCCATATGTTAGCAACTTAACTCTACACAAAGACCTGAAGATTATATTCACTGAACAGTTGGGTATTTACATATTTGAGTTTTCGTAACAAAATTAAAAACTACAGAAATCCACAAATCAGAACAATTTTTAATAAAACATGAAATCTAGACGACTTTGACAGCATTCTTGTAAAAACTTTCTGGACCCACATCACTGAAGAATTGCCACTGGGCACTCGTAATAATTATTCATGTTATTTTTTAAATTACATTTATCATTTGGTTGTGTGTGCAAATGTGTATAGTTCCAAATAAAATATTAATGTTAAAAAAAATGCTATGCGTGGAACAAATAATGCTTACCTTACTTTCTCTGTAGCCCCAAAATGTACCAAATTTCATTAAAATCACACGCGTCAAGTCATGATGAAAAAGTAAACAATAAAAGCAAAATAAACATTGTTTTTCTAGACTAGTGGTAAGTCAGGATGTTTTAGTATACAAGGAATTAAGTCAATCATCCAGTTGCAATTGGGTTGATCAATTGAGATATTGACTGCTACAATTGAGTAGCTTGTGGGTCCTGTTAACCTATTTGGCAATGTTTACTGTGATGATTGGGCCTACTGCGACGATATTGGCTAAACTAAGAGTCCAACTCCATTTGACTTTAAATGATTGTTGCAGGCATGTTGACTAAATCTATACCAAGGTTACGATACAATATGTTTATTGGTTGGTTTATTACAGGTTTATCAATACAGCAAATGATACGAAATACCATAAGTATTATTTATTGTCAAAGAATAAATATAATTGCAAATTTGTATTAGACTATGTGATTCAATAATGTCAATCATTTTAATAACAATATTTTCATAACATTCTACGAAGAGTGTCTAGAGAGTAACTACGGTTTTGAAAAAAAATTATAATTTTTTCAGAACCGTACTTACTCTCTAGACACTCTTCAACAAACAAGAAAATAAAAATCATTTGCACATGAAAGAGGATTCCTAAAATACTTTCCTATATAGTTTCCACCGATGTTTAGACACTTGTCATAGTGGTCGACCCACTTATTCAGTTCTTCATCCTGCCAATGATGACAGCCATAACTGTACAGATTGTTTCATTTTGTCAGTTTCAAAGCTCTTATCACCACACTCTTGATTCACGTGGAAAAATCAGTGGTAGTCGGATGGTGCCAGTTCTTCTTCTTTCAATGGCTCCTTTTGGTTCACACCATTTTGGATCTTGCCTCCCAATACAATCCAGGAAAGTCCCTTCGTCCCTGCTTCCCTCTATCCAGGCCCTCGCAGATCAGTAAGTGATCCTTGTCCATAACATACACATCTTTTGAACAAATTTTGCACTTGTCAGAGTTTATTAGTCTCATCCTATGGAGATGCTTGGCAAGACAATCGTGACTTGTTTCAAGGCAGAAATTTGCTACAGCTACTTTGCGTGGAAGCATCTTATTGTCCTTAAAAAGATTAAACGGATCATAAGCTTTGTCTTGTAGGTTTTTCTTCATTTCACTAACAAATTTTTGCTGTGAGTCTGTTTTTAGTTTTCTTATAACTGCTTGTAATGACAGGGAGCCTGCTGGTTTTTCAATAATTTTTGTTCCTCTCTTCGCCAAATTATCCGCAGCTTCATTTCCCATCAATCCCACGTGTGCAGGGACCCACTGCATTCCAATATTGCCAACATTATTTCCTACAATCTTGTAATTCTGTCTGATATTTTGTATTACTTTGCTTTTTGGATTATCGTTATTGGCTATTGCCTGCAGAGACGATTTGGAGTCAACTAAGACCACTATGTTTGTGTTTAGCCATGGTCTCACAATCAGCTGTTCGAGAACCTCATTTACAGCTATCAATTCTGCCTCAAACACTGTAGAGTTGCTGCTTAAAGCAATGTAGTGTGAGAAGTGGTCACAATATATACATGAATCCAAGAGTCTGACGGGTATCGCACTTCCAAGGTTTCCAAAGCGATTTGAGATATTTTCACTAGAGCATCAGTGTTCTTGCTCACTGGTTCAAGCAGATCCAAGAGAATGTCAAAATCCATGAATTCTAATGGGTCCATGAGTTGAGGAGGTCATTCCACATTTACTTTGTTTATCATATTAGAGATGATAAGTTGTTTAAAGCTGGTCTGAGTTTTTAGCGCTGGCAAACGCCTCCCAAGAAGCAAATAGATTCAATCAAAATGTTTACGATTAACCATCACAGCACCTTCATATGTTAGCAACTTAACTCTACACAAAGACCTGAAGATTATATTCACTGAACAGTTAGTTATTTACATATTTGAGTTTTCATAACAAAATTAAAAACTACAGAAATCCACAAATCAGAACAATTTTTAATAAAACATGAAATCCAGACGACTTTGACAGCATTCGTGTAAAAACTTTCTGGACCCACATCACTGAAGATTTGCCACTGGGCACTCGTAATAATTATTCATGTTATTTTTCAAATTACATTTATCATTTGGTTGCGTGTGCAAATGTGTATAGTTCCAAATAAAATATTAATGTTAAAAAAAATGCTATGCGTGGAACAAATAATGCTTACCTTACTTTCTCTGTAGCCCCAAAATGTACCAAAATCCACATGTCCACCGACAGAACCAAGAATAGATGACATAAATACAACAGCTGCCCGGTTCACTCCAAGACCTTTGCTTTTGTTGTCATTAGCAGCTTTTTTCAGTAGTGGTAAAAACGCCTGTACAAATTTTTAAAAAATCAGTGAAAAATTTTAAAAAATTCTGTTGATTTCATTACCACCTGCATTTTTAGTTGTTTGCTTATTTACTATCGTTCTTGATAACGTCTACTACAGTACCTACTTCTGTTTATAGACTTCTACATATGTCTAGTCCGTGCAGTTGTGCTTATCAGTGATATTTGGACTGGAATTTTTCCATTGATAAGAAATGTCAAACTTATTTGAGTTGTGTTCATTCCAGTGACATTTTCTGTCGGTGGTGTTGGTCATCTGTCATTAAAATCACACATTAAGTCATGAGGAAAACGTAATAAATAAAAACAAAATAAACTTTGCTTTTCTAGACTAGTGGTAAGCCAGGATGTTTTGGTATACAAGGAATAAAATTTTTTTCCATTAGAAAAAAGAAAAATCCTTTATCATAACATCTTTACTTGGAGTTTTTCACGTAAAATCTACTGAAAGGAACTTTTAACAAACTTTTGACTTTTTTCATTTCATAAACAACATAATATTAATATTAATTTTTAAAATAAAACTAAACACTGACTTTTACGTTAACATATTAATTTTAAATAACGACTCATTTATGAAATTACAACAAAGCACGACCCTTCTTTATAATGTAACAGTTGAAAGAACTAGATAATGTACATTACAGTCAAGGACTGGCCTGAAAGCCGTCTATTTCCACTGAACTATACACTTCCCTCTCCTTCCCTTGCTAATATACACTATATAGCCTTTGTTATGACTCGGATAGGCTTGGGCCACTCACAGATATTCCGTTTCAGTTTATACTGATAGATGCTGCAGCGCAATGTTGATATGATATCGCAATAACTTTCGTAATATTGATATTTTGTACAAAAGCATAAAAGCGTTATCAGCTAAAAATGATAGATGTTAGATATAGGCTCAGTAAATATTGTATAATACTAAATAATAATTTTATTATTTATTTGTTTATATTGCATTTATTATTATGATTAGGATTATGACCTATTTTCTTCCATTCAATTGTCTTTAACTTATCTTATATAAGCTACCACTATTTTGAATTCTTTTTTTTTTCGAAAAACCGTTAAGGTTATCATCGTCGTCATGCAAAATGAAGGTATAAAAAAAGAATTAACAAAATTTACTTATATATATATAGATAGTTTTATTTATATATATAAATAAATTTTGTTAATTCTTTTTTTTTATACCTTCATTTTGCATGACGGCGATGATAACCTTAACGGTTTTTCGCCGGGAAAAAAAACACACTATTTTGAAACTGTCATCTTCAGGCCTTAGTACAAATCCTTCTGGCTATTTTGTTGCAAAGTTAACAAAACATTAAAAACAATAATAATACAATTACACGATTTTCTAAAACATAAAACGATAAAATTTAGTTTGTCCAAACACTAAAGTACAACTAGTGGTATAGTGCAGTCTGGACTACCTTGTACCATGTTATGTTCCAAGAATTCTTTATTGAATCTTGTTTTCATTGGTGTTAGATTTTATCGTTTTATGTTTTTTAAAATTTTGTAATCGTGTTAGTGTTGTGACATATTTCAATGTTTTGTTAAATTTGCGGCGACCTTCGCCAAATGGTTTGACCATTTGTACTTCAACCTGAAGATGAAACTGTGGTAGCTTATAGGTGAGTTAGAGACCACTAGATGGAAGAAAATAGGTCATAATCTAATCATAATAAAATCGGACTAAGTTTATTTCTTATTTATTTATTTTTTTAAATACAGCTTTTGGCGAAAAGCACATGAAGGCTATCATCGCCGTCCAGCAAAATAGTCTGCACCCCCCTGCGGGTGTGTGTTTGTGGGTGTTGTGTGTAAGTTGAGTAAATGAGTGAGAGTAGAATGAGCTCGAGGTATGGTGGGATCGCTAAGCCCATCAGCTGCTCACTTCAGCTGCCTCCGCCGGACGGACTAAGTTTAAGTGATAATGTGTATACACTGAAACTTTGATTGTCAGGACCGAAATGCGAAAGTTAATGAAACAGACAGACAACAAAAAACCCTTAAACAACCCATTTATTGCATATCAACAAAAGTTTTAAAAATACATGTTTATGAACCAGACATATGTTTTGCTGTAATCGCATATTGTTCTAACCCAGGGGTCTCCAAACTTTCCAGCCTTAGGGCCATACTGATTACTCCAGTAAGTTCCGAGGGCCAAAACCATATTATCATTATTGCCGGTGGTAAAAAGTGAAATAGTCCACTGATCTACAGTGCAGTGATATAATTAAGAACAAATATCAAAACTCATCTTTGTTGGAATTTTATAAGAGTCTTCCACTGACACAATTTGATAATTTGAATAAATTTGCTCGTGGGCTGTTTTCTGTTTTTGGTACTACTTATTTGTGTGAGAAGACCTTCTCCAAAATGAAGTACACAAAAAATGTTTACAGATCTAAATTAACTGATGAGCATCTTAAATCTCTTTTAATAATTGGTACAAGTAAAATTAGTCGACAACTACAAACTATTGTCAGTGGAAAATCTCAATTACATAAATCTCATTAGTATTTGATATGTCATTATGCTTGTTATGAGTTATGTTTTTATTTAAAATGTATAAAATGTTAGTTGGATTCATTTCAATAATTTGTTAGTTATTATATACTGAAGTTAAATTTTCTGCATATTATACATGTCTTTACTCATTACAATTCTGTGTTTCTTTATCCAACTTATCACAAAAACAATAACAATAAGCCTACAACAATGTTATGAGTAGTTAGCCCATGACCATATCAGTGGAAAATCTCAATTACATAAATCTCATTAGTATTTCATATGTCATTATGCTTGTTATAAGTTATGTTTTTATTTAAAATGTATAAAATGTTAGTTGGATGTAAAATGTATAAAATGTTTCAAGCTAGCTCTCCGCGGGCCGGACAAAATCTGTCCGCGGGCCGGATGTGGCCCTCGGGCCGTAGTTTGGAGACCCCTGTTCTGACCGAATGTTTTACATACGATGAAACAGCTAAGCCCCTGCTCACTATGCAACAAGTAACGTAAACATCATCAATCAATGCAGCTTATCAGCTACAATTGCAGTGTCTGCAACTGATAACAAGAAGGGCACATAGGGTTCAGTATGTGTTGTGCTAATTATTGTTTTCACTTTATTTATTTTTTGCTTTTATTATTTTTCCAAACACTATATACAACAATTTATAGCACAATAATATTTAATTATTGTAATTAACTTTTAATAATGGACTGACGGTTAATAGAAACTGGTGGTTAGATGAGTGACAGTTCCACTGTCTCTCTCTTTCACACACACACACGCAGCACACACACACACACACACACACACACTTTCAAGTCCTAGGTCTAGGTCTTGCTCTAATGACTGCTCTTGTTATAGTTCATTTTTCCAACGGAAAGCCGCCTAGGTGGCCTAGTTGATAGCATACTGGGCTTTCACCCCGAGGACCCGGGTTTGATTCCCGGCCAGGGCTTGGCATTTTTTCATACGCTATAAATCATCCCATCGTCTGCATTAGCCCAAGTGTGCACAATAGTCGGATGTTAAAAAAAAAAAAAAAAGCAAGTGGAAATTTGTTAATAACAGGTGTTTATCTCACTGGTAGAATGAAAGCAAATTTCTAAAAATGCATTACATAACATTTAGTAAATAAAAATTACTGTTAGTAAGTTCGATTAAATATAATACCGTAACAAACCTTGGTTAATAAAATTGGAGCAATCGTGTTCGTATTGAAATGGAGTTGAAATAATTCAGCCGTTACTTCTAATAAAGTTTTATTACTCGACTTCTCGATTCCTGCGTTGTTGATTAATAAATTGAGTCCTTTATCTCCGACGATTTCTGACACCTTCCAAACGAATGCCGTAAAGGATTCATATTTCGTGACATCTGGAAACGAGAACGTTTTCATTCAACAAAATTTTGCTTTACTGAACCTAAAGTTGAAGACGTTTAAAGTACATAAGCAAACTAAAATAACCTTAAGTAGACAAAACGACAAACGAGAAACACAGATGTCTATGTTTTATCAAACATTCTCTAAAAATGAATTAACGAATCAATCAGTCATTTATTTAATATAAACTGAAATATGTTTTCCATTGTTGGAGTTAATTAAAAAAAAACTCTGAGGTGTGTACATTTCCCCCACATTCCTACAATAAATTTTATACTTTATTTTTACAAAATAGAAAATAAATTGAAACTAATCTTTACTCTCTCTTTATTTGTTTCACCCAACTTTGGGGTACACTAAATCAATCACTTTTTAATAATGTTCTATGCCTTCCTCGTAGCCCAATATTGCTTCATTCGTTGTGATCTTGCTTTTCTTTCTTCGTCAGAGATTAGGATCGTTTGCTTGGATTTGACTTTGCCTTGGAACCATTGCTTCTTGTCCTTGGTTTTTGTTTTGGCTGTTCTGTCCATGAGCATAGTGTCAGTGATTTGTAGTTCTGTTATGTCTTTCTCTGTTTCTCTAAACCAAAGTGGTTTGGCTCTTCTATTGCGAAAGTAGTCAAATATTTTTTTGGTTAGTCTATTTTTGTCCATTCGGAGGATGTGCCCATAAAAATCAATTCTCATTTTTTCTTATTGTGTCTGATAGTGTTTCAGTTTTTTGGTAAAGAGTTTCATTCCTGATGTGGAGTAATTGGTTGTTACGGAATTTGGGGCCTAAGATTTTCCGTAATATCTTTCTTTCTTTGATCTCCAGCCTTTCAAGTGGGCCCTGGGTTGTAAGAGATGTTTCAGCTGCATATAAGGCTTCTGGTTTAATTACCGCACCTTATCTTTGAATTCCAGGAGAGGGAATTCTTGTTGTACGTGTCCTTCGTAAATTGGAAGGCTAATTCAACTTTATTTCTCCTAGATTCCATAGCTTTTTTTCTCTAGGGCGTTCCAGCTGATCCTTTCCCCAAGATATTTGAATTCTTTGACTATCTCAATGCATTGTTCTTCCACTTGAAGTTTTTTTGGTGGTTTTTGTACGTTTGTCAATATTTTAGTCTTTTCAAATGAAACTTTAAGTCCCATTTTTAAGTTTTCATATAAACCACAATATTATACAATAATTACATATAGAGCTTTCATATAAGCTTTACTATTATACAATAATAACATCAATAGAGATGGCAAAATGTATCAAACCAATATTGTTATTGAACTAGTCAGATAAATGTTGTTAACTATTTTTTGCACATGAAAGCTTTTTGTTTTTTAAAATTTAATATTAATTTTTTTTTTAAAAAAAGAACAACAAAATAAAAACACTACCAAAGACAACAAATAACTTACCAAAGACACATACATCAAGAAGTCCCTTTCCTGGAATACAAAGATAAGGCATTATCATACGGTAATTAAACCAGAAGCCTTATATGCAGCTGAAACATTATCTCTCACAACCCAGGGCCCACTTGAAAGGCTGGAGATCAAAGAAAGAAAGATATTACGAAAAATCTTAGGCCCCAAATTCCGTAACAATCAATTACTCCACATCAGTAATGAAACTCTTTACAAAAAAACTGAAACACTATCAGACACAATAAGAAAAAGGAGAATTGATTTTTATGGGTACATCCTCCGAATCGACAAAAAAAGACTAACCAAAAAAATATTTGACTACTTTCGCAATAGAAGAGCCAAACCACTTTGGTTTAGAGAAACAGAGAAGGACATAACAGAACTACAAATCACTGACACTATGCTCATGGACAGAACAGCCAAAACAATAACCAAGGAAAAGAAGCAACGGTTCCAAGGCAAAGTCAAATCCAAGCGAACGATCCAAATCTCTGACGAAGAAAGAAAAGCAAGATCACAACGAATGAAGCAATACTGGGCTATGAGGAAGGCACAGAACATTAAAAAGTGATTGATTTAGTGTACCTCAAAGTTGGGTGAAACAAATAAAGAGAGAAAAACACTACAATCTATAATAACCAAACCACCTACCTAGTTCCAACACACGAAGCCTTTTGTCTTTCTCGGCAAGTGTCAATAAATCCTGCAATATTAAAAATAGATTAATTTACTATTTATCGCAAAATACTTTAGATATTAAGTGTTTACAGTTTTTTTTATTCAGTGTATCCGATTTTATTAATCACAAGTAAAGATCATATTCTTATATGTATCGAACTTTAACCTCATAAAGCCTAATTTATATTGTGACAGGATGCTATAATATAAAAGAGGTATACTGTAATCATATTTATTTGAGGGCTGTTTTTTTACAATGTTTGATGGTCCATATGAACATACTTTATAATCTCTCATTCATAAAACATTGCTAGCAGGGAAATAAGATGGACTGTAACACGCTTTTGAATCTCCTCATTAGTCAGGGATATTCGTCAATTTTCAACCAAATTTTGAAGAAGCTGTCGGATTATAGCGGCATTTATCGTGAATCAGAAGAATTCCCAAAGTCATAAGGTATATTCATCAGCTTCTAACAAAATTTTTGAACAAGCTGTCACATTACAGGTAGCATTTGTCATGCAGAATCCTAGAAGTCACCATGCTTCTTCTTTGTTTTGAATAGCTTTCTGCCAATCATCAATTAATTCTGGCAATAAATTAATCCTTTTAAGCCCATAAACTCCACAAGCAACAGAATTTTTTCAGTCTGCTTAAAAACAAGATAGCCATAATGTTCCTGAGTTTGAATGTATCAATGCTGTGATTGTTTTTTTGTTTTAGAGATGACATACTGAATCCATCTCCAGACTCATTAGAGTTCAAAAGCCTTCAGCATCATAACGAGTGACAACTGTCAGTGCTGATGCCAGCCAGTGATCATCATACCTCTGTGATCATCAGATAACAACTTTGGAATCCAATGAGCATACAGCTTTTATTTTAGTGAAAGTTTTCCATTATGATCTTGAAACTTCACGCAGTTTCATACACAACTCCTGGTTTTTTCTAACCACTTGTTAAATAATGTTTTCTGTTACGTTTTTTGTGCCATCTCTTTATACTGAACACGAGTTTGGCCTTCTTTAATTTTTTTGCACAAATCACAGTACAACACCACATCAATGTCCACCATATGCTTGGTTTATTCTTCGATGAATTTCCTTGCACATGAAGCAAGTTCATAACAAAACATTAAGCACAAAGAAACTGCATTACTCTAGACAACCTTCATTTGGTTGGAGAATCAACTTGCATTCATTTGGAGAACAAGGCAGACATGTTCCGCGACCTAGCTCAAAATTGCACAATACTATTGAAAGTGGCAGTGGTTGTAAAGGGAATTTGATATATGCCACCTATTACTCAATCTTTTGATTTTTAGGTAATTGGAGATTGAAAAAAAAACAGCCCTGGGGTTACTGTAATACCCTGGGTTGAATTTTACTTTTAAACAAACAATTTTAGTTTATAATCAGTAAACTTATAAAATATATTGCTTATTAAAAGCACACATCATAAAACTAGTTTTGTTTTTCCTTCTCAAAGTTTGTAAATTCAAAATACTTTGAACACAATATTAAAAAAATGTGTTTTAATTATATTATGTACAAAAAACTCTTTAAATACATTTTTTTTATAATACAAAGTGGTTGAGCATCACTTTTAACTTTCTTAAACTATACAATTTCAGAAGCTGATTTCAACAAGGCCCTAGGTGACCAATGAAAGTTGAAAATTTTGATTTCACCAATTGATATTCAACCAAATAAATCAAACTTTAAAGCTATATAAATTATAGCAACAACTGATCACTTGCTACAGTAAGTTTAGTTTAGTTTTTTTGTATATTAATCTTTGGTGATTTTTTTATTCAATACCTTGAACTAGTTTAGTAACAACACCAAGTATTTTTAACTTTAGAAGAAAGATTAACACTTGCATATCTTACCGTAGATTGTTTGACATTTCTGACAGCTGCGATTACTACATCAGGCTTTACAGTTGGATGGTTCAAGAATTGAACTACCAATTCTAGTCCAAGTCCACGATTTGCACCAGTTATTAAAACAGAATGCATTTAAACCTAAACAGACAAATGAATTGAGTGTTTATCAGAAAGAAAACATGCTTTTTACACTGTAATTTAGTTATTTCATGCTGATCAAAAAGCTAATAATTTTACGGAAGGTTTAACTGTAGTAGAAATGCTTGACTACAAATCTTCAACATTTTTAATATTTTCACAAATTAGAGCCTATTCATTTTCCTGAGTGAAATGCTAAAAACATTTTCTTTGCACTTTTACAACTAAACTAAATTTGTAAACAAAACTAAATTACTTTTTACCAATATTTTTAAAAAATATGTATGGTGCTTATTCTTGAAAAGAAGTTAAGTGTACAATAATCCACGAATTAAGTTTCTAAAACTTAAGTCTTACAAATATAACTAGGCATACTACTTATTTCAAAACAAACATGGTTCCTTGTGCAATCTATGTGAAGCTGCAATATAAATATTCATTTTCAAAAAAATTGCTGTTTCCAGATTTTGAGAGTGCAAAACATTTCTTTTTTACCGTTTCACTCAGAAAAAGTAGTACTTTATGGACAAATTAATAGTTGGAAATTCTTTATCACGCTGTTCTAGAGTTTTACCAATTTCAGTTTTAAAATTTATAAGGTTAAGTTTCTCTGCATTAAGGAAAAAAATTGCTTTCTGGCATCAATAGTAATTAGATGGCTAGGAGCATAGCCTATATAACATTATAAATTTAATTTAAAAAAACTAAAATCTTATACCAGGTATAAATTAAATAAAATATTTACCTTTAAAAAAGGGTGGTCTTTCTTCACACACAAGATTATTCCAACTACAGAATAACCTAATCTAAAAATCAATAGGCTATCACACTTTATATAGGCTACATGAAGTTACTCAATTTTATGAATCAAAATTTATTTAAGACTACTCTAAGCCTACCTGAAAATGTGTTGCAAGAGAAAAAAAATGTTATCTATGTTTCTACAATACAGGCTGTTCCATTATTTTAAAGCTAATCTGTAAATAGATAATGCTCAATAACGTAAAATATAAACAGTGGCAGTAGGCATTAATGCTACTTATCAATAAGTAGGCCTATATATTTATCAATAATGCTAGCATAACGGTCTTGTTAACATAAAATAATCAGGCAAAGTACAAACACAATAATATTAACAATAGATGAATATTTTGACACAAAATACTTATAAGTAGCATACATTTACATTCAATATCAATCTTCAGTTGCATTGTTGGAAGCATTTTATTAAGGTACATCTCTAACAACTACATTAATGTGTAGCCACTTGTATTTTCATGGCTACAAAGTTGTACTTTGTGCTTTCTTAGTAACAGTAAGTCAGTAGATAGGCGTACTGTTTCTTTTTGTACAAATCACAAAACATTCAAACATAAAGGTTATAAACCTCTGTTACCACTTGGTTCTACCTTCTGTTAACATGATTCAACTAGGATAGAAATTTGGACATCTAGACACAAGAAGAGGGAGGGAGGTTATAAAAAAGAGAATGGACTTGTTGGCTAAAAAATGTATCACTGAATGCCTTGTCAAACCAGAACCTGCTTTCTGGGATCAGTGTAGTCAGAAGAGAACACACAAGTTGATGGTCTGAATTCCTTGGTAGGAAATAACCATGTTCTGAGATAACTGGTCATAAATACACACACACACACTCTCTCTCTCTCTCTCTCTCTCTCTCTCTCCTCCTCCCATCGCTCCTATTAGGGCACTAGTCAATTCAGCACAAGATCTATAGGAAGGTCTTTGCAATGGTCACTGCACACAGCCACTTCTGGAATCATCTACGTAAGCTGGGACCAGTGGTGTAAATAACATCCCCATAACACCTACACTGCAGGAGGAGCACAAAATTCATGAATCAAAAAATGTGTATATGAACACATTTTATCAGCTAGCTGATAATCCAGCCGATAAAGCGAGAGAGAAATTCAATCCACCCTCTGCCATTTAGCAATGTTCCACATGCGCATGAATATGCTCAGAAATGCAATGCAATAACAAAAATTATTAAATCCAAAATTTTCAAGTCCAAAAGTGTCATTAAACAGCAGAAGAATGACTGTACCTAACTGCCAATTACCAACCATGTTATGTTTATAAGGTGTATACTGGGTGAAAATAAGATTAAGAGCCGAATGTACAGCATCGCACAATCTTTGCTCTAGGAATTATAACACAAGGAACACAACTTTCATAATATAATAAGTTAAAAGGCAGAAATAAAAGACAAAATTAATCACCACAACCAAATATACACATTGTATTATGTACAATGAAGCCAAAAGAAAAGCAATTACATTACCTCTAGAGAAAATGATGAAATATTGTGACCCATATTTCTTGCTACAAATACAAAGATATTAAAAATAATTAATGATTTTTTTAAAGATAAACTGTTTATCACAACCAAGCAGAAATATATGTCAAAGCAGTTGGCAAAATTCAATTCGTTCTAATAAGTTCTAATTTTGGTTTCTTATTAAAATTACAAAACATTTTGCCATGTTGAATATGAAAATTATAAATTAAAATTAGTGAAAAAAGCAAGTTTAATATATTTTTAAAGCTTTTTTTGGCCTATGTAATACAAATATATTTGGTTGTGGTGATTAATTTTGTTTTTATTTTGGCCTTTCAACTCATTATTGTGCACCCTATGTTATACTCACCAGAGTAGAGCTTGCCATATTTGGCAGGCTCTTAAATATAAAATAATCATATATAGATAGTGATAGGGTGTATTAATAGTGGACGTAAAGAGAGTGTGCTTTTATTTAACACCATTTTATGTAGTCAGAAATTCATCTATTCAGGGAAAGACTATTAGAAATTCAACTACTTTCTCTGCCTCTGCAGCTGTAGGGAAGGGGGAGAGATATTGTGGAGGGTGTACTGTTGAAGTTGCAAGGGATGCATATTTAACTAGTTACATCACTGTATGTATGAGACTTCTTTAGGGCTCGCAACTGTTATCTTTGTGAACAGAACATGGAAACAGGTTCCCATAATTATTTATATTATATAATTCTCTAAATGTGACCAAAATAATATTTGCTATAAAATATTATGGTAAAAATCTCACCAAAATCTAATTATGATTATGAGAAAATAGACTATTTTAATCTCTTCTGATATTTTGGAAAGATAGTGACCATTTCATTGTGTTTGTTTACTTAAAGCTTCATTTCAGCCCTTTCAAAAATAACAAATTAAGTTGAGTGTAAGATATTTGATTATTTTTTAAAATATTTTTCTTCATTTAAACATCCCATAAATAGGACTAATCATTGTATTCCTTTCATAAATGTTTGTTTAAAATAGAAATACCATGAACTGAAGCCAGTTTTGTAACTCAAGACGATAAAGCTCTATAGTTACATCACTAATAATGCCTGATACTTATTCTTCTGATTAAAAAAAAAGTAAAACATGTTTATGCTTACAAGAACTGATGATGATTGTTAAAAAAATGAAGTTATATTGTATGCTACATAAACGTTTTGTAAGCGTAAAGCAGTAAATTTATTATTTTTTAAAAAGTAGATTTTAGTAACTTAAAAAACCAATTGCACTTTCAGTAAACACATCACTTTTAACAATTTTATTATACTACACTTTCATTACATTTTATTAAAAAAAAGTTTTACTAATTTTATTCCAATTGAAATGGGTGGTAAACTTTTACTAATCATAACAAATGGTGGATTATGTCTAGTGATGCTGGGTATTTGGACATGCTATAAAAGAGGTTGTAAAACATGAAAGTTAGTGTTTCTTTAAAAGTAATAACACGTAACTAATGATTTTTCACAATAGTCAAATACCTCCACATTCACTTTATCATTCAACTTTATCTGCATGCCCTACAAAATTATTCTGTTTACTGCTACAGTCACGACCATTGGATAGGGCTGAACTCTACAAGTTTCTAAAACCTTACTCCAAATGAGTCATAGTGTGATATTGTAATTACACACAGAGTTTAATACTGTTTAACAATGTTATTTACATGTTCTTATAGTTTTTATTGAGCGTCTAAGGTTTTTTGGTTGGTTTACAAATAATTGTTTATTTATTATTTTGCATACAACTATACAAATTCATTAAACTAATGTTTTGAATAGGCTACATCAGTTTAATGAATTTAGTAAGTTTAAACAAATAGTTGCATTTTAAGTAAAATAAATGAAGAAATAAGTATGACATTAAGAAATGTTATAACAATTAAATTAAAAATTGTCAGACAACAATTAGTCACACTGTTCTAGAAATATAAAACATTATTCACTTCCCCTACCTATGAAAGAAAGTTTGTGAGGATATTTTGGAATACTTGACGAAGGTAAGGGTTTTGTGCAATGTCTTTGTTGGTAAAATGAGGGAGGAATTTAACACGGACAATATTTTCGAGTAAGCTAGATACTTTGTAATACATACTCATGATAGATTATTTACAAAAAGACTCACTGAATGATGAATCATTCGAACTGATATTGTAGCTGTTATATATAAAAGCTGCTAGTTCAAGTTTCATCATCAATATTGTATGATTCTGAGCTTGAACAATTTATATCTGGTTCCAAAATCTCCTCACTATTGCCTTAAAGTATGTTAAGCATTAGTCTGGGGCTGATGTAAAGATGGGAGTAACAGTATGGAGAGATGCACACTCTCTGAACTTATTAAAAGTAGAACATTAATTAAAAATTTGTTGTTTCATATTTCAAAAATCCCTAATTTTTTAAAATAATTACCATACTATAAAAAATCATACTACCATCATCATATTACCAAAATCATATTACCATACTATAAATAAAATCATCACCATACTATATAATGTCTTCCCTGTCAATAATTGCAACTTTGCTTATTTTTAGTAACAAATTAAAGATCTAATGATAATAATAATTTGAATAAACTAGTTTGTTTTTATTAAGGATAGTACTTTATTTTTACAACAGATAGTACTTTATTTAAAATAAGAATTTGTTTTTTTTTAAATTTGTGCACCTTTAACCTAACTCCATTTTTATCAAAATCATCAAATTTTCCGATAACACTTTTTTGATGCTTTCTCGATTTACTAAGTGTTGTCAGTTTAAAGGTTTCTTTAAACTCCTTTCGAATATTATGGACATTGTTCACAGACACACCTGTAAATTGTGAGGTGAGTTTTTTGACATCCTTTACTGCTAGGATCATGTACTTCTCAAATAACTTGAAAACATTCAACACTATAATCCACTGCCCACTTCTTAAAGGTTTACCAAATTATGTAAGATTATAATGACATTTAAAGGTCCAGGAATCATCAATGACCAATAGTTTGTACTTAAAATAATTAAATTATTGTAATTAACATAATGACATGAACACACTAGCAGAGCGATAACTTTTAACAGAAAGTGAATTGTACTTGCCAGTAAGCGACTAATGTGACTGCTGCCTTATCACAGAGTAATCTTATAAACCATCAATTTGGAATAAAGACAAGTGCCTTTGTTGACACCAGGCTTTATATAAACAGACTTTATATAAATCCATTTTCAGTCCACTCCCACATATAAGCAGTATGGACTAATACAAACAATAAACACCCATTTGAAATCAAAATGCTCCATTTGAACTATAAGTTTTGGTTTACAAAACCTACAAAATAACCTTTAACAATGAACCACACAATATTATTCTTGATATTGTCATTCATTACTGACAATGAAACATGACTGACATAACCACAAATTATATAGGAACTAGAACCCTAACTACAACTGACCATACTGACAGACGAAAAACGAAAAACGCGCGAAAGGTTTTGCTGTAATATTTGAGGTTTTCTAGTAATGTTATAAGCCACTAGAGATCAGCACAATTCAGTGTTAAAATGCAGAATGTAGTTCACGTATAGATGCAGAATAGAACTTGTTATCTCTGGAATCAGAGAATGGAATAATAAAAATATTATTATTGTGATTCAGTAAAATATAGATATCATCATGTTATCTCAATTATGTACAACAAGTGGCTAGTTTATTGAGTACAATAATGTTGCTGAAAAACATTTTGTCGTGATCATAGATAAATTACAAAATATGCCAATCAACAAGTAAATTTATAAACAGAAAAATCTTATGAATTATATCTTAAAGATCCTAATTTGCAATATTCTATACTTGATCATGAAAACTATGATAAGAAATAGGAGTTTATCAATGAAAAAGTTTTAAATGCCCATATGTTGCTGACTAGGCTTTTAGCTTTTAAAATTAATGTTAATTGTTTAATTGCATGAAATTTTGAACCAAATTTTTTTATTGTTTCAAAGTTAATCTATTGTAACCTATTTAGTTACTTATCTATGTTCTGTCTATGTGCTTATCTAAGTTCTGTAAAATGAAATAATACTGGCGATTTTAACTACTAATAGGTTTCAATCAAGTTGATTATATTACAAAGTTACATTTAAAAAATATTTGATGCGAATTAAAAACAACGTTTAATAATATCCATGTTAAAATTTGTCACTTTAAATGTAGTAGTTTATCTGTGCTCAAATTTCTTGTATATACAGTACAGTTTATTGAATTTGGTACAATTAACCTGACAATGCAATTATTTAAATAGTAATAACAGGAAATCACTATAACATTGGTCCCGGCTATTGCTAATTTTAATTTTCTCTTGTTTTGGAGGTTTTGTTCAATGTTTTTCTGGGTGATATATTTTGTTTAGTTTTGTTGCATGTGTAAGCTTGGCCCAAAGTGAAAAACTACAGCTTTTAAAGTTTCAATTATTGTAAGTAAAAACGTTAAGTTAACATTATTGCATGCTTTGTTGTTGAAATGTAAACTTTGCCATTAATGTTACTTACTTACATTAATGGGCTAGCCTTACATTATTTTCAAGGTAGTGAACTATTCTGCTGTTAAGGTTTTCTGAAATTTTTGTACAAAATGTAATTATGGCTGATTTTCTTTATTAATCATTAGTTACTAGCAAAGTAAGTATGTATAATTACTTAGCAAAGGTGAGTCATACCAACTAAGATAACCTACAGTAGCTATTAAGCTACTTCCTGTAATTTTAAATTTTATGGTAGACTATTAAATCCACTCAAAGTAAAGTTTTATTATTTTTTACTGATATTTTGCAATAAACATTAAAGTCATCAAATAAAAATAGCTATATTATAATGAATGTGAAATCCATACTATCCTCAGTACCTTTTCAAGGTATTGCTCCAGAACAGCATGACCAATGATAATACATTTTCATTATTTTTTTTATAAGTTTTTGGTTTTTGTAATATATGGTTAATATATTTTTTGGCAGTTTTAAAAACTGGTGGTTTAGTAACTTTTTAAAAATCAGTACCTCCATAAACTTCCATATACAGACAAATTCTGTTTGATTTGTTTCACACAACTTTGGAAAACACTTGCCTAATAAATCATGTCAAAGTTTGGCTAACCATGACCAAACAGTTTGACTGTTATTGAATTTGTTAATACATTGTTTTACTTTTGCACTTTTAATAATTATAAGGCTACACACTACACTTTTAGCCTACAGACTATGGCATATTATACTATCTTTTAAAATAAAATTGTAGAAACCTTATCTTTTGGTTGAGGATATTTTTTTAAACTTTAGGATCATGGCTTCATTCCGCTCCATCAAGTTATCCAAGCTGACGCAGTGTGTGTGTGTGTGAAGTGATGATTAGCATTTTTTAGGTATCCATAAATTACAAAGGAAAACTCCTGTATAGTTGACAGTACTATTACCTTAAGGCAAAAACAAAGTGGAAAGAAAACTATTTGAAAATGGTATTTTAACCATTTTTTCCCTTCAACATTGACACATCTACAGCCTAAACAATGATCTGATTTTGATCAACACAGACTTGTTTAAGCTATTCTGTTTGTAGGATTGTGCCTTTTGCATAAAAAATAAGTAGGGTTACATCTGTAAAATTGCAAAAAGCGTAACAAATTTATGTGCCTACAGCCCAAACTATTTAAACCAATTTTGATCAACGATGACTAACTTTATTCATCATGGTTATAATATGTGATTTTTCTATAAAAATTTTTAAAAATGTTAAAAATTATTATTAAATTGCAAAAACCTTCAAAAAATTAAAAAAATGGTTTAAAATGGAAATATTGATGCTGGTACAGCTTAAACTACTGAACCAATTCATCAATGACCATTAATTTTATTCGTCACGGATGATGTATTTGCCTTTTGTATTAAATTATAAAAAAAGTTAGTTTACAGTTATAATATTGCAATAAACTGCCAAAACATTTACTGATTTCATAATGTTGTACTAAACTGTTGATTTATGTAAGCTGATTTGTAATGACTCATAACTTATACAATATGAAACATTACAAAAATATCTTTATAAGTTTTCTAAAACCCCAAAAAATTCAGTTCTTGCAGTCTTGGGCTCTTGTATTTGAATGTCAACATTAACATAATATTTTTGCCTACACATTTTCTACAGCAATTATTAGATAATTTTATTTATATAGGTCATCTTTGACCATATTTGGAACCAGTGACATGGCTACAGAAATGCACCCAAACTAAACAAAAAATTCCAAACTAAACAAAAACATCAAGTAGTAAAAATTTCCCTACTAAGTATAGAATTAAAAAAATTGTTCAACTTTGAATTCCATACAAAACCAGTTTTCTGCCTACTCAGTTTACTGAAAACTGCGTACTTAACAGTCTTCGCACTTGGTAGCAACATGCCTTTCTTGCTATCCCTCACTATTTACTGTAATGACAACAGTGTTCTTCTGTTTTGTTCCTTATCCTCAGTGTCTTGGTAAAGGTATTAGTGCAGATGTAAAATCATCAGATTATTAATCTTGAACCACGCACTTATTTGGGCTCAAACAATACAATTCAGTCAGAAACCAAAACCTACCACTTACATTGTAAGGGCTTATTAACCTTTGATAATTCATATTAAAATATATTCGACATATACAAAACTTAGAACTAAAAGATTTCTTGATCCAAGCACATTTTAATGTTTTAAATACCTGTTTATCAAATGTATCTACGAATGAAAATAGATAACTATTTTGTTTTAGAATGGCACACCACTGTGAAGAGCAAAGATTCATATTGTTCAGTAAAATGCATAGGCAGGTGACTAATTTTTGATGGAATTCAAAGGAGATTTAACGACTTTTTTAAATGTAGACTTGGTGGGGAACTTTTGATATGTGGTGATTTTTGTTTAAATTCTTCTTTTAGTCTTCTAAGCTCTCGAATGAGTGTTGCAAGAATAAGGATTGATTTTTCCTTTTAATCCTTACTAAAGAAATTTATAATTAGATCTACTTTAATTTATTTCATTAAATCATTTTATGTTATTAATATAATGGAGTCATAGCTTTTAGAGGAATGTCACCTTGATCGTATGTGCTTGCCAATAATATCTGACAACTGTACTCTTTACCAGTAAATACTTAAACACTGAGACTGAGATTATATATAAATTATTATTAAATAATAAATAAATAATTATATATAAATTATTATATAAATTTATTTACTGCTATCACATTATAAAGGTACATACATAAAATTTATTATAAATTGAAAATGTCTACAAAATATAGGATATATGATATATGACTATAAAATAATAACTTTTAAATTTACAATTACGTTATGATATATTTTTATGGTAACACTAGAAAATGCTTAAATGTGAGTATATAGGCGGCCTACAGTTCGTGAAATAATACAATAATTTATTTATATTTTATAAAAACACTATTTTCTCACAGTCTTACGTAATATAGTTCATATCGTTTTTTGATATGAACTTAAATATATGATTAGTAGAGTGTAGCCGAATGTTATAAATAATTTTAATTTAGTAATTTCTTCCTTTTTTATTCAAATAAATTATTAAATTAATATTTTATCATAGGCCTAGTTTTTAATTATATAGTGTTCTACACATTTTTTCTGTTGGCACTTCTTTCTAAGTAATCAAACGGCACTGGTCCCAAGTTTTGGTCAGGTCTATCTAGCAATGGTGGTCTTCCAGGTCCAAGTGGAGGTGTAAAAGGTGCGTTACCCTGCGAACATTAATCCGTATATAAAGACAAAATGAAAATAAAAATGAAAACTCAAAAAAGAAGAAACTTTGATAAAATTGTTGATTTTACAATAAATCAGTTATTCTACCTTCTCATGCTGTATTTATTGTATACTCTTATTCTGAAGGATATTCATAAAATGTAAATTGCAGTACTACAATGAGATTAATAAAAAATATGTAATATGTAATTTTTTTTTTATCTTGCTATGCAACATTTTGATTTGTAATCTTAAAAATCTTAGAAGGACCCCAAGAATCCCTGGGCTCTTTGCTTAACCCCACTGGAGGCTTATATTCCCCTGCTCTTCACTCTTCCAAAAATTGATTACTGTCTCTCTCAATCTGTTTTTTTTTCAATCTGTCCAATTTTTAAATCTGTGACAAAGAGCAATAAAATAAAGCTGAACAAAAGTTGAAAAACTGTTCATTAATTCTGTTGAGTTATAAATGCGAGGGGAGGCATAAAGGAGATTGGTAGGCATTGTGGAGAAAAGAGGCACTAATTGCATACTTAAAGCTTGGATTTTTTTTTGTGATGTTTAATGTCTGACTATTGTGCACACTTGGGCTAATGCAGATGATGGGATGATTTATAGCGTATGAAAATGCCAAGTCCTGGCCGGGAATCGAACCCAGGTCCTCGGGGTGAAAGCTTGGAGAATCGGTGGAGAGAGAAACAGAGCTATGATGGTTGTAGCAAGGATTTACCTTTATATCTTTTACACTATGTATGCACAGGTAGAGAGACATTTTGTGATATTTTCGTTATGATATTTTCAATCTATTTAGAGATATTGGCTTCATATCTGTACTTCTTTTCAGCACTTTACTTAATTAGCAAATTTCCATTGGAAAATGAGCTATTGGAGTGACCATCATGGTAAGACCAAAACCCCAACCCCAACATTGTTTCTTGAAGTGGTCTTTATATATATATATATATTGTCTTGAAAAGTTTTTTAACACACACACACACACACACACACACACACACACACACACACACACACACACACACACACACACACACACACACACACACACACACACACACACACACACACACACACACACACACACACACACACACACACACACACACAAAGGGTTATTCGTTATTCAGTAAGATATCAGTTTTTGAGTGTTTAATAAAGTTCTGTATAAAATGTAACATATTTCTATATCAGTACAACATAATATGTTGTCATTACATATGAAAACATTACATATAAAAAATTACATCTTATGTCCTCTATGACTTGCTCTGCATGTTATAACTCGATCAATGAAATTTGTTTTAATCTTCAAACAGGTGTTGTTCTCCTCGATTTGAGAAATCACATTACAAATCTCTTCCTTTAGTTGTGATATTTTTCGGGAATTACTTTGATAAACTTTTGATTTTAATTTATTGCAACAAGCCACCGGACCACATATTACGTACTGATCTTTTAATTCGTAAAGGCTACCGTGGTATCGAAACTTCATTGTTTCATCTTCAGGCCATAGTATGGTCAAATCACTGTGTCGAGGTTGTCACAAAGTTAACAAAACATTGAAAATTTTTTGTTAACTTTGTGACAACCTCTTCAGAGGGATTTGACCATTTGTACTATGGCCTTAAGATGGAACCGTGGTACTTTTTACAAGGTGAGTTAAAAGACCATTAGATGGAAGAAAATAGGTGAATCCTAACTGTTGTGATTTTAAATACCCCAAAGGAAGAAGTCACATGACTTTGCTGGCCAGTTCTGATCGTTGTGTGAAAGGACTCAGGTCAGAAATTTATTTCTTATATAGGTTATCGTATCGTGTGAGGTGTGGTAGGTAGCACCATCCTGTTTGGAACCATAATTGCTTAGTATTCTCAGTATTAAGAGAAAGCCATAAAA
The DNA here is from genome assembly GCA_022606455.1 of Callitettix versicolor. Lineage (NCBI taxonomy): Eukaryota > Metazoa > Arthropoda > Insecta > Hemiptera > Cercopidae > Callitettix > Callitettix versicolor. Next base: position 104,940,759 of record CM040186.1, on the reverse strand, counting down.
ATGTTTCAATGGTATTCCTGTAGCATTGTACATTCCATGTCATGGCATTTCCATCCTCTTTTTTAAAAATAAGTTCCATTGACCCCTCAAGCCCAAAATCCACACCACACAGTTACTCTTTGCGGATGGGTTACACAATGATTTTTTTCTCTCCCCAAATGCTACTATGCTACTAGAGTGCTGTTATAAATGTAGCCATTTAAACAACAATGTGCCTCATCAAAAAGATTATTATCTTCTCGATATTGTCGTTTGCATGTCTTTCCAAAATTCATTCAACAAACAATCATCATTGCAAATGGTCCATTTGTTTCAGTTGTTGAGTTTACTGAATTTCGCAGGCCTGTATATGAAAATCCTTTGCAAGAATTTGCTGAAGGGAGTTTTTTTAGATGCCCAACTGTTCTGAACTATTGCAAATTGATTTTTGTGCTCTCACATCAACACTGTCATGCATAATTGTGATGTTTTCATCAGGCTGGCTGCAACGAGAGAACACTGTTGTTTTGATGTCTGCAATTGATATCTCAGATTTCATAATTAGCCTACGAACTGTTGACTCATTAGGTGCATTACGATGACCTAGAGCTGTAGAAAGCAGCCACACAGTTTCTTTGTAACACTCACTGTATTTGTAATGTTTTATCACGATTACTATTTGTTGTTCCATTGTAAAGTGTTCTGTGATAACTAACTTCAAAAAATACTGATTAAGCATTCAGCATTCAAAAAATATTAATAAAAGTGAAGTGTTGCTATGGCAATAATGCAACATTAGCTTGCAATTTAAAACTGGTGTTATTAATTTAACACCTCTCTCTCTCTCTCTCTCTCTGTCTCTCTCTCTCTCTCTCTCTCTCTCTCTCTCTCTCTCTCTCTCTCTCTCTCTCTCTCTCTCTCTCTGTATATATATATATATATATATATATATATATATATATATATGTGTGTGTGTGTGTGTGTGTGTGTGTGTGTGTGTGTGTGTGTGTGTGTGTGTGTGTGTGTGTTTTAGCATGCTCATATTCACACTTTTAGTCTGATTTGATTCAAACTATTCATGAAAATTTGATTTTGATAATAGCTTAGATTAGTTTGTTCAACAGTTACATAATGGCGGCCATTTCAAATTTTTATAACTTTTTTGCCTTGAATATTTTTAAAAATCTTATTTCATCATTGTAATCAGTGTTTAAAACTGCATAAATTAGCATTTAAAATTTTTAAAATCTATAAAAATTAATATATTTAATTTGTCAGAGTACAGAGTGCGTTTTCATATTTTCAAAGTAATTTGGAATTTTAAAATGTTAACGTGTAGATTTTAATGTTGTTTGTGATAGTGAAATCAGAGTTTCAAAGAGAGAGTAAGATTAAAAAAATATTTTTGGAAATATGATTCCATCAGTCACCAAGACAGCTATGTGCTGTGATTATTACTTCTTCCTATATAACACTGGCCTGAATTGACTCTGATTACATGATGCATATTTTACAATCTAGTAACATTTAAGATTGGGCATCTTAAAATACATGTCATTGCCTGTAGTACTTGATCATGTGGTTGTAGGCCTCTTGTCCTTAAATTATTATCACCAAAGCAGAGCAGGATGATAATAAAATTATGTCCTACTTCCCTGTTACAGTTACTACACATTTTGGAGTCCAGGAAGTTATAACAATGCAGGTAGTAACTATATTATTGGTAAAAGTGCATTATTTATGTGGGTAATTTTTGTTCATTCTGTGGAAGTTTGCAGTGCTGGATCCATTATAAATACTGAGGTTATTTGGTCTTCCTGGTAAGCTGTTCTTTCATTCCTCACTGCACCTACTTTCTTCTTAAGTGAAACAAATGTTAGGTTTGGGTTGAAATCCAGTTGCTTTTTTTTCAACTTCAACACTTTTCTTATTCCTTAGTACTCACGATATAGGTTATTAGGAGTATACTAGTTTTTGTATATCCTTGGTGAGATTGCCATAAATATTTTACTTTGCTTAGTTTAAAATGTGGCTGTGATTGTAAAATATTCTATTAACAAGACCTGGATTATGAAAATGTTTGTGTGAATTTTGTCATAGAATTTTGCTTTTCAATTATATTCAATCAGATGTGTTATTTGTTAGGAAAAGAAAATTTGCAACTAAAGAATTTGTTAAACATTTTCAGTAACTTTAAATCAACACCAAAATCTTGTGTGCTGTTCAGATTGTTTCGAGTAGGTTATATAACGAAAACTTACTTGTGGTAAAATGAAATCTGGCCGATGGTGAAGATCTGGACCTCCAGGTCCTACTAATACTGCAGGGCCATTACTTCCCGGCCTTCCATTGGCACCAAAAGCTCCATGAGAGCCTAGACTTTGAAGTCCATAACCTTCGTTATTGTAGCAACAATATGTCTTGCCAACATCACAACTGCTCTGTTATCATTAAAGAAAAATATTTTGTTTTAGTCAAGATGGCGTTTATTGTGTTGTCTTAATATAGTTTAATTTGTTTTTCACTTACAAATTTAAGTCCAGGAGATTTACAGTTGAAAGAATGAACACACTTGCATTGGTCGAAGTTTGTTGGATCGTTGTTTTTAAATGGCGGACGATGTTCCCACGATGGGATCGGGCCAGTTAATATTCCTGGTGCGGGGCGGTTTCCTTGAGGACCTAATGGGGAAGTGGCTGATTAGGTCCAAAAGGGGGTGGAGGACGACCGATAGGCCGATTGATGGGGTCAATAGGTAATGGCGGAGGACGTGACTGTAATACTGGTGGAGGTGGTGGTCGGGACTGATATGGTGGAGGTGGGGGCGGTCTGGAATCACCGTTTCCTTCGAAAACTTCATAGCGGGGTTGGTTTATTGCACCATCGTCTATTGGTTCATCTCTGGAAAAATATAAGAACTGTAACAATATCCAGAATAACAATAAATAACTTTCTTGTGTTATGGTTGTGTTATTGTGTTAGCTTAAAATCTCAAAACAAAGTACTGTGTGACATACAGAGAGTATGGTGATTGTGAAAACAATTATTATATAATACACACACACACACACACACACACACACACACACACACACACACTTTTAAGTCCTCTTATTCCAAAGAAATGGTCCTCTTTTTACTAGGATTCTTGTCCGTTTGTATGTCTGCACATTGCTGTAGAATGGAGATTAAACTTATTGACCGAATTGATGAAATTGACTTGTCAGTCTGATTTATCCATATCTCTGGCGCTATTTTTGTATGTTTTACTGGATTCATCAGTTTGGTATGGTTTAATTTACTAAATAAACTGTCTCTAAAGATATAATCTAGAGAATTTTTTTTAATTTTTCGAACATTTTTTCAAGCTCTTATTTAGTATAAAAATAACTTAAATTTTCTCAAAATAAGATTTTATGGAACTTATAAAATTTTGCTCAAATGTAGTTGGTAAATTCAAACAAACAAAATGTGTTAGGATCCTCCTGTTTGTATCTAATATGTAAGCCCGCTTACAGTGCATAATTTTAAATTTAATCTCAAACCATAGATTTGAAACATCAAAATTTGATATTTTCATTTTGATGTTCAGTGTTTTCACATCAACAGTAGCCAGTAAATGTTATATATATATATATATATATATATATATATATATATATATATATATATGTGTGTGTGTATGTATGTATGTATGTATATTGTAGCCTAACTTTACACTCTACATACAGGTTCATTAACTAACAAAATCTATTCAACAGTTTCAATCCCAAACCTTTTCCAAAACAATCCCAAATCTTTTCCAAAACAATTCCAAATTTTTTCCAAAACAATCTCAAATCTTTTCCAAAACAATCCCCAATCTTATCCAAAACAATCCCAAATCTTTTCCAAAACAATCCCAAATCTTTTCCAAAACAATCCCAAATCTTTTCCAAAACAATCCCAAATCTTTTCCAAAACAATTCCAAATTTTTTCCAAAACAATCTCAAATCTTTTCCAAAACAATCCCCAATCTTATCCAAAACAATCCCAAATCTTTTCCAAAACAATCCTAAATCTTTTCCAAAACAATCCCAAATCTTTTCCAAAACAATCCCAAATCTTTTCCAAAACAATCCCAAATCTTTTCCAAAACAATTCCAAATCTTAAAAAGTCATAACTTTTTTATCTCACACGTTTACAAATTTAATTTTACTATCACAATAAATACTAAAATCTGAATTTGAATTTTGCCAATTTCTAGTAAAAATATGAAGTTCAGGTCTAATTTAAAAGTAATTTGAAAGTGAACACTGGATACACCAAATTTGGTGCAATAGAAAGTGTCTAATTTAATATATGTGAAAGTGAAATTACCTGTATTTATTTTCAATTTTGTGTTCTCTTGGTTTAAATAATTGCCTATTGTATGAGCCGGAATTATGGCTCGTCACCGGTATGGCTACTGAATGCTCTCCTCTGAAATGGTCACTGCTGCGGCGGTCACTGGAACCCCAAACCCACTTGTCCTGGTCACCAGCAACTAACGCCAAGCAACATATTGCAACTGCCGTAGCTGTAGAAACAGATGAAATACTGTAATTAACATTCTAGTTACTGTATTATGAAACTGTACAAAAACAATATGAATAAAACTGTAATGCAGCTTGTATAAGCGTACAAGGTAAGGAGAATACAGACAACTTGCAAAGAAAGATACTAAAATTATTCGAAATGAAGAAAAGTTTCATTGCATCAAGCAACAATAGAAAATATTAAATAATCCTGTGAACTTTGATTATGATGAGGGGATATAGTGATAGACAAAGTTTGTAATGTGTTTATACTCTTTAAAATTACTAAAACAATTTCCGAGAAAAATATCTCTTGCTAACTTGTGACTGGCCACAGAGCAATTTTGAATCATAGTGCATCAGTTTGTTACAATTTTTGTTCTTAATGAAGATATACGATGAGGACGCTCTAACCACAAATTCTGACCTAAATCAAGGGTTCTCAATGGGGTCTAGGTGGTCCCCTTGGGGTTTATTGAACTTTGAAGGGGGTCGATTGAATTGGTCTATTGGGAGTTGATGAAATAAATTCCATGTTTAGATTCTTTTTGTATTCTTCTTCTTTTCTGCTAGGATTATTGTCACTTTATTCAGTATAATGATCTGCCTTCCCTAGCTTCGTCAATTCTACTTTCGTTGACGTGTTTCGGAGAAACTCCATCTTCAAAAACTATATCTATACTGGTCACCAATATTATGGCCCGTCCTATTTATAATTTTCTATCTCCACCTCGTACCTCTCCTCTATTCAACACGTGTACATTAAACCTGACGTGCTCGCTTCTGATTGGCTCTTCAAAAGCATACGTTTTCGCTCACTTCTGATTGGCTCCCTCAAGCTTTCTCTTCAACGGTCGTCCCTCCTGCTAATTTTTGAAAATTTTTAGATTTTTAAACGTAATATCTGCTTGCGACGATATTTGTTCATTTATTATGTTTTCTCTGTTTGATTTAGATTTTAAAATTTCCAAGTTCTCTAAAATGTTCATACGTCTTCCTTTTTCTGCCATATGTAGCACCTTCATTGAGTTTTCTATTTCTTGAGGTATGTGTCCCTCTTTTATTAAATGTGACGCATAATTTGAATCATTTTTTCGTATTTGAAAAAATACTTGTTGCTTGTAGTGAAGTAAGAACTGTTTGGTCAATGTCAACGTTTATCTCTATTTTGTTGCGAGTTGTAGTAACAATCTCTCACATTTTGTAGGTACAGAGCCTAATTTTATTTAAACATATTTTTTATATTTATTATCGATCATCAATATTTTTAATCAACTAAAAATATTCTAAATCGTTGCATTTCAGTAAATATGCAAAGGACTATTTAATTTTTAAGTAAAAAAAAGAATGCTTCTATTAGAAATTCATCGCATTTTGTACATAAAATGGCTTACATAATTATTACGTTTTGATAATGTAATTTAATTATTACTACACTTGTAAGGATTATTTTTATCCTTTCTAAATGCTTTATACCCTAGAACAGTTAACATGGTGGCAGTTGGAATGAAAAAGTAGTCTTAGAAAACTGAACGTATGTGCTTTATGTTTTAGCTGCTAATACAACTTTGAGTTTCACTTTTCTAAACCTGTTTTTCCAACTGTTTTAAAAAGCAGCTTTTTTTCCTCAACAAACAGTTTGTTGACGTTTTGTAAAAATAGCAGAAACGTCCACCTCTAACCAGTAGCAAGAAGATACGTAACATTTGTAACTCAAACATCGTGATTTCACATGCAACTAGAAACTAGCTTAATTATTGCATCAATCAATGTCAAAGGAAGTTCCGGTTACACGAACACTTGATTAAAACACGAATATTTGACGACCGTTATTATGTCTGTTTCCTGGAACAATTACAAAAGATTCTGACCTAATGATACATATCCTCGGCCAAGGTATCGGTTGCAAAGTGTAAGGCCAGAGCGTCCAACGTACCAGAACATCTGATACTTGATATTAAGGCTTTAATTAAATTAAATGAATACCTTCACTAGTCAGGGCAGACCTTGATGTGTAGAAGTGAACTTGAGAAAACAAAGAGTAGTCTGCCGAAGAGATTTATGCAGCTGTTGTGGATAATAGCACAGGATTCATATAAATGTTGCGTATCTGTGATTGTACCCATCGCTGAAGACTCGACAATTGACCAATATTAATTAAATCAGGCACGTACTGTTTCTTGTTTGTCCATATCTTGGGATCCATTTTTTTATTTTTCAAAAAAAGAAGGGTTTTCAAGCTTTTATTGAAGAAAGTTTAAAAATCTGATTTTCTCAAAATGTCCTCTGATGATTTTGAATAATTTTTGCTCAACTGTAGTCCAGAAGTACCCAAACTAAATTGAAAATACTCGTATTAACCCTGACCACCGTCAGTTTTTTTGAAGTGCCTACTTCTTATGGCGGGGTATGGATGTATGTTTTGCACGAGAAAAAATTCAGTTCGCCGTCACGAATCACGCTCTAATATGTATTTTTGTTTTAAAATGTATTTTTGAAATGAAAACTTGTATGTTCGCTTAACTTACCCAGTCCAACTTAATTATTTAATTTTGTGTCAAGTGTTAACTGTGTAACAGTGACGTTTTATACGTTATTACATATAGGTAGGTGTGAATAATAATTATTTAAATGTCATTATACTACTTACCCAGTGCAATTGAATTATTAATATTCAGTTTTGTGATATGTGTTAACTGTAGGCTACAACAGTGACGTTTTAATAATATTTTATACTTCTTAATATAATATTTTAAATTTGAAAGTTTCTGTATGTGTTTTTGATTGTTATTCAATCACACATTAACTACTGGACCGATTGAGATGAAATTTAAAATGAACATGGTTTAGGTACCTGAGATGGACATAGATGTATTCCCGTTTTAAAAATCCGAATCCCTGTTATTATTTATTATAAAATTGTTTACAAATTTACATTTGCAATTATTTTAATTGAAACAATCTTATAATTCCAAACAACCTGCCTTTTCCAAATTAAAATATTGCAGTTTCCTTTGAAGTTGGCATTTACAATGACAATTAATAAGTCACAGGGTTAGATATTAAGAGTAGCAGGAATACATTTGGGACTCCGTGCTTCTCCCATGGTCAGTTATAGCCTATTCTAGTGTCGAGTAGCAAAAATCTGTCTTGGCAAAAAACCATAAAATCATATAATATTGTATTTAAAAATATATTAAACTGAAATGAACGTACTCATGATTTTGAAAATCGACTATAAATTTTATTTTGTGGTGTAAAATATATAGCCATAACCCGTGATAAGAAGTAGTCACTTCTGTCGGCAGTCATGCGACTGCCACCTTTTTTATTTATTATTTCGTCTTGAACACGTAATTTTCTTTTATTTTCACTATCAGATTGAAGTTAGAATAGGCCTATAATCCAGCGTCTTTACATCATTCTTCAACGACATAAATCCTCTTTTATGCAAACATAACCTCAAATAAGTATCGTACCAAATATAATAAACAGCTGTTAAGTAAAATCATATGGAAGCAGAGTAGACGGAATTGTTCGACAAACAACAACACATCTGATCTTGTTGAACTGAACATGATAGTTGACACAAAGACAACAAAGCATTGCACTGTTATATAACGCCAAATTACCGACAATACGATTATTCCACGGCTGGTTATCACTTTCCGAATTAAAGATACACTTCCGAGTAAGAAATAAATAAAGCACTTCCTCCCAGGCCGTGACGATTGTATGCAAATGCGTGGGAGCGAGGATCCGACAGAATGGTTTGCGAATTTCCTTGCTCTCTCCGGGCGTCGGACTTCCGCGTTCGTTTACATTGGCCAGGCTTCCCGCTGTTTAACGATTGCAAAATACTCCTATTATAATATTAGGCTATGGAGGCGACTTTTACTAAAAAAACACGAAATTCTGTTTTTCGCTCAACGCGGTTATTTCGTTTCTTCTTGAACTGCAGCTATCAAACTCAAAATTAGATGAAAATCTACAACAGTATTCAAAATTTTTACTTATTGAACATCCCGTCGTCTCAACCAATATATCATATTAGTCATTTAAAAGTCATGGTAATCTATTTACATGCTTTTCAGGCTCAGAAATAAGGATCTAGTAGCTTATTTTGTTCCTATCAGTTTTAAAAACATTGTTTTCAGTCATCGCTGGTAATGTAAAAAAACTTAGACTGTGCGGAACTAGCCGACAGATTTGGCATGCCTGACTTTATACTTTTTCACTGTTATGATTTAATTATTTTTTTATTTTTTTATTTTTTTTTAACGTACGACTATTGTGCACACTTGGGCTAATGCAGACAATGGGGTGATTTATAGAGTATGAAAATGCCAAGATCTCGCCGGGAATCGAACATAGGTCCTCGGGGTGAAAGCTTAGTACGCTATCCACTAGACCACCGAGGCGGCTATAAAAATCTGGTGGTTAGCGTGGTCGAGAGATCTAAGGCGTTTAATAAAAATTTAGATGCACGCATTAAAGAGCAACTAAATGCGTGGGTGCGTGTGCGTATTTTGTGTGTGTGTGTGTGGTGTGTGTGTGTGCGCGTGCGTGCGTGTGTGTATGTGTGCGCGCGTACGTGTGGGGTGGTTGGTGTGTGTGTGTGTGTGTGTGTGTGTGTGTGTGTGTGTGTGCGTGTGTGTGTGTGTGTGTATGTGTTGTGTGTGTGTTGTGTGTGTGTGTGTGTGTGTGTGTGTGTGTGTGTGTGTGTGTGTGTGTGTGTGTGTGTGTGTGTGTGTGTGTGTGTGTGTGTGTGTGTGTGTGTGTGTGTGTGTGTGTGTGTGTGTGTGTGTGTGTGTGTGTGTGTGTGTGTGAGGTACACAAACTTAAAAATTAACTGAAACTGTCACAGACTATGAATTTGAGTATCTTAGGCTATATAAGGGACTTTAATAATTAATCAGTTTATAACCGTACTTTTGACAGTTATAGTGTCTAAATATAATAAGTATAATATTTGTGATTCTGATATTCAAAAATTGGTATAGATCATATACATTAAATAAGTTAACTACACAAATTTAGAAAATACACATTTTTAAAATTAACAAGAAAAATAAACATAAACTCAATTGAAATGAAATTGAAGCTAATGTACGAAATCAGCTTTTTAGAAGTAGTCATTTTTAGTCTAGATATATACAAGAACAATATATGCATAACGGATTCAAGCAGGGCCACCTCGGTGGCCTAGTTGATAAGGTACTGGGCTTTCACCCCGAGGACCCGGGTTCGATTTCTGGCCAGGGCTTGGAATTTTCATACGCTATAAATCATCCCATTGTCTGCATTAGCCCAAGTGTGCATAATAGTCGGTCGTTAAACACACAAAAAAAACGGATTCAAGCATGATGCGAAATGCTTATACCCATGTTTTGTCAACCGCGATCATACAAGTTTTCACTTCAAAAATACATTTTATTAATCACTAAACAAACCACGTAACTAGAGTGCGCGTATGGATGTGTTAGAGCGTTCCGTGACGGCAAATTAAATTTTTCCCCATGCAAACATGCACCCGTACCCCGCGATAAGAAGATTTGTATTGTATTATTGAAATTAATTTCGGACCCAATCTGCGTACGCTAGAATGCTAATGTGTACGCAAAACATGTTCTTAGAGGTTAGAATCTGTGTAGAACAAAAGTTCCCATGTGATTGTTAATCTATTGATTCATTTACCAATGAAAATTTTCTGAGAGAATTATATTTTGAATGACTGTACACTCTGAACAACGGCGTTATTTAATTTCCTCTCCCATCACTACTAAACTAACAATGAACTATTTACTAGTAGTCCGTTACGTCTTCAGCGTTCTCTGATACCCGGGAACGAGTTCTTGTACTCGGTTACAGTTCCTCATTCCCAGTTCGACCGCTGATTGCTAGACGTATAGGCTACGCGTTACCCTTGGCGATCACGATCGCTGATCCTTGTTCTATTCCGCCTCCATAACTTGGCAGTGTTTGCGCGGATTAGGCACGCAGTGGGTGACACTAAGTTTGGGTCACGGCCGTCACGTGAGCGGCCCGCCCGCCCACGCCGATAACTGCCCTACGTCCTGGGGCCTTGTCGTTTCGTTTGTAGTTGTTGCGAGATAAACACCGTTTCGAAATGCAACTCGGCTACCGTTATCTAGTAATTCGATAGATTCCTTTAATTGTTAGTTTTAATTGTCTTTTACGTCACGTACTTTTGTAATACGCTTGCGAACGAAATGAGTTTAGTTCTTCCTCCGTGTTTCGATGTTGCTGGCTTAGCAACATCTAGTAGGTACACGTTATTGGTACGGCCAGTTTTTGGTAGGGCCTTACGTAGATTCTGCAAAAAACCGACTTCGAAGATTATAAACAATTATCTGTTTCCAGGCTTTGTGAAACTAAAAAGTGTTTTACTTGGACGTATGTGTATGCGCGGGAATCACCGCTTAGGATACTAAAACGAATAGACCGGTTTCTAGAAAAAAATGTAATGTAGAAAAAATCTAAAGATATGGATCTTTAGAGCATTTTTTTAAATATTCAGTTTGTATTGTTTTAAAATCTTTTTTTTTGTCAAAAAACACCTTAAAGTAACAAAAGTTTTCTCGAAATTGGCTCTGACAACGTTAACCAAATTTACTGTAAATGTAGCCCTTACGTACTCGAACAAAACATAAAGTCTTATTAAAAAACAAACTGTTCTACATAAACCGGAAGAATAGTCTCTTCAAAACAACGTTACTCAAATTTTAATATCTTCTTCTTCATTATCTTTATCATCATCATCTTCTTTTTCTTCTTCTTCTTCTTTGTCTTTATCATCATCTTCTTCTTCTTCTTCTTTTTCTTCATTATCTTTATCATCATCATCTTCTTCTTCTTCTTCTTCTTCTTCTTCTTCTTTATCTTTATCATCATCTTCTTCTTCTTCATTATCTTTATCATCATCATATTCTTCTTCTTCTTCTTTATCATCATCATCATCATCATCAGCAGCATCATCTTCTTCTTCTTCATTATCTTTATCATCATCATCTTCTTCTTCTTCTTCTCTTCATCAGCATCATCTTCTTCTTCTTCATTATCTTTATCATCATCATCTTTTTCTTCTTCTTTATCTTCATCAACGTCTTCTTCTTCTTCTTCTTCATTATCTTTATCATCATCATCTTCTTCTTCTTCATTATCTTTATCATCTTCTTCTTCTTCTCCTCCTTCTCCTTCTTCTTCTTCGGATGCCTATTCGTTCCTAATATTGGCAATCATCCTGGATATGATAACTTTGTTCACGGCTGCTTTGAATAGTTCGGTGGTAGTTTTCGAGAACCATGTGCTTAAGCCATGATATCCTTCTTCTTCCTTGATTTTTTTACCGTAGACTTTCCCTTGGAAAACGGATTTCAAAATATTCGCTTTCGTTTCTCACAATAAGTCTAAGATATTCAAATTTTCTTCTCTTGATGGTATTTATTACGTCTAGATCTTTCTTCAGTCGTTCCATCATTGCTCTGTTGGTCACTCTATCCTGTAGAGCCACATTTCGAAGTCTTCGAGTCTTCTTTGTGTTGACTCGGTTAGTGTCCATGCTTCCATTCAGTAGAAACGTATCGAGAAAATATAGCACCAGAGGAGTCTAATTTTGATATCGATGTTGAGTTTAGCCATTTGTTTGAATCCCTTGTTTTCTCTACTTCTGTACCTTATCTCCTGTGAATGGTCCCAATCCTCGTTGATCACGGTTCCCAGGTAGGTGGACTGTGATAACCTTTCTACTGTTTGTTGTTGACCATTAAGTCTCACCTACCAACTGCTTCTCTACTAATTACCATGAACTTGGTTTAATCTTAATTTCTAAGACATACTGATTGCTGACGTTACTTATTTTGTTAATTAGTTCTTGTAAGCTGTTCATGCTGTCGGCCAATATTACAGTATAATCTGCGTATTGTATTTTAATTTTAGTATAAAGTGTCATATTTATAAGTCAGGATACAGATAGACCTAATAAATACAAACAGCTGTTTTGATTTTTATAAGTAGTTTTCGAAACGTAATTTTGGTACAAAAAACGAATACGTTTATTTGGGTACTTAAAGGCTAATTGTTTATTTAGTTTCTGTAAAATTTAATTGAAAGAGTAAAATTTAATTCTTCTCCTTCTTTTTCTTTATCTTTATCATCATCTTCTTCTTCTTCTTCTTCTTCATTATCTTTATCATCATCATCATCATCTTCTTCTTCTTCTTCATTATCATTATCATCATCATTATCATCATCATCTTCTTCTTCTTTATCTTAATCATCATCGTCTTCTTCATTATCTTTATCATCATCATCATCATCATCATCATCTTCTTCTTCTTCTTCTTCTTTATCGTCATCATCACCTTCTTCTTCTTCATTATCTTTATCATCATCATCATCTTCTTCTTCTTCTTCTTCATTATCTTTATCATCATCTTCTTCTTCTCCTCCCTCCTCCTCTTCCTCCTCCTCCTCCTCCTTCTTCTTTGAAGGTGGTGAAAAAGTTCGCACGTTTTTTCACCATTTATTCTGTTTAAGTTTTAACCTTTATGTGTACAATGTTAAAGGTGTGTTGGTTTCTTAAGCCTTTAATTTTCATTTCATTTGTTTCTAAGTTGTGTCTACAACTCAATAGTAAGATTAATACATGATCATTTAATTTTTTCGCATTGTTTAATTTTTAATACGCATAACTGGCTGAAAATTTTAATTTATTCATGTACTAGGTTTACTAACAAGCATTCGATGTTCTGTAACTTTTATTCATAAAGCATGGAAAATTATTCTGCTTTTCAATTTGTTTTTACAGCTATAAGATAATTCTGTGTATTTTCAATACCCGTAATAATATTCTCTTTCTTTCCTAAGCATGACTTTTTCCCATAGAAGATAGTTTGTTTCCTTAGATTTAACCTCTTTGTAAAAGTTTTACAGCTATAAGATAATTCTGTGTATTTTCAATATCCGTAATAATATTTCTTTCTTTCCTGAGCATGATTTTTTCCCATAGAAGATAGTTTGTTTCCTTAGATTTAACCTCTTTATAAAAGTTTTACAGCTATAAGTTAATTCTGTGTATTTTCAATATCCGTAATAATATTCTCTTTCTTTCCTACGCATAATTTTTTCCCATAGAAGATAGTTTGCTTCCTTAGATTTAACCTCTTTGTAAAAGTTTCACAGCTATAACATAATTCTGTGTATTTTCAATACTCGTAATAATATTCTTCTTTCCTAAGCATGACTTTTTCCCATAGAAGATAGTTTGTTTCCTTAGATTTAACCTCTTTGTAAAAGTTTTACAGCTATAAGATAATTCTGTGTATTTTTAATACTCGTAATAATATTCTTCTTTCCTAAACATGACTTTTTCCCATAGAAGATAGTTTGTTTCCTTAGATTTAACCTCTTTGTAAAAGTTTTACAGCTACAAGATAATTCTGTGTATTTTCAATACTCGTAATAATATTCTTCTTTCCTAAGCATGACTTTTTCCCATAGAAGATAGTTTGTTTCTTTAGATTTAACCTCTTTGTAAAAGTTTCACAGCTATAAGATAATTCTGTGTATTTTCAATACTCGTAATAATATTCTCTTTCTTTCCTAAGCATGACTTTTTGCCATAGAAGATAGTTTGTTTCTTTAGATTTAACCTCTTTGTAAAAGTTTCACAGCTATAAGATAATTCTGTGTATTTTCAATACTCGTAATAATATTCTCTTTCTTTCCTAAGCATGACTTTTTGCCATAGAAGATAGTTTGTTTCTTTAGATTTAACCTCTTTGTAAAAGTTTTACAGCTATAAGATAATTCTGTGTATTTTCAATACCCGTCATAATATTTTCTTTCTTTCTTAAGCATGATTTTTCCCATAGAAGATAGTTTGTTTCCTTAGATTTAACCTCTTTGTAAAAGTTTCACAGCTATAAGATAATTCTGTGTATTTTCAATACCCGTAATAATATTTTCCTTCTTTCTTAAGCATGATTTTTTCCCATAGAAGATAGTTTGTTTCCTTAGATTTAACCTCTTTGTAAAAGTTTCACAGCTATAAGATAATTCTGTGTATTTTCAATACCCGTAATAATATTCTCTTTCTTTCCTAAGCATGACTTTTTCCCATAGAAGATAGTTTGTTTCCTTAGATTTAGCCTCGTTGTAAAAGCAGGTTTTGAAAATCACGTTCACTCTAACGCCCACCTTGATAAACAATAGATCAATTAGAAACATGCAAGATGCACTTTGTGTTTTTGCCAGGAAACCATGTCCCACCCACTTAGTCACAGCGTTACAACATTGGTAAGGTCGGCGGCAAGTGACTTACTTTCGATCTCGTTCGAGTCGTTTTCTATAGCTGGGGATTCCCCAAGGTTCTGCACTTGCACCAATATTGTTTCCGTTCAAGGCACTCCGATTTTTTTCCAATTAATTCCAAACTAACCGATAGACTGTTGAAATTCTTTTTATATTCTTCTTCTTTTCTGCTAGGATTATTGTCACTATGTTGAGTATAACGATCTGCCTTCCCTAGTTTCGTCAATTCTACTTTTGTTGACGCGTTTCGGAGAACCTCCATCTTCAAAAACTATATCTATACTCTTCAGAGTATTCAGAATATTCAGAGTATAGATATAGTTTTTGAAGATGGAGGTTCTCCGAAACGCGTCAACAAAAGTAGAATTGACGAAGCTAGGGAAGGCCGATCATTATTCTCAGGTACGATGTTGGTCTGAATTTATCGCTGGGTACTGAAGCGAATGCCTTAATTTCAGTTTAGTTGAAGATGTCAACAAAAATATGAAACGGAAACGAGCAGACGGATTTCGTCTCTCTAATTCTGTCTCTTTCCTTTTTCTTCCTCATTTTCGATAACAGTACGCGCGTATTATATAAAAACATCGTGTAGCTTTGGTTTCGGTATTTTCTCTCAGTTGAAGAACACGTTGTAAACGTTTATAATACATTCGAAATTAATATACACGTTTTTAATGATTGTTAATAGTTCTAGTTTTTAACAACATAACCTTAAACTTATTATAGCCTACCAGCTGTTCAACAAAATCAGAACTTTAAGAATTAATATAAAACGACCGATCTTTTACCATAACTACAGTAAATAATACCTGTGCTAGGTTTAGGTATTTATTTAAAAGAAAACAAGATATTTGTAAACGTATCTTCAAACTAATTATGTATTCAGTAAAGATATTAACAAAAGTATCGCTTCTATCGGTAACTCGCCGAGTTCCACACGTGTATTTCAGTTGGAGATTCCCCAGTGTTCTGTATTTTGTATCAATGCTGTTTCTGTTCAAGGCGTTCCGATTGTTTTTTTTTCAGTTAATTAAATACTATCCGTTAGAATGTTGGTTTGAATTAATCACAGCGTATTGTATGCCGTACTTTCAGTTTAGTCGGGTATTCCCCAAGGTTCTGCATTTACGCCAATGCTGTTCCTCTCGTGCAATTCCAATTTAAAATTACAAATTAACCGGTAGGATGTTGGGTTTCAATTAGTTACAACGACTGGGTTCATTAGCGCGTTCATTTATAGTATTAATGGTTTTCTGCGGTTCAAACGTTTGATCCCACTTTTCAGAAAACACGTCCTATTGTACACTTAATCTGTTATAACTTTGATGAGGTCGAGGCAAATGCCGTGTACTTTCACTCTCGATTGAATTTAGTAGTTGGGGATTCTCCAAGGTTCTGCATTTGCCCTGATTCTGTTTCTGCCCGAGCAACGCCAAGTGTTAGCGATTTCCATTGGAAAATGAATTGTTAAAGACGCTTCATGGGAAAGATCTAGGTCCAGCATATGAAATAATCGGAGATCATGATCTCTAAATCACTTGTTTAAAGAATCGTTTAAATGGTGGTTCAATTTGATTCAAACACAGTGCAAAAATCGATTCTGATAATAGCTTGAACAAGTTCGTTACCCAATAAAAGCAGTTTAACATTTTCAAAATGGCGGCTAATACAATTAATAAAAACTGATTATACTATCATAATCAGCAAAAAATCTGTTAAGTTATTTTAACGACGTTTTTGAACTTTAAAATGCTAATTTAAACAGGTTATGATGGTGCATTTGCATTTTCAGGTTACTTTTTTGGAAATTCGCTTCCATCACGTCAGAGAGGTAGTGCGTGCCGTTATATTTTACTTTTGGAAATCCACCGGCAGGATGTTTGGTCGAATTAACTACAAAGTATCGAGGCAAGTGCCTTATTTTCAATCTGTTTTGCAGATGGGCATTCCGCAAGGTTCTGTACTTGTGCCAAATCTGTTTTTGTCCGAAAAACGGTTGTACACTTGTAAATAGGATATTGATTTGAATTTATCGTATTGACTGAGTAATTTATTCACTTTTATCTGTGTTTGATTGGTTATAAACGAATTTTGTTGGAAAAATGAGCTATTGGAGCGGCCGTCAGACTTTGAAATGAGCACCGATCCTCACTTATAGATCATTTTTGAAGGGTCGTTAAAATTTTTATATACGTGCGTGCGTGCGAATTTATGTGTGTCTTACCACACTCAAGTTCGTAATTTTGGCCCGATTCAAATTTGGTATAACAACCAATTATAGGACAAGTTCGTTGACCAGCAAAATTCTTTAAAATCTTTAAAAATTATAGCTAAATATTTTTGAAAATACGATTTCACCGTCGTAATCAGCGTTAAAAAACTGCCTAAATTGGGCATTTCGTATTTTCAAAATCCTTAGAAATTAAGAATTTTTTTGACGGAGGTCAGGGTTCGTATTTTCAACGTAATTTGAAAGTGCTAATTGTAATGGTGAAATCCGGATTTCTAAAAAGTCAAAATAAATACAAATATTTTTGTAAATTCGCTTCTATCACGTCAGCGAGACGTGCTGCTATTTTATTGTAATTATTTTACAGTACATTGTACAATTTATTTATGCAAACCTTGAGGCTATGTTTTAGGTCGTCCGGTTCAGTCTTTGTTGGTATACTGTTTGACCTCAAGCGGAATACTTAGTGTATAAATTATCTTAAAGGCAACGTAAAACAAAGTATAAACAGCTTTATTTTTAAAAATATTCTTAAAAAAAGATTTGTATTATTTGGGCGTATAATTATGCTCATTAGAGGATGTTTACATTTTTAGGTTCCGTAAGCAAAACCAGGGATTATTATAAATTCGCTCGCTTGTCCATCTGTCTGTCTGTCGATAATATTGACAGTTTAATACAATTTTGTGGGTGGGGGGATGATTCAATTTAAAAGAGGGCCGACTAGGGGATGACAATTTTTGAAATATTACCTTCAAAAACTAGCACTATCAAGCTGTTTTCAGACTTAAAATACATAAAAAATAAATGTAAAAATTTGCTCCATTTTAGACAAAAAATCAATAATTTTCTTTAGATTTATAATTTTTTTAAACTTTTGCAAAACTGGCTCCATTTACATCACTTTTGCAGGTAATTTTTTATACTAAGCAAGTCCAGTTAAGCGTCACAACAGTTTCTTAACCAAGTTTCGATCAATTTTAGAGTCGAGAAAGATCTTTCTGCTGTTGCAGTTAACGCAGGAAGAGAAGAGAGAACCAACATAGAATATCTATAGAATTAACATAGAATTAACCCCGTTCTCACCCTCAGTATAAGCGTTACAAAGTGCACAAACGTACATGTACATACAAAGTTGAGATCGGGATAATGTGACGGGTTTCCGAACTCTCAGAGGCCTCAGATGTATCTTTGATTATTTTCCTCGAAGCTGCGATATTTCCACTTTAAGGAAGTCAAATAGAATCTTTTACATTTTTTATTTTGTCTCGGGAGGGCGGTCGTTTTAACTTTAACCCGTCCTTGGTCGGTAAGTATCACTAATTAGTAAATATTGTGATTGATCATTGTTCAATTTGTTCACAAAAAATAAATTTTTGTGAAAATGGTAATTTGAATCTGTTGAACAGTTTATCGATTTTGTGCAAATTTAAATCAAATCGGACTAAAATCGAGTGAGACAACGAACGACGAACGATAGAATACTAAAATACACAAAAGGAAATATATTTATTAAATCTTTTTTGTAATATTTTATTTGGGAACCTCTCAAAAACTTATCTCTCAGGATTAGCGTTAATTTCAACGTTCCGGATGTCCCAAGCCTTACCTTAATGCCCACTTTTTCAATAGAAATTCGTTATTAAAAAAATACCGGTCTGAATTTAAATTTTAAAAGTCAAGTGTTAGATAAACTTGGAAACATATGGTATTTATAAAGACGAATTCCACACTAGCTCTGTACGCCGCTCGTGTATTAGTTTTAAACCGGGATTAACCTAAATCTGTTATGCGAATGCAAATTTTAAGCGCGTCGTCTCAGATTAGATTAACCATATGTCATTGCAGTTTGCAGCGTTCGTAGCGGCAGATGGCCCAACTACTTGGACTTTAGCCGTTAATGTCGAGCACGCTTTTTATAAATGTGACTGTATTTCTAGTATGTTTGTACGATGTGTGTTCAGAAAGTAACGAGAATTTTTAAAATTTCGCGTGCTTATAGAATCCGATTGTCAAAAAAATTTTTGTTGTTGGTATACTTGCCCTTGAAGTATGATAAAACTTTCAGCTGTTTTCATTGTTGACTTGGTCTGTGACAGCTACTAAGGTTAGACGTGTTTTTATGAGCTCGGCGATTTTCGTTTGTTAAAAGAAATGGATCAAAGAATTTGTATCAAATTTTGCTTAAAAAATGGATTAAAGTGTATCAAAATGTCTAATATGAGTAAAGCAAGAGTTTACGAGTGGTATAAGCGTTTCCAAGAAGGCCGTGAAGACGTTGAAGATGACGAACGCCCT
This sequence comes from Callitettix versicolor, assembly GCA_022606455.1. Lineage (NCBI taxonomy): Eukaryota > Metazoa > Arthropoda > Insecta > Hemiptera > Cercopidae > Callitettix > Callitettix versicolor. The sequence goes on along the minus strand of CM040186.1, from coordinate 104,921,359 downwards.
GGACGCCCCAGCACACCAACAACCGATGAAAACGTGGAAAAAGTGAAAGAAATGGTTATGAACAATCGCCGAATCACAATTAGAGAGGTCGCTGATGATGTTGGCATATCGATTGGATCATGTCATGACATTGTTTCCAATGTTTTGTGTATAAAACGAGTGGCAGCAAAATTCGTTCTAAAATTGTTAAATTTTGAACAAAAACAGCGGCGAATGGAAGTTGCTCAGGAGTCACTAAATCAAGTCAACGACGATGCAGAATTACTGAAACTTATTATAACAGGTGACGAAACATGAGTTTACGGATATGACGTCGAAACTAATGCTCAATCATCCCAGTGGAGGCGTTCTGGCTTGCCAAGACCGAAAAAGGCTCGACAAGTGAGGTCAAACGTGAAGGTTATGCTCACTGTGTTCTTCGATATTAATGGCATAGTGCATCATGAATTCCTGCCACCAGGTGAAATGGTCAATAAGGAGTACTACCTACAAGTTCAACGCCGTTTGCGTGAAGCAATCCGAAAAAAAGCCCGGATCTGTGGAAAAACAATTCATGGCTTTTGCACCACGATAACGCACCAGCTCACACTTCATCGCTTGTTCGTGAATTTTTGGCCAAAAACAGTACTGTAACGATGCCCCAGCCCCCATATTCGCCAGACATGACTTTTTCCTATTTCCACAAATAAAGGGAACCTTAAAGGGCCGTCGTTTTACAGCCGTAGATAACATTAAAAGCGCATATCTGAAAAAACTAAAGGCTATCTGAAAGATCGAGTTTGAGAAATGTTTCGAGGATTGGAAGAAGCGCTGGCACAAGTGCATAATCTCCAACGGGGGAGTATTTTGAAGGCGACAACATCAATGTAGAAGAATAAATAAATATTTTGTTCAAAAAATTAAAATTCTCGTTACTTTCTGAACACACATCGTATATGCCACATGCACTTGTACTTGCAGTAAATAATTACAAGATCGACACCTTTGAAGTGGGAAAACGTGATCTAATTTAGTTACACAACAAACCGCTTGGGCAACACAGCGCTGTCATACACACGGGATATTTTGTAACGTTCGGGCTTGCTGGTCGAGATAATGAATGAGAGGCGATCTACTCGCTTTGCTTCAATACGTTCAACTTTTTAAGGTTTCGAAACGTTGTATTCTTCAAAAGTCTTCTTACAAAAAGCGCACGCCTTGGACTTATCACGTATCAAAAGATCAGTCTGCGTAGGTCCTAATATTGACCGTGAATAAATCATCAAACATTACATTTAATTTTTAGTATTTTATAGTTATGCTAGGTTGGTAATTTTTTGTTGTAATGTTGGTAAAATTCAGACCTTGAAACGACATACAGATCGGTTTTTTGAGACATAAAAATCAATTTTGATAATAGCTTGGACAAATTCAGTGCGAGGCAAAATACGTTAAACAGTTTCAAAATGGTGGTCATTCCAAATCTTACAAAAATGCCGTAAATTTTTTTTGAAAATCTGTCACAACCGTCAGAATTTACGTTTAAAATTTGTATAAGTTATTATTTTAAATTCCACTGGCGAAAATAAATCTGTTGGCGGTCAGGGTCTATTTTCTAATTTTCAACGTTGCGTGAATATTTAAAATGTTAATTTATGCTGATTTTTAACACCGATCTTAATTGTGAAATTAGGTTTTAAAAAAAGTGATATTTTGAATTTTTGGAAATCCGCTTATATTATGTCAGTGAGTTGACTGCTTGACGCTAATAATTTAAAATGTATAGATAAAACATTTTAACAGTAGATAACGTTTAGCGAGACTGCGTAGCGTACTGTTCTATACCCGCGTTAAAGTCTCTTAATTGAAAAAACAATTGCCGTTCCGAATTTTCAGACAATATTTATTACTTTTATTTGTGATTTATTTATTATTTAAATCAATAGTAAATCTGAAAAACGGGTAAAAATGAATAAACCCAATTGTTACAAAATAAAATATTCTAGCATGTCACTTACGTAAGCGACTTTATCAAAAATATAAACTAATATTAACAAGAATCGATTAGCACAATAGAATCGTACCGTATGTTTGCAGCTAAGTGAACTATATCGATTGTACCGTACGACTTAGATGTTCTTTTCGAAACGTATTTGATGTTAGGACGTAAAAAATGCCATTTGAATCGTAAATTTACTTTTGCCCACACTAAACATGTCGACTGGAGTATAAAAAACTTTCTAAAGTTTTTGGGAAATATGTCAAAAAACGTTTTTCGTTATGGTCCTTAAATGAAAAAAATGTAAAATATAGAAAAACCTGAAAAACTGTTTTTCGTTTTGATCCAAACTAGGTTTGTAAATTTTTCGAGATCTTCTGACCTAGCGTGTCTGTAGTTCGAGGAATGACTAAAGAGATCTGGTGGTTTTATATAAACTCTTTATGTGCAAAAATTATGTCTAATCGGAATCAATCTTGTAGTCTTAAATGATGCACAGCGCTGGATAAATAAAAAACAAGAACGCACACGTTTCGAACTAACGTGTGAAGTTACCGACAGAAGCGAAGCTTTTTGCTGAATACATAATTGGTTTGAAGATACGTTTACAAATAACTTGTTTTTCTTTAATAAATGAATACGTGAACCTAGCTTGGATATTTATTTACTGTAGTTATAGTAAAATGTCAGTTGTTTTAATCCATAACGATCAGCTGATTTTATTGAACAGCTGAGAGGCTGTAATAAGTTTCAGGTTATGTTGTTAAAAACTAACGATATTTATTATAAACATTTATATTAATTTCGAATGTATTATAAACGTTGACAACGTGCACGTGTTGTTCAATTAAGGAAAAATACCGAAACCAAAGCAACACAACTTTTTCATGTAGTACGGGTTCACTGTTATCGAAAAGGAGGAAGAAAAAGAAAGACAGAAATAGAGAGACTAAATTCGTTTGCTCTTTCGTTTCGTATTTCCGTTACATTGTTCCGTTCGGCAGATTTTTTCCCCTATTCACTCCAAAGCTAAAATTATTAAAAAATTTGCTTTAAGATTTAAAAACTTTACTTTTTTCAAATATTGCATCCTACGAAACTACGGGACAACTTAACGACGGTCAGGGTTTTTTTTCAAATTCCGTTAAAAAATTTAAAACTACGAATACTTTATTCTGATTACGATGTTGAATCAGGTTTTCAAACACGTGTATATTTCGTGTTTTTTTTTTTTTTTTTTTTTTACCGTACGACTATTGTGCACACTTGGGCTAATGCAATGTAATTTAGCGTGTGAAAATTAAAATGCCGGGAATCGAACCTGGTCCTGCAGACTTTAACGCTTATTGTGATGGTGTAAGATTAAAAAAAAAAACCATTGTGATATTGTTACTTTTTCGAAAATCACTTCTATCGTGTCAGCGAGACAGTTGCGTGTCGTGATTATTATGTCCAATACGGAAAAGATTATTCTGAAAGCTTTTATAACATTCGACTTACTATAAATGTTCCACGAAAAGTTTCCATTGTGTTCAGACTCTATTTAGCGTACAATCTCTTAATTGTAGGCTTATATTAGCGTTTAATTGTAAAATTATTATAAATGTAATTTAGTCGTAAAACCTTAACAGACGTTCCCCGTGCCGGAAGTGTTGTTCAGAGTTCGTGAGATTTGAGAGCGTTACTCTCACTGTAACGTAATAAATGGCGCATAAACATTGCACAAACTATCTCACATCCGGTTGTTATAATTATTTCCTTAATAGAATCCAATTAGCATCTGCTTAAACGGGTCCGGCATGAATTCTCGAAATCAGTTCGTCAGTTTTTTTGAATTTTGATCATATATAATGGACATTCATGACTCGATGCATACAAATAGAACAAAATTAAACTTAACGGTCGGTTATTTTAAACGTGCATCATGTTTTAGAGCTGGTTGCGATGTCAATACGAGTGCACAAATTTTATTGATATATAACGGTATATTTTGCGCGTCGCAATGTATCGAACCGGGCGTCTTGCGCGTGTGAGGCGCACGTGATAACCACTACACTACGGAAACTACGAAGAAGTTCGATCGATGTAAATATATGAAATGAATCGTTAATTTAATTTTGATAAGTAAATCAGCTGTTTTATACTGATTCGTAACGATCGGCTGGTTTCATCGAACAGCTGATAGGCTATAATAAATTTCAGGTTATGTTAATCAAAACTAGCTACGTTAATTTGTCGTGTTTTCGAACGAATTATCGTAATTAAAATAAAAAAGAAGAGAGAACATGAACATAATCATTATTTTTCGTTCAATTACAGAAATTGTTGTTTTTTATTTACTTCCGAAATGTAAATATCTTTTCTTTTCAAATTTGCTAATAGCTTGGATGAGTTCGTTAGTCAGCGAAATACGTTTCAAAATGGCAGCCATTTAAAATTTTTAAAATTCATAACTTTTATTTGTGAAAGTCCAATTTCACCATCGTAATCAGCGTTGAAAACCGTATAAATTGGCACACTGTGTTTTCAAAATACGTTAAATTTGACGAACGTCAGGGTCAGGTTTTAATGCAATTTTAAAGTTTAAAATGCTAATATATGCGGATTTTAATGCTGTTTGTGATGGTGAAATCAGAGATTCTAGAAGGGGGGTAAGTAAAAAAAAAAAATATTTTAGGAAATTCGCCTTCATCACGTCGGCGAGACAGCTGCGTTCCGATATCTTTTTTATGACTCCCGTAAGGACTTCAAATTTTTAATCTTAATCATTAATGCTACTCCCTGAAACCATGCAAATTTCAGATGTGAATAATGAACGAATTAATATTTGTAGTGAGATTTGGTTTAATTATTTTAAACAAAAATTTTAGTTTTCCTTTCATCTACGAAAATTATTAGTTTAGTTAAGTTAAAATTTTTAAGTGTCCATAAGTCATTTTTTCTTATCTCACAAAAGGTAAATATTAAAAAATATTTATAAATAATTAGGTTTCCTTCCCCATTGACCTGCACTAGGTTCGTTTTTTCAGTGTTTTTGTAAATCGTAACTTAAATTTCGAATTTTTTAGATTGGCATTTGTGTTGATTGTATGTGTAGGGCTGCGGTTAAATTTGAACAAATTCTGAGCCTGGTTTTGAGATATTGGGATTTCGAGATTTTCTTAAAGTCTAAGGGATTAAAATTTAAACGAAATCTACCGGATCGTTTATGTAAAATCAGGTATCTTAAATTATCACCTTTGCCGATTTTTAGGGATGTACATTGGAAAATTGGCCATACAGTTATCATCTTGGTAAGACCTACAGATCTTGAAATGACGATATATGTAAAAGATTAGATCGTTCCGTATTTCTTAAGTTTTGAAATACCCGCCATTCTTAAATTATTGAACGAATTTTGCTGAAAAACGACCTTATATATACTATTTCAAATATCGATTTCAAACAAAAAATTGTGAATTATAAATAGCTAATAAACAAACATTAATAATAAATGCACGTGCATTTGTTTATTTGCAATCTATCGTTCGCAGTTTTTATTAGATTTGATTCAAAGTTGGTTTAAAAAGTCGATTTTTGAAACAGCATATTCGTTACAAAAATCTAAAATGGAGGGTATTTATTATTCAATGGCGGGTATTTAAAAGTTTAAAAAATGTGTAACTTTTTAATCTTACTGTTTTTAAAAAAAATACGCTTTTACCATCTTAATAATTTAGCAAGTTTAATTAAAATTTACATTGAAAATACAAAAAGCACTGAAAACGTTATTATTATGTGACGTGATAGTGTTACTTTTTGGAAATACGCTAAATCACTTAGCGAGACTGCCGCGATTATTTGTTTTTGTATTGTAAGCGATTATTTGCTTTTGTATTGTAGGCGATTATTTGTTTTTGTATTGTAAGCGATTATTTGTTTTTGTATTGTAAGCGATTATTTGTTTTTGTATTGTAAGCGATTATTTGTTTTTGTATTGTAAGCGATTATTTGTTTTTGTATTGTAAGCGATTATTTGTTTTTGTATTGTAAGCGATTATTTGTTTTTGTATTGTAGGCGATTATTTGTTTTTGTATTGTAAGCGATTATTTGTTTTTGTATTGTAAGCGATTATTTGTTTTTGTATTGTAAGCGATTATTTGTTTTTGTATTGTAAGCGATTATTTGTTTTTGTATTGTAGGCGATTATTTGTTTTTGTATTGTAAGCGATTATTTGTTTTTGTATTGTAGGCGATTATTTGTTTTTGTATTGTAGGCGATTATTTGTTTTTGTATTGTAAGCGATTATTTGTTTTTGTATTGTAAGCGATTATTTGTTTTTGTATTGTAGGCGATTATTTGTTTTTGTATTGTAAGCGATTATTTGTTTTTGTATTGTAAGCGATTATTTGTTTTTGTATTGTAAGCGATTATTTGTTTTTGTATTGTAGGCGATTATTTGTTTTTGTATTGTAGGCGATTATTTGTTTTTGTATTGTAAGCGATTATTTGTTTTTGTATTGTAGGCGATTATTTGTTTTTGTATTGTAGGCGATTATTTGTTTTTGTATTGTAAGCGATTATTTGTTTTTATTATTGTAGGTGATTTTATTTGTTTTGTATTGTAAGCGATTATTTGTTTTTGTATTGTAGGCGATTATTTGTTTTTGTATTGTAAGCGATTATTTGTTTTTGTATTGTAGGCGATTATTTGTTTTTGTATTGTAAGCGATTATTTGTTTTTGTATTGTAGGCGATTATTTGTTTTTGTATTGTAAGCGATTATTTGTTTTTGTATTGTAAGCGATTTTTTGTTTTTGTATTGTAGGCGATTATTTGTTTTTGTATTGTAAGCGATTATTTGCTTTTGTATTGTAAGCGATTATTTGTTTTTGTATTGCAAACGATTATTTGTTTTTGTATTGCAAGCGATTATTTGCTTTTGTATTGTAAGCGATTATTTGTTTTTGTATTGTAAGCGATTATTTGTTTTGTATTGTAAGCGATTACTTGTTTTTGCATTGCAAGCAATTATTTGTTTTTGTATTGCAAGCGATTATTTGTTTTTGTATTACAAGCGATTATTTGTTTTTGTAAGCATTGTAAGTGATTATTTGTTTTTGTATTTTAAGCGATTATTTGTTTTGTATTGTAAGTGATTATTTGTTTTAGTTAGCATTTTAAGCGTATTTTGTTTTTTTAAACATGGTAAGCGATTATTTGTTTTTGTATTGCAAGCGATTATTTGTTTTTGTAAGCATTCTAAGCGATTATTTGTTTTTGTTAGCATTGGAAAGCGATTATTTGTTTTTTTTTAGCATTGTAAACGTATTTTGTTTTTGTTAGCATTGAAAACGATTATTTGTTTTTTAAAACATCGTAAGCAATTTTTGTTTTTGTAAGCACTGTAAGCGATTATTTGTTTTTGTAAGTGATTATTTGTTTTTTGTTAGCATTGTAAGCGTATTTTGTTTTTGTTAGCATTGAAAACGATTATTTCTTTTAGAAAACATCGTAAGCGATTTTTGTTTTTGTAAGCATTGTAAGCGATTATTTATTTTTGTTAGCATTGTAAGCGTATTTTGTTCTTTTATGCATTGTAAGCGATTATCTGTTTTTGTAAGTATTGTTACCGCCAAGTATTGTTAACAAAAAAAACTATTTTTTCGTTTTTTTATTATTGTTTTATAACCGGAAGGATATATCGACTAATAGGTTTACAAAACCGCAGTGCATTTATCGTCTGATATTTGTACAAATCGATTTTTATGCATCTGTTTTCAGTTTACTGGTAA